>OY987209.1:29781033-30522217 GCA_963920795.1 Eutolmus rufibarbis | reverse complement strand
CTGCTGGATTTATTTCACCTTGCGTGGTCTTGAGCCAGTTCGTTCACCAGTGCCCAGCGATTCCCGTGGTCTGCCTGCTCCATATCTCTAGCTAGGAATTAAGTAGATTTCCATAAAATAGAATAGAATATTTTATTGAGGTTACGTCCGACTCACCCTCTTGTTTAGGGACTCGGAGCGCCACGGAAGCCAAATCGAAGATGCGCTGAAAAAAGAACACCTATCCGAGGATGACCACAATGTAGATATATGTCCTTTCGAAGGAGATGTTGTACACGGCTATTGTTTTCCCGGATTTACTTTCGATCGAAGACCGCCCGCTTCGCTTGGCTTGTGCAGAACCATCAATATTACCTGACTGGAAACTGGATGTCAGTGACAGCTGTTGGACTGAAAAGTCAAATTTAGCCACAGAACTCTTTATGAGGACGCAAATAAGTTTCACCCTCGAAAACCTAGATGACCTAAGTGAGGAATTAGTACTAAACACTTTTGAAGGCGTGCACAGCTTTTGTTTTCCCGGATTAACTTTCAATCGAAGACCGCCTGCTTCTACCAAACAAACAAAATGATTAGACTGATATCTGGATGTCTGTGACAGCTGATGGAATGAAAAGTCAAATTTAGTCACCGAACTATCTTTATGAGGACGCAAATAACTTTCACCCTCCAAATGCCAGATGGCCCAAGCGAGGGTATAGTCCTAAATTCTGGTTTGAGTCTAATTTATTTTGGATATTTTTGGACTTGGCTTTCAACCAGATTACACTTTTAAAAAATCCCTGTAGATGGCTCCTCACATGGTTAGATTGTGGCAGCACTGTGGCAGCACCATCGCTGTCACATTTATCCGCATGAGGCAGCACCGTCGTGTGGGACGGAACAGATTCCACGGGACCTTTAAAATCCCGGCAGTTGTGTGGATCGACGCTTCTCGACTAACAAGCAAAGGCCTGTGAGTTCAAATATAAAACGAGAGAATTACCTTGCTTGAATTAACATTAATAAATATTAAAATACAAGTACAGCGTGTTTCATTGTAGACTATTAGTGGGTGACAAAAGCACCCATAAGATGGAAAGAACGTAATTACCCCAGGGGAATTTACCATTAATTTGAAATTTCAATCTTTGAAAATTTATCCTATGCAAACCAGTTGAGATATATGTATATGTATTGGATTTTTTTTTTGAGAGAGGCGAACGGAAAATAATGGGGGGTGGACCAAAAGATGACGCTCATACAGGGCTATCTTTTAAAAACTCAACCCGTGCAAATCCGGGCTTAAGTCAAGAATACGGTAGCCTCACGGATTTAAATAAAATTTTGTACAAACATTCCTTTCACTCCAAAACGGACGAATATGCAAAAATTTTATGTCGGAAACCTATAGTTTCCGAGATATTCAAATTAAAAAAATTTTTAGGCTTAAGTCAAGAATACGGTAATCTCACGGATTTAAATAAAATCTTGTACAAACATTCCTTTCACTCCACAACGGACGAATTTCGCAAAAATTTTTTGGCGGAAACATATAGTTTCCGAGATATTCAAATTTAAAAAAATTTTAGGCTTAAGTCAAGAATACGGTAACCTCACAGATTTAAATAAAATTATGTACAAACTTTCCTTTCACTCCTATCTTGTAAAATTTACCCCGTGCAATTCCGTTGAGAATTGTCTGACCAATCTAAATGTTTGGTTTCATCTCTATGATGGAGACTAATTCAGTTTTCCCACCCAATATTGCCTTCACTAGAATTAACAATAAATAGGAAAAATTAGTATTCATAAACAACAAATATATTTACAAAAATAAATAAATAAATATTAGAAAACATCGAGTTCAAACGGGGCTATATTGTAAAATTGACCCCATGCAATTCCGTTGAGAATTTGCTAATTAATGTAAAATCTGTTTTGCGGGGAAAGGGGAAAACGGAAAATATTGGGGAGTGGGCCGAAAGATTAAGCTCAAACGGGGATATCTTGTAAAATTTACCCCGTGCAATTCCGTTGAGAATTGGCTGACTAAACATTTGATTTCATCTCTATCAAGGGGGCTAATTTAATTCTCGCACCCAATATTGCCTTCACTAAAATTGACAATAAATATAAAAAATTAGCACAGCCGAGGTAGCTTGCACTGTATGTATAATTAGGAAGAGACCTAGACTCGACCTAAAAATAAATAAATAAATATTAGAAAACATTCAACTCAAACGGGGCTATATTGTAAAATTTACTCCATGCAATTCCGTTGAGAATTGGCTGACTAATGTAAAATCTGTGTTGCGGGGAAAGTGGGGAACGGAAAATATTGGGGAGTGAGCCGAAAGATGAAGCTCAAACGGGGCTATCTTGTAAAATTTACCCCGTGCAATTCCGTTGAGAATTGGCTGACTAAACATTTGTTTTCATCTCTATGGTGAAGACTAATTCACCCAATATTACCTTCACTAGAATTCACAATAAATAGAAAAGGTTAGTATTTAAAAAGCAACAAATATATTTAGCAAAAATAAATATTAGAAATGATGAAGCTCAAACGGGGCTATATTCTAAAATTGACCCCATGCAATTCCGTTGAGAATTTGCTGATTAATGTAAAATCTGGTTTGCGGGGAAAGGGGGAAACGGAAAACATTGGGGAGTGGGCCGAAAGATGAAGCTCAACCGGGGATATCTTGTAAAATTTACCCCGTGCAATTCCGTTGAGAATTGGCTGACTAAACATTTGTTTTCATCTCTATGGTGAAGACTAATTCACCCAATATTACCTTCACTAGAATTCACAATAAATAGAAAAGGTTAGTATTTAAAAAGCAACAAATATATTTAGCAAAAATAAATATTAGAAATGATGAAGCTCAAACGGGGCTATATTCTAAAATTGACCCCATGCAATTCCGTTGAGAATTTGCTGATTAATGTAAAATCTGGTTTGCGGGGAAAGGGGGAAACGGAAAACATTGGGGAGTGGGCCGAAAGATGAAGCTCAACCGGGGATATCTTGTAAAATTTACCCCGTGCAATTCCGTTGAGAATTGGCTGACTAAACATTTGTTTTCATCTCTATGGTGAAGACTAATTCACCCAATATTACCTTCACTAGAATTCACAATAAATAGAAAAGGTTAGTATTTAAAAAGCAACAAATATATTTAGCAAAAATAAATAAATAAAATAAATATTAGAAATGATGAAGCTCAAACGGGGCTATATTCTAAAATTGACCCCATGCAATTCCGTTGAGAATTTGCTGATTAATGTAAAATCTGGTTTGCGGGGAAAGGGGGGAACGGAAAACATTGGGGAGTGGGCCGAAAGATGAAGCTCAACCGGGGATATCTTGTAAAATTTACCCCGTGCAATTCCGTTGAGAATTGGCTGACTATTGTAAACGTTTGGTTTCATCTCTATGGTGGAGACTAATTTAGTTCTCCCATCTAATATTTCCTTCACTTCAATTGAGAATAAATAGAAAAAATTAGTATTAAAAAGCAAACAATTCTGGTTTTGGGAAAGTAACAAATATATTAAGCACAGGCGAGGCAGCTTGTATTATGTGTATAATTAGGAAGAGACATAGAATCGACCTAAAAATAAATACATAAATATTACGCATTCTTCGGTTCCATGCCAGAGCCAATCCTTCATTTTAAAAACAGACCGTAAGTTTACAAGGAAAACCAGTGATACATATCCTGGTGGTGCAATTAGAAATAATATAGAGCAAGCGTATGAACCCCGCTTTTCGGATCATAGATTCCTCGAGATCTCTGTGGTGTCTAGGAAAACCCATGATATTGGATTTATGTAAAGATTCGAAATAGAACCATTTAACGTGAATAATCCATGGTTCAGCGGAACAGGCTTTGGTTTATGTATAGCGGTCTGTACCCAATCCTTATAAATTTCCTCAGCTTTCTGCCGGCGTATTTGCTCCAACCGCATCTCAAGTTTTAATTCCTGATTTATTTTTTCCTTAAACTCCTTTTCCTGCTCTAATTTTTTCTCTAGCCAAGCTTGAAAGTTTCTTTGTTTGGCTAATGAAATTTTAGAAATCTATTCCGCAGGTTGTATTGCTTGATGTCCAGAAGTTCTGAAATGAGAAAGAGAAATACATATTATAATATTAATTTTAGGAATTTGATTGCTAAGTTAGTGTGTTGTAAAGCTTTGTTAAATTTCACTAAAAATATTAGTCCAACTGAAGTCTGAAATGAGAAAGAGGAGTTTATTGCTTTTATGAATTTGCTAGTTAATTTATTACGTTATTAACCTTTGTTAAATTTGCGTAAATATTTGTCTAATTGTTGTTTAGTTTATAACGTCCTATAGTTTAATTTTGTATTTTAAGTATTGTATAATAATGAATTTTAGGATGCGCCATATGGGCTTCGTTCCCGAGACCGCTAGTTTTATAAGTAGGTTAAGAATTCATTCTTGTCCTATTTTTAATAAATAAATAAAAATAAATTGTTTGGCTAATTGCTCATCTTCGTTATTGTTTGGTTCCGTTGCGAACTGTTTTAGATCGTTATTAATCTTGGTCTCTTTTGGTTGCTTTTCATGTTTTAGTTGTTTGTTTTTTATAGCCACCCACTCTTTATACTTCTGTTGCGCTAGAGCCCTTCTATGCTGACTTTTTTTTGTGCTTCCCTCTATTTCTCTTGTTTTCTTTTTACTTCATAATATTTTGCAATTCTAAATGAAACATTTTAGGATAATTTATGAATTTAGTTTCTGCAGCTTACTGAGTAGTTTAGCATTCGTTTTTTTATACGATAAGGAGAATATTTTATATTATTAACTAGCCTTTAGGTAACATGAATTCTTATAACTGATTTATATAACATGATACATGCCTATAACACATTTGTGTTTTGTAATTGAGCTATAAGATATTAGGTCACTTAGAATGACTCGACAGTTAGAGAAAACATTTCTAATAAAATGTTATTGAATATAAAATCCTCTTTTTAGTTGGCTGAGCAATTAAATTAATTCGAGACTCTAACCTAAGACGAGTTAGATGATCGTAAACATACCTTTTCGCATCTAACCACTCTAATACTCATATTTTCCGCAGGCAGTTTTCTTGTTGTTATGTCCAAATCTTTTTCGATTAAAGTTGCAGAATTAACGTACATACCTAAGGGGAAATATAGTTAATAAAATGTAATTGAAAGTATATTCTGCATACCTCACAGTTTTGTATCCTCGTTATTAGTCTTCGTCTCTTTTAGTTGTTTATAATGACTTGCTGAACAATTAATTTATGATTCACGCAGGATTTGATTTACAACCGCGCTTTAATTCCGCACAGTGTTTGGTGAACAACCTGTAAGAAAAAGAAAAATTAGTCTAATGTTAGAATTTATCAATTTGGATTATTTTATTAAAATTAGATATTGTTAACGACAGGTAACGTAAATTAAGTTTTTTAGATTTAAAATTTTGGCAGGATGCGCCATATGGGCTGTGCTCCAGAGAGCGCTTAGTTTTAAGTACAATAGATGTACAATTAATTGTATAACTATTACTACAAATAATAAATAAATTCCGCACAGTTGTCGGCAGCTGATTCACGAGAATTGCAACTGAGTTTTTTTAGGTCCAACACTCCAACCTCGATAAATGCCTCCCACTTAAATAGTGCCAAGGTAGGGTAGGAATTTAATTGTACTTTACCTATTAAATAAATACTTAAATAGTGCCGGCAAATACATTATACTGCACCGCCTCCCGAAGCCCATAAACTCTTCTGCTTTATCTACGCTTACTTGAGTAGCTTGAGCAACCATAAATATATTAAGCACATAAATTCGGTATAAATAAATATTAATTAGTGTATTAGAAGTATTCTAAAAGTGGAATTCATAACTTTCTTTATTTTTCTTAATTCTTTGGACTAAACATATATGTTTTTGAATTGATAGTGTTGTATAGCCGAATTGGTTGGGGTTTCTTGGTCTGCCCCAAACCGGAAAACAAAAAGAAAATAATGTTTTAATTTGTAAATTTGTATTGTTAATGATTTGTATTAATTTTAGTAGTCATAAGTGTCTTTTAAAAAGGTTATAAGACCTTCTCACCTGTTTACCTGTTCCAAAGAAAAAGAGAGATTTATTTGTATACTGGAATTAAGTCCTTGGTTCCCACATAGAGTTTGAATGAATATTGTTTTTTGTTTGTATGTCCTTCAATTTTGTTTGTATCCTTTCAATTGTTTTAGGATGCGCCATATGGGATTGGTACCCGAGTGCGCTTAGGTTTAAGAATAGCGTTAAGAATTTATTCTTGTGCTCTATTTTGAATAAATAAATAAAAATTGAATTGATAAATTGAACTTGTGATATTAATTGTACATATTGAGAAGAATTGTTAATTAATTGTTAGACTGGGTAAGTAGTTTAGGATAATTCGAATTTAGGACCAAAAGAATTATTAAATTTTTGTTTATCCTCAGCAATTAATTGAAATTGAGGCTATGTAAATCCAAAATGTATTTACTTTAATTAATAAATTAGCTTGAAACTATATTTGGTTAAGATGCGGCATATGGGCCTGGTACCCGAGAGCGCTTAGTTTTTAAGGTAGGGTAGGAATTAATTTGTTCTCTACCAATAAATAAATAAACCTCCCGAAGCCCATAAACTCTTGTGCTTTACCTACGCTTACTTGAGTAGCTTGAGTAACAAATATATTAAGCACATAAATTCGGTATAAATTATAATTAGTGTATTAGAAGTAAAACCCTGATGAATCATCCTATAAGTGGAATTCATATCTTTCTTTATTTTTATTCATTCTTTACACTAAATATATATGTTTTTAATGAGATAGTAAAGCGCCCTTTATGGATTGTGAAGCCTTGTAGAACCGGTCCGATCGCAGGGCACGTAGGCCTACATTCGGGACTGCTGGATTTATTTCACCTTGCGTGGTCTTGAGCCAGTTCGTTCACCAGTGCCCAGCGATTCCCGTGGTCTGCCTGCTCCATATCTCTAGCTAGGAATTAAGTAGATTTCCATAAAATAGAATAGAATATTTTATTGAGGTTACGTCCGACTCACCCTCTTGTTTAGGGACTCGGAGCGCCACGGAAGCCAAATCGAAGATGCGCTGAAAAAAGAACACCTATCCGAGGATGACCACAATGTAGATATATGTCCTTTCGAAGGAGATGTTGTACACGGCTATTGTTTTCCCGGATTTACTTTCGATCGAAGACCGCCCGCTTCGCTTGGCTTGTGCAGAACCATCAATATTACCTGACTGGAAACTGGATGTCAGTGACAGCTGTTGGACTGAAAAGTCAAATTTAGCCACAGAACTCTTTATGAGGACGCAAATAAGTTTCACCCTCGAAAACCTAGATGACCTAAGTGAGGAATTAGTACTAAACACTTTTGAAGGCGTGCACAGCTTTTGTTTTCCCGGATTAACTTTCAATCGAAGACCGCCTGCTTCTACCAAACAAACAAAATGATTAGACTGATATCTGGATGTCTGTGACAGCTGATGGAATGAAAAGTCAAATTTAGTCACCGAACTATCTTTATGAGGACGCAAATAACTTTCACCCTCCAAATGCCAGATGGCCCAAGCGAGGGTATAGTCCTAAATTCTGGTTTGAGTCTAATTTATTTTGGATATTTTTGGACTTGGCTTTCAACCAGATTACACTTTTAAAAAATCCCTGTAGATGGCTCCTCACATGGTTAGATTGTGGCAGCACTGTGGCAGCACCATCGCTGTCACATTTATCCGCATGAGGCAGCACCGTCGTGTGGGACGGAACAGATTCCACGGGACCTTTAAAATCCCGGCAGTTGTGTGGATCGACGCTTCTCGACTAACAAGCAAAGGCCTGTGAGTTCAAATATAAAACGAGAGAATTACCTTGCTTGAATTAACATTAATAAATATTAAAATACAAGTACAGCGTGTTTCATTGTAGACTATTAGTGGGTGACAAAAGCACCCATAAGATGGAAAGAACGTAATTACCCCAGGGGAATTTACCATTAATTTGAAATTTCAATCTTTGAAAATTTATCCTATGCAAACCAGTTGAGATATATGTATATGTATTGGATTTTTTTTTTGAGAGAGGCGAACGGAAAATAATGGGGGGTGGACCAAAAGATGACGCTCATACAGGGCTATCTTTTAAAAACTCAACCCGTGCAAATCCGGGCTTAAGTCAAGAATACGGTAGCCTCACGGATTTAAATAAAATTTTGTACAAACATTCCTTTCACTCCAAAACGGACGAATATGCAAAAATTTTATGTCGGAAACCTATAGTTTCCGAGATATTCAAATTAAAAAAATTTTTAGGCTTAAGTCAAGAATACGGTAATCTCACGGATTTAAATAAAATCTTGTACAAACATTCCTTTCACTCCACAACGGACGAATTTCGCAAAAATTTTTTGGCGGAAACATATAGTTTCCGAGATATTCAAATTTAAAAAAATTTTAGGCTTAAGTCAAGAATACGGTAACCTCACAGATTTAAATAAAATTATGTACAAACTTTCCTTTCACTCCTATCTTGTAAAATTTACCCCGTGCAATTCCGTTGAGAATTGTCTGACCAATCTAAATGTTTGGTTTCATCTCTATGATGGAGACTAATTCAGTTTTCCCACCCAATATTGCCTTCACTAGAATTAACAATAAATAGGAAAAATTAGTATTCATAAACAACAAATATATTTACAAAAATAAATAAATAAATATTAGAAAACATCGAGTTCAAACGGGGCTATATTGTAAAATTGACCCCATGCAATTCCGTTGAGAATTTGCTAATTAATGTAAAATCTGTTTTGCGGGGAAAGGGGAAAACGGAAAATATTGGGGAGTGGGCCGAAAGATTAAGCTCAAACGGGGATATCTTGTAAAATTTACCCCGTGCAATTCCGTTGAGAATTGGCTGACTAAACATTTGATTTCATCTCTATCAAGGGGGCTAATTTAATTCTCGCACCCAATATTGCCTTCACTAAAATTGACAATAAATATAAAAAATTAGCACAGCCGAGGTAGCTTGCACTGTATGTATAATTAGGAAGAGACCTAGACTCGACCTAAAAATAAATAAATAAATATTAGAAAACATTCAACTCAAACGGGGCTATATTGTAAAATTTACTCCATGCAATTCCGTTGAGAATTGGCTGACTAATGTAAAATCTGTGTTGCGGGGAAAGTGGGGAACGGAAAATATTGGGGAGTGAGCCGAAAGATGAAGCTCAAACGGGGCTATCTTGTAAAATTTACCCCGTGCAATTCCGTTGAGAATTGGCTGACTAAACATTTGTTTTCATCTCTATGGTGAAGACTAATTCACCCAATATTACCTTCACTAGAATTCACAATAAATAGAAAAGGTTAGTATTTAAAAAGCAACAAATATATTTAGCAAAAATAAATATTAGAAATGATGAAGCTCAAACGGGGCTATATTCTAAAATTGACCCCATGCAATTCCGTTGAGAATTTGCTGATTAATGTAAAATCTGGTTTGCGGGGAAAGGGGGAAACGGAAAACATTGGGGAGTGGGCCGAAAGATGAAGCTCAACCGGGGATATCTTGTAAAATTTACCCCGTGCAATTCCGTTGAGAATTGGCTGACTAAACATTTGTTTTCATCTCTATGGTGAAGACTAATTCACCCAATATTACCTTCACTAGAATTCACAATAAATAGAAAAGGTTAGTATTTAAAAAGCAACAAATATATTTAGCAAAAATAAATAAATAAAATAAATATTAGAAATGATGAAGCTCAAACGGGGCTATATTCTAAAATTGACCCCATGCAATTCCGTTGAGAATTTGCTGATTAATGTAAAATCTGGTTTGCGGGGAAAGGGGGGAACGGAAAACATTGGGGAGTGGGCCGAAAGATGAAGCTCAACCGGGGATATCTTGTAAAATTTACCCCGTGCAATTCCGTTGAGAATTGGCTGACTATTGTAAACGTTTGGTTTCATCTCTATGGTGGAGACTAATTTAGTTCTCCCATCTAATATTTCCTTCACTTCAATTGAGAATAAATAGAAAAAATTAGTATTAAAAAGCAAACAATTCTGGTTTTGGGAAAGTAACAAATATATTAAGCACAGGCGAGGCAGCTTGTATTATGTGTATAATTAGGAAGAGACATAGAATCGACCTAAAAATAAATACATAAATATTACGCATTCTTCGGTTCCATGCCAGAGCCAATCCTTCATTTTAAAAACAGACCGTAAGTTTACAAGGAAAACCAGTGATACATATCCTGGTGGTGCAATTAGAAATAATATAGAGCAAGCGTATGAACCCCGCTTTTCGGATCATAGATTCCTCGAGATCTCTGTGGTGTCTAGGAAAACCCATGATATTGGATTTATGTAAAGATTCGAAATAGAACCATTTAACGTGAATAATCCATGGTTCAGCGGAACAGGCTTTGGTTTATGTATAGCGGTCTGTACCCAATCCTTATAAATTTCCTCAGCTTTCTGCCGGCGTATTTGCTCCAACCGCATCTCAAGTTTTAATTCCTGATTTATTTTTTCCTTAAACTCCTTTTCCTGCTCTAATTTTTTCTCTAGCCAAGCTTGAAAGTTTCTTTGTTTGGCTAATGAAATTTTAGAAATCTATTCCGCAGGTTGTATTGCTTGATGTCCAGAAGTTCTGAAATGAGAAAGAGAAATACATATTATAATATTAATTTTAGGAATTTGATTGCTAAGTTAGTGTGTTGTAAAGCTTTGTTAAATTTCACTAAAAATATTAGTCCAACTGAAGTCTGAAATGAGAAAGAGGAGTTTATTGCTTTTATGAATTTGCTAGTTAATTTATTACGTTATTAACCTTTGTTAAATTTGCGTAAATATTTGTCTAATTGTTGTTTAGTTTATAACGTCCTATAGTTTAATTTTGTATTTTAAGTATTGTATAATAATGAATTTTAGGATGCGCCATATGGGCTTCGTTCCCGAGACCGCTAGTTTTATAAGTAGGTTAAGAATTCATTCTTGTCCTATTTTTAATAAATAAATAAAAATAAATTGTTTGGCTAATTGCTCATCTTCGTTATTGTTTGGTTCCGTTGCGAACTGTTTTAGATCGTTATTAATCTTGGTCTCTTTTGGTTGCTTTTCATGTTTTAGTTGTTTGTTTTTTATAGCCACCCACTCTTTATACTTCTGTTGCGCTAGAGCCCTTCTATGCTGACTTTTTTTTGTGCTTCCCTCTATTTCTCTTGTTTTCTTTTTACTTCATAATATTTTGCAATTCTAAATGAAACATTTTAGGATAATTTATGAATTTAGTTTCTGCAGCTTACTGAGTAGTTTAGCATTCGTTTTTTTATACGATAAGGAGAATATTTTATATTATTAACTAGCCTTTAGGTAACATGAATTCTTATAACTGATTTATATAACATGATACATGCCTATAACACATTTGTGTTTTGTAATTGAGCTATAAGATATTAGGTCACTTAGAATGACTCGACAGTTAGAGAAAACATTTCTAATAAAATGTTATTGAATATAAAATCCTCTTTTTAGTTGGCTGAGCAATTAAATTAATTCGAGACTCTAACCTAAGACGAGTTAGATGATCGTAAACATACCTTTTCGCATCTAACCACTCTAATACTCATATTTTCCGCAGGCAGTTTTCTTGTTGTTATGTCCAAATCTTTTTCGATTAAAGTTGCAGAATTAACGTACATACCTAAGGGGAAATATAGTTAATAAAATGTAATTGAAAGTATATTCTGCATACCTCACAGTTTTGTATCCTCGTTATTAGTCTTCGTCTCTTTTAGTTGTTTATAATGACTTGCTGAACAATTAATTTATGATTCACGCAGGATTTGATTTACAACCGCGCTTTAATTCCGCACAGTGTTTGGTGAACAACCTGTAAGAAAAAGAAAAATTAGTCTAATGTTAGAATTTATCAATTTGGATTATTTTATTAAAATTAGATATTGTTAACGACAGGTAACGTAAATTAAGTTTTTTAGATTTAAAATTTTGGCAGGATGCGCCATATGGGCTGTGCTCCAGAGAGCGCTTAGTTTTAAGTACAATAGATGTACAATTAATTGTATAACTATTACTACAAATAATAAATAAATTCCGCACAGTTGTCGGCAGCTGATTCACGAGAATTGCAACTGAGTTTTTTTAGGTCCAACACTCCAACCTCGATAAATGCCTCCCACTTAAATAGTGCCAAGGTAGGGTAGGAATTTAATTGTACTTTACCTATTAAATAAATACTTAAATAGTGCCGGCAAATACATTATACTGCACCGCCTCCCGAAGCCCATAAACTCTTCTGCTTTATCTACGCTTACTTGAGTAGCTTGAGCAACCATAAATATATTAAGCACATAAATTCGGTATAAATAAATATTAATTAGTGTATTAGAAGTATTCTAAAAGTGGAATTCATAACTTTCTTTATTTTTCTTAATTCTTTGGACTAAACATATATGTTTTTGAATTGATAGTGTTGTATAGCCGAATTGGTTGGGGTTTCTTGGTCTGCCCCAAACCGGAAAACAAAAAGAAAATAATGTTTTAATTTGTAAATTTGTATTGTTAATGATTTGTATTAATTTTAGTAGTCATAAGTGTCTTTTAAAAAGGTTATAAGACCTTCTCACCTGTTTACCTGTTCCAAAGAAAAAGAGAGATTTATTTGTATACTGGAATTAAGTCCTTGGTTCCCACATAGAGTTTGAATGAATATTGTTTTTTGTTTGTATGTCCTTCAATTTTGTTTGTATCCTTTCAATTGTTTTAGGATGCGCCATATGGGATTGGTACCCGAGTGCGCTTAGGTTTAAGAATAGCGTTAAGAATTTATTCTTGTGCTCTATTTTGAATAAATAAATAAAAATTGAATTGATAAATTGAACTTGTGATATTAATTGTACATATTGAGAAGAATTGTTAATTAATTGTTAGACTGGGTAAGTAGTTTAGGATAATTCGAATTTAGGACCAAAAGAATTATTAAATTTTTGTTTATCCTCAGCAATTAATTGAAATTGAGGCTATGTAAATCCAAAATGTATTTACTTTAATTAATAAATTAGCTTGAAACTATATTTGGTTAAGATGCGGCATATGGGCCTGGTACCCGAGAGCGCTTAGTTTTTAAGGTAGGGTAGGAATTAATTTGTTCTCTACCAATAAATAAATAAACCTCCCGAAGCCCATAAACTCTTGTGCTTTACCTACGCTTACTTGAGTAGCTTGAGTAACAAATATATTAAGCACATAAATTCGGTATAAATTATAATTAGTGTATTAGAAGTAAAACCCTGATGAATCATCCTATAAGTGGAATTCATATCTTTCTTTATTTTTATTCATTCTTTACACTAAATATATATGTTTTTAATGAGATAGTAAAGCGCCCTTTATGGATTGTGAAGCCTTGTAGAACCGGTCCGATCGCAGGGCACGTAGGCCTACATTCGGGACTGCTGGATTTATTTCACCTTGCGTGGTCTTGAGCCAGTTCGTTCACCAGTGCCCAGCGATTCCCGTGGTCTGCCTGCTCCATATCTCTAGCTAGGAATTAAGTAGATTTCCATAAAATAGAATAGAATATTTTATTGAGGTTACGTCCGACTCACCCTCTTGTTTAGGGACTCGGAGCGCCACGGAAGCCAAATCGAAGATGCGCTGAAAAAAGAACACCTATCCGAGGATGACCACAATGTAGATATATGTCCTTTCGAAGGAGATGTTGTACACGGCTATTGTTTTCCCGGATTTACTTTCGATCGAAGACCGCCCGCTTCGCTTGGCTTGTGCAGAACCATCAATATTACCTGACTGGAAACTGGATGTCAGTGACAGCTGTTGGACTGAAAAGTCAAATTTAGCCACAGAACTCTTTATGAGGACGCAAATAAGTTTCACCCTCGAAAACCTAGATGACCTAAGTGAGGAATTAGTACTAAACACTTTTGAAGGCGTGCACAGCTTTTGTTTTCCCGGATTAACTTTCAATCGAAGACCGCCTGCTTCTACCAAACAAACAAAATGATTAGACTGATATCTGGATGTCTGTGACAGCTGATGGAATGAAAAGTCAAATTTAGTCACCGAACTATCTTTATGAGGACGCAAATAACTTTCACCCTCCAAATGCCAGATGGCCCAAGCGAGGGTATAGTCCTAAATTCTGGTTTGAGTCTAATTTATTTTGGATATTTTTGGACTTGGCTTTCAACCAGATTACACTTTTAAAAAATCCCTGTAGATGGCTCCTCACATGGTTAGATTGTGGCAGCACTGTGGCAGCACCATCGCTGTCACATTTATCCGCATGAGGCAGCACCGTCGTGTGGGACGGAACAGATTCCACGGGACCTTTAAAATCCCGGCAGTTGTGTGGATCGACGCTTCTCGACTAACAAGCAAAGGCCTGTGAGTTCAAATATAAAACGAGAGAATTACCTTGCTTGAATTAACATTAATAAATATTAAAATACAAGTACAGCGTGTTTCATTGTAGACTATTAGTGGGTGACAAAAGCACCCATAAGATGGAAAGAACGTAATTACCCCAGGGGAATTTACCATTAATTTGAAATTTCAATCTTTGAAAATTTATCCTATGCAAACCAGTTGAGATATATGTATATGTATTGGATTTTTTTTTTGAGAGAGGCGAACGGAAAATAATGGGGGGTGGACCAAAAGATGACGCTCATACAGGGCTATCTTTTAAAAACTCAACCCGTGCAAATCCGGGCTTAAGTCAAGAATACGGTAGCCTCACGGATTTAAATAAAATTTTGTACAAACATTCCTTTCACTCCAAAACGGACGAATATGCAAAAATTTTATGTCGGAAACCTATAGTTTCCGAGATATTCAAATTAAAAAAATTTTTAGGCTTAAGTCAAGAATACGGTAATCTCACGGATTTAAATAAAATCTTGTACAAACATTCCTTTCACTCCACAACGGACGAATTTCGCAAAAATTTTTTGGCGGAAACATATAGTTTCCGAGATATTCAAATTTAAAAAAATTTTAGGCTTAAGTCAAGAATACGGTAACCTCACAGATTTAAATAAAATTATGTACAAACTTTCCTTTCACTCCTATCTTGTAAAATTTACCCCGTGCAATTCCGTTGAGAATTGTCTGACCAATCTAAATGTTTGGTTTCATCTCTATGATGGAGACTAATTCAGTTTTCCCACCCAATATTGCCTTCACTAGAATTAACAATAAATAGGAAAAATTAGTATTCATAAACAACAAATATATTTACAAAAATAAATAAATAAATATTAGAAAACATCGAGTTCAAACGGGGCTATATTGTAAAATTGACCCCATGCAATTCCGTTGAGAATTTGCTAATTAATGTAAAATCTGTTTTGCGGGGAAAGGGGAAAACGGAAAATATTGGGGAGTGGGCCGAAAGATTAAGCTCAAACGGGGATATCTTGTAAAATTTACCCCGTGCAATTCCGTTGAGAATTGGCTGACTAAACATTTGATTTCATCTCTATCAAGGGGGCTAATTTAATTCTCGCACCCAATATTGCCTTCACTAAAATTGACAATAAATATAAAAAATTAGCACAGCCGAGGTAGCTTGCACTGTATGTATAATTAGGAAGAGACCTAGACTCGACCTAAAAATAAATAAATAAATATTAGAAAACATTCAACTCAAACGGGGCTATATTGTAAAATTTACTCCATGCAATTCCGTTGAGAATTGGCTGACTAATGTAAAATCTGTGTTGCGGGGAAAGTGGGGAACGGAAAATATTGGGGAGTGAGCCGAAAGATGAAGCTCAAACGGGGCTATCTTGTAAAATTTACCCCGTGCAATTCCGTTGAGAATTGGCTGACTAAACATTTGTTTTCATCTCTATGGTGAAGACTAATTCACCCAATATTACCTTCACTAGAATTCACAATAAATAGAAAAGGTTAGTATTTAAAAAGCAACAAATATATTTAGCAAAAATAAATATTAGAAATGATGAAGCTCAAACGGGGCTATATTCTAAAATTGACCCCATGCAATTCCGTTGAGAATTTGCTGATTAATGTAAAATCTGGTTTGCGGGGAAAGGGGGAAACGGAAAACATTGGGGAGTGGGCCGAAAGATGAAGCTCAACCGGGGATATCTTGTAAAATTTACCCCGTGCAATTCCGTTGAGAATTGGCTGACTAAACATTTGTTTTCATCTCTATGGTGAAGACTAATTCACCCAATATTACCTTCACTAGAATTCACAATAAATAGAAAAGGTTAGTATTTAAAAAGCAACAAATATATTTAGCAAAAATAAATATTAGAAATGATGAAGCTCAAACGGGGCTATATTCTAAAATTGACCCCATGCAATTCCGTTGAGAATTTGCTGATTAATGTAAAATCTGGTTTGCGGGGAAAGGGGGAAACGGAAAACATTGGGGAGTGGGCCGAAAGATGAAGCTCAACCGGGGATATCTTGTAAAATTTACCCCGTGCAATTCCGTTGAGAATTGGCTGACTAAACATTTGTTTTCATCTCTATGGTGAAGACTAATTCACCCAATATTACCTTCACTAGAATTCACAATAAATAGAAAAGGTTAGTATTTAAAAAGCAACAAATATATTTAGCAAAAATAAATAAATAAAATAAATATTAGAAATGATGAAGCTCAAACGGGGCTATATTCTAAAATTGACCCCATGCAATTCCGTTGAGAATTTGCTGATTAATGTAAAATCTGGTTTGCGGGGAAAGGGGGGAACGGAAAACATTGGGGAGTGGGCCGAAAGATGAAGCTCAACCGGGGATATCTTGTAAAATTTACCCCGTGCAATTCCGTTGAGAATTGGCTGACTATTGTAAACGTTTGGTTTCATCTCTATGGTGGAGACTAATTTAGTTCTCCCATCTAATATTTCCTTCACTTCAATTGAGAATAAATAGAAAAAATTAGTATTAAAAAGCAAACAATTCTGGTTTTGGGAAAGTAACAAATATATTAAGCACAGGCGAGGCAGCTTGTATTATGTGTATAATTAGGAAGAGACATAGAATCGACCTAAAAATAAATACATAAATATTACGCATTCTTCGGTTCCATGCCAGAGCCAATCCTTCATTTTAAAAACAGACCGTAAGTTTACAAGGAAAACCAGTGATACATATCCTGGTGGTGCAATTAGAAATAATATAGAGCAAGCGTATGAACCCCGCTTTTCGGATCATAGATTCCTCGAGATCTCTGTGGTGTCTAGGAAAACCCATGATATTGGATTTATGTAAAGATTCGAAATAGAACCATTTAACGTGAATAATCCATGGTTCAGCGGAACAGGCTTTGGTTTATGTATAGCGGTCTGTACCCAATCCTTATAAATTTCCTCAGCTTTCTGCCGGCGTATTTGCTCCAACCGCATCTCAAGTTTTAATTCCTGATTTATTTTTTCCTTAAACTCCTTTTCCTGCTCTAATTTTTTCTCTAGCCAAGCTTGAAAGTTTCTTTGTTTGGCTAATGAAATTTTAGAAATCTATTCCGCAGGTTGTATTGCTTGATGTCCAGAAGTTCTGAAATGAGAAAGAGAAATACATATTATAATATTAATTTTAGGAATTTGATTGCTAAGTTAGTGTGTTGTAAAGCTTTGTTAAATTTCACTAAAAATATTAGTCCAACTGAAGTCTGAAATGAGAAAGAGGAGTTTATTGCTTTTATGAATTTGCTAGTTAATTTATTACGTTATTAACCTTTGTTAAATTTGCGTAAATATTTGTCTAATTGTTGTTTAGTTTATAACGTCCTATAGTTTAATTTTGTATTTTAAGTATTGTATAATAATGAATTTTAGGATGCGCCATATGGGCTTCGTTCCCGAGACCGCTAGTTTTATAAGTAGGTTAAGAATTCATTCTTGTCCTATTTTTAATAAATAAATAAAAATAAATTGTTTGGCTAATTGCTCATCTTCGTTATTGTTTGGTTCCGTTGCGAACTGTTTTAGATCGTTATTAATCTTGGTCTCTTTTGGTTGCTTTTCATGTTTTAGTTGTTTGTTTTTTATAGCCACCCACTCTTTATACTTCTGTTGCGCTAGAGCCCTTCTATGCTGACTTTTTTTTGTGCTTCCCTCTATTTCTCTTGTTTTCTTTTTACTTCATAATATTTTGCAATTCTAAATGAAACATTTTAGGATAATTTATGAATTTAGTTTCTGCAGCTTACTGAGTAGTTTAGCATTCGTTTTTTTATACGATAAGGAGAATATTTTATATTATTAACTAGCCTTTAGGTAACATGAATTCTTATAACTGATTTATATAACATGATACATGCCTATAACACATTTGTGTTTTGTAATTGAGCTATAAGATATTAGGTCACTTAGAATGACTCGACAGTTAGAGAAAACATTTCTAATAAAATGTTATTGAATATAAAATCCTCTTTTTAGTTGGCTGAGCAATTAAATTAATTCGAGACTCTAACCTAAGACGAGTTAGATGATCGTAAACATACCTTTTCGCATCTAACCACTCTAATACTCATATTTTCCGCAGGCAGTTTTCTTGTTGTTATGTCCAAATCTTTTTCGATTAAAGTTGCAGAATTAACGTACATACCTAAGGGGAAATATAGTTAATAAAATGTAATTGAAAGTATATTCTGCATACCTCACAGTTTTGTATCCTCGTTATTAGTCTTCGTCTCTTTTAGTTGTTTATAATGACTTGCTGAACAATTAATTTATGATTCACGCAGGATTTGATTTACAACCGCGCTTTAATTCCGCACAGTGTTTGGTGAACAACCTGTAAGAAAAAGAAAAATTAGTCTAATGTTAGAATTTATCAATTTGGATTATTTTATTAAAATTAGATATTGTTAACGACAGGTAACGTAAATTAAGTTTTTTAGATTTAAAATTTTGGCAGGATGCGCCATATGGGCTGTGCTCCAGAGAGCGCTTAGTTTTAAGTACAATAGATGTACAATTAATTGTATAACTATTACTACAAATAATAAATAAATTCCGCACAGTTGTCGGCAGCTGATTCACGAGAATTGCAACTGAGTTTTTTTAGGTCCAACACTCCAACCTCGATAAATGCCTCCCACTTAAATAGTGCCAAGGTAGGGTAGGAATTTAATTGTACTTTACCTATTAAATAAATACTTAAATAGTGCCGGCAAATACATTATACTGCACCGCCTCCCGAAGCCCATAAACTCTTCTGCTTTATCTACGCTTACTTGAGTAGCTTGAGCAACCATAAATATATTAAGCACATAAATTCGGTATAAATAAATATTAATTAGTGTATTAGAAGTATTCTAAAAGTGGAATTCATAACTTTCTTTATTTTTCTTAATTCTTTGGACTAAACATATATGTTTTTGAATTGATAGTGTTGTATAGCCGAATTGGTTGGGGTTTCTTGGTCTGCCCCAAACCGGAAAACAAAAAGAAAATAATGTTTTAATTTGTAAATTTGTATTGTTAATGATTTGTATTAATTTTAGTAGTCATAAGTGTCTTTTAAAAAGGTTATAAGACCTTCTCACCTGTTTACCTGTTCCAAAGAAAAAGAGAGATTTATTTGTATACTGGAATTAAGTCCTTGGTTCCCACATAGAGTTTGAATGAATATTGTTTTTTGTTTGTATGTCCTTCAATTTTGTTTGTATCCTTTCAATTGTTTTAGGATGCGCCATATGGGATTGGTACCCGAGTGCGCTTAGGTTTAAGAATAGCGTTAAGAATTTATTCTTGTGCTCTATTTTGAATAAATAAATAAAAATTGAATTGATAAATTGAACTTGTGATATTAATTGTACATATTGAGAAGAATTGTTAATTAATTGTTAGACTGGGTAAGTAGTTTAGGATAATTCGAATTTAGGACCAAAAGAATTATTAAATTTTTGTTTATCCTCAGCAATTAATTGAAATTGAGGCTATGTAAATCCAAAATGTATTTACTTTAATTAATAAATTAGCTTGAAACTATATTTGGTTAAGATGCGGCATATGGGCCTGGTACCCGAGAGCGCTTAGTTTTTAAGGTAGGGTAGGAATTAATTTGTTCTCTACCAATAAATAAATAAACCTCCCGAAGCCCATAAACTCTTGTGCTTTACCTACGCTTACTTGAGTAGCTTGAGTAACAAATATATTAAGCACATAAATTCGGTATAAATTATAATTAGTGTATTAGAAGTAAAACCCTGATGAATCATCCTATAAGTGGAATTCATATCTTTCTTTATTTTTATTCATTCTTTACACTAAATATATATGTTTTTAATGAGATAGTAAAGCGCCCTTTATGGATTGTGAAGCCTTGTAGAACCGGTCCGATCGCAGGGCACGTAGGCCTACATTCGGGACTGCTGGATTTATTTCACCTTGCGTGGTCTTGAGCCAGTTCGTTCACCAGTGCCCAGCGATTCCCGTGGTCTGCCTGCTCCATATCTCTAGCTAGGAATTAAGTAGATTTCCATAAAATAGAATAGAATATTTTATTGAGGTTACGTCCGACTCACCCTCTTGTTTAGGGACTCGGAGCGCCACGGAAGCCAAATCGAAGATGCGCTGAAAAAAGAACACCTATCCGAGGATGACCACAATGTAGATATATGTCCTTTCGAAGGAGATGTTGTACACGGCTATTGTTTTCCCGGATTTACTTTCGATCGAAGACCGCCCGCTTCGCTTGGCTTGTGCAGAACCATCAATATTACCTGACTGGAAACTGGATGTCAGTGACAGCTGTTGGACTGAAAAGTCAAATTTAGCCACAGAACTCTTTATGAGGACGCAAATAAGTTTCACCCTCGAAAACCTAGATGACCTAAGTGAGGAATTAGTACTAAACACTTTTGAAGGCGTGCACAGCTTTTGTTTTCCCGGATTAACTTTCAATCGAAGACCGCCTGCTTCTACCAAACAAACAAAATGATTAGACTGATATCTGGATGTCTGTGACAGCTGATGGAATGAAAAGTCAAATTTAGTCACCGAACTATCTTTATGAGGACGCAAATAACTTTCACCCTCCAAATGCCAGATGGCCCAAGCGAGGGTATAGTCCTAAATTCTGGTTTGAGTCTAATTTATTTTGGATATTTTTGGACTTGGCTTTCAACCAGATTACACTTTTAAAAAATCCCTGTAGATGGCTCCTCACATGGTTAGATTGTGGCAGCACTGTGGCAGCACCATCGCTGTCACATTTATCCGCATGAGGCAGCACCGTCGTGTGGGACGGAACAGATTCCACGGGACCTTTAAAATCCCGGCAGTTGTGTGGATCGACGCTTCTCGACTAACAAGCAAAGGCCTGTGAGTTCAAATATAAAACGAGAGAATTACCTTGCTTGAATTAACATTAATAAATATTAAAATACAAGTACAGCGTGTTTCATTGTAGACTATTAGTGGGTGACAAAAGCACCCATAAGATGGAAAGAACGTAATTACCCCAGGGGAATTTACCATTAATTTGAAATTTCAATCTTTGAAAATTTATCCTATGCAAACCAGTTGAGATATATGTATATGTATTGGATTTTTTTTTTGAGAGAGGCGAACGGAAAATAATGGGGGGTGGACCAAAAGATGACGCTCATACAGGGCTATCTTTTAAAAACTCAACCCGTGCAAATCCGGGCTTAAGTCAAGAATACGGTAGCCTCACGGATTTAAATAAAATTTTGTACAAACATTCCTTTCACTCCAAAACGGACGAATATGCAAAAATTTTATGTCGGAAACCTATAGTTTCCGAGATATTCAAATTAAAAAAATTTTTAGGCTTAAGTCAAGAATACGGTAATCTCACGGATTTAAATAAAATCTTGTACAAACATTCCTTTCACTCCACAACGGACGAATTTCGCAAAAATTTTTTGGCGGAAACATATAGTTTCCGAGATATTCAAATTTAAAAAAATTTTAGGCTTAAGTCAAGAATACGGTAACCTCACAGATTTAAATAAAATTATGTACAAACTTTCCTTTCACTCCTATCTTGTAAAATTTACCCCGTGCAATTCCGTTGAGAATTGTCTGACCAATCTAAATGTTTGGTTTCATCTCTATGATGGAGACTAATTCAGTTTTCCCACCCAATATTGCCTTCACTAGAATTAACAATAAATAGGAAAAATTAGTATTCATAAACAACAAATATATTTACAAAAATAAATAAATAAATATTAGAAAACATCGAGTTCAAACGGGGCTATATTGTAAAATTGACCCCATGCAATTCCGTTGAGAATTTGCTAATTAATGTAAAATCTGTTTTGCGGGGAAAGGGGAAAACGGAAAATATTGGGGAGTGGGCCGAAAGATTAAGCTCAAACGGGGATATCTTGTAAAATTTACCCCGTGCAATTCCGTTGAGAATTGGCTGACTAAACATTTGATTTCATCTCTATCAAGGGGGCTAATTTAATTCTCGCACCCAATATTGCCTTCACTAAAATTGACAATAAATATAAAAAATTAGCACAGCCGAGGTAGCTTGCACTGTATGTATAATTAGGAAGAGACCTAGACTCGACCTAAAAATAAATAAATAAATATTAGAAAACATTCAACTCAAACGGGGCTATATTGTAAAATTTACTCCATGCAATTCCGTTGAGAATTGGCTGACTAATGTAAAATCTGTGTTGCGGGGAAAGTGGGGAACGGAAAATATTGGGGAGTGAGCCGAAAGATGAAGCTCAAACGGGGCTATCTTGTAAAATTTACCCCGTGCAATTCCGTTGAGAATTGGCTGACTAAACATTTGTTTTCATCTCTATGGTGAAGACTAATTCACCCAATATTACCTTCACTAGAATTCACAATAAATAGAAAAGGTTAGTATTTAAAAAGCAACAAATATATTTAGCAAAAATAAATATTAGAAATGATGAAGCTCAAACGGGGCTATATTCTAAAATTGACCCCATGCAATTCCGTTGAGAATTTGCTGATTAATGTAAAATCTGGTTTGCGGGGAAAGGGGGAAACGGAAAACATTGGGGAGTGGGCCGAAAGATGAAGCTCAACCGGGGATATCTTGTAAAATTTACCCCGTGCAATTCCGTTGAGAATTGGCTGACTAAACATTTGTTTTCATCTCTATGGTGAAGACTAATTCACCCAATATTACCTTCACTAGAATTCACAATAAATAGAAAAGGTTAGTATTTAAAAAGCAACAAATATATTTAGCAAAAATAAATATTAGAAATGATGAAGCTCAAACGGGGCTATATTCTAAAATTGACCCCATGCAATTCCGTTGAGAATTTGCTGATTAATGTAAAATCTGGTTTGCGGGGAAAGGGGGAAACGGAAAACATTGGGGAGTGGGCCGAAAGATGAAGCTCAACCGGGGATATCTTGTAAAATTTACCCCGTGCAATTCCGTTGAGAATTGGCTGACTAAACATTTGTTTTCATCTCTATGGTGAAGACTAATTCACCCAATATTACCTTCACTAGAATTCACAATAAATAGAAAAGGTTAGTATTTAAAAAGCAACAAATATATTTAGCAAAAATAAATAAATAAAATAAATATTAGAAATGATGAAGCTCAAACGGGGCTATATTCTAAAATTGACCCCATGCAATTCCGTTGAGAATTTGCTGATTAATGTAAAATCTGGTTTGCGGGGAAAGGGGGGAACGGAAAACATTGGGGAGTGGGCCGAAAGATGAAGCTCAACCGGGGATATCTTGTAAAATTTACCCCGTGCAATTCCGTTGAGAATTGGCTGACTATTGTAAACGTTTGGTTTCATCTCTATGGTGGAGACTAATTTAGTTCTCCCATCTAATATTTCCTTCACTTCAATTGAGAATAAATAGAAAAAATTAGTATTAAAAAGCAAACAATTCTGGTTTTGGGAAAGTAACAAATATATTAAGCACAGGCGAGGCAGCTTGTATTATGTGTATAATTAGGAAGAGACATAGAATCGACCTAAAAATAAATACATAAATATTACGCATTCTTCGGTTCCATGCCAGAGCCAATCCTTCATTTTAAAAACAGACCGTAAGTTTACAAGGAAAACCAGTGATACATATCCTGGTGGTGCAATTAGAAATAATATAGAGCAAGCGTATGAACCCCGCTTTTCGGATCATAGATTCCTCGAGATCTCTGTGGTGTCTAGGAAAACCCATGATATTGGATTTATGTAAAGATTCGAAATAGAACCATTTAACGTGAATAATCCATGGTTCAGCGGAACAGGCTTTGGTTTATGTATAGCGGTCTGTACCCAATCCTTATAAATTTCCTCAGCTTTCTGCCGGCGTATTTGCTCCAACCGCATCTCAAGTTTTAATTCCTGATTTATTTTTTCCTTAAACTCCTTTTCCTGCTCTAATTTTTTCTCTAGCCAAGCTTGAAAGTTTCTTTGTTTGGCTAATGAAATTTTAGAAATCTATTCCGCAGGTTGTATTGCTTGATGTCCAGAAGTTCTGAAATGAGAAAGAGAAATACATATTATAATATTAATTTTAGGAATTTGATTGCTAAGTTAGTGTGTTGTAAAGCTTTGTTAAATTTCACTAAAAATATTAGTCCAACTGAAGTCTGAAATGAGAAAGAGGAGTTTATTGCTTTTATGAATTTGCTAGTTAATTTATTACGTTATTAACCTTTGTTAAATTTGCGTAAATATTTGTCTAATTGTTGTTTAGTTTATAACGTCCTATAGTTTAATTTTGTATTTTAAGTATTGTATAATAATGAATTTTAGGATGCGCCATATGGGCTTCGTTCCCGAGACCGCTAGTTTTATAAGTAGGTTAAGAATTCATTCTTGTCCTATTTTTAATAAATAAATAAAAATAAATTGTTTGGCTAATTGCTCATCTTCGTTATTGTTTGGTTCCGTTGCGAACTGTTTTAGATCGTTATTAATCTTGGTCTCTTTTGGTTGCTTTTCATGTTTTAGTTGTTTGTTTTTTATAGCCACCCACTCTTTATACTTCTGTTGCGCTAGAGCCCTTCTATGCTGACTTTTTTTTGTGCTTCCCTCTATTTCTCTTGTTTTCTTTTTACTTCATAATATTTTGCAATTCTAAATGAAACATTTTAGGATAATTTATGAATTTAGTTTCTGCAGCTTACTGAGTAGTTTAGCATTCGTTTTTTTATACGATAAGGAGAATATTTTATATTATTAACTAGCCTTTAGGTAACATGAATTCTTATAACTGATTTATATAACATGATACATGCCTATAACACATTTGTGTTTTGTAATTGAGCTATAAGATATTAGGTCACTTAGAATGACTCGACAGTTAGAGAAAACATTTCTAATAAAATGTTATTGAATATAAAATCCTCTTTTTAGTTGGCTGAGCAATTAAATTAATTCGAGACTCTAACCTAAGACGAGTTAGATGATCGTAAACATACCTTTTCGCATCTAACCACTCTAATACTCATATTTTCCGCAGGCAGTTTTCTTGTTGTTATGTCCAAATCTTTTTCGATTAAAGTTGCAGAATTAACGTACATACCTAAGGGGAAATATAGTTAATAAAATGTAATTGAAAGTATATTCTGCATACCTCACAGTTTTGTATCCTCGTTATTAGTCTTCGTCTCTTTTAGTTGTTTATAATGACTTGCTGAACAATTAATTTATGATTCACGCAGGATTTGATTTACAACCGCGCTTTAATTCCGCACAGTGTTTGGTGAACAACCTGTAAGAAAAAGAAAAATTAGTCTAATGTTAGAATTTATCAATTTGGATTATTTTATTAAAATTAGATATTGTTAACGACAGGTAACGTAAATTAAGTTTTTTAGATTTAAAATTTTGGCAGGATGCGCCATATGGGCTGTGCTCCAGAGAGCGCTTAGTTTTAAGTACAATAGATGTACAATTAATTGTATAACTATTACTACAAATAATAAATAAATTCCGCACAGTTGTCGGCAGCTGATTCACGAGAATTGCAACTGAGTTTTTTTAGGTCCAACACTCCAACCTCGATAAATGCCTCCCACTTAAATAGTGCCAAGGTAGGGTAGGAATTTAATTGTACTTTACCTATTAAATAAATACTTAAATAGTGCCGGCAAATACATTATACTGCACCGCCTCCCGAAGCCCATAAACTCTTCTGCTTTATCTACGCTTACTTGAGTAGCTTGAGCAACCATAAATATATTAAGCACATAAATTCGGTATAAATAAATATTAATTAGTGTATTAGAAGTATTCTAAAAGTGGAATTCATAACTTTCTTTATTTTTCTTAATTCTTTGGACTAAACATATATGTTTTTGAATTGATAGTGTTGTATAGCCGAATTGGTTGGGGTTTCTTGGTCTGCCCCAAACCGGAAAACAAAAAGAAAATAATGTTTTAATTTGTAAATTTGTATTGTTAATGATTTGTATTAATTTTAGTAGTCATAAGTGTCTTTTAAAAAGGTTATAAGACCTTCTCACCTGTTTACCTGTTCCAAAGAAAAAGAGAGATTTATTTGTATACTGGAATTAAGTCCTTGGTTCCCACATAGAGTTTGAATGAATATTGTTTTTTGTTTGTATGTCCTTCAATTTTGTTTGTATCCTTTCAATTGTTTTAGGATGCGCCATATGGGATTGGTACCCGAGTGCGCTTAGGTTTAAGAATAGCGTTAAGAATTTATTCTTGTGCTCTATTTTGAATAAATAAATAAAAATTGAATTGATAAATTGAACTTGTGATATTAATTGTACATATTGAGAAGAATTGTTAATTAATTGTTAGACTGGGTAAGTAGTTTAGGATAATTCGAATTTAGGACCAAAAGAATTATTAAATTTTTGTTTATCCTCAGCAATTAATTGAAATTGAGGCTATGTAAATCCAAAATGTATTTACTTTAATTAATAAATTAGCTTGAAACTATATTTGGTTAAGATGCGGCATATGGGCCTGGTACCCGAGAGCGCTTAGTTTTTAAGGTAGGGTAGGAATTAATTTGTTCTCTACCAATAAATAAATAAACCTCCCGAAGCCCATAAACTCTTGTGCTTTACCTACGCTTACTTGAGTAGCTTGAGTAACAAATATATTAAGCACATAAATTCGGTATAAATTATAATTAGTGTATTAGAAGTAAAACCCTGATGAATCATCCTATAAGTGGAATTCATATCTTTCTTTATTTTTATTCATTCTTTACACTAAATATATATGTTTTTAATGAGATAGTAAAGCGCCCTTTATGGATTGTGAAGCCTTGTAGAACCGGTCCGATCGCAGGGCACGTAGGCCTACATTCGGGACTGCTGGATTTATTTCACCTTGCGTGGTCTTGAGCCAGTTCGTTCACCAGTGCCCAGCGATTCCCGTGGTCTGCCTGCTCCATATCTCTAGCTAGGAATTAAGTAGATTTCCATAAAATAGAATAGAATATTTTATTGAGGTTACGTCCGACTCACCCTCTTGTTTAGGGACTCGGAGCGCCACGGAAGCCAAATCGAAGATGCGCTGAAAAAAGAACACCTATCCGAGGATGACCACAATGTAGATATATGTCCTTTCGAAGGAGATGTTGTACACGGCTATTGTTTTCCCGGATTTACTTTCGATCGAAGACCGCCCGCTTCGCTTGGCTTGTGCAGAACCATCAATATTACCTGACTGGAAACTGGATGTCAGTGACAGCTGTTGGACTGAAAAGTCAAATTTAGCCACAGAACTCTTTATGAGGACGCAAATAAGTTTCACCCTCGAAAACCTAGATGACCTAAGTGAGGAATTAGTACTAAACACTTTTGAAGGCGTGCACAGCTTTTGTTTTCCCGGATTAACTTTCAATCGAAGACCGCCTGCTTCTACCAAACAAACAAAATGATTAGACTGATATCTGGATGTCTGTGACAGCTGATGGAATGAAAAGTCAAATTTAGTCACCGAACTATCTTTATGAGGACGCAAATAACTTTCACCCTCCAAATGCCAGATGGCCCAAGCGAGGGTATAGTCCTAAATTCTGGTTTGAGTCTAATTTATTTTGGATATTTTTGGACTTGGCTTTCAACCAGATTACACTTTTAAAAAATCCCTGTAGATGGCTCCTCACATGGTTAGATTGTGGCAGCACTGTGGCAGCACCATCGCTGTCACATTTATCCGCATGAGGCAGCACCGTCGTGTGGGACGGAACAGATTCCACGGGACCTTTAAAATCCCGGCAGTTGTGTGGATCGACGCTTCTCGACTAACAAGCAAAGGCCTGTGAGTTCAAATATAAAACGAGAGAATTACCTTGCTTGAATTAACATTAATAAATATTAAAATACAAGTACAGCGTGTTTCATTGTAGACTATTAGTGGGTGACAAAAGCACCCATAAGATGGAAAGAACGTAATTACCCCAGGGGAATTTACCATTAATTTGAAATTTCAATCTTTGAAAATTTATCCTATGCAAACCAGTTGAGATATATGTATATGTATTGGATTTTTTTTTTGAGAGAGGCGAACGGAAAATAATGGGGGGTGGACCAAAAGATGACGCTCATACAGGGCTATCTTTTAAAAACTCAACCCGTGCAAATCCGGGCTTAAGTCAAGAATACGGTAGCCTCACGGATTTAAATAAAATTTTGTACAAACATTCCTTTCACTCCAAAACGGACGAATATGCAAAAATTTTATGTCGGAAACCTATAGTTTCCGAGATATTCAAATTAAAAAAATTTTTAGGCTTAAGTCAAGAATACGGTAATCTCACGGATTTAAATAAAATCTTGTACAAACATTCCTTTCACTCCACAACGGACGAATTTCGCAAAAATTTTTTGGCGGAAACATATAGTTTCCGAGATATTCAAATTTAAAAAAATTTTAGGCTTAAGTCAAGAATACGGTAACCTCACAGATTTAAATAAAATTATGTACAAACTTTCCTTTCACTCCTATCTTGTAAAATTTACCCCGTGCAATTCCGTTGAGAATTGTCTGACCAATCTAAATGTTTGGTTTCATCTCTATGATGGAGACTAATTCAGTTTTCCCACCCAATATTGCCTTCACTAGAATTAACAATAAATAGGAAAAATTAGTATTCATAAACAACAAATATATTTACAAAAATAAATAAATAAATATTAGAAAACATCGAGTTCAAACGGGGCTATATTGTAAAATTGACCCCATGCAATTCCGTTGAGAATTTGCTAATTAATGTAAAATCTGTTTTGCGGGGAAAGGGGAAAACGGAAAATATTGGGGAGTGGGCCGAAAGATTAAGCTCAAACGGGGATATCTTGTAAAATTTACCCCGTGCAATTCCGTTGAGAATTGGCTGACTAAACATTTGATTTCATCTCTATCAAGGGGGCTAATTTAATTCTCGCACCCAATATTGCCTTCACTAAAATTGACAATAAATATAAAAAATTAGCACAGCCGAGGTAGCTTGCACTGTATGTATAATTAGGAAGAGACCTAGACTCGACCTAAAAATAAATAAATAAATATTAGAAAACATTCAACTCAAACGGGGCTATATTGTAAAATTTACTCCATGCAATTCCGTTGAGAATTGGCTGACTAATGTAAAATCTGTGTTGCGGGGAAAGTGGGGAACGGAAAATATTGGGGAGTGAGCCGAAAGATGAAGCTCAAACGGGGCTATCTTGTAAAATTTACCCCGTGCAATTCCGTTGAGAATTGGCTGACTAAACATTTGTTTTCATCTCTATGGTGAAGACTAATTCACCCAATATTACCTTCACTAGAATTCACAATAAATAGAAAAGGTTAGTATTTAAAAAGCAACAAATATATTTAGCAAAAATAAATATTAGAAATGATGAAGCTCAAACGGGGCTATATTCTAAAATTGACCCCATGCAATTCCGTTGAGAATTTGCTGATTAATGTAAAATCTGGTTTGCGGGGAAAGGGGGAAACGGAAAACATTGGGGAGTGGGCCGAAAGATGAAGCTCAACCGGGGATATCTTGTAAAATTTACCCCGTGCAATTCCGTTGAGAATTGGCTGACTAAACATTTGTTTTCATCTCTATGGTGAAGACTAATTCACCCAATATTACCTTCACTAGAATTCACAATAAATAGAAAAGGTTAGTATTTAAAAAGCAACAAATATATTTAGCAAAAATAAATAAATAAAATAAATATTAGAAATGATGAAGCTCAAACGGGGCTATATTCTAAAATTGACCCCATGCAATTCCGTTGAGAATTTGCTGATTAATGTAAAATCTGGTTTGCGGGGAAAGGGGGGAACGGAAAACATTGGGGAGTGGGCCGAAAGATGAAGCTCAACCGGGGATATCTTGTAAAATTTACCCCGTGCAATTCCGTTGAGAATTGGCTGACTATTGTAAACGTTTGGTTTCATCTCTATGGTGGAGACTAATTTAGTTCTCCCATCTAATATTTCCTTCACTTCAATTGAGAATAAATAGAAAAAATTAGTATTAAAAAGCAAACAATTCTGGTTTTGGGAAAGTAACAAATATATTAAGCACAGGCGAGGCAGCTTGTATTATGTGTATAATTAGGAAGAGACATAGAATCGACCTAAAAATAAATACATAAATATTACGCATTCTTCGGTTCCATGCCAGAGCCAATCCTTCATTTTAAAAACAGACCGTAAGTTTACAAGGAAAACCAGTGATACATATCCTGGTGGTGCAATTAGAAATAATATAGAGCAAGCGTATGAACCCCGCTTTTCGGATCATAGATTCCTCGAGATCTCTGTGGTGTCTAGGAAAACCCATGATATTGGATTTATGTAAAGATTCGAAATAGAACCATTTAACGTGAATAATCCATGGTTCAGCGGAACAGGCTTTGGTTTATGTATAGCGGTCTGTACCCAATCCTTATAAATTTCCTCAGCTTTCTGCCGGCGTATTTGCTCCAACCGCATCTCAAGTTTTAATTCCTGATTTATTTTTTCCTTAAACTCCTTTTCCTGCTCTAATTTTTTCTCTAGCCAAGCTTGAAAGTTTCTTTGTTTGGCTAATGAAATTTTAGAAATCTATTCCGCAGGTTGTATTGCTTGATGTCCAGAAGTTCTGAAATGAGAAAGAGAAATACATATTATAATATTAATTTTAGGAATTTGATTGCTAAGTTAGTGTGTTGTAAAGCTTTGTTAAATTTCACTAAAAATATTAGTCCAACTGAAGTCTGAAATGAGAAAGAGGAGTTTATTGCTTTTATGAATTTGCTAGTTAATTTATTACGTTATTAACCTTTGTTAAATTTGCGTAAATATTTGTCTAATTGTTGTTTAGTTTATAACGTCCTATAGTTTAATTTTGTATTTTAAGTATTGTATAATAATGAATTTTAGGATGCGCCATATGGGCTTCGTTCCCGAGACCGCTAGTTTTATAAGTAGGTTAAGAATTCATTCTTGTCCTATTTTTAATAAATAAATAAAAATAAATTGTTTGGCTAATTGCTCATCTTCGTTATTGTTTGGTTCCGTTGCGAACTGTTTTAGATCGTTATTAATCTTGGTCTCTTTTGGTTGCTTTTCATGTTTTAGTTGTTTGTTTTTTATAGCCACCCACTCTTTATACTTCTGTTGCGCTAGAGCCCTTCTATGCTGACTTTTTTTTGTGCTTCCCTCTATTTCTCTTGTTTTCTTTTTACTTCATAATATTTTGCAATTCTAAATGAAACATTTTAGGATAATTTATGAATTTAGTTTCTGCAGCTTACTGAGTAGTTTAGCATTCGTTTTTTTATACGATAAGGAGAATATTTTATATTATTAACTAGCCTTTAGGTAACATGAATTCTTATAACTGATTTATATAACATGATACATGCCTATAACACATTTGTGTTTTGTAATTGAGCTATAAGATATTAGGTCACTTAGAATGACTCGACAGTTAGAGAAAACATTTCTAATAAAATGTTATTGAATATAAAATCCTCTTTTTAGTTGGCTGAGCAATTAAATTAATTCGAGACTCTAACCTAAGACGAGTTAGATGATCGTAAACATACCTTTTCGCATCTAACCACTCTAATACTCATATTTTCCGCAGGCAGTTTTCTTGTTGTTATGTCCAAATCTTTTTCGATTAAAGTTGCAGAATTAACGTACATACCTAAGGGGAAATATAGTTAATAAAATGTAATTGAAAGTATATTCTGCATACCTCACAGTTTTGTATCCTCGTTATTAGTCTTCGTCTCTTTTAGTTGTTTATAATGACTTGCTGAACAATTAATTTATGATTCACGCAGGATTTGATTTACAACCGCGCTTTAATTCCGCACAGTGTTTGGTGAACAACCTGTAAGAAAAAGAAAAATTAGTCTAATGTTAGAATTTATCAATTTGGATTATTTTATTAAAATTAGATATTGTTAACGACAGGTAACGTAAATTAAGTTTTTTAGATTTAAAATTTTGGCAGGATGCGCCATATGGGCTGTGCTCCAGAGAGCGCTTAGTTTTAAGTACAATAGATGTACAATTAATTGTATAACTATTACTACAAATAATAAATAAATTCCGCACAGTTGTCGGCAGCTGATTCACGAGAATTGCAACTGAGTTTTTTTAGGTCCAACACTCCAACCTCGATAAATGCCTCCCACTTAAATAGTGCCAAGGTAGGGTAGGAATTTAATTGTACTTTACCTATTAAATAAATACTTAAATAGTGCCGGCAAATACATTATACTGCACCGCCTCCCGAAGCCCATAAACTCTTCTGCTTTATCTACGCTTACTTGAGTAGCTTGAGCAACCATAAATATATTAAGCACATAAATTCGGTATAAATAAATATTAATTAGTGTATTAGAAGTATTCTAAAAGTGGAATTCATAACTTTCTTTATTTTTCTTAATTCTTTGGACTAAACATATATGTTTTTGAATTGATAGTGTTGTATAGCCGAATTGGTTGGGGTTTCTTGGTCTGCCCCAAACCGGAAAACAAAAAGAAAATAATGTTTTAATTTGTAAATTTGTATTGTTAATGATTTGTATTAATTTTAGTAGTCATAAGTGTCTTTTAAAAAGGTTATAAGACCTTCTCACCTGTTTACCTGTTCCAAAGAAAAAGAGAGATTTATTTGTATACTGGAATTAAGTCCTTGGTTCCCACATAGAGTTTGAATGAATATTGTTTTTTGTTTGTATGTCCTTCAATTTTGTTTGTATCCTTTCAATTGTTTTAGGATGCGCCATATGGGATTGGTACCCGAGTGCGCTTAGGTTTAAGAATAGCGTTAAGAATTTATTCTTGTGCTCTATTTTGAATAAATAAATAAAAATTGAATTGATAAATTGAACTTGTGATATTAATTGTACATATTGAGAAGAATTGTTAATTAATTGTTAGACTGGGTAAGTAGTTTAGGATAATTCGAATTTAGGACCAAAAGAATTATTAAATTTTTGTTTATCCTCAGCAATTAATTGAAATTGAGGCTATGTAAATCCAAAATGTATTTACTTTAATTAATAAATTAGCTTGAAACTATATTTGGTTAAGATGCGGCATATGGGCCTGGTACCCGAGAGCGCTTAGTTTTTAAGGTAGGGTAGGAATTAATTTGTTCTCTACCAATAAATAAATAAACCTCCCGAAGCCCATAAACTCTTGTGCTTTACCTACGCTTACTTGAGTAGCTTGAGTAACAAATATATTAAGCACATAAATTCGGTATAAATTATAATTAGTGTATTAGAAGTAAAACCCTGATGAATCATCCTATAAGTGGAATTCATATCTTTCTTTATTTTTATTCATTCTTTACACTAAATATATATGTTTTTAATGAGATAGTAAAGCGCCCTTTATGGATTGTGAAGCCTTGTAGAACCGGTCCGATCGCAGGGCACGTAGGCCTACATTCGGGACTGCTGGATTTATTTCACCTTGCGTGGTCTTGAGCCAGTTCGTTCACCAGTGCCCAGCGATTCCCGTGGTCTGCCTGCTCCATATCTCTAGCTAGGAATTAAGTAGATTTCCATAAAATAGAATAGAATATTTTATTGAGGTTACGTCCGACTCACCCTCTTGTTTAGGGACTCGGAGCGCCACGGAAGCCAAATCGAAGATGCGCTGAAAAAAGAACACCTATCCGAGGATGACCACAATGTAGATATATGTCCTTTCGAAGGAGATGTTGTACACGGCTATTGTTTTCCCGGATTTACTTTCGATCGAAGACCGCCCGCTTCGCTTGGCTTGTGCAGAACCATCAATATTACCTGACTGGAAACTGGATGTCAGTGACAGCTGTTGGACTGAAAAGTCAAATTTAGCCACAGAACTCTTTATGAGGACGCAAATAAGTTTCACCCTCGAAAACCTAGATGACCTAAGTGAGGAATTAGTACTAAACACTTTTGAAGGCGTGCACAGCTTTTGTTTTCCCGGATTAACTTTCAATCGAAGACCGCCTGCTTCTACCAAACAAACAAAATGATTAGACTGATATCTGGATGTCTGTGACAGCTGATGGAATGAAAAGTCAAATTTAGTCACCGAACTATCTTTATGAGGACGCAAATAACTTTCACCCTCCAAATGCCAGATGGCCCAAGCGAGGGTATAGTCCTAAATTCTGGTTTGAGTCTAATTTATTTTGGATATTTTTGGACTTGGCTTTCAACCAGATTACACTTTTAAAAAATCCCTGTAGATGGCTCCTCACATGGTTAGATTGTGGCAGCACTGTGGCAGCACCATCGCTGTCACATTTATCCGCATGAGGCAGCACCGTCGTGTGGGACGGAACAGATTCCACGGGACCTTTAAAATCCCGGCAGTTGTGTGGATCGACGCTTCTCGACTAACAAGCAAAGGCCTGTGAGTTCAAATATAAAACGAGAGAATTACCTTGCTTGAATTAACATTAATAAATATTAAAATACAAGTACAGCGTGTTTCATTGTAGACTATTAGTGGGTGACAAAAGCACCCATAAGATGGAAAGAACGTAATTACCCCAGGGGAATTTACCATTAATTTGAAATTTCAATCTTTGAAAATTTATCCTATGCAAACCAGTTGAGATATATGTATATGTATTGGATTTTTTTTTTGAGAGAGGCGAACGGAAAATAATGGGGGGTGGACCAAAAGATGACGCTCATACAGGGCTATCTTTTAAAAACTCAACCCGTGCAAATCCGGGCTTAAGTCAAGAATACGGTAGCCTCACGGATTTAAATAAAATTTTGTACAAACATTCCTTTCACTCCAAAACGGACGAATATGCAAAAATTTTATAAGATATTCAAATTAAAAAAATTTTTAGGCTTAAGTCAAGAATACGGTAATCTCACGGATTTAAATAAAATCTTGTACAAACATTCCTTTCACTCCACAACGGACGAATTTCGCAAAAATTTTTTGGCGGAAACATATAGTTTCCGAGATATTCAAATTTAAAAAAATTTTAGGCTTAAGTCAAGAATACGGTAACCTCACAGATTTAAATAAAATTATGTACAAACTTTCCTTTCACTCCTATCTTGTAAAATTTACCCCGTGCAATTCCGTTGAGAATTGTCTGACCAATCTAAATGTTTGGTTTCATCTCTATGATGGAGACTAATTCAGTTTTCCCACCCAATATTGCCTTCACTAGAATTAACAATAAATAGGAAAAATTAGTATTCATAAACAACAAATATATTTACAAAAATAAATAAATAAATATTAGAAAACATCGAGTTCAAACGGGGCTATATTGTAAAATTGACCCCATGCAATTCCGTTGAGAATTTGCTAATTAATGTAAAATCTGTTTTGCGGGGAAAGGGGAAAACGGAAAATATTGGGGAGTGGGCCGAAAGATTAAGCTCAAACGGGGATATCTTGTAAAATTTACCCCGTGCAATTCCGTTGAGAATTGGCTGACTAAACATTTGATTTCATCTCTATCAAGGGGGCTAATTTAATTCTCGCACCCAATATTGCCTTCACTAAAATTGACAATAAATATAAAAAATTAGCACAGCCGAGGTAGCTTGCACTGTATGTATAATTAGGAAGAGACCTAGACTCGACCTAAAAATAAATAAATAAATATTAGAAAACATTCAACTCAAACGGGGCTATATTGTAAAATTTACTCCATGCAATTCCGTTGAGAATTGGCTGACTAATGTAAAATCTGTGTTGCGGGGAAAGTGGGGAACGGAAAATATTGGGGAGTGAGCCGAAAGATGAAGCTCAAACGGGGCTATCTTGTAAAATTTACCCCGTGCAATTCCGTTGAGAATTGGCTGACTAAACATTTGTTTTCATCTCTATGGTGAAGACTAATTCACCCAATATTACCTTCACTAGAATTCACAATAAATAGAAAAGGTTAGTATTTAAAAAGCAACAAATATATTTAGCAAAAATAAATATTAGAAATGATGAAGCTCAAACGGGGCTATATTCTAAAATTGACCCCATGCAATTCCGTTGAGAATTTGCTGATTAATGTAAAATCTGGTTTGCGGGGAAAGGGGGGAACGGAAAACATTGGGGAGTGGGCCGAAAGATGAAGCTCAACCGGGGATATCTTGTAAAATTTACCCCGTGCAATTCCGTTGAGAATTGGCTGACTATTGTAAACGTTTGGTTTCATCTCTATGGTGGAGACTAATTTAGTTCTCCCATCTAATATTTCCTTCACTTCAATTGAGAATAAATAGAAAAAATTAGTATTAAAAAGCAAACAATTCTGGTTTTGGGAAAGTAACAAATATATTAAGCACAGGCGAGGCAGCTTGTATTATGTGTATAATTAGGAAGAGACATAGAATCGACCTAAAAATAAATACATAAATATTACGCATTCTTCGGTTCCATGCCAGAGCCAATCCTTCATTTTAAAAACAGACCGTAAGTTTACAAGGAAAACCAGTGATACATATCCTGGTGGTGCAATTAGAAATAATATAGAGCAAGCGTATGAACCCCGCTTTTCGGATCATAGATTCCTCGAGATCTCTGTGGTGTCTAGGAAAACCCATGATATTGGATTTATGTAAAGATTCGAAATAGAACCATTTAACGTGAATAATCCATGGTTCAGCGGAACAGGCTTTGGTTTATGTATAGCGGTCTGTACCCAATCCTTATAAATTTCCTCAGCTTTCTGCCGGCGTATTTGCTCCAACCGCATCTCAAGTTTTAATTCCTGATTTATTTTTTCCTTAAACTCCTTTTCCTGCTCTAATTTTTTCTCTAGCCAAGCTTGAAAGTTTCTTTGTTTGGCTAATGAAATTTTAGAAATCTATTCCGCAGGTTGTATTGCTTGATGTCCAGAAGTTCTGAAATGAGAAAGAGAAATACATATTATAATATTAATTTTAGGAATTTGATTGCTAAGTTAGTGTGTTGTAAAGCTTTGTTAAATTTCACTAAAAATATTAGTCCAACTGAAGTCTGAAATGAGAAAGAGGAGTTTATTGCTTTTATGAATTTGCTAGTTAATTTATTACGTTATTAACCTTTGTTAAATTTGCGTAAATATTTGTCTAATTGTTGTTTAGTTTATAACGTCCTATAGTTTAATTTTGTATTTTAAGTATTGTATAATAATGAATTTTAGGATGCGCCATATGGGCTTCGTTCCCGAGACCGCTAGTTTTATAAGTAGGTTAAGAATTCATTCTTGTCCTATTTTTAATAAATAAATAAAAATAAATTGTTTGGCTAATTGCTCATCTTCGTTATTGTTTGGTTCCGTTGCGAACTGTTTTAGATCGTTATTAATCTTGGTCTCTTTTGGTTGCTTTTCATGTTTTAGTTGTTTGTTTTTTATAGCCACCCACTCTTTATACTTCTGTTGCGCTAGAGCCCTTCTATGCTGACTTTTTTTTGTGCTTCCCTCTATTTCTCTTGTTTTCTTTTTACTTCATAATATTTTGCAATTCTAAATGAAACATTTTAGGATAATTTATGAATTTAGTTTCTGCAGCTTACTGAGTAGTTTAGCATTCGTTTTTTTATACGATAAGGAGAATATTTTATATTATTAACTAGCCTTTAGGTAACATGAATTCTTATAACTGATTTATATAACATGATACATGCCTATAACACATTTGTGTTTTGTAATTGAGCTATAAGATATTAGGTCACTTAGAATGACTCGACAGTTAGAGAAAACATTTCTAATAAAATGTTATTGAATATAAAATCCTCTTTTTAGTTGGCTGAGCAATTAAATTAATTCGAGACTCTAACCTAAGACGAGTTAGATGATCGTAAACATACCTTTTCGCATCTAACCACTCTAATACTCATATTTTCCGCAGGCAGTTTTCTTGTTGTTATGTCCAAATCTTTTTCGATTAAAGTTGCAGAATTAACGTACATACCTAAGGGGAAATATAGTTAATAAAATGTAATTGAAAGTATATTCTGCATACCTCACAGTTTTGTATCCTCGTTATTAGTCTTCGTCTCTTTTAGTTGTTTATAATGACTTGCTGAACAATTAATTTATGATTCACGCAGGATTTGATTTACAACCGCGCTTTAATTCCGCACAGTGTTTGGTGAACAACCTGTAAGAAAAAGAAAAATTAGTCTAATGTTAGAATTTATCAATTTGGATTATTTTATTAAAATTAGATATTGTTAACGACAGGTAACGTAAATTAAGTTTTTTAGATTTAAAATTTTGGCAGGATGCGCCATATGGGCTGTGCTCCAGAGAGCGCTTAGTTTTAAGTACAATAGATGTACAATTAATTGTATAACTATTACTACAAATAATAAATAAATTCCGCACAGTTGTCGGCAGCTGATTCACGAGAATTGCAACTGAGTTTTTTTAGGTCCAACACTCCAACCTCGATAAATGCCTCCCACTTAAATAGTGCCAAGGTAGGGTAGGAATTTAATTGTACTTTACCTATTAAATAAATACTTAAATAGTGCCGGCAAATACATTATACTGCACCGCCTCCCGAAGCCCATAAACTCTTCTGCTTTATCTACGCTTACTTGAGTAGCTTGAGCAACCATAAATATATTAAGCACATAAATTCGGTATAAATAAATATTAATTAGTGTATTAGAAGTATTCTAAAAGTGGAATTCATAACTTTCTTTATTTTTCTTAATTCTTTGGACTAAACATATATGTTTTTGAATTGATAGTGTTGTATAGCCGAATTGGTTGGGGTTTCTTGGTCTGCCCCAAACCGGAAAACAAAAAGAAAATAATGTTTTAATTTGTAAATTTGTATTGTTAATGATTTGTATTAATTTTAGTAGTCATAAGTGTCTTTTAAAAAGGTTATAAGACCTTCTCACCTGTTTACCTGTTCCAAAGAAAAAGAGAGATTTATTTGTATACTGGAATTAAGTCCTTGGTTCCCACATAGAGTTTGAATGAATATTGTTTTTTGTTTGTATGTCCTTCAATTTTGTTTGTATCCTTTCAATTGTTTTAGGATGCGCCATATGGGATTGGTACCCGAGTGCGCTTAGGTTTAAGAATAGCGTTAAGAATTTATTCTTGTGCTCTATTTTGAATAAATAAATAAAAATTGAATTGATAAATTGAACTTGTGATATTAATTGTACATATTGAGAAGAATTGTTAATTAATTGTTAGACTGGGTAAGTAGTTTAGGATAATTCGAATTTAGGACCAAAAGAATTATTAAATTTTTGTTTATCCTCAGCAATTAATTGAAATTGAGGCTATGTAAATCCAAAATGTATTTACTTTAATTAATAAATTAGCTTGAAACTATATTTGGTTAAGATGCGGCATATGGGCCTGGTACCCGAGAGCGCTTAGTTTTTAAGGTAGGGTAGGAATTAATTTGTTCTCTACCAATAAATAAATAAACCTCCCGAAGCCCATAAACTCTTGTGCTTTACCTACGCTTACTTGAGTAGCTTGAGTAACAAATATATTAAGCACATAAATTCGGTATAAATTATAATTAGTGTATTAGAAGTAAAACCCTGATGAATCATCCTATAAGTGGAATTCATATCTTTCTTTATTTTTATTCATTCTTTACACTAAATATATATGTTTTTAATGAGATAGTAAAGCGCCCTTTATGGATTGTGAAGCCTTGTAGAACCGGTCCGATCGCAGGGCACGTAGGCCTACATTCGGGACTGCTGGATTTATTTCACCTTGCGTGGTCTTGAGCCAGTTCGTTCACCAGTGCCCAGCGATTCCCGTGGTCTGCCTGCTCCATATCTCTAGCTAGGAATTAAGTAGATTTCCATAAAATAGAATAGAATATTTTATTGAGGTTACGTCCGACTCACCCTCTTGTTTAGGGACTCGGAGCGCCACGGAAGCCAAATCGAAGATGCGCTGAAAAAAGAACACCTATCCGAGGATGACCACAATGTAGATATATGTCCTTTCGAAGGAGATGTTGTACACGGCTATTGTTTTCCCGGATTTACTTTCGATCGAAGACCGCCCGCTTCGCTTGGCTTGTGCAGAACCATCAATATTACCTGACTGGAAACTGGATGTCAGTGACAGCTGTTGGACTGAAAAGTCAAATTTAGCCACAGAACTCTTTATGAGGACGCAAATAAGTTTCACCCTCGAAAACCTAGATGACCTAAGTGAGGAATTAGTACTAAACACTTTTGAAGGCGTGCACAGCTTTTGTTTTCCCGGATTAACTTTCAATCGAAGACCGCCTGCTTCTACCAAACAAACAAAATGATTAGACTGATATCTGGATGTCTGTGACAGCTGATGGAATGAAAAGTCAAATTTAGTCACCGAACTATCTTTATGAGGACGCAAATAACTTTCACCCTCCAAATGCCAGATGGCCCAAGCGAGGGTATAGTCCTAAATTCTGGTTTGAGTCTAATTTATTTTGGATATTTTTGGACTTGGCTTTCAACCAGATTACACTTTTAAAAAATCCCTGTAGATGGCTCCTCACATGGTTAGATTGTGGCAGCACTGTGGCAGCACCATCGCTGTCACATTTATCCGCATGAGGCAGCACCGTCGTGTGGGACGGAACAGATTCCACGGGACCTTTAAAATCCCGGCAGTTGTGTGGATCGACGCTTCTCGACTAACAAGCAAAGGCCTGTGAGTTCAAATATAAAACGAGAGAATTACCTTGCTTGAATTAACATTAATAAATATTAAAATACAAGTACAGCGTGTTTCATTGTAGACTATTAGTGGGTGACAAAAGCACCCATAAGATGGAAAGAACGTAATTACCCCAGGGGAATTTACCATTAATTTGAAATTTCAATCTTTGAAAATTTATCCTATGCAAACCAGTTGAGATATATGTATATGTATTGGATTTTTTTTTTGAGAGAGGCGAACGGAAAATAATGGGGGGTGGACCAAAAGATGACGCTCATACAGGGCTATCTTTTAAAAACTCAACCCGTGCAAATCCGGGCTTAAGTCAAGAATACGGTAGCCTCACGGATTTAAATAAAATTTTGTACAAACATTCCTTTCACTCCAAAACGGACGAATATGCAAAAATTTTATGTCGGAAACCTATAGTTTCCGAGATATTCAAATTAAAAAAATTTTTAGGCTTAAGTCAAGAATACGGTAATCTCACGGATTTAAATAAAATCTTGTACAAACATTCCTTTCACTCCACAACGGACGAATTTCGCAAAAATTTTTTGGCGGAAACATATAGTTTCCGAGATATTCAAATTTAAAAAAATTTTAGGCTTAAGTCAAGAATACGGTAACCTCACAGATTTAAATAAAATTATGTACAAACTTTCCTTTCACTCCTATCTTGTAAAATTTACCCCGTGCAATTCCGTTGAGAATTGTCTGACCAATCTAAATGTTTGGTTTCATCTCTATGATGGAGACTAATTCAGTTTTCCCACCCAATATTGCCTTCACTAGAATTAACAATAAATAGGAAAAATTAGTATTCATAAACAACAAATATATTTACAAAAATAAATAAATAAATATTAGAAAACATCGAGTTCAAACGGGGCTATATTGTAAAATTGACCCCATGCAATTCCGTTGAGAATTTGCTAATTAATGTAAAATCTGTTTTGCGGGGAAAGGGGAAAACGGAAAATATTGGGGAGTGGGCCGAAAGATTAAGCTCAAACGGGGATATCTTGTAAAATTTACCCCGTGCAATTCCGTTGAGAATTGGCTGACTAAACATTTGATTTCATCTCTATCAAGGGGGCTAATTTAATTCTCGCACCCAATATTGCCTTCACTAAAATTGACAATAAATATAAAAAATTAGCACAGCCGAGGTAGCTTGCACTGTATGTATAATTAGGAAGAGACCTAGACTCGACCTAAAAATAAATAAATAAATATTAGAAAACATTCAACTCAAACGGGGCTATATTGTAAAATTTACTCCATGCAATTCCGTTGAGAATTGGCTGACTAATGTAAAATCTGTGTTGCGGGGAAAGTGGGGAACGGAAAATATTGGGGAGTGAGCCGAAAGATGAAGCTCAAACGGGGCTATCTTGTAAAATTTACCCCGTGCAATTCCGTTGAGAATTGGCTGACTAAACATTTGTTTTCATCTCTATGGTGAAGACTAATTCACCCAATATTACCTTCACTAGAATTCACAATAAATAGAAAAGGTTAGTATTTAAAAAGCAACAAATATATTTAGCAAAAATAAATATTAGAAATGATGAAGCTCAAACGGGGCTATATTCTAAAATTGACCCCATGCAATTCCGTTGAGAATTTGCTGATTAATGTAAAATCTGGTTTGCGGGGAAAGGGGGAAACGGAAAACATTGGGGAGTGGGCCGAAAGATGAAGCTCAACCGGGGATATCTTGTAAAATTTACCCCGTGCAATTCCGTTGAGAATTGGCTGACTAAACATTTGTTTTCATCTCTATGGTGAAGACTAATTCACCCAATATTACCTTCACTAGAATTCACAATAAATAGAAAAGGTTAGTATTTAAAAAGCAACAAATATATTTAGCAAAAATAAATAAATAAAATAAATATTAGAAATGATGAAGCTCAAACGGGGCTATATTCTAAAATTGACCCCATGCAATTCCGTTGAGAATTTGCTGATTAATGTAAAATCTGGTTTGCGGGGAAAGGGGGGAACGGAAAACATTGGGGAGTGGGCCGAAAGATGAAGCTCAACCGGGGATATCTTGTAAAATTTACCCCGTGCAATTCCGTTGAGAATTGGCTGACTATTGTAAACGTTTGGTTTCATCTCTATGGTGGAGACTAATTTAGTTCTCCCATCTAATATTTCCTTCACTTCAATTGAGAATAAATAGAAAAAATTAGTATTAAAAAGCAAACAATTCTGGTTTTGGGAAAGTAACAAATATATTAAGCACAGGCGAGGCAGCTTGTATTATGTGTATAATTAGGAAGAGACATAGAATCGACCTAAAAATAAATACATAAATATTACGCATTCTTCGGTTCCATGCCAGAGCCAATCCTTCATTTTAAAAACAGACCGTAAGTTTACAAGGAAAACCAGTGATACATATCCTGGTGGTGCAATTAGAAATAATATAGAGCAAGCGTATGAACCCCGCTTTTCGGATCATAGATTCCTCGAGATCTCTGTGGTGTCTAGGAAAACCCATGATATTGGATTTATGTAAAGATTCGAAATAGAACCATTTAACGTGAATAATCCATGGTTCAGCGGAACAGGCTTTGGTTTATGTATAGCGGTCTGTACCCAATCCTTATAAATTTCCTCAGCTTTCTGCCGGCGTATTTGCTCCAACCGCATCTCAAGTTTTAATTCCTGATTTATTTTTTCCTTAAACTCCTTTTCCTGCTCTAATTTTTTCTCTAGCCAAGCTTGAAAGTTTCTTTGTTTGGCTAATGAAATTTTAGAAATCTATTCCGCAGGTTGTATTGCTTGATGTCCAGAAGTTCTGAAATGAGAAAGAGAAATACATATTATAATATTAATTTTAGGAATTTGATTGCTAAGTTAGTGTGTTGTAAAGCTTTGTTAAATTTCACTAAAAATATTAGTCCAACTGAAGTCTGAAATGAGAAAGAGGAGTTTATTGCTTTTATGAATTTGCTAGTTAATTTATTACGTTATTAACCTTTGTTAAATTTGCGTAAATATTTGTCTAATTGTTGTTTAGTTTATAACGTCCTATAGTTTAATTTTGTATTTTAAGTATTGTATAATAATGAATTTTAGGATGCGCCATATGGGCTTCGTTCCCGAGACCGCTAGTTTTATAAGTAGGTTAAGAATTCATTCTTGTCCTATTTTTAATAAATAAATAAAAATAAATTGTTTGGCTAATTGCTCATCTTCGTTATTGTTTGGTTCCGTTGCGAACTGTTTTAGATCGTTATTAATCTTGGTCTCTTTTGGTTGCTTTTCATGTTTTAGTTGTTTGTTTTTTATAGCCACCCACTCTTTATACTTCTGTTGCGCTAGAGCCCTTCTATGCTGACTTTTTTTTGTGCTTCCCTCTATTTCTCTTGTTTTCTTTTTACTTCATAATATTTTGCAATTCTAAATGAAACATTTTAGGATAATTTATGAATTTAGTTTCTGCAGCTTACTGAGTAGTTTAGCATTCGTTTTTTTATACGATAAGGAGAATATTTTATATTATTAACTAGCCTTTAGGTAACATGAATTCTTATAACTGATTTATATAACATGATACATGCCTATAACACATTTGTGTTTTGTAATTGAGCTATAAGATATTAGGTCACTTAGAATGACTCGACAGTTAGAGAAAACATTTCTAATAAAATGTTATTGAATATAAAATCCTCTTTTTAGTTGGGTGAGCAATTAAATTAATTCGAGACTCTAACCTAAGACGAGTTAGATGATCGTAAACATACCTTTTCGCATCTAACCACTCTAATACTCATATTTTCCGCAGGCAGTTTTCTTGTTGTTATGTCCAAATCTTTTTCGATTAAAGTTGCAGAATTAACGTACATACCTAAGGGGAAATATAGTTAATAAAATGTAATTGAAAGTATATTCTGCATACCTCACAGTTTTGTATCCTCGTTATTAGTCTTCGTCTCTTTTAGTTGTTTATAATGACTTGCTGAACAATTAATTTATGATTCACGCAGGATTTGATTTACAACCGCGCTTTAATTCCGCACAGTGTTTGGTGAACAACCTGTAAGAAAAAGAAAAATTAGTCTAATGTTAGAATTTATCAATTTGGATTATTTTATTAAAATTAGATATTGTTAACGACAGGTAACGTAAATTAAGTTTTTTAGATTTAAAATTTTGGCAGGATGCGCCATATGGGCTGTGCTCCAGAGAGCGCTTAGTTTTAAGTACAATAGATGTACAATTAATTGTATAACTATTACTACAAATAATAAATAAATTCCGCACAGTTGTCGGCAGCTGATTCACGAGAATTGCAACTGAGTTTTTTTAGGTCCAACACTCCAACCTCGATAAATGCCTCCCACTTAAATAGTGCCAAGGTAGGGTAGGAATTTAATTGTACTTTACCTATTAAATAAATACTTAAATAGTGCCGGCAAATACATTATACTGCACCGCCTCCCGAAGCCCATAAACTCTTCTGCTTTATCTACGCTTACTTGAGTAGCTTGAGCAACCATAAATATATTAAGCACATAAATTCGGTATAAATAAATATTAATTAGTGTATTAGAAGTATTCTAAAAGTGGAATTCATAACTTTCTTTATTTTTCTTAATTCTTTGGACTAAACATATATGTTTTTGAATTGATAGTGTTGTATAGCCGAATTGGTTGGGGTTTCTTGGTCTGCCCCAAACCGGAAAACAAAAAGAAAATAATGTTTTAATTTGTAAATTTGTATTGTTAATGATTTGTATTAATTTTAGTAGTCATAAGTGTCTTTTAAAAAGGTTATAAGACCTTCTCACCTGTTTACCTGTTCCAAAGAAAAAGAGAGATTTATTTGTATACTGGAATTAAGTCCTTGGTTCCCACATAGAGTTTGAATGAATATTGTTTTTTGTTTGTATGTCCTTCAATTTTGTTTGTATCCTTTCAATTGTTTTAGGATGCGCCATATGGGATTGGTACCCGAGTGCGCTTAGGTTTAAGAATAGCGTTAAGAATTTATTCTTGTGCTCTATTTTGAATAAATAAATAAAAATTGAATTGATAAATTGAACTTGTGATATTAATTGTACATATTGAGAAGAATTGTTAATTAATTGTTAGACTGGGTAAGTAGTTTAGGATAATACGAATTTAGGACCAAAAGAATTATTAAATTTTTGTTTATCCTCAGCAATTAATTGAAATTGAGGCTGTGTAAATCCAAAATGTATTTACTTTAGTTAAGAAATTAGCTTGAAAATATATTTGGTTAGGATGCGCCATATGGGCCTGGTACCCGAGAGCGCTTACTTTTAAGGTAGGGTAGGTATTAATTTGTGCTCTACCAATGAATAAATAAATAAATAAGCCTCCTGAAGCCCATAAACTCTTCTGCTTTACCTACGCTTACTTGAGTAACAAATATATTAAGCACATAAATTCGGTATAAAACACCATGGCCATTAACATTATTTTTACGTGCTTCATTTCATTTTAAATTTGTATACTTCTAAAAGAACACCCTATATAAGAAAATAATTTTTTAGTCTTCAATTAAAACGAAGTTCGTGATATTATTATTACCTTGGAGCTTGAGGCGACATTCATAATTCTATCAGACTGACCCTGATCTTGTGTTATTTGTCGAATTTTTTTTATCATAAACTGATCCTTTTAGTAATCATCAAATGGTTTGCGGGGAAAGGGGGGAACGGAAAACATTGGGGAGTGGGCCGAAAGATGAAGCTCAACCGGGGATATCTTGTAAAATTTACCCCGTGCAATTCCGTTGAGAATTGGCTGACTATTGTAAACGTTTGGTTTCATCTCTATGGTGGAGACTAATTTAGTTCTCCCATCTAATATTTCCTTCACTTCAATTGAGAATAAATAGAAAAAATTAGTATTAAAAAGCAAACAATTCTGGTTTTGGGAAAGTAACAAATATATTAAGCACAGGCGAGGCAGCTTGTATTATGTGTATAATTAGGAAGAGACATAGAATCGACCTAAAAATAAATACATAAATATTACGCATTCTTCGGTTCCATGCCAGAGCCAATCCTTCATTTTAAAAACAGACCGTAAGTTTACAAGGAAAACCAGTGATACATATCCTGGTGGTGCAATTAGAAATAATATAGAGCAAGCGTATGAACCCCGCTTTTCGGATCATAGATTCCTCGAGATCTCTGTGGTGTCTAGGAAAACCCATGATATTGGATTTATGTAAAGATTCGAAATAGAACCATTTAACGTGAATAATCCATGGTTCAGCGGAACAGGCTTTGGTTTATGTATAGCGGTCTGTACCCAATCCTTATAAATTTCCTCAGCTTTCTGCCGGCGTATTTGCTCCAACCGCATCTCAAGTTTTAATTCCTGATTTATTTTTTCCTTAAACTCCTTTTCCTGCTCTAATTTTTTCTCTAGCCAAGCTTGAAAGTTTCTTTGTTTGGCTAATGAAATTTTAGAAATCTATTCCGCAGGTTGTATTGCTTGATGTCCAGAAGTTCTGAAATGAGAAAGAGAAATACATATTATAATATTAATTTTAGGAATTTGATTGCTAAGTTAGTGTGTTGTAAAGCTTTGTTAAATTTCACTAAAAATATTAGTCCAACTGAAGTCTGAAATGAGAAAGAGGAGTTTATTGCTTTTATGAATTTGCTAGTTAATTTATTACGTTATTAACCTTTGTTAAATTTGCGTAAATATTTGTCTAATTGTTGTTTAGTTTATAACGTCCTATAGTTTAATTTTGTATTTTAAGTATTGTATAATAATGAATTTTAGGATGCGCCATATGGGCTTCGTTCCCGAGACCGCTAGTTTTATAAGTAGGTTAAGAATTCATTCTTGTCCTATTTTTAATAAATAAATAAAAATAAATTGTTTGGCTAATTGCTCATCTTCGTTATTGTTTGGTTCCGTTGCGAACTGTTTTAGATCGTTATTAATCTTGGTCTCTTTTGGTTGCTTTTCATGTTTTAGTTGTTTGTTTTTTATAGCCACCCACTCTTTATACTTCTGTTGCGCTAGAGCCCTTCTATGCTGACTTTTTTTTGTGCTTCCCTCTATTTCTCTTGTTTTCTTTTTACTTCATAATATTTTGCAATTCTAAATGAAACATTTTAGGATAATTTATGAATTTAGTTTCTGCAGCTTACTGAGTAGTTTAGCATTCGTTTTTTTATACGATAAGGAGAATATTTTATATTATTAACTAGCCTTTAGGTAACATGAATTCTTATAACTGATTTATATAACATGATACATGCCTATAACACATTTGTGTTTTGTAATTGAGCTATAAGATATTAGGTCACTTAGAATGACTCGACAGTTAGAGAAAACATTTCTAATAAAATGTTATTGAATATAAAATCCTCTTTTTAGTTGGGTGAGCAATTAAATTAATTCGAGACTCTAACCTAAGACGAGTTAGATGATCGTAAACATACCTTTTCGCATCTAACCACTCTAATACTCATATTTTCCGCAGGCAGTTTTCTTGTTGTTATGTCCAAATCTTTTTCGATTAAAGTTGCAGAATTAACGTACATACCTAAGGGGAAATATAGTTAATAAAATGTAATTGAAAGTATATTCTGCATACCTCACAGTTTTGTATCCTCGTTATTAGTCTTCGTCTCTTTTAGTTGTTTATAATGACTTGCTGAACAATTAATTTATGATTCACGCAGGATTTGATTTACAACCGCGCTTTAATTCCGCACAGTGTTTGGTGAACAACCTGTAAGAAAAAGAAAAATTAGTCTAATGTTAGAATTTATCAATTTGGATTATTTTATTAAAATTAGATATTGTTAACGACAGGTAACGTAAATTAAGTTTTTTAGATTTAAAATTTTGGCAGGATGCGCCATATGGGCTGTGCTCCAGAGAGCGCTTAGTTTTAAGTACAATAGATGTACAATTAATTGTATAACTATTACTACAAATAATAAATAAATTCCGCACAGTTGTCGGCAGCTGATTCACGAGAATTGCAACTGAGTTTTTTTAGGTCCAACACTCCAACCTCGATAAATGCCTCCCACTTAAATAGTGCCAAGGTAGGGTAGGAATTTAATTGTACTTTACCTATTAAATAAATACTTAAATAGTGCCGGCAAATACATTATACTGCACCGCCTCCCGAAGCCCATAAACTCTTCTGCTTTATCTACGCTTACTTGAGTAGCTTGAGCAACCATAAATATATTAAGCACATAAATTCGGTATAAATAAATATTAATTAGTGTATTAGAAGTATTCTAAAAGTGGAATTCATAACTTTCTTTATTTTTCTTAATTCTTTGGACTAAACATATATGTTTTTGAATTGATAGTGTTGTATAGCCGAATTGGTTGGGGTTTCTTGGTCTGCCCCAAACCGGAAAACAAAAAGAAAATAATGTTTTAATTTGTAAATTTGTATTGTTAATGATTTGTATTAATTTTAGTAGTCATAAGTGTCTTTTAAAAAGGTTATAAGACCTTCTCACCTGTTTACCTGTTCCAAAGAAAAAGAGAGATTTATTTGTATACTGGAATTAAGTCCTTGGTTCCCACATAGAGTTTGAATGAATATTGTTTTTTGTTTGTATGTCCTTCAATTTTGTTTGTATCCTTTCAATTGTTTTAGGATGCGCCATATGGGATTGGTACCCGAGTGCGCTTAGGTTTAAGAATAGCGTTAAGAATTTATTCTTGTGCTCTATTTTGAATAAATAAATAAAAATTGAATTGATAAATTGAACTTGTGATATTAATTGTACATATTGAGAAGAATTGTTAATTAATTGTTAGACTGGGTAAGTAGTTTAGGATAATACGAATTTAGGACCAAAAGAATTATTAAATTTTTGTTTATCCTCAGCAATTAATTGAAATTGAGGCTGTGTAAATCCAAAATGTATTTACTTTAGTTAAGAAATTAGCTTGAAAATATATTTGGTTAGGATGCGCCATATGGGCCTGGTACCCGAGAGCGCTTACTTTTAAGGTAGGGTAGGTATTAATTTGTGCTCTACCAATGAATAAATAAATAAATAAGCCTCCTGAAGCCCATAAACTCTTCTGCTTTACCTACGCTTACTTGAGTAACAAATATATTAAGCACATAAATTCGGTATAAAACACCATGGCCATTAACATTATTTTTACGTGCTTCATTTCATTTTAAATTTGTATACTTCTAAAAGAACACCCTATATAAGAAAATAATTTTTTAGTCTTCAATTAAAACGAAGTTCGTGATATTATTATTACCTTGGAGCTTGAGGCGACATTCATAATTCTATCAGACTGACCCTGATCTTGTGTTATTTGTCGAATTTTTTTTATCATAAACTGATCCTTTTAGTAATCAACAAGCATTACGGTTTATTTCCCGAAACCTGGATTGAGAAATTCACAGAAAAAAGCCCATGACTACTATAATGTCCCCAATAATTACACATTATTGTGTTAGATCAACCCCTTAATAATATAATTTGCACTAAATTCAAATATTTTAGTTCCAGTTTCAAAATATATTGTCTCTGGCAAGGCTAATTTGTAGACATTTACTTTATCTTGGGAAATTTTATTTCTAAATAAACGTCAAACAGTTATTTTTTAGACTAGTTAGCTGCGATATCTTGTTTTGTTTTACTGGTTTGTACGTCAGTCTGTACTTTTATTTAATTAACCAACAATCTTCGGACAAAGTCAATGAGGGGAAAATTTAAAATTATATAAAAATAGATAAACTAACGTAGTTGCAGTCGTATTGTGCGACCAAAAATTATAAAAGCAAGATGCCAAATCAGAACAATGCGAATACGAACCATAGTCCCTTTGCGTTTGCTGCAGGGATTGCTCTTGGAGCTGCAGTAGCATACTTCGTTGGTCGCAGCAATACGCCTCAGACAAATGCGCACCACGAATCAAGGCAAAGGAACTTTATGTAAGTGAGCAATTCATTTTTCGATGTAAGACTGATGATGTGATGAAAAAGTAATAATTCGGGGATTCCCCTTTTCTCTACGCAGGGCTACGGACCCAACATGTAGCATTTGCCGTGAAGATATTTACGTCACTCTGGAGAAATATTTAAGCTGTGGTCACGTTTTTCATAAAACATGCATTCAAGAGTGGTTAAGAAGATCGCGCACTTGTCCTACTTGCAAGGCAAAGTTCTAAATACCCGTCTGTAATGTAAGTATTCAGAACAAATGAAAAAAAGTACGCATTCAATATAAAATGAAAGGATAATGCACAAAATTGCCCCAGGCCTGGCGCAAATGAAAACAATTTCAGATTTGTATACATGCGTATAAAACATAAATATATGTGGCCTCCCTAATCAGCGGCTAATATAAAAAAATTGCGTTAAATATGTTTTCAGGAACACTTTGTATGATACTGTCCACTGAATATTCCGGGGTTTTCCGAAATCTTGAAGTGTGCCGTGTCCTGCTGTAAAAACAATCGGCGATATGCCGGTAGTTACAAGAAAACTTTAAATCTGATTAATAATTAAGTAATCCTAAATTAACACGTTCGCGGACAGTAAAAATTTCGGTGAGCTGCAAAAATAGACAGGCGATTCTAATTTACTCAAGGTGCCGGGTTAAGTAAATTTTTAAATACACAGAGAAGAGATACAATAATATGAAAATACTCTATGAATCAGTTGGCCATTACTTAGAAGTGCACAATAATTAAAAAAATTAAGATTATATAAAATTAAATAATAAATATATAAAACGAACATTAAAAACGTGTCTACGTTGTCGCCGAAGTGGTTGATGGCACACAACACAATGATTGTGGTCCTCCATATCAACATCCAAGCATTTAGCGCTTTCAGTTCCAGTGAGAATTAAGCCAAGTTGTCGTTAAAGTAAAATCTATCCCAAAAGCCATTTAATAGGATGTTTGAACTTAAAATTTCCTAACTAATTTTTCGGTACATATAATTTTCAATTTCAACAATTTCGGCAGTTCTTGCAGAACTTTATTTTTACTTAAATAGCGTGCTTTGCTTTACGTACAAATAAACAATATGTAAAGATGTATGTTTTTTCCAGCTTGAAGTTCAACCGCACTGTGCCAACTGTAACTAATCTGCAGGGAAACCCACTGGAGTCCAGAAAAAGACGAAGAAATATTTCTTTTATTAAAAATTATTGTATATTACTTTGGAAATTTATTTGTAATATGTTAACTTTGAATATGTACATAACTTTATTTGGTTCAGTATGCCTATAAATATTTATTAAAAACCGTAATTACTATACTCCTTAACTTTTATTTAGGCAAAGCTTTTTATCGTTATGTTGCAAATTCTGCATGCAAAATGTGTGATGAAACTAATCTATAAAAGTTAATCAACTCTCCTGTAAAGGAATAGGATTAATTTGGCATAGTTGATTTCTCGATATCTGGAGAATAATGGAGAATAATAAATCCAATTGATTATTATTATTATTTTATTTAAAACTGTTAACTTTGTTATATTTGTTTAAAATTTGATTAAATTAATTATATATTTTGTTACGTTCTAATTTAAATGGCTCGAAACCCATGGAGATGGTTTATTTATTTTTTCAAAAGGGTTTCACTATTCAGTTTTTGGAGAATTGTAACCAAACTTCATTTTAGGGATAACAATATTTTAAATCTTTGAAAAAATTAAAATGTGTTGGAATCGTTGATAATAAGTATTAAGAAAAATATGCGGTGCACTTAGACGGGTTGTAAAATTCGTTCTGAAACGCTTTGAAGTTGTGGTATGAAATGAGCTGTTCATTTGCCAAATCGATTAACTCCATACGCGAAAAGTGGAGAATTTACACACGTTTGATTTAAAAACTCGTTTTAAAATAAAAATTGAAATGAAAAGGTTACTTTTATGTAAAATTATTAACATAATTATTTCTTTAAATGAAACGGTAAGTATGTATCAGATGTTTTAATATTACGATTCAGACATTTTCAAAAGTCGACTTAATCGATTTGATGTGCGAACGACGCAAATGTGTTTATGAAATTATACCTTTTACAACATTACAGCACATACATATATTGAAGAAATAATAATACCACGGCCAATATAATGCCGCGAACATGATCAAAAATGCTGTAAAAGACCAGAACCTTCCATTTCATTCAAAGTAGAGTGAGCTGGAAGACAAGCAATATTCTAGGGAAAGTTATTTTTATGTTTTTACATTCACGTTGAACTCATGTATCAGCGCTTGTTTCAGTCAATAATTTCATTTATTGCTAGCTTCATGGTCGCAAAGGAAAGTTGTGGTGAGTCCACTTATCATATTTTATTGTGATAATATAAAAATATAATTTGATAACTAACATAAAAATCGTCTTTCAATGTTTCCCTGTATGAAAATAAATCAGTAATTAACTTTGAACACTGGCGTTACTACAGGCAGTCTCCCCGAGTGCGCTTAGATATAAGTAAGGGTGCAATTAATTGCCCCCTTATAGGTGCAAATAAATAATAAATAAATAATAAATAAATACAGGCAGTAATTATGTAGAATAAAAAAGGTTTTCACACGATAAACATAGAAACAACTCGTAGTGTGGTATGTATGTACAAATAATAGCTTTGAGGGAAGATAGGAAATATAACGTACATTTAAAATTAAATATAGACAGATAGTAAGTATGTAGGTGCTATTTATTTTATTTTCAGTATTGATCATTATTTCGAATACAATCAGACAAAAATAAGCAAACAATTACAGTGTATGAGCGAAAAAGTGCACTGTAAACTGGCAATCTCCTGTTTTCATAAACTAAGAATGCCGCGTAGTTGAGATTGCTGAAAGCTTCAATTTTGTTAAAGAAACAATTTGAAGTACTTTATTTTCCCATAGTAATTCACTTTTCAGCGATAAGGTTCAGAAATAACAAAAATTACCATCCTCCTTCGGAGCTTGTCTGTTTTTTTTTCAACTAGTACAATAATAAATACAATAAAGCGAAAATGTCAGACAATAGGGGCAAAAACATCCCAGCAGACATTCGTTTACGATCCTGCATGCAAGTAATCTAAAAATAGAATTCAAACAGAGGGTAACAAAAGCTGCGTTTTTTTCATCGGGATCAAGATCAGTATCCTAACATGGAGTTACAACACAACACACGATCCACACTTTTATCTGGATCTAGATCATATTGACGTACAATACAATGGACCGCTCACGTACACGATTTCTTATATAAGCAGACGGTGCGACTTTTGTTCCCTCTCTTTCCCGCTGTGGCAGTGTCAGTTCGTGAAATGACGTAAAATTAACGGTCTATAATGTCAAAGATTTGTCAGCGGGCTAAATTGCCGTTAAAGATTTTCTCTGACAATTCTTTGGAGAACTGTAAAATGACTGCTAATTTGTTTATTGCAAGAAGTTTAATTGAAATATCAGTGCGAGACAGCGCGATTAAATGTTAATATATCAATTTGTTTTATTCCAGGCATTTCAGAGAACCTACTGGAATTAATTCCAGAGCTGATTTTCGCCCAAGTCCTCATTCCGAGTGAAATTAAATCGAGAAGAGCTTATAAAACTCCTTTTGAATTGAATTTGTGTAATAAAATTCTTATGATTTTAACAAATTCATTTCACTTATCTTTGGTTTCAATTAGTTTTTTCGTTCAAAGTAGTTAAAATAATTCGATAGAAAAATCCGATCGAAATATTTTGTAGTTTTTGTAAAAAACTAATTGAAATCAGAGGTAACTGAAATGAATTTGTTACAGCTTTAAGAACTTTATTAAGGAAATTCAATTCAAAAGGAGTGTTGTGAGGTTTTTTCGATTTTATTTCACTCGGAATGCAGAACATGGGTATTAGTTTATTTTATCTGAGTGATATTCGTTGGGATTCTTAAAATTTAGCTGTCTCTTATGCTAAAAAAACATATTAACCAAATTGGTCAGAATTTTAAGAATCCCTTAAGCCTTCCAACCACGACAAGGTTTCACTCACTGGAAGGAACTGGATTGAAAAGGAAAAAAATATCAATATATACATATATAAAATAAAACATTTACCAAGTTGCTGCTTGTTCCGCCTGGTTCCATTGCGTTTGTCCTTTTAACGCCTTTTTCGACTCATCCCAAGTTTTGCAAGTACGCATTTCACTATTAGAAAGAAAAATTAGTTGTGTTGATTAAAGCGTACTATGTATATGCTAAATCACTACCTCTGATGTAAACACGAATCCATTTTAACTGCCTGCTGAAATGCATTCCACTTGCAAAAGATCGAAATCTATAAAGAAGTAATTGAATAGAGTTTTAAAAACTTATGATATTAAGCAAAATTTTTTACCTTAAATGTTGTTAGTCGATATACAATAATGTTAAAGGTGGCTGGCTGTGCAATCAAATTTGGGATAATTCCTTCAAGGGGATTTTTGATGGGACCTTCGATTTATCCATTGTATCAAATTTAAGTTGAACTTAAATGAAGTTCTTCCAACTATGTTGAGAGTCCAATGTAAGTTAAACATTCAATTTGATTTCAATTATTCCGAAAAATTTTATATCGGGATAACTGGGATCGAATCATATGGTTATTTTTTAAATTCCTTTGTTTTATTATATAGGACAGCTTTATTTTTAAATAGCCGTATACTATATTCTTTATCAACTTATAGATATGGTTGTTATCTACTTCTAGCTCCTTAATATGTTCATTCAGTTCCATGAACAAGCTAGACATATCTAATGTTTTCATAACTTTCATTGTAGTTCGTTCTATAAGGTTTTTGTTATTAAGACTAAAATTATCTGATCTTAATAACGACTTAACAGCCTTTTCTGTATGGAGGCATATGTGCACTACATCGGGAGAAGCAACAAGGAGGCCGCCTCTGCTCTTCTTGTTTATTAGATTATTATAAATAGATCTCCCGTCGAAGTTTTCAGCTAATAGAGTATATTTGCATTCTCCGCATTTGGTGACTCTATTAACCATTTTTACTACATATACCCACTTATATACCCCACAGCATTTGATTGAAATTCTGTCAACCGTTGGGAAATTATTTCCATTAGGAAATCAATTTCTTCTTCCATCGGCTCAATGTCTGAATTTAAGTTATCCATAGCATCCAGGATCATATTATGTCCTGCAAGTATTATCATTTGAAATTATTTATAAAGAAAGTTTTCAGGAAATTTACCGTCCTTTGTAACAGTAACAGAACTGGCTGAAATCTTCAGCAAACTACATGCATCTAGTTCTACTGCATTATCTCCTGAGCTCTTAATTTGGGCATGTATTAAGAGGCTTTTTAATGCAGCAATAAATTGCCTTGTAGTCGGGTTATTGTTCCAACCTGACTTGCTTCTAATTGCACAAAATAGAAGCTCTAGATGATCCTGGCTCAGTTTATAAGACAAAATGTATTTTAAGGTCCCGTTTTCAACACATAAATTTTGGAACATTAATCTCAAAATTTCAAGGCCGACCATAATACCTTGGAAACCTGTTCTTATTCTCGATTTAAAATTTAAACGTTTGCTATAAAGAGCTTTTATTTCCAAATTCTTTAATTAAAACACAGTATGTATATGTTCAATTGTTTATGTTTATTAACAAATATATGGTATATCGGTTTTATAACTTAAAATTTATCAATCACAAATTCTTGAAAATATTGGTAATCTGGCAGGGAAAAAAATTTATTTATTTATTTGTGGCATTAATAATGATTTGTATTTCCATTAATTCAATTTAAAGTACATATTTTTAAAACTTTTGTTCAACAAATATTTAAATTCAAATATTTTTGTCAGCATTCAGCAATTCCGCACTCAAAAAATCCGCGGAATCGGCCTATTCATGCAATGTGATAAAAATAGACAGCGCTATATAAATTTTTATATATCTTATCTCGTCCGGCTGTGGCACTCGGTTGTCAAATTGGCGGCCACGTGAGACAGGAGATCGAGCGGTCCATTTCTATGTATGGCTGTGATCTAGATCAAGATCTCAAACGTGTTAGTTGCAAAAGATTCCACAAGAGGCGCTTGTGCGAGTTGGCATAAAGAATTGACAATTGGCTTTAACCACTGACATATAAAAATGGACCACTCAATTTTCTGTTTCAAATGGTGCACCCTTTGGCAGTTCTCACCTAAGGAGAGTACAGATATACATAGGTAGCATATCTCTCTCTATTTCTTTCGCATTAGGCGAGATAGGCGCCTTGAAAAGGTGACATATTTAAAAAAGATCAGACCTATTCCAGAATTCGTCGGAAAGGTTACGAAAACGAAAAAAAGGTAGTTTCCAATCTGCGTCAAGTTAAGTTTGTTGCCTTCGTAGAGAGGTGATACAGTTTTCAACAGAAATACCAAATTCAGCTCCCGTCAAGTCGTTAAATACCATTTTTTTAGTGTTCGGCATTTCTACGACGGAGTCTAGAATAGGCTTCTATGTATATTTATTTTTAATGGTGTTCTGCACACTTAAATCTAATTCTCCTAATAAACAAAGCTTCAAATCTCAAATTATTTGATAGTGAGAAGTGTATGAAATAACACATTTTTCATTAAAAAATTCTCATAAAAACGTCGAAATGCTCACTTCTGGAAATGCGGTTTACATTGCTAAACAACTGTTTTAAAAACTCAAAGGCATAATTGCATATATCAAAATGGTGCACTTTTCGTTCCCTCTTGCTCACACCATTAACGGATTTTGAGCAGTGAGCTGTGAGTTTGAATTATTGTCAGTCAGTTCAGTTCAGTTCCTTTATTCGACACAAAGTACATAGGATACATAGCTAGAGACTATAGAGTAAGATTTGACAGTGATGAGCTATCACGTTTTGCTCAAAGCTTATTGATACTATGTAACAAAGTCATTTTCATACATACGAGACTAACTGGTATTAGTGAATTATACATCAATATTTCGCTTTCTATATAAATACACACTTGCGACCGGTGTGTTTGCACTTGAGGCTTAGACTTCTTGGTGGTCTATATAACGAGTAAACCTATCCTACTTAACCTAAAGGAGAACATTTACATTAGACCAGCTTATACATAACATCACACATGTATTCGCTGTACATGTTCTCTATCACAAAAAGTACAGTTCCTGAGCGGAATTCATGTACATTCACGTATGAAATTTATTTTTTCAGAATCGGACAGTTACCACGAAAAGTAGACTTCCAGAATGGAGTCTATATACTTTCTCGTAAGAAAAGTTTTTATTTTTTAACTATAGAACGAAATTTTTTTTCTACTTAGAGTTCTTTTTGTGATATCACAATTTGATTTAATAGCTATAGACTAGTAAGTAATAGTTCGAGGCAGATATTTCCTACGAGAATTATTGTCAAATGCATTTTTGGAGTATTACTCAGTTTTAAGGATATAAACCCATTAGGTAATTACACCGAAAATTATTAAATAATTCGTTTTGTATCCTCAGTCCCTTAAAAGGAATGTAAACATGAAATTACCCCACTTTGATATACAATTGAATTTCACACAATTTCTAAGTTTTCGGCAGAAATTTTGTTATAAAATTATGATAATTAGTCTTTTAGTATCCCACATTGCAAAATCTTCGAATTTTATGCCTGATTTACCGACGAAAATAGCATAAGAACCATATAAAACCTAGGTGGCGTAATGCAACGTATTAATTCAAATTTATTTGCATTTATGTCATTTTACTGCAGCTAAAATTAAGTGGAGATTATAGCAAGAGCACAGAAGAGCTCTAATTATGGCTTTTGAGTTTTTAAAACAGTTGTTTAGCGATGTAAACCGCATTTCCAGAAGGGAGCATTTCGACGTTTTGCTAAGCATTTTTCAATGAAAAATGTGTTATTCCAGAAACTTCTCACTGCGAAATTATTTGAGATTTGATTCTGCGTTTAGGGGAATTAGATTTAAGCGTGCAGGATACAATTAAAAATATATATAATTTTTAAATTTACCGCATTTTCAAGGCGCCTATCTCGCCTAATGCGAAAGAAATAGAGAGTGATATGCTACCTATATTTGAACTCTCCTTAGGTGAGAACTGTCAAAAGGGTGCACCATTTGAAATAGAAAATTGAGTGGTCCATTTCTATATGTCAGGGGTCCGGCCATTTTGTCCTATAGATGTGTGCGTGCGCCAGCCCACTTCACGGGCCACGCCTTGGAATATAGAAGGTTTTGCGCAGTGTGAGCGATTCGTTCCCGTATGTATGAAAGAGAGAATGATTGTATCCATTCACTAGGTGTTTAAAAGGGAAATACTCATAGTTCTGTTATGTTTCCGAATGCGGCAAACCGGTTAAATATCCCTAAGAGCAGTAGAAACTAGCATGTAAGTCCTAAGTAAGCCTAGCATACATTATCTAGAAGTGTAAGTAATAATAGAACGCGCCATATGGGATAAGATCCCGAGAGCGCTTAGCTATAAGTAAGGGAGCAATTTATTGCCCCCTTATAATGTATAAATAAATAAATAATAAATAAATAAATAAGAGCAGTTGTTTTAATAATAGTAAAAAAACGAGATAAATCACTGAAATATATGTATATATACGTTACGCAGAATTCGGGGTTTTATTATTTTTCTCCTATATTACAACACATAAAATATATAATCGTAACGTTTTAGTAAAACGGTATAATAAGTTTTCTAGAAGGCTGATTTATTATTTTCACAAACTAAAATGCAAACTTTTAAGTAAGTGCAACTCTTAGTTTGATTTAATTTACATAAGAAAAAACTATTGCTATTTTAATATTCTCTTCATTGTGTAACCTTAAAAAAAAACAATAAGTGTTTATATATTCAAATTTTTTCCAAAGTATCAAGGTAAGTAATACTACATGGTACATATATCCAAAAGATGTGTATCAATGTTGCGTAAACTTAATTTGCACCAGTATTTCATTGCAATATTTCAAAATACTTCAATTATATTTCTTCAGAAATTAACGTTTTTATAAATTTACAGAAGTAGATAGTGCTAGCTTTAAAACTATATCCGTCCTATATCACGCTCATTTCTATATTCGTTTGAGATGTCATTGGTAATTGTCAATGGATGGCGCCGAGCGCCGATGGTAGGTGTTGTGTTTTTCTAAGGTGCAGAAGTGCCGAGCTGGTAACTTTCTAATTGTATGAATTGCCATTTGTGATAATATTGAAACGAAAAGTGATTTCATATAGTAGGAGTTTATAAAATTAATTCTCACAGTACAAAATGTTCATGCGACAATGAACCCTCTTGCAATTGTATTGACAGTCGGGGCTGCGGGCATTGTCGCTATTGTAGGATATTTCGCCTATCAGGCTTTCAATGCGAATGAACCACACAGGTCAAACCATACGAGATCACGAAACTACACAGCCGCCCAGTCTGAGCCAAATTCGTAAGTTCTAATTGTGTGGATACGGATAGGCAAATTTATATAATCCGGGGATTTACCTTTTATCTTCTTCACAGGTGTTATGTTGGAGAGTGTACCATTTGCCTTAAACGGATTGAGTTGTCTCAGAGAAAGACTTTATCTTGTAATCATATGTTCCATAGAGTTTGCATTAATGGATGGAAAGCAAATCGCGAGAATGCCGCTCTGAATTGTCCGAATTGCTCTATTTGCACAATTTGTTTGGAAGAAACTAACACTTCTCGGGAAATTTTAAAATGCAAACATGTCTTCCATAAAGAGTGCATTAAAAGATGGCTAGAAATTGAGAGAACTTGTCCAAATTGTAAAAAATTTGTTTAAACCAAATCTTCCCGCCGTGCCTTGTATTCTTAACTGACTTAAAAGCAATTTCTCATCATAAAGATTATTGTGCGTACTATTATGCCCGTTCTCCAATGCAGAGACCAACCAACCACGAACCACTCAAAATCGCGCCATCCTGTTCCATTTTCTTATTTGCGTCATCTTACCTCTCGCTCGGCTTTTGGTCAACATATAACTTTTTCATGTGTGCATCTTAACCAAAAGTATAATAGTCACTTATTCAGCAAACATTTGTACTACAGTAAGTGACAACGCCACACTGTCCCACCGGTTGTCAAAACATTATTGCACTAATTACAAGGCACTTGTAAAAATGTGTGCAGTGATTCCAGCCCAGCACTAAAAGTAAACTTGAGTAGTTTTACCGCTTAAAAAGTGGTAAAAACTCTTCCAGATTAAACATTTGCCTGAGGACGTTTTGACAGCCGGCAGGCACAACTACAGGCAAGAGCTTGTATTTTACACGGGATTCAGCCAATTCAGCTCTTTGGTTGGTTGATTTCTGTATTGGAGAACAGCATTAAAGTTTTTCTGTTTTTAATATGTTATAGTTTTGCCAAATAAAATAAATCACTTTTAAACTTAAGCCTTTTTAAAAATTTCTTCCACAATTAAATTTTTTTTCCATAGGCTCTTTATTCTTTAGCTGGAATTCCAAAATATCGTTTTGTGTTTGTTTTCAATCTGTATGACTATTCTAAACGTCTGTCGTCTTGTGCCCTTTTTAGGTAGATTGCATATTAAATACTACCTACTGCAGCCCACCTGATGAAGAGATTTCGAAAAATTAATGATGCCAAAACTCGTTTCAGAGATCGTAGCTTCAAAAATAAAATTTATTTGTAAAGTGATATATATATATGTATATACAATACATACATATATATGGGATATAACGAAACTTATGAACAAGATTAATCGATTTTGACCAAACTTGGCCTATACGTTTATACCGACAATATCTCGGGTAAACTCGTAAAAGGGAGGAATTGGTCAAGGGGGTGGGGATATAGAGCTACGTACACATTGACAACATGCAGTTCTAAGTCGTGTTATAAAATGGTAATGATCGGTCAAAGGGGTGAAGTGCTACATCAGTTTCTAAAAGTGATTTTGTTACCGCGATAGCTTCCGCATTTCTAAATGGATATGGATCCAATTTTGCGTATGTATTTATTGGCTCGATATCTACGTCATGTTAATTTGGGGTTTGGGGAAGGGGGACTTACATCTCCCTATATATTTTCATTTATTTCTATGTAGACCGTATATTTTTTAATCGATTTTGATTAAACTTAGTTAACATATTCTCGATGGCAATATCTCCACTATGTTTGCAAATGGGGTGAATCGGTCCAGCGGGTGGGGAATTTAGAGTGACATTCTCTTATTAAAGATTCTTGGATCCTTACACCTCTATCAATAATAATATGGTGGTCCACAACAAACTCTGGACAAATTAGAACAGAAATCGATGCTAAATGTGACGTGACGTCATCAAAAACAGCCGCGCCGTCCACTGACATAGAAATGGACCACTCAATTTTCTGTCTCAAATGGTGCACCCTTTTTTTTAATTGTATACTGCACGTTTAAATCGAATGCCCCTAAAATAAGCATCAAATTTCAAATAATTTCGATGTGAGAAGTTTCTGGAATAACACATTTTCCATTGAAAAATTCTCAACAAAACGTCAAAATGCTCGGGAGAAGTCCACGAATGCAGTACCACACGAAAAGTTTATTAGAGGAAGATTACATTGTCGATGTTCTCAGTTCCAATGAAAGCGAGCCTTTGGAGTATATAAAAAATAATGAAAGGGCTAAGATACATAATTTGACAAGTTTCCCCGATGTGAAACTACCAAGTCTCTTGAAGTACGTTCTCAAAACGTTATGGCAGTCAATAACACTCTTCGTGGCACTGTTCCTAATCCAGAAGCCAGACTTTATCCTCATGCAAAATCCTCCAGCAGTGCCGACATTGGTCGTATGCTTCATTTATTCGAAACTCAGGAGAACCCCCCTCGTGATTGACTGGCATAATTACACCCATACAATTTTGTCAATGTCCTCCAACCCCAATGGGCCTGTTGTAAAATTATCTCGTTGGATCGAGAGTTATTTTGGTCGGATGGCAAGCGCGAATTTCTGTGTAACGAAAGCCATGCAGACTGATCTAAGGACTAATTGGAAAATAAGGTGAGTCCTTGTCTTTCTCAATCATCTAATTTCTACGATTAAGTTTGTGCTTGTAGCGCTGCAGTTCTGTACGATAGACCTCCCCTGCAGTTCCACCCTTTATCAGTTGATGAAAAGCATCAACTTTTTCTAAAACTGTCGAATGAGTACAAAGAGTTTGCAACTGAAGAAGACAATGCATCAGAGATAACGGCATTTACTCGAAAGATGGAAGATGGCTCCATCACTTACAGAGCCAATAGACCAGCGATTTTAATTTCCAGCACAAGCTGGACGATTGACGAAGACTTCTGTATTTTATTAGCAGCTCTTGAAGGTTTGAATTTGAATTAATAAAATGTATATTAAAGGACAATACTTAAAATGTCCATTCCCTTTATATTCTTAAACTAAGAGCATACTTTTAGAGTTTGCGAGATATTAAAATAACAATGAATGTATAAAAAATTAATTATATTCTTTCAGATTATGAGAAAACCGCCGCAAGTTTTACGAACTTCCCAAGACTGCTTTGTATTATCACCGGTAAGGGACCTCAAAAGGAGTACTATAAAAATATAATTGTTAATAAAAAATGGAAAATTATTTGTATAATAACTCCATGGCTGAATCTGGAAGATTATCCGCGCTTGCTCACTTCAGCTGATCTTGGAATTTGCCTGCATTGGAGCTCAAGCGGTTTGGATTTACCTATGAAAGTAGTTGATATGTTTGGGGTTGGCTTAGTCGTATGCGCAAAGAATTTCAATTTGTAGGTAAAATTTTCTAGCATTGCAAGAACCTTAAAATTATTATAAAATGTTTTAGCCTACACGAATTAGTCCAGCACAATAAGAATGGATTCGTATTCGATGATTCAGAACAACTAGCGAAACAATTGGAGACATGGTTCGAGGATTTTCCAAATAATAAGAAGCAGAATGCAATTCATGAAACATTTCAGGAAAACCTGAGGCAGTTCCAGACATTAAGATGGCAGGAAAATTGGTCCTTAGTGGCATCTCCTCTTCTAAATAAATTATAGTTTAATTGAAGTTGAGCATGTTTTATTTCATATTGACCTGTTGCCGTATTTCATCTTGCAAACATAATTCACTCGCTTGAAAAGAAATCATGAATATTTTTAATGCATCTCTATATCGCAACAGTTAAGCCCTTGTATAAAATATTAATAATTTTTGTTTGTGCTAGGACGATTTCATTAAATAAGGTGCAAGATAAGAAAACAATTACGACCGAAAAAAAATCTCTTTCAGTCAAGACTAGCAGGTATTAAAATTCATTCCACCATGGATGGAAGTGACGGCAAAATATTAACAAAATCACACAATGCGCTAAATCGATTTCAGAACTTAGCATATAAACTATTAAGATTAATATACCATAAAAAACAACTATAGCTAATCTTGTTTTATTCTTAAAAATATATTCTCTTCATAAAGTTAAATACAAAGCAATATTGTTAATAAAGTAAAATAATTTATCTCTTACAAAGCCAAGAAAAACATTAATAAAAAGACCTCGTTCATACCACTACCACCTACGGTCTAAAATTTCATTTTAAACATACATTAATAGACACAAATTTGTAAACTCGTATAGAAATGTGCTTGAATAAAGTTTTGATTTGTATTTTACAGCAATTTTACCGACAGTAACAACATTAAGTGGCTATGTATAATGAGGTTTGCTGATAAGATTCGGGACTACGAGATTGTCTACCATGTTCTATGTCCGATGTATAATAAATGACGTCTTTTGGATCTAATATTATATTTATTGTAGTTTTGACGATTAACAATTGTGAGACGCACTTGCGATTATTTTCCGAGTTTGATAAATACTTTTTCTTAAATATGGAATAGGCGAATTTATTCTAAACAATAGAATTTTTTAAATAGTTTAGATAGGTTCGAATTTTAAAATTTCAATATTACAGAATAAGTAAATTAACCCATCTGATCAAACATAAATTATTATTTACTTGATTAGTACATGAACCGCACTAACAGACAATAAAACAATTATTTAATAAAGAGATTACTAATTTTATAATGAAAGTAATCACGAACGATATGACCCAAACTTGTTGGTAGATCAACAGATCTTTTGATTTGAAGTTTTGAGTTCAGAGCACAGACAAATTTAAGCTTTATTTATCATAATAAATATGCACTAATTTACATTAACAGTTTCATTATAACGAATCTATATATAAAATCAAAAAATCACGCCAGTAGGCTAATCATAGAGATTAGCACTATTAAGACAACTTTTGAAACAAAAATTTTTCGACCTCTCATCTGACCCATCTTGATAACTGTAAATGTTTTTAATATAATGAATTATATGTTATTAATTGCTTTTATTATTCAAAAATTTAAGGACAACGAAATTGTCACTGTACAGGTGACAAGAATTAATTTTGAATAGACTTTGTTTGCTGAATTACGTATAACACTTTTTTATATCCAGAATAGAAGAATCTGCGGAGCAATGTGGATAGGGAACAAAGATTCTACAAATCTTTATATACTTATTCAAATGGAAACATTTGGAAAGGGAACTTTAGTCGTCATATTTTTTTTGTAAAATTCCTTGTGCCAACATTTGGATAGCAGTATTCGTATTATTGTATTAGCGCCACACAAAGCTGTTTAACCCTTTGCAGTCCACTGTCCAGTGTTGAGACCTGACTACAAGCAGTCTAATAATATCAATGGACCGCAAAGAGTTAAAGGTCTGATCTACTTCTGTCTAGGCGAATAATTGAAATAATTTTATGTGGGAGAAGGAATGAAAGAAAAAACATAGTCAAAGTTACTGAACAATTTTGGATGAAAGATACAAAAATTAAACTTTCCATAAAGGTTCTGTATTGTATATCTCCTTTTATTTGGGCCTTGTTAATAATCTTACGACAACCTCATTTAAATTTATTTATTTATTTCTTTACAGGTAAACTTCAGGAGAGGTGTTCTTTGTTTCAGCTAAATTACAACCAGTACACGTATAATCGTTAGGACCACCGTAATAGACAAACAAAAATTGAAATGATAGATGAAATGTTGGAATATTACAAAGCATAAAAACTTATAAAAAATCACCATTTATAATTTATATTATGATACTGATTAGATGCGCATCTGTTAGTAATAATAGATAGTGGTTTCAAACCCAAATAAAAATAGTTTCGATTAGGTAAACAGTTTGTTTGCATTTTATTGAAATTCTACTTAGTGTATACGTTTGTCCTACACCAAATTAATGTTGCATAAATTGGAAAAATAAATCAGAAGATTTGTTCACGATATGGTACAGCTGCTTTTCTCTTGTGTGTTCCCATTTTCCTTCTCGATTAACAGAAGTAAGCTATGGAAAATATCTGCAACAGACTAGAATCGAAAATGCGAAGAGAAATATTCCATTTTAAATCTGTTTAAATCAAAAACTACCGATTCAAACCTCATTTTGTTTGGCCGATGTTTCCAAAAATGCCGCTTTCCACGATTCAGCTAGCCTCCGACCCTCGTCCGTTGATACGGCTCTTTCCTGATGCAAATCAGTTTTATTACCTACTAACACTACAGGTACACTAGAAAAATATTTAAAGCATGTATGTATTCAGATTCCAGCGGACTAAAAGAATTAAATCTATGTTTACTCACTGTGCTTTCCCCATAACATCTAGCAATTTCTCGTAAATAATCTGAATGACTTCGAACGACTTTTGGCTGGTAATGGAATAAACTAATACATAACCATGGAAATCCATGCTGTACTGTGCTGGGAAAATGCTGTATTCATCCTGACCCGCTGTGTCCACTAACCGCACCTCATAGTCTTGCGAATTGACTCGTGTGATTTTTGTAAACGCTATCAGTCAAATAGGCAGTTTATTATTATCATTATATATTTAACTCGAAAGATATGCATACATACATAGTTTTCAACATAACGATTTTATTTTTTAAACTTTATGTGATAGTAAAGTTTTTCTCAAAATTAGAGTAAAGGAGTTTTTGGTGTGTCTGATTTTATTCATGTATGATTTCAAAACATTTGAAATCCAAATGGGGTATTAGAGATGTAGAAATTTGATCCTGATCTCAAAGCACAGAAAAAAGATGTGCATGATAGTTCTAGTTTTTTACGCAAGGACATATTTTTGAAATTGCTATGTTTGCCTTTAATTTATTTTATTTTTTAGTACATATTTAGTAAAAGTTCTGTATTGTGGAAAACTTCAAATTAAATAATTGCTTACCTTTGTAAATAAAAAGATCGGGTTTTTTACAAAGAACAAATAACATGCCCGCTTAAGGTAAATAAAGATGTAATTTAAAAAAACTGTTATTTTCGATCGACTTACTCGCACACACATGCACACAGAAATTAATCCAGTAGCAAATCGGTTAAGAGTTTCCCATGAAATTTATAGGAAACAATTGATACCGTGAACCGAAAATAACACTATCTTGTTAGTTATAATATGTAAAACATTTTTAGTTCAAAGCCATGTTCACCATCAGATTTTTTAGATTCAGATTCTTTACATGTTCACCATCAGCAATATCCGGTTCATTGGTACGCAAATGATAGTGAGTTTGAATTACACCCGTGCAAATTCAAACCATAATCATTTTAGTTCAATTCAACTTAAGATAACTAATGTCGGGACTTTGGCCTGACGTAAACTTATAAAGAAACAAGTCAGACATTTTCGGCCCCAATAGAATTGCGCCTAAGGTATTCAAAGTACGAGGCTGCCCTTAAACGTATTTGCTACTTTTACCATACGAGAAATAGATTAAACATTGTATTTATGAAACACTGTTCATTTAGACCTTTCACACTCTGAAATCTTCAAAATCAACCGATAACGGTAGCTAGACCAATGTTTTTTAAACGAGAGGAAAACTCAAATCCTAATCTGAACAAACTCGTTCACATTACAGAAACTTCTAATTTTCTTAATGGTATTAATAGAAAAACTTTAATCTTCATAACCAAGGAAGAAACATGTTGCGCTTGTATGGTCTGCGCTTTCACTATAGGGAAAGGTAGATGTTTATTCCAATTATTTATTGCTTAAGTATAAATAAAGTACAGCATTTTTCGCAAAGTATATTTCAGCTGTGATATATGTATTAATGATTAATAAAATGTTTTCTCGTTTGTGTGTTAGCAAGTTGAGGACAACATTCTTCAAAAACATCTAAGTAAAGGCATACAAATTCTTACCTAACTACCTATTTCCTAACTTATATACTCTACAATGAGTCGCCTTATTATGGGATTTTCAGAGAAGGTGTAGTTCTCATAGAATTTTTTTGCCAACAGTGAACTTTTCCCTGATATTCGCTCCGTTTCCGAAATATGATGATTCGTCGAGTACCACCATGGGCGGTTATTAACCATTTTAAGTAATTTATTTTGCGAAATTTGGAGTTTATTGATGTGGCATTTTGCAGCCTTGCACCATAATCAGAAGCTTGTTGTACAGATTAAGTTTAGATTTACGATTAATGAAAGGGTATAGGATCCTGGTCAGTAGGCTTATTTTATTAATCGTGTTATCAATAATTAGCTTGTAGGTTTATTGATTTAAATAAAATAAATAAGACAATTTTTAGCACCATAAAGTACATACAATTGAAATGTTTTCGTTTCTACTTCTCCTTCCCCGCAAGAAAACATGACCCCAACATGATTTCCGAGTGAGTTTTATTTCGGGATGAGTGGCTGCACCTCCAGCCACTTGCTCCCCAATATAAGACCTTTCTGCCGAACCATAGCTCTTGCTATATTTCTAGCTAACCAATTTCAGAAGCCAGTAACTAAACAGTAAAAAGCGACATCACTTACTATTTTCGATCGTTGGGTCATAGGAGTCCACAAATTGTCCTTCCACGAATTGAATACTAAGCGATGACTTGCCTGTAAGGAAAAACGTCTCAGTTGCATCCTGCTGCGCAGTGCCCTGCCCGCCACGAAATCGGCTGGCGATTTTTTTAAATAAGACCACGATAGCCGTCATGTCTGGGCGAGCAGTGCACGAAACAAGTGAAAAGGCGTAGAGAAAAAAAAAACAGAACGAACCTACTGATCGATAACCCATCATGGCAATGTTCCTCTCCTTCGGGGGCATTTTCGCTGCGTTTTCTTTTCAGGGTCGTGTATCACAGCTCTGAGGATATTGTACGGTGCTCGATCGATCGTGGAAATCAAAGAAAATCGCGTTTTAACCAAAAAATTAAATGTCCACACTTCTGCCAACTCTCTCCGCTCCCGTGGAGAATGTAAATCTGATAAAACGCCATTCGGTGGAGGCTCTCCTGCGAACAGCTGTTGCAAATGTCAAAGTTTGGAGAACACCGGTGTTGCCGTCGTTATTAATTGCTGATAGATTTATGAAATATATTCCAATTACACATTCAATATTTTTGTGAGTGAAAAGCCTCATAAGAAAATATTTTGGTGAACTTCGGAAAATGAAAGTTTCTGAGTTTCCTGAAATAAAGGAAAATTACGACAGACAAAGTGAGAGCACTGCTTGTCCATACAAATATTATAAAAATATAATTTGAGAGTACATTTTTGTAGGTATTTAGGACGAAACAAAAAGATAAGTTATTTCCAAAGTCCGTTATTTAACGGACATAACAAATTTTAATCTTAATAAAGTCCAAAATTTATATTTAAATCAATTCAAAATCCAAATTGACTAAATTTTGGTTTGTTTTTAAAAAATATATAACAAGGAAGAGTTTATCTGAATTAAATTTGTAATTATAAAGAAATTTATTTGTAAAAAAAAAACCTTTTTTGTAGCTTTAATTTTAAAGTCTGTAAAGTAAAAGACTGATTTATCTTCTTCTTCTTTTTGTATAATACATAAGTACGAAGTTTACAGATTTTTTAAATACAATATGAGTCGATTGGACCAAATTTAAATTGTCTTCGAAAAGTTTCAATTCGTGCATACATTGCAGAAAAATATGTATAGTTTTTTAATTAATAGAAAAAGCTGCTATAATTATAATGAGCATCAAAAACAAATAAAGTTAAATCAAAATTCCACAAGCAAAACGATGGTTATGCACGACTGCTTCATAATACAAGAGCACTTGGAATCAAAGGCTATTAGATGTAAAAGTAAGATAAGTGGAGCTTGAATTATTGCATTTTAAAAAAAGCAACTGCTGACATTTTAAATACCTGAGGTAAGAGGTATGTCCTGATAATAAAGTACGAGTACGTCTATAATTATCACCCCCAAATATCCGCCGATATTCTGCCCCAATAACCGTTGATAAATTCAATTTCAGGTATGTCGTAGAATTTATGCTTATTATTGCACCTAAATGTCGAAGAAAGTTGAAGAATGGGAAAACCTAAAGAAGGCGCACTTCAAATTAAACAAAAGACTCGTGGCTCATTTACTGTGCTGATTAAAATCGCGTGCTACTGATGCGTGTCTGACTATTAAATCACGTAACATTGTAAAAGATATGAATGGGTCTAAAGAAACTAATTATCACTCAAATAATATCGTTATCGATACTATCAAAATGTTAGAACCTCCTATTGGATTGCAGATATATCTGGTGTGAGATGAATGCGATAATTTGGGTAAAACTGATTGTCTTTTTGCACTGATAGCGGCAATATCGTATGCTTCCGAAAGATAAATGCGAGACTTATAAAAAGGCGTCAATTACTCAATGAATCCATTAAGTTTCAAGCATTAGCCTAAAATGAAGACATTCATCGTTATACCTCTGATCGTAAGCCTGGCACTTGCCCAGCCCATTAATCCAGAGGGTCGCATTTATGGGGGACAGAATGCCGACATTAGTGACTTCCCTTATCAAGTGAGTTTAGTATAGAGATAGTTTTAAAAATAAGGTCTAAAACTTTTTGCAAATCAGGTATCTCTGCACCATTATGGCAAATTTTATTGCGGAGGAGCAATAATTGCAGAAGGATGGGTAATCACAGCAGCTCATTGCGTGGATCAAAAAAAAGAACAAGAAATTGCAATTCTTGCTGGAACTTCATACAATAACCGAAAAGGTGTCTTAGTCCAACCAACAAAGATTTATATAAATCCAAATTACAATAACAAAACTTTGGACAATGATGTCGCTCTTATAAAAACTAATAAGCCAATGGTAGGACCAAATGTGTCCGAAATCCCACTCCCAACATCTGATTATAAAGTAGAAGATGGAACTACTGCCATCGTTTCTGGTTGGGGCTATTTGATTGAAGCTTATCGCATATTATCCAATCACCTGCAATTCGCAACCGTTGAGACTGTAAATTGGGATTCTTGTAACGAGGCATACAGATTCTTTGGCGGAATTCGGCCAATGTAAGACTATAAGTAAACTATACAAAAGGGACTATTTTATCAAGAAATTGTCTTTTCAGGATGTTCTGTACTACAGCACAGAAAAGTAATACCTGCAAGGGTGACAGCGGCGGTCCCATTGTAGCTGATGACGTCCTCATTGGAGTAACGTCCTGGGGTTTGGGCAAATGCGAAAACACCAAATATCCAGGAGTTTACACTCGATTGGCCGATCCTGAAATCCGAAAATGGATCAGTAGTACATCTGGCTTTTAATAATGGTGTCATTTCATTAGTTTTAACAATAGCTAATGTTTTTTAGAATGCATGTACATAAAATTTCTCATTTTTGTATATTTAAGTCAATAGAATAAACATTTTTTTCTAAATAAAAATTTTGTGTTTCCCTTCTGTTACTTTTTTAGCAAAACATATTATATAATATAGCAAGACATTGCATTGAGATGTAAGAATTGATAATGCATTTCTTTCCAAAACTTAAGTAGGCAAAATTGCAATTTTCACGTATGAAGTTGAATGCTGAACCTCATTTTTTAGAAAACATTAGCCAATGAGAATTTGTATTTCATTTCCAGTATCAAAATCTACGGAAGAAATTAGAAATTTGACTTGTCATCAAAATGTTTTGATTCCAGACATATGTACATATCTATTTAGGTACTTTAATTCGCCACGCACTTTTATAAGTGGCCGCAGCCTGTCTGAAATATTAAAACTGATTAATTCGTTCGGCGAAGTTTAATCTCTTCAAAAGAAACTTGAAGAATCCTCATTCAATTCGCTCTTATGTTATCTCTTTAGAGTTGCCAGCCAGCACGCCGCATAACTCTATAGAAAGTATTATTTATTATATATAATTGAAATTAGACAAAGTAAGTAATTCAACTGGTGTCATCAAGTTACCAATCTGCAATATATTTTAAATTCCCGACGCACATATATCTAATAAAATGACTAATGAGTGACGCGATAGGGTGCTTCGATCATTGACTTCTTTCAATAGAATTATATATTATACATTTTTCAATTTTCATACCAACAATAAAATAAAACAAATGTATATCAGAAAAGTTAAAAGAATTTTTTTTTTTTAAATTGTCTCAGAAGTGGGGGAAGGCATCTTTGCGAGAACACGTGATTCTATTTATTACTCATTATGATTTATTTTGTTCAAATATCAAAAATCAAAAGAACCATTCATATTTCACGTTTGAGCAGGTGCTATGCAAAAAAAATTAGAATAACATCTGATCATTTAATAGAGGCTTAATTAACATCTCGCTCAGTTTGTCCAGTAGATAATAAAAAAATTACATGATGTATCTCTAGATAAATATATATATAAGTAGGTAAGTGATGCTGTTACCGTTTCAATAGCTTTAGTAAGTTTGTTCAGATTTTCCTACCATTAAAAGGTAAAATAGTGAAATAAGATTAAATGATTTATTAAAATATTAAATTGTAAAAAATCGGTACTACATTTTTCAAATTATTTGATTAAATTGCTTTGGATATAGTATGTATAAAAAAAGGAACTTTGGTATATATCCGGATTTTGCAAAATGGATACAAATGAATCCAAAATTTTAAATCAAAATTGTGTCACGGAGGAGATACTTATATTAACGGCATTTTTATAAGTAACCCTCTCACACACATTCGTGTAAAAAAAATCTTTGCCTAAAATATTAATAGAAAACTAAAAATCCTCCAAATTCGAAAATCTTCAAGCAAATTCGTACAAAGCTTTAGTAACTTCTTGGGGTCGTTGTCTAACGAGATATGTATGTACATATGAGTACAATATACATATCTTAAATAAAGGCACATATGTATATTTAAACAAAGAAATTCTCTGTTTCATTAAATTCTTCGAACACAAGTTCACTTTCACTTTTTTGTGCATGGCAATGGACTCTTTGAGATAAAAATCAAACAATAATGAACAACTCTAAAACATCACTGATAATGAGCCACTTGTGATAACGTACGATTCTATTAATTAATAGATACTAGATAGTTAAAATTGTGTGCCTTGGTTATGATCATCCGATTAACCACCATTCAGATTTTCATTTTACTTACAGCCGTAGAATGAAGTGGTTTGCAGTGCTCTTGGCCGTCTCAGCAGTGTCCTTTGCCCAAAGTGGCAAAGTGCCGGAAGGTAGAATAATTGGTGGTGAAGATGGAGATATTTCCGATTTTCCCTATCAGGTAAATTAAACAAAATGATTTTGTGGTAAATTTTAAATTTAAAAATTATTCTCCTTGCAGCTATCTTTAAGAATTGCTGGTCGTCATAACTGTGGAGCGTCCGTGATTGGCAAACGTTGGGCCCTAACAGCTGCCCATTGCCTTGAAAAAGTTATGGCCATTGACCTTACTTTGAGGGCTGGAAGTACCTTCTCAAATGATGGTGGAAAAATCATCCAAGCTGACAAACTTTTTATGCATCCCGACTACAATTCCCGCTGGAGCGACTACGACGCTGGACTTATCAGGACTAAAACCGATCTTGTTGGCGACAATATCGAAATTGCTCCTCTGCCCGATTTCAATGAGCCCATCCATACTGGAGATGTTGCAACAGTTTCCGGTTGGGGGTACACCAAACACGACAACCACGTTGTTTCGGAACATCTCAAATTCGTAAATATTCCAATTGTTGATCAGGGTGTTTGCAACGAAGCCCTTAAGGGGTACGGTGGTGTCAGGGGGATGTAAGTGAACTCTACGCAATTTAACGTCTTAAGTCTAATCTAAATTATTTCTTTATTTTATAAAGGATGTTCTGCGCTGGTGAGCCAGGAAAGGATGCCTGCCAGGGAGACAGCGGTGGTCCAATTGTTTCTAAGGGAAAGCAGATTGGAGTTGTCTCTGGAGGAGTTGAGTGCGGAAACCCCAAGTACTTCGGAGTGTACACTCGATTGGCTAACGCGAATGTCCGCGCTTGGATTAGGAATATTGCCAAAATATAAAAATGTTCATATTGTATTTCACACTCTGAAAAAAACAATAAAGGGAAATTTTTAGCGGCTTTTCCTTATCTTTTCATCAGATTTAACTGATATTAAACTCGGTAAACCCCGATTATTTATCGTATATACATGAAATCTTCGACTTTTTTTTAACATACTTTTTATTTCTACGGTTGAAACCTTTATAAATCAAGCAGTGCTAATTCAAACCTCTCAGACCAAACACGTCGCAAGCACCTTATATTAAAAATTTCGACTCTATTAAAAATTGTGCCAGCTCAATAATTAATACATCGTCAGTAAGCGGTGACAGAGCCTCAATAAGGAAAGAACTCCCTCCGAGAATCGGGCAAAGATCCCTAGTGTCTTTGTATTTCGGGCACCTCCAAATTATCTAGCCTATCTATGTAGCCTATCATCTAGCCAAATGTTTTCCCACATGCAAGTACCTCGTTATCACTCTGTTGATCTTTCTGATCACACTAACTGCATTTTGTATAAGGAAAAGTCTCAGTCAATGGAAATATTTTGTAAAAGGAAAATATTAATTCAAATGGCATTTGGTTTGTACATACGGTTGTTTTTATAAATGGGACGAAAAAGTTGCACTATTTTTATAAATATCTCGAAAAAAATGGGAGGTGGATTTTTTTTTCACTATTTTTCCCTTCTTCCTTACTGCAAAGTGCTTTCGAAACTGTTCTCAAATCGAAAATAGTAGTCCCCGAAAAACGTCATTTCCGGTAAAAGCTTTCTGTTCATTTGGAACTGCAGAGGAAGGAAAGGAAAAACTACAACAGTGGTATACAAAATTATCCGCCGGGCATAAGGGAAAGGAATTCGTGACATCTGTCAATTGGCGTGGGGTGACCAGAAGCCCAAAATCGATCGGCATTCCGTCATCGGCCAGGCCCAGGGCAACATGTGAAGTTTCCACTTTTAAAAAAGACCCTTACACTCTAGATACCGCGAAATTAATGAATATTCATGTAGTTTTCGGAATTGCAAAAATGCTATATCATATTCTGTGTTTTGCCGTCGCCTTGACTTCCTTTGTCTTCAACACATTTTGGTTCTGCTGCACTTTAGCGTCGGCGGGTATTCCCTGGTTCACCCTGCTCCTAATCATCGTTTGCGTGGCCTCGAAATTCTTCAAACTGAAGAGCCCCAATGAGAAGCAACTGATGGGACTGCTCGGCGGCGATTATGTGGACGACATATCTTTCTGGCCTATTGCTAGTCGGGGCGGAGCCTACGACGCCCCCGAGAACTCCACGGCGGCTATAAAACGGGTAAGGCTATCGCTGAAAGTTACTGAAGTTTGACTGGCTTTATTAAGTACATTCCATTGTTTAGTGCTCAAAGCTGGGCTTCCGCAACGTACTATTAGATATAAGTCTCACTGCCTGCGGGGAGCTCATTATCCTCCACAAGTCCACCCTGGAGAAGGCGGGCCTAAGTGGGAATATTAACAAAACAAAATTGGATGCCTTGCAAAATATCAATATCTCCGAGCTCCATCCCCTTGGGTGAGATTTGCACATGTTCTTTTTGCTGTTAAGAGGGTTTTTATCGATTTTCCCCCTTCCCCAGGTCTCAGTTCGAACCAGAGAAAGTGATCACTTTAGCGAACCTCTTCACCTTGCTGGAATCTTGTAATTTGACAATTTTCCTATTGATTTCAGATGCTAGTTCAAGTGTTATAGAAAAGCTGAAAGGTGCTATCAAGTCTCACGACAGTTTTACTAGACGAATAATTATAGTGAGCAAATCACCTATTGCCATATATCAGGTAGGAAAATTGTTTTGCATAAATAACTGTGTTTTCTTCGCTTATCCAGATCAGAAAATGTTTAAAGAAAAATATTTCAACCACATGTTTTTCCAAAGGTCAATACATTATTTACCGATAACTAATCTATTAATAATACTCTATATTCTATTATTATTTTTTTTAAATATATATATATATACATTTTTTATATATATATTATACATTTTTTTTTAATTTTCCGAACTTAAATCGTTAACTACGGGCTACATACAGCTTCGGAAAGCCTTCCCCGATTTAATTTGCGGTCTATGGACTGAGAAGTCGCCCAGTAGAATAATACTCAAGACCTCAACACTAATCACTTCCATCTATGGGGCAGTTTTCCGTAATATAATCGCCCCAGTCATCGGGATTAGTCTGGTGTTTATCAGCAAGGATGAGTACAACCTGTAAGCTTCAAAACTTTCTTACGCAGAAATGAAAATAATTCTTCGATCTTCTAATTGCAGGCATATCTCCGAATTGTGGAGAAATGTTGGAGTTCGTCCAATCGTCTACAATGTGAACTCGCCAAACGAGAAACGTTACTTTCAAAAGGTAATGAAGACCCAATATCTGACTGATTCGATCCGGTCCGAGCCCCAGCTACTGATAAGAGCTTAGGTATGGCCAATACCTGCCAATATCAACGGTAGTAGCTAGATTATAAACAAAACAAATCTACAAAGCCATATTGTACTCCCCTGGGGGAAGACGCCTCACAGACACTGAGCATGTGCCCTTGAAGTATTCATCACATGATTTTTATACCAAGGAATTCCACGAAATTTTTTTGTTCTTATTTATTTCTGCTACTTGTTTTTTGTTCATTTTGTACCTTTTCTATTTCTAGTTTTCCTCTAAGGCAGTATTCGTTTTTTAGGTAATAACCAAAGAGTATTTTTAAGGAGCTTTATTTTATCGCATCGATGTTGTACGCATTTATATTTACAACGCGCATTTTTTTTAAACAAATGCAAATTTTTCATTGTGGGAATAAATGTAATCGAGAAGTGGATACTTGCTCTTTTAGTACTTCAGAAAACCCAAAAGTATATCCCAACAGAGAAAAATCTTAAAGCTTATGATGAAACAAAGATATATTTAATAACAAGTAAAAACTAATAAATACACCGAATTAAATCTCTTTAAAAATTATAATCACATATGAATGTACAGGCGTTTGACCTAATGTAACTAAGATTCGCGGAGTGGGGAAGAGAGTGGGAGGGTGATTAAAGTGGGCGAGGTATTCGTGGGAATGAGTCATGGATGTAACCTTTAATACTCCTGAAAACAAAATAAATGAAAAGTTGACCATGTTGCGGCTTCCGACCGAGAAAATGCATCCTGCATTCTTGGCCTCCCTGTTGCAAAGAATTGCGCAGCCTACGAATGGTGTCTAGCCTAAATGGTGAATCGGTGGGAAGCCGGCCGGTCCGGGGACGTAGGAAATGGTCGAAAGGTGTAACAAGTAACTCTTCAGGTTTATATTTTTTGTTCATTGTAAAAAATACGGAGAATTTTTGGTTAGCACCACGAAAAGAATGGGCTTTTATTTTGGAAGCGCTGCTGGAACGAGAAGAACCGATTGCTCGAGTTAAGCTTTGACCTGAGGGAAGAAAGTTGAGATTATTTTCTGATAAAAATTCTTTATTTTTTGCGAAAACTTACCTTTCCACTATCACTGCAGGCATTTGGACTAGTTGAACAGGGGATTTTCCATCTTTCAGAGCTTGGGTCAAGTTTAATATTTGGCCTCTCATCACCGACATCTGTCTTTCGAATAAGCCTTTGTCGAAGCCCTTGTCTTGCTACGGGGAAAAAGGTTTGAAATGTGTATGAAAGATACAGTTAACGTTCACGCCTGCACTTGTAACACCAATCTTAATGGCATCGTTTTATTGCTCAAAACAGAAGTAAAACAGAAAACAAAGGTAAGCGGAAGAGAACAGAATTGAGAACTTATTTGGCTCAGCTTTTATAAGTAAGCAAAAACAAACCAATAACCGACAGTGAATGCTTGAGGTTTAGAATATTTAGTACTGCAGGTGTGAACCAATTTGCTGCTTCATTATATAATTTATTGTGGTGCCTTACCTTAAACAGTTGGAACAAATCATTGCACATTTCTTCAACAAAATTCATATCCGACAGCGGTGGTAGTACTAATTCTTTAATTTGTTGACTGAAAGGCACTTTAGCTTGCGGTAGCCATGCCCAGTGATAAGGATACGCTCGCCAAGAGTCGGGATGTTTGAAGGGAAATGCAAGCCCGTTATCAATCGCAGCGATCTTAATATCGGGCAGTTGTACAACATTCCATTCCTTCTGCTCTGGACTTGATCCTGAACTGGTTCCAGGGTCTGCACTGCCCCCTGTTGTCTCGAGATCCGCCACCACTTCCTCCTCCTCCTCTTCCTCCTGCACCACCTTGGTCTGACTTTTCTTCTTGTCGCGTGGTTTGATTTTTGGTTGATCGTACCTGATGAGCCAATTATCATTGCCGCGATCAGTATTCCTTATGATATAGTCCAGCACGACAAGTCTTTCAAACTGGAGCTGGAATTTTTGCTCGAGCTTTTTAGAGAGCGGTTCGTGCTCAAATCGTCGAAGCCAATGGTCGGCGTCTTTATAGCTGTCGACAAACAACTGAAACGACCCTACCTAGAGCAAATAAAAACATAATAAAAAAAAGCATTTTGAGTGCAACCATCAAAAACAAACCTTTAATGGCAAACTCATCCGGTTAAATTTAGCTGCAGGATAGTGCTCCTTAATGGTTCTCTTCAACTTGAATTTTTGCCTGTCGATTCTGGCGTAGTTAAATGTCTCAGCCACAAGGCGTACTATACGGGTTTTTGGTACAACATTTAATTTTAATTTTTGGTCCACTAAACTAGCGCCAGCCTCTGACAAATAACTGTTCCACAAGAAATACATGAATCAGACGGGAAAAGTCAACTTAAAGGGAACCTAGTTACACTTACCCTTGATTTGGGATCAGACATGACCGTCCGAAGCAGCAAGGACAGCACAATTTGTGCATCCATTTGGTCCATTTCGGATTTAGTCGTCCATATGGCTCCTCATCTTTTGGCTTATAAACTGCTATAATTTTCTATAAATTGGAAAACGAGGCTATTATAGGTAATTTGTAAAATTGTAAAAATGTAAGGATATGTGCTCTTAAACGGATAATGTTAAAGGATCATTGAAAAGACTCTAAATAGATGAAAAGCCAATGAAAATTTGTGAAAAAGTGTCGACATCAGGCGAAATAAACTTTCGACGTACACTAATGCGGTTGATGTTTAACCCTTTGCGGTCCACTGTCCAGTGTTGAGGCCTGACTACAAGCAGTCTAATAATATCAATGGACCGCAAAGGGTTAACCCTTTGCGATCCACTGTCCAGTGTTGAGACATGCCTACAAGCAGTCTAATAATATCAATGGACCGCAAAGGGTTACTAGTTTTAATTTCATGGATAATTTCATTTTTCAAAACTTAAATATTAGTGCTAATTATCACAATAAATTATTAACGTACGTTTGTTTATATTAATTTGTAAAGTTCTAACCAAAGTTTTTCCAGCATCTCTACTCAGAACAACTCCCCAAGGACAACTAAATTTTTTTTCTATGCTCAATTTAAATTTTTAAGGCTTAGGTTAATTTATACCATCACCCATTTGCGCAAGAGCAAGAATTACTTACAGTACAAAATTATAGAAGAAAACGAAAAGTATACTTACACCCTGTGGATTTTTAACAAAATATGACCCACTACTGCCCTGATATATTCGCTGTGGGTAAATGCCATGCTCAATGGCGATTTCAGCTTGTATGACTAGCTCATTAAATTGGGGATCGTCTGAAATAAAACAAAAGAGAAATTTCGTTTATTTATATACAGATTTAGATAAGAACTGAGGTAATACAATATGTATTGACCCCGTCAACCATCGAAGCTGTACCAAATGGGTTGCAAAGCCTTTTCGTTCAACTCTTATCACAAAACATGTTAAAATCGAAACAATTCAATTGTTTCGCTATTGGGATCAAAAAGTAATAGTATAAAGCACTTTACATGCACGTAGAACTATTCTTACCGGAGAAATTTTCGTTTAATCTATCAAAGCCGCGATCACAACTCACTTCAACCATAGAGATGGACATTATCTCCCACTCTCTAGGAGGCACTGGTAATTAGCACGGAAAGCGCTTTCCTTAATTATTTCCGCGAGTAAATCAAATAAGTAAACTGCATCCAACCCTGCCACCTTTCAGCACTCAACGTGGACTATATCCGCCCAGCAGAAAGCTCCAGGCTTTTACCTGGGGTGCCAAAGCGAGAACTTTTCTTTTAGTAAGAAAAAAATCGTCAAAATTCTGCTGTGCTCAGGAAAATTCTAACAAGCAGTCAACTCAGAGTTCGATAAAGATGTCGTCACAAGCGACAGGTGTTTTTTTCCTCGCGTAAATAAAAAGAAGCCACCCCTGAGTGAGTCAGACAACTCAGGTCGCCGCAATTCAATGGCTTATTATTTTTGTAGCCGATGGAGTTCGGTTGAATGACGAAGTGGAAGCACTTCCACTCGGCGGTTAATATCGCGCATTTTAACGACAAGTGTAACAACGTCTTTAAAATGCTCAGTTTATGGTGACATTGTGTGGAGCCCCAAGGGCGGTTAATTCGTGTGAATGCTAATTCAAGTAGCGAAGGTGTTTGTGGTCTTGTTAGATATTGGTGGTTTTAAATTGTTATCGGTCGGTGGACAGTGACAACAACCTTAAATCAGAACAGTATGGAAATTCTTAACTACCAAAATGAGCATAAGCTTCTCTTGCACGACTGAAGAAATTAACTGCAATTTTCTCTTTTAAATAAATTTTTTAAAAACGGATTAACTTACAATTATTTTTAACAGGACAATTTCGGCAAAAACAATTGAAACACGCGTCATTGGAAGAATCACTTGAAGAACTTGAGCTGCTTACAGACGGGTATTGTGCAGTGCAACATTTCATATCTTGGGACTAACTAAGACAAATAATTCACAGCTCACTAAATTTGTTTCGCTAAGGCATCTTTGTAAAAAAAATTTCACGGAGTGGAAAGATCAGCAAGCCTATATTTTGAAAACTAAAAATAGAGAGACTAATAGGCTGGATATGTACTATTTGTTTACAAATATCCCAAGAGAGCTTCGTAGAACGTCTTTCTTTTTAACAAATCTGTCGACCAAAAACAGCGACGCCACTTTCATCTAGTATTTTGTCTGATAATTTTACTAACAGGATATTTAAAAAAAATCTTGTGCTTTTGGATCTTTCGTCTCAAAGACCATGATTTTGGTTAAGATACAAATTACCCCTTATACACGCTTTACTGTACATATATGTTGTACATATATCCATAGTTGTACTGTGCAAAATTTTAAATGTTCATAGTTGTTTCTATAGCAACTGATTTTTTTTGCACCTTATACAACGATGCAATAACAAATGTCAGGCTGCAAGGCCTATTTGCACCAAAGCGTGAATACCCATATAGTAAAATGAGTGTTCAGGAAATTTTAAATTTCAAGGAATTGGAATAAAAATCTGATAAATATGCAAACTCAAGTGTAGAACCAGTACACCTGAAAATTTGGAATTTTTAAGTTGTTGTTTTTTATTCTTTTTTAAGTTTTAAGTTGCTGTTTTTATTTTTTCTTCTTTTAATACGATGCGTAGGTGAATTCCTAGTCTGCTTTTTCGGTCCATAGTATAAAAACTTAAAAGGCGATTTTAAAAATGAATTGCATATTTATTTAACTCTTACAAGAAACAACTAAGGAAAAGAGAATGTGTACCGATTTTTACTGAAATTCAATTGCTTAACAGATGCTAAGCAAGGAATTGTGAAACACTGAATAGGTATCGTTTTCAGCTAAAATATACCTACTTTGAATCTTCATTTGGAGCAGCCTTTCGTTTATTCGGGTTTAAATTTTTCGTTTACGTATAACTTGATGGAAACATGACTGCATTCTTTTGTTCTCCCAAACCCATATAAAAAAATAAGTTCAAAAGCTCCAAACAGCAAACCTAACTATTAAGCAATCAGAGAAATATAAAACGATAACATGCAATCAGTCTTGGCAAGTCTTAGCAAAGGGTTAAAATCATTGTTCGTCCCCTTTTTCTATAAAATACTGCAAAGGCAAGTTCAGTGAAGCAATAAATTAAAGAATTTTAGTCATATTCCGCTAATTCGCAATGGTTTCTGGCGCCAAATGTGGGTTTCTGCAAAAAATTACGAAACCGCCTTACGTATTGCGTGAGTAACTCCGGTCAATGCTGCACTGATACAGTCCGATCCGAGGAAATCAGAGGCAATCTTCCCCAAATGCTCCATAGAGGTCAAATATGTAGTGTTAAATGGCGATAAAACAGCAAGATCCGCTGTGACTCACTCGCTACTCTTTAGTAAAACGAAAAAAACCTTGAACGGTGAAAACATCTTGAACAACGTAAGGCCGCCCATGTGTAGGGCTTCGCACTGTAACGAGGTGCAAAGTTGCCAGACGAGCCCTTGCTAATCGATTGGATTTCATCGCCCCGCTGACAGGGACTCACCTGGAAAGTTGTTGTAGAGTATATCTGGGTGATCGCGGCCGCCCAGCAGGGGCTGCGACTCCCGATTATCCCCGCCTGAATCCAGATTGATGCCTTCGAACTCGACCTCTGGCACGAGACTGATCTCGTCGGTGATTGAGTTGCTGCTGCTGCTCCGGCAACTGGTGCTGGTGCTCCCTCCGCAATTGCTGCTCGATAACGAGATTATGCTGCCTTTGTCATCTGTCAAGTGGACATCAACTTGGGCAATTGGTTTGATCTGTGCGTGGAGTGGAGAATCGCAGCGGTTAGTTTCCTACTCCCGTATGGGGCGAAATAGTTCAGGAATCGTGACCTTACCTTCAGCTGCTGCTCTTCCCTCAGACTGCTTATGATTTCGTCCTCCAGTTGCAAGAGAGGCGGTTCTATCGTAGTCATCAGGACTTTTTCGCACTTAACTTTTTTAACTTGTGGCGGCCTGGTTATGTCTGGTGAGCCGCCGAACACAATTCCGCGATCACACAATTGCCGTTTTTAATTACAAAGCTGAACACTGTTCCAATATTACATTGATAACACTAAAAAACTTAATTCTTTAGCGAGAACTCGCCCGATTTTTCGACACCTTTGTCAGACCGATGTAGGGAAAAACGTCTCAGCACAACTCGACTTTTTTTTGACGTTAAGACCAAGTGAAGTTGGCACCAGTTTATGTGCAAATTGGCAGCATTCTAGACAAGGTGAATCCTGTGTGGTGAGTTGGTTTTATTTGAAAATGTTAAAAGGAGCTATTTGGACAAAACAGCCAATCAAACTAATGTTTTTCTAGTTTTGTTTCCCGAAATCTAAACTTGTTTACTTACTTATAAATTTAACTCAATGAAATCAATGCAAAAAACGCAGACATGTATTGTTATACGTTTGTCCTCCTAGTTGCTAGCGACCGGAAAGGAAAGAAAAATTAAATTGCAAGAAATAATGTTTCTGTTCTGGCCTGGTCAATATTTTCATAATTTTGCGAATTTCTTTCAAACTATAAGATCTACAAAAAAATTTGCACATATTTTATCAAAATATGATACACAGCAATTGGACTAAACATTCGATGAAGATAACAGCTGATATGTTTCCTTTGCAGTGTAATCTTCACATAAATAAATTCAGTATCAAAGTATGTGGTTTAACAGAACAGAATGAGATTACATACGTCGTCACTGCAATCATAATAACGATAAGATATCTTTGATTAAAATTATACTATGCAGCCAATTTAAGACATGATGGCGAATGATGATGTTGAAAAACTCATTTCATTTCAAAAAAGGCACACAATTTAACGACGTTAAATCTAAAATAGTTAAAACATGAAACTCCTCTCTGCTAAGATTGCTTTCTTATTGTTGAAGAAGTAATGGATAGAAAAACAAAACAGCTTCGTGTTTTTCGAAAACAAATGAGTAAAACGAACATGTATTTTGCTATGATCAATCAGTTTAAGAAAATAATTTGACGAAATTCGATCTTGTTTCGTTGTTTCCTTAGCCTTTTTTTCGTCGTCCTTAGCCATTTTCTTCGTCATACTTTTGCCTTTTAAAGCATTCCACCATCGACCAAGTCTATTAAAATTTCTGTCAATTTTTGTCTGCAAAGATCATTGGGTGGGAAATTTAAAACAGGGGCACTTGTCGCCTCATCTGATCGTCCGCCATACAAATCGGGAGCATCTTCTGAGGAACACGTACTGATTGGAATGATGTCCATTGCAAGACCCAATGCAAATTTAGCACACGATTTTAGGTCCCTTTTGAATCTACAAAGGAATATTTAATTTCAGCATCAAAACATGAGTGAAAGTAGAGAAAGTGCTCATACATTTCGGCAAATTTCTCTTCGGAGTCACAAAATTCGGGGAGTGGTCCTCCCAAGGTCTCGAGTGATTTATAAAACTCGCTAGTGTACACTTTAATTAGCGAGGGCAGATGTTCCTCCCTCAATTGTTTCGTAGTGCAGCAGAAGATTAAATTAGCAATATCCAGGGCTGGAGATCCGTATCGAATTAGTTGAAAGTCTACCAGGCTGATCTGTGGAATAAAACGATGGTTAAACAATAAATGAGTTTGAACACTTTGTCTTACCTCAGTTACATTTCCACTAGAATCGTAACAAAACATAAAATTATTTGTCCAACAGTCGCCATGGCAAAATACAGAAATTGGTGACTCTGTGGTTACTAGCTTTATCATTCGAGTGAAGAATGACGAGTTTTCTGTAAATTCAGCTAGTCTTTGAACGTATTTCGAGCCCTTTGGTAGAACGTCTGATACCTAATTGGGAAAAATATTGATTAAAGATGAAAACGGAAATATTAATAAAAATGAAAAGGCAATCAAAATATGAAAATATTTATTATTCCGGAAGGATCCACCAACATTTCTGATTGTTCTAAGGTATTCGTAGAATAAATCAAAAGAATTTACTGAAATTACTTCTTACCATAGAAATCGCATTTTTGGTTAGTTGCGCGTAGTATTTCTTATACCAATTCTCGTTAGTTGGGCAAAATAATCCCTCTGTGATTAAGGACTTTAATTTTTCGAATTTTTTGGGAAACTGAAATCTGTATGCCAAACTGAGGGAATGAAGTATGGCAATTTCTCTGAGAACTGCTTCTGTTTGGTTCAGAGATAAACCCTGATGACGATCCGGCATTTCAAATCTGCGAATGTGTAGATCCTCTAAAAGCAAATCAAAAAATTCAATTGTTATCTTTATGAATATCTGGTTATCTACCCATTATTATTAAGTCGTTCTTTGCAAAGTAGCATTGTGGAATTGCTGAGAAGTTTTTGCCACTTTTTGATTTTTGAAATTCGACTAGCTCTGGCATAATTCTTGTGTAAAATTCTACTTCATTTCTGAAATTGAATAAAGATATGAAAGGTTGAAATTACTTTTATAATGTGATTTTCACTATATTATACTTATGACTTTTATATGCTAAATTTTCCTTTCCTATTATACTATAATAGAATAACAATTAATGAACAGCCGGCGAACAAAACGATCTAATTATTGAAAAAAAAATTTTACAGAAGAAACAAAAAACTAAATGACATACATATGTACATATGTATGTACTTCTAATTGACTTTTAAATTAATTTATCATCCAGGTTAAAAGAAAGCAAATCTTTTTCGTTTCACCATGTTTACTAGGCTATCTCTAATAAAACGGAAGATATTTAAATTAAAAAAATGCAATTAAGTCGTTTTGTTTGCGACAGGTGCAATTGTTGCGCTTTGATTGCCACTATGTACTGCATTTAATCAATTTTGATTAATACGTTTTTGTACAAGTAAAGTTAAGTTAATGAAAACAAAAGCAGTTTAAAAACGTTTATTTACTTCAATTGTAACACTTGCTAATCATAGAAATTGAAATCAGTCATCTCTCTTCAAATAAAAAATATAACAGTAGACAGAGTCGACATTGTTGCCTCATTAACACGTTAAATGACACAATTTTCAAGAAAGCTTTCGTGAGAAAAATGCATGTAAAAATTGCATTTGTCGAGAGAGAGCTTTAAAGCACCAGTCACAGGTGCCTCCGCACGGCATTCAATGTGCTAAAAACAGTATTGCCATAAAAGTACAAAAATTCAAAAAACCGAAGTCAGTTATTTCGTTTTGGTTGACATCTTACACATTTATATGCAAAATTATTCTACGAGTATTTTGAACGAAAACCTGCTCACTTATTTGAAGCTGTTAAAACTTTACTGCAATTGTAGCGTTTTGATCGAAATCACGAACATCTGATTCGATTTTAACACACATTTAGGACGTTTTAATTGAAAACGAGTAAAAAATTAGATTCACAGGTCCACAAACAGCAGGATTTAAAAAAAATAAATTGTTTTGACCAAAAGTGTAGATCGGTTTGTTCGCCAGCTCCTCAAATAGATACTCCATAAAAAGCCAGTGCGTCGGCCGGGAATCGAACCCGGATCAACTGCTTGGAAGGCAACTATGCTAACCATTACACCACCGACGCTGCGGATAGTGCTTTGTTAGAAATTAATATGTGCTAGCAAATATAACAACCGAGTTTCTTCCATTAAAATTAGTTCAAGTTGGAAATTTATATTCATATCTAGAAAACAAAATAATTAAAACTAAATTTTATAATTCAAACTTAAATTTCTATAATCGTTTTTTGAGGTGCAATTTATTTATACAGATTAGTTAAAAAAAAATTTTGAACCGAAAAAATGTTTGGATTAACTTTTTGACGCAAATTGGATATAAATCGAAGCAATTCGATTTTATTTTCACGAAATAAAAATTGTTTGATATGGGTAACTGTTCATAAATTTCAATTCAATATAAAATTTCCTGCTAAATCTGATTCTAGATCCGATTGTGAAAAAAACAGTTAATAGGTAGTTTTTGGTAAGTACTAATAGTAACCTAATAAAGTTATGTTTCCTGAAACAATTGGTCAAAACGCAAATTCAAGACTTTAAGTAAGCCCACAGAATTAAATTTTTTCAATTCCAACTCACCTAAACAATTCGACGCTTTTAAAGGCATCCCGACGGGCAGCGTCGTCTGGCAGTCGTTTGCAAATTACAGTTTTTTCCCATTTTAATTTCTTTCCATCCAATAAACTCTTGTGATAGCCAGCGAGGTGGGTCCTGTATAACGTAGCAGTGTAGTTGTCTCCCCGTCCCGATCCCTGAGCTTGCTGGAAATATTAAAATTTATGCAAGATCTGGTTTCTGGATATAGCAAATTTTAAACTTTCCATCATTTAAAAATTGTATATTTCGGTAATTTTACTAATAATTTATATAGGATAAATTGGGTTCCTGAAAAATATGGCAATAATCGAAATAAAAAATGGTCAAATGCAAGTCGGATTAGCGCACTGAGGCCTCCATACTATGGAAAACCATAAAAAATAACAAGAAGTTTTAATCATAATTAGAAATTATCTCAACTTAGAGATCGGTAATGCGAAATTTCAATTCTTTGAAAATTTTCTACATAACTTACAGTTCATTACGTACAGCCATTTTCGTTGTAAACCTGGTAACAAAATGTGTCTAAAAACAACTTTGATAGGGCGTCAAACATTTATTTTAAGTTAAATATTAAAAATAAAAACATATTCATAATCTACTCAAAAGGCTCTTTTCAACGATACACCACACAAATAGGTATGCAAAAAATTGTTGCCCCCGTTTGCATGTATGGGCTCCCAAAATAATTTAATAATTTAATCTCTCTCTCCATCTTTGGGTCGCGGTAATACAGATTATGTGTGAATTTGAAGTTCCTATTTCATTTCGTGTAGAAACTAGAGCCTGTGACAGACGGACAGACAGTTGGGCATCATTGGCACAACAATAGGGTTTTTTTCTGATACGGAATTCTGAAAATGGGAAGTGTACTACTTTAAAAGTATATTTCGGAATGGTCTCTTAATTTAAATCATTAATTTTAATTCTATGCTGTAAAGTCAATGAAATTATATTGACAAACATTCAAAGTTTAATTACGTTGATGTAAAACGTTACATTACATTTCTCTAGAATCTAAACCTTTTGTTTAATAGACTTGGCCATTACAACCAGTAGATGGTTCAGATTTTAATCGTAGGAATTAAGCTATGATTTTACGTTGATTTGTTTGCATTTTATGTGTTGATGATTGAGGATTTTTTTTGGTACGCACTATTACCATAATTCACAATTTGAAGAGTTCAATTTTTAATGTTGTTTAGGGATATTTTCAATCAGAAAATTACTATAAAATATTTCAAAAGCACTCAGTAATCGTACACACCTCGTATGTTTCAATGTAAATTTCCGGTTCAATCTTCTCGAATATCTCCTGAAACATTTCTAGAGACAATTTAGCACCACCTTCACTTGTTTTTTCGTTAATCCCCATTTCACCGTTTATTTGCTCTTCACAAAGCTCCACCTTCTCCCTATCACAATGCACTTTGTAATAAGAATCTTCGTTCGTCTCAAGGTCGACAAGGATGACACACTTAAAGGACAGCTCCACAAAGAATGAAAAATTTCCTTTCTTATCGATTTTATTCCGACACGGTTCTGTGTCCTACCTTATCGTAAAATTTTGTGTCGAACAGACGCACGTTCTCACTTTCAAGAAAACTAGTGGGCGACACTTTTTGGTATGGACGTCTCGTCGTTTGCGATGGAAAGATATTCGAGAACTGTATTTGGGGTCTTGAAAATCGTTTCGGTAATATTCCACTCTTGGGCTGGTGGGGTCGTACTCCACTCTCGCTGTTGTATAACTTATGGAGCGCGTAAACACCCTAAGCATCAATAACAGCGAACACCCCAGGATGGACGTGTTTCTCTAATCAAAGTTAATATAGCGCTTGAGGCGACCTGCAATTGATATCCACATTAGACAATGGCGCACTCCCGGGGAGGGGGATCAAGAATTTTGTGTCGCCGCAAAATTTAAGCCAGTGTTACAGTCACAATGACCGCAACAATCACGACATAGTAATCTTTGTCTGTCTGGGGAGCACAGCTCGTATCAGATGGTCATGGATGGATGGTCACCGTACAATCTGCACTAATGACTCCCCCCACGGGTGAACGTATGTGCAATAATTCTTAATAGCAAAATATAAAATGCAATTTATTCGGTGGCAGTAGCACCGCTTCAATGAGGCACTCCCGCAGGACAGAACCGGTGTCACTAGCCAATAACCCTGCAACCAAGGAGACCAGGGCATGCACGCTGATTGAATTAACTGCCCTGAGTGAATTATCCAATTGTTAAATATTCACGTAAGAAGAAAGAGTTTCCGACACCAAATTACCGCGAATAATATCCAGATTAAAAACGTCGGAAGGAAATTGGTCAGGGCGTTTGGATATTGGACAATATGGACATGACTTCATCGCTGAGTCACTCGAGACATTTGGACTTAAGCTTTGTTCATTATGAGTTGAATTTATTAGGTTGAGAAGAAGCTTCACTAATTGTAAGAGGATTAATGAGAAAACAACACACACGATCTACTTGATTGTTTTTTTTTTATAGTTGGTTGGTTAGCTTTCATTTTACTTGTATAGAAGTATAATTATATCTGAATCAGACACCCACTTCTATTTTCTATCCAAGCCCTTCTAGGACTTCAACGGTAGGAAGGTAAAATCGAAGGTTTAAAAGGGCAAAAGGTCTTAGCAAATGTTAGGAGTTGGAGGTACAGCTATATTTAAATCATGATATGTACATTTAGGACGTTCTATTATTATTTAAAATCTTTTCAAAGATAAAGTATCAAAATATTGTGTTTGTTTGTTGTAACTCAATTTTGTTTTATTGCAATTAAGCATATATAAATAAAATAAATAATACTTACCATTCATACACAGATAAGAAATGACCACTTTATTTTGTAATGACTGGCGTTCATTCAGATTTTATTGTTTAGTTGTCCTTTTCGATTAAATGTATTTTGCTTCGAAAGCACAATTTTGAGAGTCCCAATTTTTAGTTATTTAAGGAAAAAACTTTCCTCAAATTACGTCTATCAGGACTTTTTAGGATAATAGGAATAGCAGCGGTAAAAAGGCACTTGAACACAATATTCTTCTTATAAAAACTTTACTTTAATCTTAACAATCCATACTTTTTCTACGAAAGAAATAAAACAGCTGACAATAAATTGAGAGCTAAAAAAATCCATTATTATTATCTCGTGCCACATCGGACTACTCCTTAATTACAAATTTTATTAAAAAATTCGATTAAACCTGTGGAAATCGTTACGTGTAAAAATAAATTATTTTCATCAAACGACGCGCAATATCTCTTAACACTTTCATTATGTTAACTGTTGTCATGTTGGAAAAAGAGATGCGTTTTTTAAAAGAAACAGTCGAGCGGTATGAAATCGAATTGAATTCTGGCGCGCTTCTAATAATTTAACGTACGACTGACTACGAATGTTACCCTAATCTCTGTTATCTTCGTTTCCCGCCAGCTCCATTTGGACGATATCCCGAGCGTATGGAAGAGGACGTCGTGGCCAAGTCTTTCTTAACATTAAAAGACGTCCGTTTTCCTCGTGTTGACGAAGTGCCGCCATTTGTGGGAATATGTTTTGTTCAACAAATTCTCCAATTGTGTGCTAATTGTTTTTTTTTTTTTTTTTTTTTTTTTTTTTTTATAGAAAAGGATCTTATTTTATGTAATGTAAAATATTGAATTTATAAAATTCTACCTCGTCAAAGATCTCATACATCACGTTGTAGCACTCCCTAGCTAAGATGTTCAAATCCTGGACGAAACTTCCAGCATTTGCTGTTAGATCTGAGACACGTAAAGGTGAACTGAAGTTGTGACGCACGTTGTAGTCAGACATCCAGGCGCTTTTAAGGTGGACGTTGTTCAAGTATATTTGAATCTCGGTAATTTTTTCATTAAGTCGAAGTATGAATTTATAAACGATGCTTCCTGGGTAGATGCAAGCCGTGAACAGTTGATTATGGTGTTCCATGCGCTGCAGTTCCACCCATGCGTGGCCAGAATGACTAGGAGATTAAAATATACTATGAAAGTTTTTTATTTATTTTAGCTTTGCCAAAAAAAACGATTAGATCCATACTTGTAATTTGTTGTTACATTAGTAAGTTAAACATAAGCGAACCGTAAAATCTCTATATACCAGTTTACACGGAGATCTCTTAGAATGGAAGATGGATGGATTTAATTTTCATAATTTAATTTATTCTTAATGGAGAAGGCTAATCCGGAAACTAAGAGCCAATATATATTTGGCACAATTGCAAATTAAGATTGAAATTGTGATAATTAACTAAAAAAATGACAAATGAGTTAATCGGTGTCAGAATTCACCAACAATGCTTTTCCTTAGCCAATCGCTCACAGCGATTTATTTAAGTCGTTTTCCATCTGCCACTGCTGGGGTACATAAATTTCAAATGGAAAAAGCCCAGCCACTACTGCCATCGTACAGACCCCCAGTTTTTTCTCATTTGTTAAGAAAAGCTTTATACAATTTTTGCAAACAAGTGCCAACAAAACTTACCGAATATCCGGACGTCCGGCACATTCCAGAATGCTTAGCATGACATTCTGCTTTGGGTCAACATTAAAGTACCCAGTCGACACTGTTGACAGGGAGGTAATGAGGCTTGGCATCCCAGTTGGCAAAAGTTCGCACAGCACTGCGAAATGGTCGTACCTCTGCCAGCCCGTCAAAGCTATACCACGGAAGCCTTTCGGGAATCTGGAAGTTATCCAAAAATCTTTTAGAAATTCGGGCCACAACGACCTGTTAGAATCGAATTCCCTACCTGCCGCCCTCTTTCGCAATCACAGCCAGCCATCTCATGTTGTTCTCCAAGTGCTTTTGTATCGGCGGAATCATTAAACTCTCCCCGAAGGCCCCCTTGAAGGCAGATGCTGCCCATGCCGTGGGGAACACCTTCGAGTAGATATCCCACAGCTGTGGTTGAATGAACCTATAAATGTCCAAAGCATAGACCCAGATCATCGGCTCAACATAGTTCCCAATGTGGGAATTGACTAGCTCACGGAGAGTCATATCCCGGAGCATGTCATCCCATATCAGAACCTTAAGATGGGGCCACTTCGCCTTAATAAAGCTAGCCACGTTCGTCACATGCGACAAGAAGAGTTCATTTCGTGGACGGAGTTGACACTTGTCGCATTCTCCCATGCGGAAGACCTCGTCGCAGCCTATGTGGATATGGGTGAAACTGGTCGGTGGCTGAGGGCCGTCCTTGTGGGCGGCTGAGCCTGTCACTTCAGTAGCATTTTTTGCAACCTGGAAATGGAACTCGACGATTTGCGTAATCATTTCCTCCAGGAAGGATAGTGAAACTTTTTGGCTGGGACAAATCGATTGAGGGCTTTCGGGGATCTCCCGCATATGCTCAAAGCCTTGCAATTTGAGGGCGTACTCGAGATGCCCAAAGGTCTGTACGAGAGGCATTATACTCAGACCGTGACGAATTGTTGACTCAATAAAGTCCTGGAAATAGCTTCAAATTGATAAAAGAAAAGAAGAACACGAATTCTGGGTAATTACCTTTAATTCGTCGGTTTTGTAGGCGTTCTTCGCTGCTATTGCTTCAAGGGATCCGGAGTACGGGAACATATCCTCATACTCCAACAAAAGCCCAGTGGCACCGAGTGTTTTAAAAATGGGCAGCAGTTTTTTAAGGAAGGACAACTGAAAAAGAAAAATATTCATAAGGCGGCGCTGAAAGTTATTTATCCTCAAGATGCACTTACTTTTGGTGGTGCTCCCTTCAAGTCTAAATGTACGAGGCGCTCATTAGGTGGCCTCGGCCCGCCAGGCCCTATTCCCGCGATGATGGGTACTCCCATTCTCTGGAGTTCGTGCTCATACTGCGACTGCCTTTCGGCTGAAGTCAGCTCCCTTTCGTAGTCCATAACGTCGTCCTTCTGCTCCCTTTGCTGCTGGTTTTGCAGGATCCTTAGGCGCTCCTCCTCGAACAAATAATTCTCCAGGGGAGTCTTGTGTTTGGACTGTATTCCTGTGGGAGCGACAAATTTTACTCCTCCACTCGGCCGCCTGCCTGGACTGTGATTGTTGCTATTATGTTGCAACTGATATTGCAGCACTCTGTTTGCTTGTGAAATTAATTTTTGTAGAAGATAACCACCACTGTGCCTTGCTCCAGAGTCGTACGACTAGAAAAGAAGATTGCGCTTTGTGAAATGCAACCACAGCAAGGAGTAGTCATGTAACTCGCTCCGAATGAAGTTTAAACGCGTTTAATAGCTGAATTGCATATACAACTTCTATACACGATATTCAGCTATTTGAAATCGGTACGAATTACATGGCCTGGATCTTCGTTTTACTTTTATCGAGAACGCCCTGTCCTCCTCCGTGTAAGCGGTGTTATAGAAGGCCCACGACCACAGACCAATGAGGATGAGAATCGATGAAAGCAGGAGAATTGATAGTTTTCTGCGCCATATAATGACCAGCAAGTGAAAATGCATCTGTAAAATATAGTGAAAATGTAAATTGTAGAAGCTGAGCATAATAATTTACGCAAACAATTAAATTGTTGTGGTTGGCGCAATACAACTGGCCCACGACCAACCGCAGGCGTCCACGGTACGGTCGAATGGGTTTAAGGGTGAAGAGTGGGACTATGAACTCATTACCAAGAGAGGCTTTAACGATTTAAAGGATTCCCTCATTAAAATTAACCACTCTGGGCTTGGAAGACGGTGGAGCCCATCCCTGGTGAAGGTATCACACGATGGGAACGAAGTATGTAGACGGGGAAGAGGAGCTGCTTCATGAATCTTTCATAGACACTGTCGACCGAATTTAGTTCGGAACTAGTTCAGCGCTCTGGGAGGCTTGTCGAGATGATAATTCCGTTGTTTTTCACTTGCGTTATTTACTCTGTCTCTTCCGCTACTAATTTATCTCTCTCCGCTGAGGGGGTGGCTGCTGGGGACTGGAGCTGGGACTAGGGCTACACAAGGCCACGAGAATTTCATTATGCAAATGAGCCAAGGAGGTCTGCAGACTGGGTCATTGGGAATTTTTTTGAAGTTAATTACATTTTCGCATAAAATTCCTTGGGGCAGATATTGGTAGGCCACTTCAATGTTTTGTGCTTTTGAGTGCTCTTCAAAAGGTTCGCAAGTTCAGCGAGATGCAAAAACATGGCTTATCTAGCCTCGTTGAAAAAGAGAACTATTGGGATTAAGGGCAACCAAAAACACAGGCTGATTGTATGCTTTTATTGTGTGTATATATTTTTGCGGGTTGAAGCTATTCCATATGCGAGCAGATAGTTAAGATAAGTATGTGCAAACATAAGAATATAAAGAAATATGATAAGTATATGTTTTTACAATCAAATCTCAGCTCGATATACTTAAACAAAACATGCTTTTATAGATTTATATGTGTATACAGTGCTTGTAAAAAAAAATCTTCAATGTGGTTGATTTCTCCTTCTTTCATCTGTTTTAGGGTTCCGTAGCAAAACAAGGAATCCTTATAGGAACCCATGTCCATCTGTCCAACCGTATGTTATAGTCATTTTATTCAGAGACTATTAGGACCATTGAAATTCGATACATGTATTGATAATTATACCTACAACAAAGATATGTATTAACATTTTGGAAAAATAAATTTATGCCTACCTCTCCTACATGAAAAGTGGGGATGAAAATATATGTACTTACCTCATCGAGTAGGGTATCGTTGAAAAAGGGATTTAAAAACATTATGAGGTTTCTTAAACCGCTTTTAAAAATTATGACCCGTTTTTAAAATACTCGACGCCAAAGTGGCCTTTTTCGATTAGGTTTGTGTCGGCCAAGATATCACCCTGAACACAATTTTGAAAAAATCTGAAAAATGTCTAGAATGCTTTCACATAGATTGAAATTACTTTTAAAAATAAAACGAATTACTAGAGTCACATAGTTTACGAGATATAGCCGATCAAATTGTACTCGATTTTAATGGTGAGACCAATTTAGACCTGAATCGAATTGAATCGATTTTATCGTTTGTAGTAACAGCTACACTAAAAATGGACCGACATGCTCTTGACCGCTTTTTCTTTAAGAAAGGTCAGTTAAAATACGCATGTTCTAATGTCGTTTTTTTCTCAAGCTCTGGTAAATTTCAAAATTTCTAAAAAAATTGTTTTTGCTCGCTATAGTTCTACAATCTCAAGAGTATCGAATATTTTAGCTCTTTATTTATTTGGCTGTCGAGTCAGTTGAAAAACGTTATTCGAAAAAGGTTTTTATAGTCTGATGGGCTTTGAATTTTATATGCTATTGAAAACAATCTAAACAGCCAAAGTCCACTGTGGACTATAACCCCATACATGGAAGCTCATAACATTGCCCTTGTTATACGACCTGCTTCTGAGTGAAGAGAAAGAGATCTCATTTAATTTCTTACCCAAGGAAAGGGGTCAAATCTTTTATCTTCCTTCCAGTTGCCGCCCAATTATTTAGAAATCGTTTCGGGTTAAACATCGGAAGAACTGCAATTCATTGAGACCCAGTCATTCACCAGGTAGCTGCGCCAGGAGCCGACGACGTCGGGACTGCAACGGCAGTCCTTAGAAATTACCTTCAATGACTAGCCACCCGACATGTGCAGCAAGGAGCTACAAATCGCTCCGGCGGCATCCCGGCCATAGATAAGGACGGGGGTTGGAGCGAACCCCAGTGTCCTGTGTAAGTGGCGTGTGGCATGATCTGAATTTGTGCATGCATCATCATCATTATCGTTGTCGTCATCGTCGTCATCGTCGTCATCACCATCAACATCATCATCGTAACGAGAAGGTGGTGTCCCACATCACGTCCTTATTATGCAATCCGTCAAGAACTCAGGGGCTTCCTACAAAAGCATGGGACGTGTGGCTTATGTTAAAAGTTATTGCGACGAATACCGCTCCCGACGCCGGCGGTGAGGTGGGCCACTGGGTTCTACATATGCCGGGTATAAGCCGGTGCCGTTTGTGATTTTAATCAGAGTGGGCCGGGACACGGAGATTTTTTTTCTTCCTTTGTGCAAGCGTAGGGAGAAGTGCAAATTAAAAAAAGGAGAAACATAAATTTAGTTCAGAAAACATTTATACGAGTATGTGAAGGGAGCCGCCATTCGATTTGCAGAATGCAAAGGGAGCCCTTTCCACCTGCCCACATAAATCCCTTTTGCTCTCACTCTGATGATGTGAAAAATAAAAAGCCAGGTAAATTTAGCTGTGAAGTGAATTATAAGTGACGGAACGGTTCTTTGGCGAAGGTTTTGCGTTTTACCTGTATGGCGCAGGGGTTCGACGGGTGGAGCAACCGTTCACGCTTTTCAGATTTACCTCGCAATGAATAGAATGGAAATCGAAGAGGAGTTTTATTAGCGCAAAGCATTCTAACAACGTACATTTCTCTAATTCTTGTTTTCATGAGGCGCATTTTGACGTTAGCAGTCTGCCGGGCTGTTAAGTAGAGTAGACTTTTTTTAAGGGTTAAGTTACTATGGTTTATTTTTAATACTTTTGAAAGCTTACACAACCTCTGATTTATTTTATTTTCCAGTTTTAAAAATTAGCTTGCCCGTCGTTAACTATCCTAATTCTTATTGATTTGAATCAAACGTTGTCTATCTGTGCATTTATCGATTAAAAGATTTGATTGTATTAAAAAAAATGTTATATAATATTATAGTTGATCATGCTTTTTAAAATTTTGCATAAGATAGTTCTACATGTTCACAAAAAATAAAAAAAGATAGGATAGAAAAACTCAATTTTATACATATGTATTTTTTTTTTTTTTTTGAGTATTTTGAACAATGACACTTTTAAAACGTTAAATTAATAGATTTATACATATATGTTGATTGAAAAATTGTGGATTACATAACATTAAAATTGTTAAACACATACGCAGTAAAATATAAATCCGCCTTGGTAAACTACCAATTTCAAGATGAGATATCTCATGAACCAAACTCACACTGAACTGCTTAATTATCATTAAGTACTTGCATAGCTCTCATGTGGGCAGCATTTCTAAAAGATAATATTTGCACAGCTCAAACGGAGGCAAATACTCGCCGTACCATGATGTTTACTTATATTTTTCCGATTGCTTATGTATTTTTATCATTTCCAGTGCAGCAAAGCGAAAATGCGACACGTTCGTTAGGTACTTAAGGAGTTTTAGTTTTAGCTAACCTAACCCATTGAAAAGTATGTTACTTTCAATACATGTATAAATAATTATAAATCTTGTCTATGTATTGAGTTTTTTTCAAGATTTATATAGTACATACGTATATCAATAAGTTCGTTATTTTTTTAGAAAAGAACTTTGATATTTAGTAACATTAAGTCTTACAATATACACCTTTGTAACTATTTGAAATAAACATTAATTATAGATAGTACTCAAATTGTTTATATTTTTGTTTTCTTTTGTAAGACATAAACGGATACCCTAGGACATTATGGGTGAATATTTATATCTATACGATGAATTCGAAAAAAGAAAATGTTGTTGCCAAATATAAAAAAATTATTGATCAATATAAATTTTCATAAATAAACCGCGCTGTCTTTTGCAACCCCTATGTATCAATTATGCAGTAATGGTTCAACTTACAAAACGTTCAACTTACCTAAACGTTCCATTTATCCCTCAATAAAACAAAAAGTGGAACACTTGCAAAAATCCAATTAACTTCTCTGTCCAGCTTAGTGTTTCCTGCAAGTGAATAATTGCTGTTGAATCCCAGACAGAAGCGGTCTATCGGCGTAGTCGCCCAAACTGTCTGTTTAAAAATTCCCACAGTGGCGGTGCACTGCAAAAAGTATTCAAAGTAGTCTAAACTCATTAGGCCGTGATATGCCGCACTAGGGAATATTTTATGACTTCCCATCTAAATTCAGACAATTAAGAGACCCCATTAAAATTACAGCAATAGGCGTTGGGGAGCCATCCGAACATGGGGGGCTGTTCTGGCGACATGTGTAGGTGCCCCGGTGCATTAACAGCAACTCTCTCTATGCGACACTGGGGAGTTTCTAAACTAATCTGAAAATCTAATAAATCTGCGGAACACCGCAATAATGAAATCAATTTTATCCCGACGCAGGCGAGTCCAAAGTGTTGGGCCTTAGGCGGTTTTGCTGCAGTTACGGAAAGATTTCGGGCTTACAGCATGCTTCAATACAATGGAACATGTAATTGAATTAAATACATGCTTTGGTTTCATTCATGAGCTTCGAGCTAGGGGAAGATCAAAAGTAGAACTATTCCGCAAAAGTGTCTATGCCGCCCGAGCAGGGACTTGAACCCTGGACCGTTGGATTAAAAGTCCAACGCTCTACCGACTGAGCTACCCGGGCACTTGCGATTTTAATTCGATAAAAACCTGTGGTTAGAGCTCGATTTAGGAAAAGTGAAGAACAGTTCTATTTTAGTTTGTATAGTGTCTTACCTTAAAGGAAATTTCGTTTTACAGCCTTCTATTTCATTTTCCAAACCGCAACAACAATTCTTAATTGATCAAGTATCAATACCCGCTGGAATCCACCTTTAGAATATTCTAAAACTTCAGCACTAATCCGCACCACTGCTGCACGACAGTGCCTACTCTGTTTGTCTAAAAATAAGTTAGTAACGCGGTTAAATCCTTGCGTTTAGAAAAAAATAAATTGGAAATACTACCGAACCCAATTGGAACGCCACTAAAACTGCCTTCCGAACGAAACGACCGACGGTTAGCTGTCGAAGGTACGAGGCTGACTGCTGCATGTACCATATACCCAAAAGGATGAAAGGATTCCTCTGCAGTTGATGGAGTAAAAAAAAAACAATACAAACGCACAGCGGAAAGCTCTGAGGAAATGTTGGAGCATGTGCAGAAAACACCAAAACTAGATTCCATCCAGCATCCACCGGGGAGACACTTGACTTCTTCCTGGTCCAAATGGAGTCAACATCTTGGCACTTTGTGCACGGCCGACGTCGCACGACATAACGACGATAGTGCGACGACAGTGACGACAGCACCGACGGCGGTCGAAGGAGCTACTTCTGAATTAGATTGGGGTGGAGGATTGATGGAGACGTCCTTTCATAAACGTCCTGGTCTCCAGTAAGTCTAGCTTTCTTAGGACAAGCACTTTGACGATGAAAAGCGCGCCAAAGGAAAATTATAAACAAAATAAAAAAAAAAAAGAGGAGAAAACAAGGAGCCTACCTTTCGCTTCAAGTCATTTCACCTTATACCTCCTCTTATTTTTCTTCACAATATATTTTTTTTTATTTTGATTTCTCGGTTTTTGGTAGCGCGAGATGTTAATTTGCGCCTCTGAAAGCTATGTCGGTGCTTTGCCCTAAAAGGATTTGCTCCGACCCAGGCTCACTCTACGTCACAAGAGTGCCTTGCCTTGCTTTAACCGTTTGTGCATATTTTAAGGCCCTGTTTTCCACCTGAGAGGTGCGCTTTGTTTTTTACCGGGAGGGCGACTTGTGTTTCTTTGAGACCATTATGCCGACTATGACGGTAAGGAAGTGTTTGAAGAAAGAGGCTTTAACCAACCCGGAGGGAGACTGGCGCGCTTTTAATTAGAATCAAATAGTAAGCGTTTCACTTTGAACAATTTTGAAGTTGTAAATCGGGGGACAACTCAAAGTTAGTTCGACCTCGGTGAGTTAGAGAAGTAGGTTTAGGGTATGTATAGAACGCAGACTTGTGGGTCAAAGGTAGCAAAAGGAAAACTCGCTCGTCTGCAACGAGCTTTAGTTTATCTTTACCAAAACAATCTTTATGCAGGTATACAAAGCCATTTTATAAACGTAGTTACTCTTTTAAGTAGAAATTCATAACAATCACTTAAATGAAACTATTAAAAAAGGTTTAAAATATATCTTTCCGTCGTTTTGTCTGCAAAGCATTTCTAGCCGATTTCACTTAGCAGACTTGTTGACTTTATATGACTTTAGATAAAAGCGTAGAGCACCATTTGTCATAAGCACACAAATCGTCGAATGTTTAGAATTTAAAATAACCTCTAGTATGAAATATCTATACTATACAGACTCTTTAAAACAAATGGAATACTATCCTCCATTTTGTTTCAGTTGAGTAAATATTATCTCTTACGTATTCTAATATGACTCATGATAATCAATAATTTAGGAGACAAATGGGAAAAAACTGAAATTACCAAATGAAGGACTGTATATTTTATACTATATTTGCTGCTTTTTAAGATTGTAAGTTGTCTAAGTTAAGTTCTAATTGTAATGTAATAATAAAAATTTTTTTTTTTTGCAAATGTGTACTGCATTGCATCTTTTAATTTCTGAAATAAGAGTGACCCCCTCGATTAATTTAATTATAAAATATTATATAAAAACGGGAAAATAACTTAAGTTTATAGAAATATTTATGCAACGTCGATTTATTCTTTTTTTCTAAATTTATGTATTTTATTCTTTTTTCCTAAATTTATGGATGTGATTTTGCCCGAAAATTTCAAATTGTTGGAGGACATAAACGTTCTACATTAAAATTTATATCTTTACTTTTCTTTTCAAACGTGCACACAGCTTTTATGTCAAGTATTTATGGGTAGGACAAACGTTTTTAGTTTACCAGCTTTCTACGATGAGTAGCAAAAAATATTATCGCATATCCCCGGGCGATACGAATGAATATTTGCTCGAAAAAGAGAAAAATCCGTTTCTTTCATGTGTGAGGCTGCAAGAACTATCAGAGTTTTCCTCTATTACCTTTATCTGCTGCAAACCATCTCTCCAATTTTTGGAATTACCTCCGACCTAGTGGTCTAATCCTTCTGGTAAAAATGCTCCCACAATTTCTCCTTCGCTACAATAAATTACCCGCAAAATTACCTAAATCCGCTTCCACCAAAGCGCAATCTCTTGGATGCTGGCTTCTGGCTTCTGGAGTACGATAAGCCTCCGGAAGAAAAACAATTGAGAAAAGTGGTTAATTGCATCGCCTCAAAAAGCGGACACAGCTCGCCATTCCGGAACTAAACCGATTTATCTCACTGCAATCTGAGGCTCATATTTCCTGTTGAAAAGGCACATAGTCCATCGTCGTATTTTCCCTCCCACAAACTTCAATTGTTCCAGTTTTCCCAGTGAGAAAGAAAAAGGAAAAAAGCGAGAATATATCCTTGTGTCCTCGAGTACCATAAATACTGGGGGTCCTCGATTGTTAAGGATTGTTAAGTCGATTCCAACTATGGCTGCGGCGGGCTCAGGGACTTCCTTCGGCCTCCTGTTTCCTGTGTACACTTGGTGGGCAAAGTCAAGTGGTATTGCAGATGAATTCCATGATTTCAGGATAGTGGGCGGGCAGCGCCTGCTTGTTGTGCTCACCGATGGGGCGGGAGGGCCAGCCCGCCCCTTTTCCGAAAACTTATTAGGCAAACGATTCCGGCAAAGTGGTGGGGCGCCCATATGGAATGGAGCCCAAATTCAATGGTGCAATTTGCAAATCTCGCTCATTTTTCCCAGCATGGCATAGCAGATGGATTTCCTACACTATTTGGCATCGAGCGATTGTTTGCGCAATTAAATTGATTTTCAACGAAATTTGCACTACGATTTTCCATTTTTGTTTTGTCATTTATATCGCGCGCGCTCCTCGATGCTCAAATAGGAGGGTAAATGGAGCCGAGCACTTTTTCAAATTAATGCGAAATCAATTCATCGCAATTCATTGGCGATATGACCTTAATTGGAATCATAGGCGCCGCCAAATGGTTGCCTAAAGCATAATTGCAATGTTACTGCTTATTCTGAATACCTTTTTAGTACCCGTGCTCAACGAAATATTTGCGGATGCTTTGCATGATGGTTCTTGGCCTATGCAACATTGAAAATATCTCATTCACGAAGGTGGGCAATGAATAAAAACACCTATGCTACTCTCAAAATAGGAATTAAAAATTGCGAGTGGATCCAGAGCCGAATCTACAGCAACAGTTCTTGCAAATGCGATTATTCGCGAATTTGGCTGATGCCGCTTTACAACCAAAAATAAAAAAGGAAGCTCTGTTAGTATAATTTGAGTCCACGGTTTTGCACTACTTCTAAGTGCACTGGATTTTGTGAAGATAATATGCTAATCGGTGAAAATCTATTAAATGGCAGTTATTGATTTTATTCGACTATCAATTGTATTTATTTGGCAAGAAACAAAATTCAAAAACTCAGACAAAATACATTTTTGTTTGATTCCGCTTATTATAACTTCCAATTTGATAATACATTCGATATAATTTACTACAAAACAATTTATTTTATTTAGGTCTGGTTTAGCTAAAATTTCCATTAAAATAATGAAAAGTACATAATATATGTAAAGTACGTTTGCGATTCTCCTGTAACTAATGACTAGCCTTTTAAACATCTTTGGCTTTAAAAGCATATTTTTTAATAATATGAACCTCCTTAAAATGTGCAATTTATTGTGTAATTAGTTAACAATACTGAGGTATACTGTGCCTGTATTTGCAAAAAAATCTCCTTTTCAAGAATTCAGTTTCTGGGTTCGGCTGGTTTCGATATTCTTAAGCTGAATTGAACAATCGCTTGCAAATTAATTTTTTGAGCATGTCCTTTTATAATCGTAAAATTAATTGCAATTACCACTCAAATTTGTTTGTTTCAAGTATCAGAATATCTTGAATCTAGATGCCATTTTAGAAATCGACCATCAATACGTGTAATGGCTGAATTGCGTGTATTAAAATTTATTTGCAATTCAGCAACAAGGAACATGGAACAACTCGAATTGAATAGACGCAATGGAACGGAAACAAAATAACTTGCAAACAAATTTTGATAAAATGAAACGTTTGCACTTGCTAGGTACGGTTTTATTTCTACAACTCACCTGAAATCCAAGACAGCGACTTTTATTTCTTCCTCTAGTGCTCGCTCACAGCAAAACTCCTTTGGCTCCGTCCCCTTTCTGTTTCAAATCGAACTGAGCGGACCCGGGAGTAGCTGACATTTGTGTTGTTTTGAGAACCCTCCTGCTCTTCATTCAGGCTGACGGTGTTCGCCCGGCGCGTGCTCTGCGTGGGAGGTGCTCAGTTCAAAATTCCAGAGAAATTCACAGAAAACATTTTTGCCAGGGATTGCACTTACCCATCGTTCCAGGTCGCAAAACTGGATGTCGTACTTGCTGGCAGTCGCGTCGGGGCTGGTGGCAGGCACCCAGAGCCTCGATCTTCGCAAGTGCAGGCCGCGATTTGTTGAAAATAGCACGGGGGTTCGATGACTCACGAGCGAATCGGCGGACGCGAAATCCAACGGGAACTCGTTCGAGGGGCTGCTGCTGGCTGCTTCTGCTTGTCTGCGGGATTGCGACTCAATTTCAGTTTGCGGCTCGCTTCCTACTACCATAATTAGGAATTCGCGACAGTCTTCATCGTCCGGGAGCTAATTCTTAGATAGTTCTAGAGTTCTATTCTATTGATTTTTCTTAGATCTCTTTAACCGCAACCGCTTCGTTAAGGTACTGCCAAAATTTCAGGTAATCTAATAACGCACAAATCACAGAAGACGGTGAGAAAACATCACACCGGAAAGCGACACTTTTTCGGCTCAATGACAAAGTAAACAAACCAGAGAGAGAGATGCTTCTCCGCTCAACCGATGACTTTTTACGCTGAATGGCTGAATCTCAGACAACGACCTCACTCCAGTGAGAGCTGAGCTTTTTAACGATTGGGAGAGCTTATTTCATCTACGGACAGTACGCGGCGAAATTCGATAAAAATTGTATCTTACCGCGGGGATTTCCCCGTGAAGAATGTGCAATTTAAAATCAGGTTTTATCATTTAATTTCTTTAATGAAAACATCACATAGAAAGCCTGAGAAAGAAAACACTTTAAAAATTTGTCTAAAAAAACAACATCTAATTTAATCTAGATCTGTTAAACGTTAAAAGTTCAGAGGATCAATTTAAATTAAAGTCTATGATGAATTTAACAATCAAACTTAAATATACTTGTAACGAACATCATTATTGCTCTTTATTTGCAGTCACGAAAAGAATTAGTTAGGGCTAAATTTTAGTCATTATTATTATTATTATTATTATTATTTGGCAGGAACGACCCACATGGTGAGCACTGCGACCAGACACGTTTTTGTGCCGAAGCCCCACTAGCGGAGTAGACGATTCGCTACCCTAAGGAAAGCCAGAAGGTCACCCAGAGAAGAATCACGGACCTCAGCTGAGCTTATGATCTGCTTACTGAAGGTCCTTCTAATCCGTTCAAGAGCCGCACAGTCACACAAGATGTGAGCGGTTGTTTCCTCTTCCTCTAGACATAGTCGACATTCCGTCTCAAATGACGGACCTGTTTTATATAGGTGGTGTCTAACCCTATGATGGCCAGATAAGTAGCCCAACAACAGTTTGAGATCCGCTTTGCTCAAGACGGTGGTGTCGGTAGAAAAGTAGGGTTTAGTAAGCTGCTTAGCTTGACGTAACTCCAGAGTATTATCCCAGTATAGGATTCGCTTAGTTTTTACCCATCTGTCCAGTAAAGCTTTGATTGAGGATTAGCCAATGGCTGTACGTTTTAGAGCCTTGGTACCGAGTTGACGAACCCTCTCTAGCCAATTCATCTACGATCTCGTTCCCTCCAACGCCAGAGTGCTCCGGTACCCAAACGAATGTGACTCTGTTAGAAAGATTTAAGCCATAATTTCCATACATCTTCAGTTTACAAAATGCGTTTTACTCTGGTGATCTGATCCCCGTTGCGCCTCTCGTGCACACATTGTAAAAATCCTTTGTCCAAATTGGGCGCAAATTGTTTCTAAGGCTAACGTTTTTGGTTCAGAATGGACTAGCCGACTATTCATTTGCTAAAAATTACCCAAAATCGATGGGTGCTGGCCTAATTGGCAATAAAATTCCAGGATTCATCCACCAGACCAGACGCCACCGCGTCCGATTTGGGGTCCCTCCTTTGCACGCTACTTCCAACGAAAAATTTGTGAGGCTTCAAAATTCGGTGTCTGCGTTGTTTCAAAAAGTATTTAATTAGAGGCTTTGCACGGTTCTGTTATTTGCCCATTTATAACGGGCTCAAACGCCACTAAAAGTTTCTTTAAATCTCTGAAAGTAGCCGTGCGGAACGGACAAGCAGAAGTATTTTTTTTTATTCATTTTTTTTTTAAGTCTGCCTATTTGCCGTTGGCCAATTTCTTGCGATCCTCCAAAATTCTTGGCGATTTTCTTGTTCATGTAATGTACATATAAACAGAGGAGGAGTAGTGGAGAAAAAATATATTAAAAAGACGGTTGATTCTGCCGGTCTGATGAAATGCGCCCGCGGCGAAGGAAGGCCAGAAGGCAAGGTGACGTGAGTCCGGGCATGGATAAATTTGAGCCGTTTTTGTGATGACAAGCGGCGGTAAGAGATTGTGTTTTGTTTCTGCCACATGTATGTACTTAATATATCCATAAACTGACTTTCCGTCAATCAAGAGATTAACGGCCGAAGCGCCATACGTCTTTTTGTATTTACATGGCAGGTTGTTAGCGTCGGTAGAACAGTTTATTGCCTTATCGAAGAAAATGGATCTGGGAGAGTGCCATTAGCGCGCCACGTATACAAGAAAGATTGCCGATATGTAGTAATTAAAACAATTTCCCGAAAGAAGATCACAATTGACTGGCTGCTAGAACCTCTATTACCCGTTCTACGGCAAACAGCAGGCAACGGGCGGATAATTGGTATAAAGTTGCCTTATCTTTGGTTGATTGGGATCTAGAAACGAGTTCAAAAAGGCTTCAATCGAGCGCATGTGTCGGTTGCTAGCGCTGAGGTGCACTTATCCCGTTGGAATGCACCGCGACAAGCCACACCTCAGTTTTGTCAAATGAACGCTTCACTTTACTCAGCTGGCAGCGCTGCACTACACTATTCGATGATTTGTAGGATTTCTGAAGCCAGGTTAAAATTCGCCAACAGGCTGCGGTTCTCGTTTTTTATAAGTACAAAACACCGCTACTGATGATTTGCACTAATCGCACCTCTTCCGCCTTCGCCTGCCGCTCAAAGGTGACCTGGGGGCCGCCTCTTATCTTCGGACTGCGGCACGTCATCCATCTTGAGATCGTCGCAGATCGCGGCACAACGAGGCGCAAGCGCAGCAGCGGAGCGACGCGCGGCGGCGCGGACCATCATCAGCGGTGCCGGGACGGAGTTGTGGCGGCGCGGCACCGAAATGATCGCGCTGTCGCGGTTAAGACTTATTTCATGATCACTTGAGGTTAACTTCGAGTGTGAACTCCGAAGTAACGTTATTTTCGGGCATCATATGCCTTTTTCTTCTTATTTTTATTCGCGCGCATTCCCTTTTCGTGCGATTACAGTGCGCGCCTTTCGCGGCTGGAACGCTGGCCTGGATGCTCCGCACTCGCAGACAGATCAATTTGGAGGTGCTCCGGCTCTGATCGACATTTAAATGCATCGCGATGATATGGAGGCGCTGTTCCTCGATGACGAATTAACCGCGGGCCAACTGCTGAAGGTGGCGGTGAGGTGTTTTAATTGCTTTTTCGACGCTGTGAAGCCGGTTTCGCTCCTTCCTGCGGTGCGAGGGACGTCGCCCAGCGTATCTTACGCGATTGCGCAAAAGATGGTGCGCCAGCCATGATCCCTCATAAGACCGAAAATTGCGCGGTCAAGGTAGACAAAAAAAATTAAATAAAAATAAAGTAAAATAAAGGCAAGGCACTTCGCAGGTATTTTTGTTTTTACAATTTTACTGTCTGTTTAATTTTCATGAACTGGCGACTCAAACGAAAAAAAAAGAACAATGGGAACGCAATAAAGCCCGGCATAAACCGTTGGTATATTTAACATGCAATTTTTAGAGGTGCGATTGGCAGGTGCCAGGCAGTTGCGTGTCAAAATACTTTGTCGTATTCAGAAGTGGGGTGGGCTTCACATGTCTTTCGCTAATTATACTTATTCATACCTTACTCTTTTGGGCTGTAAAATACAATTTCAGATACCAACGGTTGCCGTAAAAACTTACAATAATGAATAAAAATCTGTTTTTAACATGTGCTGGAACAAAAGTTGATATAATAGAACCTATGTTCTGGTGCACGATTTTTTCCTTTTAATTCCATGATTAACTTCCAAACACTGCATTACTATTAAGCACCATTAAACACTAGGTATATTATAGTTTTTATAATTGCAAAAATAATGCAAAGAAATAAAAGCGCTTAAAATAATGTGTATATTACAAAATATCAACCTTCCGCCGGCACTCTAAGCCTTTGAAGATTTTGTATATATAATACTAAACAAATCTTTAACACTTGACAGGTACACTGATCCAAAATGGGTCGACCTAAATTTGTCTGGTAAGAATTATGAATTACCCAAAGAAGACGTAACCTTGGGGTTCCTATTATCCCTCGAAAAATGCCTTAGACAGTTAGGGAGTTAGGAAACACTCTGCGTAGCCACTTTCATTCGTTTCGAAGTAAGCTTCATGGCGTGGACAAATCTGTTTTTGCGTTAACCCAATTGGGGACAATGCATTGGAACTACGAAATTTTTTATTATATTTTCATAAAAATTAATATTTTGTTGTCATATTAACTTTTGTCTTGATCTATTATAAAATGTAAGTAAGAATTATATTTGGATATTTGTATTCAAAAATAATTATAAAAATATACATTTTAGGCATAAAATTATAAAAAAATGTATTCTTTTGAACTCCTAATATGCTTTATTTGTTTTGAATGTTTTTGTAGATGGCAAATAGTGATTCGGAACTGTGACAGACTGGATGTAAAACCACATAAACTTTTATATTTCACCTATCCTGGAAAAAAAAGTTCTACTATTCAAATTTCTCTTACGAGAAAAATTGAAAGTTTCAAAATAAACTTTAACTATAAAACCCGAAATATTTGTCCCAATGTCTTCAATACAATTAAAAATTATACATACATATATAAAATTAAGCCAAAAGACGTCTGCTTTTGTACATTTAAGACTTTTTATTGCCGATAAAAATAATATATTATAATTTAAAAAATAAGCAAACTTTCAAAATCTCAAATCAAGCTGTTAATTAAAAAAAAATATATAAATGTATACTTCCTATGATTATTGCAAGTGTCATAATTCTTATTTAAAATAACCGTCCCTTTTTGGGTAAGTGTTCCTGTCAAGTGCAGTAAAAATCATGTGTACCGATCAAGTGTTAGCATTTCGCTCTATAAAGGTATTCTAGGGACCCTATAATCTATTCATGATTTCTTTTTCTTTATTCGACGTATACAAAAATAAATAATTTTCATCCAGTGACGTGAGCAAAAATATGTGTTAAAAATGAGGGTTAAAAATGCACATTTCTTTTTATTTTAACTTATTATTTAGGTCGGACTACTAAACATAAAAAAATATAATTCATTATTAACAGTAGGAAATCAACAATATCTTAATAGAAAGTGGCACGCATTAGTTGTAAAACGAATTTCTAGTCGTCCGGATTAAACTACATAATAAAAAAGAGACTGGGTGCGACTGATCTACCCACACTGCCAACTTCCCATTTGGTATCCTTGAAAAAAATGTTACAATTTTTTAGTAGTTTGTTATAAAAAAAAACAAACCGCCAAATCAAATTTTGTTGGAAACCTTATCACGTGTTCATTATATAATTGTGCGTCGAATGGAGTCGATCTCGAGTCGATATAATTATTTGTTCACGAGATATGCGAGACGAAAAAACATCATCACACAGACATCTTTTTAAAAACGATGGATTCCAACTCTAGGGACCTCAAAACGTGGAGATATGTGAAAATTTTCAATTCGAAAAATCTGACCCATTATAATAACTTCCAAATGAGAAATTAAGAAGTTCTTCAATGATACTGCGAACGACTACATTAAAATTTAATATTGTAAAAAATAAACTTATTGTGCATGTGAGCTGCGTTACAAAATATCACAAAAAGTAGGAACTATCTATAACACCCGTATTTTGTCACCAATCTTTAAAATTGTTTAACTCTATCAAAGCGTTCGTTGTACCAGTCAAAAACTGCAGGCCGGGACAAGTGCAATATGGACTTTAAAAACAGCAAATTGGCACGAGGCACGGCCTACATAAGGTGACTATCGAATGGTTTCTTGTGTTATTTTCGCTTGCGATCTGGTGCCTACGCGTAGGCTTTCACCGGCAATTTGGCTCGTCCCGAAGTTGTTTCAGCTGGAAGAGAAAGGTTTCATTAGAGCAATTAGATTCAAAACTTTATTTCCATGTAATTGCTGTTGCAGTCGCAGCCGCAGCTAAGCTCACTCACTACCTTATATAACTAAAACTTCGAAAGGAAGAAAAGTCTCAAAAATCACGGAATAAAAGCAATAAGACTAACTCCTTGCGATAGCACGTCTACAAGTGGCAATTTGTCTTAATTAAACGGCATTTTGTGATGGAATTTAACGCAAATATTAAACGAGAATGCAGAAAAGACCGCTGGTGGATGGCACTCGTTGTGCATGAGTGCCGGAAAATTGAATTCCCCAGGTGATCGCACCCCAGACGGAGGCAGGGAGCCCAACGTCTTGAGACTCGATGGGGACACAATCTCCCTGGTTGGTGTGATTGCCCGGCGTTGCACATTCCGACAGAACATCACTTCCAATCTTCGGTACTAATTGCGCACCGAACATGGTGGCCTGCCAGATATTTATGATTTATTGTTTGATGGTCCGTTTGAGATATTACAGGTACAAGAGATCGATGACATGTTATTGCAAATTTTGTCGCGAAATCAAATGCCGTAGAGTCCCTTACAATTCACTTACATTTAATGTTCAAACCTAATTAGGCTATTTCGTTGACTACTTCGACTTTTAAATATCGATTAACAGGCTCGAGTTGAAATCGGGACATCGGAATAATGGACCAGGTTCAACTCGGGTCAGTTACTTTTAGCGTGTGGGTTGTACGTTTCAGTTCATTTAAAATAACTGAGCTGTTTATTTGAAAAGAGCCTCTGGTTAACAAACTTAACTTTCTTGAAATTTCTTTTTATAAATCGATCACAATTTAATTGGATCTCTGGACTTCAATTGTTGCCATTTCGGATTTCGTAAACGTAAACAATTATTTCAAGCATTTCACAAGGCAGTAATTTTGACTCTATTTCTTTAGCGAATTATATTTAAGAAAGTGAATAAATGATTGAATGGATAAATCTCTATTATTATAAGTACTCTTTCATGTTTTATTATTTATTTCCAATCACCTACAGCAGAGATTGAAATTGTTTTTTAACCCTTAGCTGCCACACCTCTCTAGAATTACATATACATACATAGCTCCCACACTGATACAATAATGTAATTTTTAAAAAAAAAAAATGTAACACTGTAAAGTTTGATATAAATTACTCTTTTACATACACTGATGCCAAAAAGTATATAAAAACATTTTTTTTAATAGCCATAACTGCCACAACTTGAACTTAAACTTAAACTTGGCTTAAACTGAAGTTGAAAAGTTGTGGATCGTCTCCTACCCCGAGTTGCAGCTAAAGGTTAAAAAGTAGCTATACAGAATATGAGCCTCAATGAAAGGTGATAGTCTTACCGGATGTTGGCACCACTTTTTTGAAGAGATTGAAGTACAATGTTGTATTTATTGCGAACCTATGAGAAATAATTAAATACTTTGCGGAGTTCGCAGGCATTTCTCGTTAAATGAATTGCGTAATTAGAAAATGGGCTATAAATCTCAAAAGGGGTGGAATTCTTCAAAATTATTAATTTTACTGAAAACATATTCAATTTTTTACACTTACTTTCTGTAAAATTGTTTAATTAATATTAAAGCGGATTATGTTGAAAAAAGCACAGTTCACAGAACTGCTTATTATAAATTGTAAATCTGAATTATAAATGTAGACAATTGAATACTGCATTACCTGCAAAATTAAAATTAGTTTTATTTTAAGTGCCAAAATAATCAGAATAGGAAAGGAAGGTGTATCAACTTGTGCCATTATTTTCACGCTCTACAAATACAAATGTAAAACGGGTCTAACTTCTTTTCTGACCTCTCAATAGATGACCTAAAATCTTCTCAATATTCTCATTTTGAGGCGCTCACCTGTGGTGGAACCGCACGTGTATAACGATCAGTCTAATGACGTCGGTCCATCGAAAAAATAAATGAGAAACTCATAAAAGACACCAGGGATTCTACATAAAAGTTAACAATTGCGCTTAGATCTGCAATTTATGATAAGGAGTGATGTGCCGTCTTCGCACTGTGGGTAGGATTATCGCTGACGATTAAATTTATCTTGATCGTGGGTAATTGAAGTGGGAAATAATTGAAAAGCTGTGGAAATAAACAATTTGGAAAGATGGTCTTTTGGCAGCACCCTAAGGAGCTAATGATTATGTGCATATTTTCTAGAGAGAAGTAACTATTGGCACATTAGTTCTATCGCTTTTATGATTTCTGAAAATTGTAGGCATTTTACGCGGTATTGTACCTATTGCTGTAAGTTTCAAGTATTGAAAATATGTAATTATCTTTAAGTACTTAGACCTTTTTTATTAAATACTAGCTGAGTAACCCGGTTTCAACCGGTGTATCATAAATACTACTTATGTATAATAGTTAAATACTTCTAAAATGCTAAATTTTGGTACTTCACCTAGATTAGGAAGTTTAGGAGTGTTATTAAAATCAGTGGATGCGGTATAGAACTGTCCATATTTGAAGCATTCATAATCTATTCTATACTGCGTTTCCAATGTTAAATGTTAAATAAATAAATAAAGGTATTATTTTTTTCGCTATTTCATTCATTTTGAAAGCAGATTCGCAATCAGCATCTTCAAAAACTCCAAATACCAATATTCATGGCAATCCATTGAAATTTACAATTACTGGCCGCCATATTAAGTCACAATTTTAAAACTCTTAACTTTATGTACGTAAAAATAGTTTATATGTTAAGTGACCGGATGTAGTATAGTACCTTCAGACAAAAAATTAAAAATATCAAACCAACCGTTTCGGCGGTAATTGAGTTGATATGTACCTACATATATAGGGATTCAAAATCAGTGGTTCCTTAATACGAAATTTTATTTGAATTTGTAGAATTCCAAAAATTAAAGTACCCTCAGTATGTATTAATCTTCAGATTCATTGAATTTCGAAAATATTTAGTCGCCATATTTGATCTGTCATCTTGAATTTTAAAATTTCGTAAGTAGATTCGCAATCAGGATCTCCAAAAATCCCTAAATACCAAATTTCATGGAAATCCCTTGAAATTTACAATCTTTGGTCGCCATCTTACGTCCGCCATCTTGAAGTCCGCGAATAAAATGTATATGTTAAGTCGGAATATGTAATGCTTTCGCTCAAAAAATGAAAATGATCGGACCAAGCGTTTAGGCGCGATTGAGCAACAAACAAACAAACTTTCGATTTTATATATGTACATGTATATAAGGAATTGGGATTTAATTAAAAAACATACAACGGTGCATGGTTCAAAATAGCGAACCCATAAAAAGTGGTATAAATTAATCATTGAATTGCCAAGATCTTTTAACGACCTGCGCAAATTCTAGGAAACTATACGCATTCTAATTATTTGGTTAAAGAGATAGGGAAATCGTGTGACATCACAATTAATCGTCAAACCACATTTATATGTAGGCACATAGAACGTGAATGAATAAATTATTAACCATTCATCAGCGAGTTCACGTCTTAGATAGAGGCACTTAATTTCGGTCGCGACATACTCGAACTTTTGCAAGAGGATGTTCTTCTTCATTGTATAGTTTGATTGGCTGCGATAAATAATTGCCTGTCCGTCATGCAAACAATGCTAAGAGTTAGGTAAGCTAAAATAAGAAAATTCTCCAAAAAGTAAAAAAAAAAAACTTGTTCATCGCATCCTCCACAAATTAAATGGGAAATTTGTTCCCGCAAGCATTTCAAAGAAACGAGATTCATTTGAAATTGCAACGAGTGCAGAAGGAAGTGAAAATAAGAAAATATTGGCACTTTAACAGCACCAGGTGTATTTGACCGATGAATGATAACCCGAGAAATTTTATTTGAAATTAATTGCCTGAGATGACGGTGCAGTTGAGGGGCTCTGCCGGCCCCCAATCAGTCTGGGGCTTCGTTTCTAATGCATCGTCGCGGAACTCGTGACCTCAAAGTCATCGCCGATGCTTCAACGGCTCACGCCGGAATTGGCCAGGCTTCAGTAGGAGAAGCCTGCGACCGCGTCGTGGAGGACTTTGTTTTATTAAAGCGAAATAACAATAAAATTTTCTGAGCTGCCTCTACGCTCGTTCGGCGAGGTGTGAATGACTTCATTAGCGCTGTGTTTTTATACTACTATTTGAAGAATTGACTGAACGGTTTCATGTTAATTCCAATTCAAACTGCACCATGCCGACAAACTGGTTCTTGAGTCAATATACTATAAAATTTTAGAAAAAAGTCCGATGACGCTCCAGCCAAGCTGGTACTATTAATATACGTTTCTGAGACTCTCTAATGCATTTGACCTAACATCAACCCATCTGGCGAGGTAAAAAAACCTCTTCGTTCCACAATAAATCATTCGGGGCAATTTAATCGCAGTCTTCCTCATTGCGCGAGTCTGTTTCACTATCCTCCCATTCGTCTTTTTCGATTGACTCGGAGAAAGACGATTTGGAGTACGACGTCGACGTAGACGACGATCTGACTAGGCCCGAGATTTTCCTATCAGAAAGACGATCAGAGTCTAACCCTGGGCAGGCACAAAATTTGATTTGCCAATTCCTTATCTCGGGAATACGGGTGGTGGCGGGGAGAAAATTGAAACATGAGCAGACAATGGGCAATCCGAAATCTACCGCCAATCTATACGATCTGGACGATCGATCCACAATTTGCGCCCTATACCTTCATTCGGTCCGGCCCAATAATGTGGGCTAAACTTCAATGCCTCGTAGGAGATACAACTGCAGCAATTGAATTAATTAGAAAAGTTCAACCAATTTGCGTCGATCACTGATCGACTCAATCATGTGAGACGCAAAAAACAATCCCAGAACTATCGATTCGCCCCGCGAAGAATGGGGCCCGAATTGGCACGCGGGCACGGGCAAAATCGATGGCTTGGCAAAATTCTTAGAAGCGTGGCAAGGTGAAGCAACTGGCGGATGGTTCGATGGATAGATGGACGAATAGTTGGATGGATCGATGAATCGTAGGCTTTTTAAGTATGATTGATTGGCTGGCATGGCAGTTAGTTGTGCAGGCAGTTATAATTCTCGTCATTTGGTGTAATCAGTAAACCTTAATTTTCAGCAGTGGGCTGCAATTTTCGCATGCTTATCGCCCTGCTGTGCGATGGAAATTTTCTATTTTAGACTGTCACAACCGCTAAACACACCTTAGCATATTGCAAAACACGTATTTTCTTTTACGAACTTAACCGTAATTTTGCTTCCTTTTTTGCTAGATGGATGGCACAAGTAAAGTCTGCAAGTTTTTAATGAACTTAATTTCTTACTGCTTGCTTCATCCCGAATGAGATTTTTACAATTTTTCATCAATTCGATTAAAACAAAACAAATCCCGATGAGACTAGCAAGTTTGAAATGTTTTTTATTACTCAATAAAAACGAACCATTTTCTTCGGATCCTGATTTCTGGTTTTTGCCAGTCTTAAAATAAACAGAAATTAGGGCCAATTTCTTCAATAGGCTGATAACTTTATTTTTTAGATAAGCAATCCACTTGGCTGTGAGGAAAAATTATTTGTCACTCTATTTGTCAAAAACTAACTGACGAATAATAATCCTATCTGCCGCATTAAGGAGCAAATAAGCTGTGGAATAAGTTTTTCCATCTGATAGCTATTTTAAATCATAGTCAAGTTGATTATGGGACAATTTTACTTGACGAATAAATTTATCTGACGATTCAAAATTGGCCCTCAAGCCGAGTTACACACGTTCCAGTATGCCTGTTAGATATACGTGGCAGACACGCCTGTACAGGTCAGTAAAGTTGACCTGTTCAGGTGGCCGGAAAAAAATACGATTAATCATTCGATATCCGGTAGACCTCTACAGGCATACCAGAAAGTTTGTAGCCGGTTTTAGTCGTATTAATTTTGTAGAGTAAGAATATCAAAAGGATATGCTATTTAAAGAGCCTCAAATACTTCATCTACGCTTTTATTCGTTTCACACTTATTGTAATACATACAACTTAAAAATATCCAGCAGAAACTTGAAAACACTTTGTAAAAAATCTTACTCTGGAGCAAAAGTGATTCATATGAAATTTTTAATTCTTCAGACTTTCATCAGTAGCAACTGGATGTACTCCAGCAACTTGAGGTACTGCAGCAACTTGAGGGGCTGCAGGAAATAGACCAGTTGAAGGGACTTCAACAAAGGGCATAACCGGTGGCGATTGTCCACGTGCACCAGTTGGGGTCTCATGGCTTTGAAAATTTTTCGAATTTCCATCCGAAAGGAATTGATTCCCAAAGTGAGTTTCAAGAGAAGCCTTTACCACATCTGTGGTAAATTTTTCAATAAGCATTAGTGCCCTATGTTCTGGCAAATCACACAGTGAAATTGTTAGGAACTTTCCAAATGCATCAAATTTTTCGTATCGCGAAATTTTCCTTCTTTTCGGAGGATTCATGTGAGAATCATCAGGATTGTGAGTATTGAATTCGCGCCGCATTGCTTCGATATTACGAATTGATATCGAACCGGGAACTATCGATGCTCCCGATGCAGTGCGACTCATTGTTGATGGAAGAAGTGTTGTGGAGAAATTGTTTAAGGAGTTGGAGTTATCGTTTCCATCATCCTCGTCCGCCCTGCATAAAAAGGAGATTAACAATAATTTCAAAAAATCACGAAATCTCAGAAAACTCACAGGTTCTCGCAATGTTCATCATTATTTGATGTCTGACGATCTTCCTCCCTAAAACGGAATCTTTTATTCCAAACATTACTCCATCGACATACTCAAAATAAATCTTACGATTCAGCCTCAGTTTCGTATTTAATCTCGACCGGCTTATCGTCGCCGTCGTAGTCCTCCCTATCACTTGCTTTCATCGAAGAGTTCTCGAATTCTTTAAAAGTCTCCTCGAAAGTGCGCCGACTCATCATGCTCTTGTATGAGCGACGTGGTCTTATGTGCCCATCAAGAAATTTTAAATGTTGGAAAAGTGGCCATGGCGATCGAACTGGCTTGTTCGGATGCTCGAGACGAAGATTTTCCAATCGGCGTTTTTCAAGATTATATCGATTGCGCAGTTGCAGCATACGATCTTTGAGTAAATGTACTGGAACAAGAAATTAAGATGACTCGACTTTATTTCAATTAATTTGGTAGCAAAAGTGAATGAATTTGTCTCCTTTGTCCTTTATTTATCGAGAATATAACGCAGCAAATAAACAAATAAGCAATCACCTGCACTACCTACTCTGAGTTTTGTTAAAGCCATTTATTTTGTAGTGAAGGCGTAGGAACCACGAAATCATTACACACAAACTATAACAAGGTTTGCGAATGAAATTGGGTACTCAAAAAGGAAGTCAACGCCTTTTACTTGCGAAATTATACTCATATGTATAATAAAAGCATAACTAAATTACAAATTATGGAGTTGCAAAAAAGTGTATATTTTTAAAAATAGCAGTTATGTCTATAATGTATACACGTTTTCAAAAGTCATAATTTTTTCCAACTCAGCCATAAGCGGTGATACGATGATATTGTTTCGGTAATTCGCAGAGTTTCAAAAAGCATAAATAAAAAAAAAAAAAAAAAAAAAAGGAATTTGCTTTGAGAATAGACGAAAATTCATTTAAAAACTCATCCTGATAATTCATAATTAAGAACGTGATTTTCAGATAAAAACTATCTTCTAATTTGAATTTAGTGGGGCATCTACAACTCAAGGAAATATTTGATTTTATCTGTAAAATGAATGCACACGTTGTTGGTTCTGAGAGGAAGAAATGCCTATATATTTCGTCCATTCCGCTTCTCTTTGTATACCTTCAAAACTACAAGCATTAATACCATAATATGGTCTATGGATTGCACTAATTACATACATTTAGTGTGCAGACATACATATAAAAGCTTGAATAAATTTAACAATTCCATCGAAAATATGCATTGCAATTTATGCAGTGATTTCCCGGCAGCATAAATAACAAAAAATAAATTTTGCACACCTAATGGTTCCTGAATAAAATACGATTTGCTGGTTGAGTCTCGTTTAGACTGTTACAATTTGCAAGAATTTATAACGAGTTAGTCGTTTCAGCTTATTGTTGTTGCTTTGCATTTCAGATTTCATATCGAATTGCATTTGATATTTTATTCTGAATAATTATGTCGACGAGGAATGCTTCTGAAGGCCGTTGAGGTTTCCTATAAAAAAGGAAGTATTAACTTCGGCAGAATAACACCATTGCAATATGTATTTGACTTTAGGTATTTTTTTCATTAGCTATTGACTTTAGTTATTTCATGATTTAAGATTTATATAGTTTTTATTTTTAGTGTATTGCTGGAAGCGTGCCAGTGGGTAGGAACTTCACATTCATTTCACTTTTGCTACTACAAACATAAAAGATTTGGTTTTGATTTTATAATTTTACCATCGTATCCAAGCCTCTGGGATATTTCCCTCCAGGCCTGCTGATTCCACTGCTTATCCTTGAAAAGTAAATTGCTCCTGTCGTAGAATGCAGGACGTTTGGAGAACTCTTTAATAAGATTAATATCAAGATCCCCCATCCTCCAGTCTCGCCTCTTTCTGGACGTGCTTCGATTAATTGATTAAATTCCTGTCCACGAAATCGCACGGAAGAGACCTCGCCTCTGCGGCCCCCAGCAGCACCACCCGCACGTTGAATCGTTTGTCTTCTCAATCAGAGCGCTCACGCCTTCTTTGCTTGTTGGGTTTAGAGGTAAAAAAATTAAAACGCAAACTGATAAAAATATAAAAAACACTTCGAGTTAAAATAAACTAAAGCGTCGACACATAGCCCTGGTTCCAGATAAAAACTCACGAAAAAGTTCACACTCACTGGCGGGACGAAAAAGTATGTAACTAACAACGTTTTTTTTTTTAATTGAAAGACGTACGATAGCAAAGGCACGGAATGTTTATTTCATTCAACGCAATCGAGGCAACTTAAGAAGTTTTTTCTTCTCTTTACTTTTCATTTAAATGTTACGTTGTGGTACGTTGTGGTACGTTGCGTTGCTACGACGATGGGCGTCTCATTTAATCAATCTCGAAAGAGGAGAACACTGTCGCCGAGCAATATGGCGACCAAAGAGAGAGAGAGAGAGAGCGCAAGTTACTACTGAGCATGTTCCAAGAAAAACTCATAAATATGAAGTTAAAAATAATGATGTCGAAAAGCTTTATTTAAAATACTGAAAATCAAGCGATAAACAATTCTTTTAAGTAAAAGCTTTTCGTATTTAAGCGCTGAATAACTTTAAATTATAGAGTCCAAGCCACCGCCAACTAACTGTACCTGATCACATAAGAAGAAGATTTTTAAAACTAAACTCAACGCTTCCGTGGAGGCGAGTTTTATGCACTTTACTTAAACGATTTTTAAAAATATATCTATATATATATATATCCCTCGAAGGCGTGCAGGTGTAGTGGTTGATGCGCTGTCGAACACCACACGACGAACAGGTAAAAGAGACACCCGAAGAGCACCAGGGCAGCAGCTGGGCTTGTTGGACTTGGACGACACACACCAAAGTTATTGTTCACTCCGCAGAACCAGCTGGCACGGCAGTTTCGTTTCGTCTCAAACTCAATTCGAATCTGAATCCGGGCAACGAGACTTGGTGAGTTCCTCTCCTTTCGATAGCTCGATATGCACAGCCGGCGTTTACGGTTACCCTTTCCAACACAGACGCACGACCACAACTGCACTATCTGAACAGAACAAGTCCAACATGCAGTCACCGAAGAGCAACATTACACAATTTAATAGAGCTTTACAAAATACTTTTGCCTAGCATAGGCAACATCGCCTTTGTGTGGAGGCAAATATAAAATAAAAACTTACTATAAAAACTGCTTACACTTAAGTAAAATCAAAAAAACTAATGACCATACTCATTCAGTCCATCCGTCCTGCTCGCACTGCGCATAAATAAATTGCTAAAAATGTTTTGACGTTAAAAGAAACTGAAATCGCTCTTGCTCTTTGCTTTATACTTTTAAGCATTTTTAAGTTGTTGGTATTTTTGTGTTTATTACATATCTCTGCTGAAGAAGCAAAAATTTTAAGATGTTATCGTTTTTATTTTTTCTTTTATTCATCTTTTTCTTAAGCTGGGCGAGCTCCATACTGGGGAGAGAGGGACACAATTTACAGAATCGTCCGTTGAACGATTCTTCCACCACCTTGAGTGGGCTTTGTGAGTAATTTAAAAATAAATATTAATGCTACAGAAAAAGCTGGGTGAGCACAAGATCTTAGGGAAGCTAAGAAAGAAGAGGGAAAATAATTTTTATTTTTTATTTATTTTTTGGTTGAGTTGAGTTGAGGAGCATTAGAAAAGAGCCGACAACGACTGAGGTATTTACTGACTCAGGTAACTAAGAAACAGGTCAGGACATAATATTTGCCTTCTCCGGTTGTTCTTTCTTTTTTTTTCGGGGAAATGCTTTTGTTGTAATTTTAACTTATCTGTTGGTTCAAGGTAATTAGGACAATGGGCAGGAAAAACTTGTCTTCTCCAACTTTTATCATGCTGGGAATTTTTAGCAATTAAAAGTAATTTATTGAAGTTGCTTTCGTTTTGATGTGTTCGGCGAAATGGAAAACTATGAGGACTACATAAGAAAATACTTACCCCATTCTAGAGTGGATATTTTAAACTTCAATGCAACCTGCAAAATAAAAGAGATGCTTAGATTAATTACAAATAACTATTTAATTTACGAATTAAAGAATTAATTTCTTTTAAATATTTAAAAATGTATATTGCTGTTAAATACTTTAATAAATTACCAAATGAATTTAAAACTTTAAATGAATCTAATAAATTAAAAATTAAAAAAATTCTAGCACTAGTCAAGCAGCTTATACCATAGTAAGTAGCTACTTATAAGTGAAAACTTTTACTCTGCAATTATAAATTATAAAAAAAGAAAACTATTACTTTTAGTTTTTAAGTTAGTTCTTAAGTTAACTAGTTTATAACTTTTTGTTTTTTTCCTTTCAGCGCTTGGGCACAGAAGGGGTATGTCCCTCTCTTCCAAGTTTTTTTATACTTTTGTATCTCCTTATGGGAGAAAAAAAAACTGTATTTAAAAATTGCTGAATAAATTATTATTATTATTATTATAGTCTTTAACTGAAGTTTGGTAGGTAAGATTTAATTTAAAATAATAAGGTAAAGTAAGGAGTTGTACAACTCAAAACAGAAAGTTTTAAAATATTAGGTAGAAATTTCTTGGAGATGTTTTTTAAAGCTTAGTTAAATATTAATTATTTTGTATAAAATTTTCGCAAATAAAAAATACAAAGGCACACTGCACTAATAATGTATAGCAAAGCAATGTTTACCAGGACATATAACATCCCTCTTCCTTTTTCTTATCCCTAGTCATAATAATTTTGTTAGCTAGACACCTATCATAATTTTACTATTATATATAATACTTTTCTTAATTTTTTGTCGTTTTTTAACCTTTACTCCACTTTCATAGTTATAAAACTGGCCTGCTTAATAATGCTTCTGCCAGCAGCCAAAAGTTGTTTCCGAACTAGCCCCTAAATAGGTCTTTGGTCGTTAACTGTTACCTCGTTGTTGGAAAACCCAAAGATGATGGAATCAAACACAGAAGTTCAAAAGCAAAAATCAACCATTTCTTCCTCACTATCCACTAATCTTCTACAATAAATGAAAAAAACTTATCTCTCTTACAACCTCTGAGATTATCTTACGTTTGCAATGTACCGTTTTTCCTGCAGCAGCATCAGTAATTAGTTAGACAATCGGAAAAGGCCATAAAACAATAAGAATAAATCATCCACAGGAAATCAAATCAATGAAACTTTGTGTGAAACGATGATAAATGACGATCGATCAATTCGAGGAAAAACTTCTCAAGAAATGGGAAAATAGAAAATATAGATGCACAGTGGGCAGCGGTTGATCATCGGACGATTGCAACTGAGATGGTCATATTGCAGTTGCAGTTCAACCGATCTGCAACTACTGGAAGTATGTGATAATTGAAAAAATAAAAACAAAACGTTTTGATGTCCAGTTACCAGTCTACTAGAAGAGATATCTGTTAAACGTCTACCGATTCACAAGTTGAATGATACACAATTACAGGTGAGAGTACGTAGATGCAATCTGCCAGGTTCGCAATTACCTTAAATAATCTTTTCAAGATTTTATGGAGCATTAACAAAATAAACAAACTGCAAATTGCGCTGAGATCATTTACGAAAATTATCGCAGTTGACATGATTACTGAGGTACTATTTGCTTCGTTTAATCGATCAAGAAACCGTTAAGCTATGTTTTAAGTAAGGCAAATATTAACCCTTTGCACTCGAAGCTTTTTTTCACCAACGTTAATTTATACATTGGTGTGGTGACTGAGAAGCACCTCTCGAGTGCAAAGGGTTAAGATTAAAAGTAGAAAATTCTTTTAAATTTTGCAATCAATTTAGTAATACAATTTGATGCAATATGCGATCAAATCTTAATGAATCTTTGTATAAGCCGCCCACTTTTCAAATAAAAAGAGTTCTTTCGGAAAGCTAAATTGACAGGAATCTGCCATGGCAAATTAACGTATAAATAAACGCAGTGGTATTATGAAAAAAGATATTTTACATTTTAAGGCGCTCTTAAAATTTTTGATACATATCTCATATGGATGTTGTTACATTACAACACAACAATTTATATATAATAATATTTTGTTTTGTCGCAGCAAAAGCGAAGTGTTAAGACTAGCAGTCTGCTTAAAATTACCAAAGCAACAAATTAAATTACAATTTTTTTAAAAAATATATAAATTGTTACATATTTTAAACTATTTAAAAGGTTAGAATATTAATAAAAAGTCGGGCTCCATTTCCTTTAATTATTGAAACTTAAATATGAATGTGACATATATATTTACTTAAATTCACTTTATAAATTTGCTAAATAAAAGAAAAGTGGTTCACCCGGAACTGCATCCATTTTTACTAAGTAATATGAAATGTACGCTACCGTTAAGAGCGGTAGCGGAAAACAACATATAGAACTACTATTTCTTTACCAGTCAAATCAACTTAAGCCAACTATAAAATCGCAAATATGCTGCACTTCCTGACAATTTTATCCATTAGTGTCGTACTAACTAAACTATCGTATCTCTTCGATAAGGCAAGTCTCTTCCCCCACTTGTAGAGCTGCTCATAAAATACTGCATTTCTGCTCATTAGGGTAATACCTCTAATTAAACTCAAATTTATATGATAGCATTGGGATAAAACACGTATCCGAACCGCATTAACACATTGTAACTGAGACAGAAAACTTAAATGAGTCCGACGAACAGCAATAGCCTTCAAGCGCCGCCGGCCAGTAGTTTTCGAATGAAAACATTTTCTTGTAGCACATCCTCTGCACTCGTTACCACTCTCGCAGGGCAGGCACCTTCGACGCCTTTTAAGAATGGAGCCCCGTTAACGGTGGGTAATGGAATGTTAATAAAATTAATCCAGATACATCTGAGCCCGAAGAAAAGGCATGCCCCATCGCCGGCATCCAGGCGATGATTGGTTACCACTACCACTCGTCATTAGGATCGGTAAGAATCGCATATTTCGAATGATAGTCAGACGGGAGAGAATAACGACCGGCGACTGCATACAGTGCGCCAAAGCGTAATGAACTCGTAAATGGGAAATTTGCCCATTCACCTAATCAAAACATCTAATGAGTAATTGGGAAACAGCGGCTCCTGCTTAAGAAACACCAAATAGGGTCAATTAACTACCCAGGGAGAAGTAAGTAAAACGCCGTGCTACTCTACGGGAAAAACTATCATCCGTTTGTCATTAACTGAAGTTGGCTGGGGCAACAACAGAAACAGGGATTTTATTGATGGACACACTTCTCAACCAAACTATTAACATAATGAGAACCTAAAGCAGTAGGTAAAGTTACCTCTCTTCGTTCACCGGTTTCGTAATTTGCTTGTAGTTCATCACTTGGGGTCAACGTCCCTTCGCCTACTAGTTAAAGTTATATTATAAGTTTGCAGCAACGACAATTCATGTCTTAATTTTAATGAAACATAACCAAGGTCAGGAAGATGTGGTCATTGCAAATTTATACCTAATAAAATTCCTAGGTGTACGCCAAGCTATCGTAAAATTCTCATTGACGACTTTATAGTGCTCTAAACGTCTTATTATTAGTATTATTCTTTGGTAAGGGAACGTCGTAAATGCAAGACAAAATGACGATAGTTAAGTATTTTATTATATTGGTTAGATTGAAAGAGTAATTTTCCCGAAAATTTATCCACCCAGACCATATACATATTTAGTGCCGGTGTTTGACTTCCCGTCTAGATAAATTCTGTGGTTTATTTTTTTGAAAAACCCTAACAAGATTGCTAATACACAGGACGAATGAAATGGTCCTTTTAAACTTTTAGAACTTAGCACATCAATAAAGAGTAAATATTGAGATAAAATGGATTTTATTATAAAATTTCAAGCAAATTTCACGATGCAATATCTGTTAAAACTTCTATGAAATTTTAACTACTCTTATTATATTAACACAGGCTTTCATTTCCTTTAGATAAAGTGCTGATATATTCTTATTAGTCTCAATATGTTATGAGAAGTTTAAATTTAGCAATTTTTAAAGAAAAAAAAACATTTGGTGTATTATTAATTAATTTTCTGTTTATTTATTATAATAAAATGTTTTGGTCGCAATTAATTAACTATACAAATATTTAATCAGGCTTCAGAATTTTGAGATAAGGCTATTTCCACTAATGATAACATGGACAAAATGTAAGCATTCCGACAATGTGGGGTTACCTAATTGCTAAAGTTAAATATAATTCTTTTGTTCAGCTGATTATGAATCTGTCTTTATGTATGATAGCTTTGAATAGTCATGCTTATACCTCTCACTTCTGCAATAAGTTCCTCGGAATTATTATACCAAAACATCGTTGCAGAAGCACCCACATCATCCATAAATTCCCTACAAAATGAAAGACTGTCACCACATTTAGCTACATTCAATTTCTGTAGCGAGCACCATTTAACCCAATCGATTTTATGCATTACTGAATTTCAAGTAAATTATTTTTATTAATATCTAAGCCCCGAGGGTCGAGCGGAACATTATCGTCAGTCCCCATGATTTGCGGAGGAATATATGTGCACACTGTGGGCATAAATAGCTCAAAGGAATCAAAATCTCTACTTCAACGACCTGTAGATGTCGGAATTGCAAAGATATCACCTAATCAGCACAGCCGCTATCTTACTGACTTCGATCAATTTATGCATGAGAACATAGCGTTGAGACGAGGCCAAGAAACAAGAACTTTCTGACGTTAAACAGTGTCAAGGTAAACGCATCCTTATGCTAATTGGGTGTCTAATTATCTTCTCTTATCGATATTCTTTCCGTTACACGTCTCTAGGACAAGAGAATTAGGCGGAGTCCACCTAATTACACGTGGCAGAACCGCATAATTTTCTCATGATGCTGGAATGGAACGTATCCTAATATCTCGTAGCCTTCCTGTTCCGCATAATGAATGCTATAAAATATCGAAGAATTGCAATTTAAATAATCACTTAACCTCGGAGGCAGAAGCGCTGGTAAGTAGTTTTAGCCGCATCGCCAGCATGCACCGCCGGTGATCCAGTAAGTGGTGTTGTCGACCATTGCGTCAATGAATTCGTTTCTGCCATTCGGGGCATACACAGCAGAATCGCCTGCGAGCACAACTGCAAATTGGTTAATAAATCTCCCGACGATCCCCAATAGTGCCGGCAGAAGGAGCTATTAATTTTTACCTTTTTGTCTAATAATTATTTCATTTTCAGCCGCGTTGCGTATTCATTTAAACGATATACAGGGCGATGTAACGGATTCCACCTTAATAACTGCTTTGTGGCGCTCACGGTCTACGAAGGTGGTGATTTCTTCTAGGAACATGATGATAAAACTTCGGAAACGAAGGAAATATGCGCGAAAAATGATAAATTTATTTAACGACTTTAAATACAATGCTATTGATTTTTAAAAGAAAGTGAAATCTTCAATATAATTTTTAGAAATCAATACCATAATTAAATTACAGAAGTGCAAATCTCAAATAACTACAAATGTTATTACATTAAAGTGCAAATATTAACGACAAGATTTCTGCAGAAGAAATCAAACTATTTTAGTAATAATAAATTTTTTTAATATTACCTTGAATTTTCAAGGCGCCAATGAAAGGGCAACAGCTCAACCCCGACATTGTTGATGTTAAAGTCCAAATTTAGGTATATTTTTGTCTTATACATTTCATATGAATTTTTTCTTCCTTTATTATTTCTTTCCTGCATTAATTTTAGTTTATCTCCATAACTAAAGTTATTGTCCATCAAAAATGCTTTCCATTGAAATCCAATTTGAAGATTTTCGGCCATTGTTCTTTATTATACTTTCCATTTTGATTCCATTTTATCTGAAAATAAAAAGGAATGCTATACATAAAAGCTATCATAGATATACTCGTATGTTCATGATGAACTAATTTAATTAACATGAAAATATGCTGTTGATGATGAAGTCGCACCACAAATAGGCCGGGACAAGTGCAATATTTCTATATAAAATAAAACAACATTGCCACTGTACCGTCCTACTCGTAATACGAAAGAAATTAAAATAAGACCTAAAGTAATAAAATAAGTATGACGTTATAACTATCAGGTTATTTAATTTGACCAGTGATTGCATATTTAGTATCATATTTATTATATGAGATAAACGAGGGGTGTGGGCTAAGACAACGCCAAAAAAATCATTGTTACTCAGTAGTTCTAACAACAGTGTATTATAAAGATTAGTGTAGAAATCGAATCCAGAGTCTTTGAAATGTTAGTCCAGTTGGAAAGGAGTATCCAAAACTATCCAGCCTATAAGTATGCGCTCAATTGTAAGGAAGTTCAAAATTATTTTAGTATATCCAGTTTTGTTTTTCGTCTTGGCTGAAGTTGTAAGTCCATGTTCCACGTTGATTGGCATTGTGGAGCAGGAGAGCCAAGGAGCCCTGATAATGTTCAACGTCATTTAACATGCATATAACCTTTGAATGGACATTCAAACATTCTTGGCTTATTGTAATACTTCCTAATACAATACCGGAAGTCAGTGGAGCTAAATCTGTTCAATAGTTTTTTATCGCATATAATTGAATTACTCTCTACTCCATATCATTTGAATCTATAAACATTTTTCATTCATTGATCCGTCCATTGATAGCAAAGGAGCCGAAGAAACGTGTCGTCTGCAAGTATGTGAGCTACATGGAGCACTACCACTCCACTCTACAGCGGCCGCATCAGTTGTTCCCAACGATCACAGCACGACCAGGAGCAGCACTTTTCTTTCCAAAGCTCGCGCTTTTGCTGTATTTTGAACATAAGATATAGTGTCATCGTCATATTTAGAGGCGTGTGCATTTTCTTGGCTTTTCTCTTATCGCCAACAGACCGCTCATGTTTGTGAAATAATCCCCAACGAGCGCCAGAATTATTTAGTTAACAATAAAATAAACAAGCACATGTTCGACAGGGGGACCAACGGCGAAGTAATCAGCTGTGCTAACAAATCATGAAATCGCTGCATCATTTTTGATAACAAAATTAATGAGTAATACAGAAATTCCCCTCGAATGATAAGGCCACTACCACAAGGCTGTTTTTCAATTTTTTAAACAAACCAGTGTGCGATGGATCGAAGATTTTATAATTTTTGAACGGTTGGGTTGGCGCGCTCGGTTCAACCGCACCATGGCTGAGGAGCCCATGAAACTTTGTCGCTGTGCACTGCATTTTATGAATTATTCATGAAAACCGAGACTCCGGTGCGAGGAGAGACGCATGCTGCGGAGATCGGCCGCGAAGTGCACACATAATAATAACGGTGGATCGTGGCTTATGAATAGATCGATACAGCGCGACGCAGTCATTAAGGCAATATCCATGGGTGTGCGAGTGTCCCATCGCTCGGATTTTTCTCTTTGATGTAATTGGGAACAAAAGATTCAAAGTGATAACGGATGATGGTTTGATCGCTAATGGGTTCGCTGGAATGTCGCTTGTTTGGAGGCCTTTGCGGCTGCAATTGGCTTCCTCTGCCCTCTGCACCGCGCGCTGCCTCGTGGATTTGAGTTTCGAGTTTGGGTTTGGTTTGAATTTTGATTCACTCAGATAATTACATGCATTGTTTTGAACAGAATTGTAAGTGGATTTTGAAATGATGATGAGATTTTTTTTACCTTTTTCCTCTTTGTATTTGTACGAGTTGGAGCATTGTTCAGAAAATTCAAATAAAAATACGAGAAAAACGATGTCGTTTAGTCGTAGAGAATATGCAAAAGTGAGATTAGAATTATCAGTAAAGTATGATACAGTGTATTTCCAATTTCAAATCAGGTCGTTCAAATATGCCAATAGTGTCGAAATGACGCATGTATTTTTCAAACCAGTATTACTTTGAAAATTAATAATTTCCTCAAAAGCTATACATGACACCTAAATTCATCAAAATAGAGCTGATTTAAAGAATTTCATGTCAGTATTCGCCTGCCCGCTCAATTACGCCTAACAAGAATAACACAGGTCTGCAAAATTTATCTTTTTAAAAATTGTCGACATGAAAAGTATCTATTATGATAATTTTTTTCTATCACGTAAGATTCTTCATATAGGTATATGAATGATAAACAAATCAGTATTCTTTTTTCTCAAACTTTCAAATCACTACATATAATCCATTTATGTTCTTGATAATTGAGCTTTTCAAGGTCAAGGGCTAAATTCACGTAAAATTCTTTCAGATGAACTGAACTGAACCTACAGGTAAATAAGTATATTTATTGCTATGGTGTAAATGTACTACTTTTAAGCTTTTTTGATGAATCCATGAAAAGTCGCCACTCATTGGCATCGCGTATGCAACGTCAAAACATTTTTAAGTAAACTAATATTTTTTCAGCATACCCTCCATTTTAACAAAACTACCCGCAAATTTAGTGATTGATGATGATGACAATCTGTAGCTTAATTAATCAGTGATTAAGTAATATTTATTATGATTACTAAAAAACCTTATGTAGTGGAATTTTTTAATTATTTTGTTGTGATTCAATTTCAGACAATATTATCAATACAACCTGTGTAATTATTGAATTTTATTAATTTTGATAGAATAAACTTTTATTTATCTGAAAACTTAACGACAAAAAATTCACCAGAACAATGCACCTGTTCCCGCTGTTGCAACTAAGAGAGCAAAATCCAATTTGATTTTCTTATTTCAGCAATACTTTCGATTATGTGAAACGAAATAAATAAAGACATTTCATTGAATAACAATGTTTCCGCGAGGTACATATTAAAAACCGCACCTCAAAGAAGATTCGTGGTGGCGAGGAGCAAAGTATTTGGAATCAGTCTGATCTGACTGAGTTATGAAAAAACCTGTTAATAAAACGAGAAAGATTGTACCAAAATCGTCGACCTTTCGTAATTGCACTAATGTTTCTTTTAATCTAAGCGGGTGTTATTAGCAAAATAAAACATTAAGTTGGCCGAAACCTGCTGCAACGCAGCAGTCTCTTTAGCCAGAAACCGAATTCGACAAATCTGGATGGAACAAATCGCTGATCGTTGCACGAATTATGCTTAGCAAGAATTAAAGGTGCCCGAAACAAGGGGAATCCCCCCGTGCTGCAATAAGCCTTCGTCGATCGCGGCTCTCTCATTATGGGGGTACCGTTAAAACATTTAAAAGTATCGTGCACTGCCCCACAAGATGTCATTCACACTTTGCGGTAAATTTTCATCTTTGTGGCTTCGGCGCAGTAGGCAAACTATCGAAAAGCTTCTTCGATTTGGACGTGGGAAGTGATTAAAAAAAATTATCCGAATTCTTTTAAATGATTTTCTTTTTCTTCGGGTTTTGTTGGATAAAACTGGATATTGTGAAGAATTCCTGTCCGATAAAATTGCTCTTGCGATGGGTGATGAAGATGACGATGATAATGATTATGGTGATATCAAACTGATGGTAAAACTGAAGAGGATTGGAGTTTGCATAATATCGCAATATCCCTGCAGCTTATTGCTGTACTTAACTGGGTTTGATTAGTTTTATTAGCTGCAAAAAACACTTTTTGCAGAACACACTCATCAATTTTTTCCCGCTATGTCTTTATAATAAGAAAGTTCTCATTTTGCAACAAGACCGGTAGACACAATTTTCATGAAGTTTGTGATAAAAATGAGCAGGGAATTTTACATTTCTACACAGACAGCAGGAAATGGCTTTAGTATGCATTCCACATCATTTTTAGAATTCTGTAGCAGAAAGGAACCTTATTGTTTTGCCAACGATAACTAGCTTCTAAACGAAATGCGATAGGGACTTTAAATTCACATATAACCTGTATTATCGCGGCCCAAAGACGGAGAAAGAAACAAAAGATTAAATAAATTTTGGAGGAAAGGCCATACATGAAAACAGGGAGCAACAAATATTTTTTTTCAACGAATTCTTGTGGGGTATCTTTGAAAAAGGCCTTTTGACTTAAAATAAATTTTTGACGCCCTGTCAAAATTGCTGGTTTTAGGCGCATTTTGTTAACATGTCTACAACGAAAATGGCTATACGTAATGAGCTCTAAATTATATACAATTTTACTCATACACTGTACTTAAACAACAAATACTAAAAACGGGTTACGATACAATCGAAAAAACGTTGTAAGTAATTCACGAACATGCATCTAAAATTTCCCTTAAGGGGTTATTCTAGTCTAAACGCATGAAAATGGCTATTGTTTTTTTAGTGAAGGAAACAAAATTTAGTATCGATAGCGATACTTTTCATTAAATATGTTATAAAAGACTACAAGATGCATTAAAAAAAAACCCTTTTTTTTAAACAAGTATATTAAAGTCAAAATGGCGGAATCAAAAGAGCTGCGCTCGGCTTGCGCCCAAAAAGTTTCTTAATCAGTAAAAATACCTCTATATCCCGTATTAGAATAAAATATTTTAATAGAAAATTATGAAAATGACGGCTATTTAAAGTTAAAATATGTAATTTACTGGCTTTTGTAAAGTTTTTTTTTTTTTACATCAAATTTTGAAGATAACAATATAAAAGCAGTAGGGGCTATAGCGAAGAGTCTTTAGAATAACGTGTAACAATTTCAAATCGATCGGTTCGAAATTTTTTTTATATCACCTGTGTAAGGTGAAAAAATCACGTTTTGAGAAAAACCATTTTAAATTTTAAACTTCTCGGCAAGGTGCTCCGCGTTCATTCAAAAAGTTATAAATTATGAATTACTAGGAATTTTGCAAGTTTTGATTCTTTCAATTTTCCAAACCCCTTAAAATAAAGAATTTAAACTTTACATTATCGATCACTAAGTTGAAATAATTTCTAATCATGACTAAAATTTCTTACTATTTTTTAGGGTTTTCCATAGTACGGAACCCTCAGTGCGCGAGTCCGACCAGTTTTTTTTTTTTGTATGTAGCAAAAGCTTTAGGGATTATCCTTTGATCATACATATTATCAAGAATAGTTCGAACCAGCCGCAACGTCACTTCTGTCGTTTCATGGTTGTCTCACATTTGTGAGCCTAAAAGCACTAGGAACGGAAATAATAAAACCCTCATTCTTTTCGTTTTATGTAGTTTGCATTATAGACTCGTAAGCCATTCGAAGCATGTGAAAAAGCGTAAAAATGCAGCAACAACTGATTATTAACACTATGTTGCTTGCTTGTTATGCTGTACCCTATCACTATAAATAGTGCTAGCATTTTATAACATTGATTCTTGATGCAATGTTCATTTTTAGACCAGTGAAAATTGCACTAACCACAGATAGACTACAGTGAATTTCTAATGCTTGTAAGAGTTTTCGTCAGTTCCAGTCAGTATACTAGCTAGAAAATTCTAAAACGTATGAGGTTAAACTGTGCCATTCTTTCCAAAAGGCGTTATGTAATGCAAGCCTTCAGTTAATTCTGTTCCCAAAAAGGGCTCCCCTATTTATTCTACCTGAATAGAGCCATCAAAACCGTCAGCGAAAAACATGTCACTTAATAGGATTCAACCAGTGGGCAACAAAAAAGCGGAAATTTAATATACCTACAGAAGAAAAAAAGGAGACAAAAGCCTGAAATTTGAGATAATTTTCCTGTAAGATGGGGCCCTCCTTAGTAAAAGGGTCCTTCTTAAGATGGAGATCTTCGCTTTTTTGTTTTCTCTTCACCTTAGCAATGTGATGAAATCGAACTCTTCAAAAATCTTTTTGAACAAGAGCGGACCTTCTCAAGTACTTCAATGTTCGGAACGTACCCCACCTCTGGGCTTTCACAAGAATTCTTACATGATTTCAAGATCGGCTTCGTTGTGATCCTGTTGTTTTTCTTATGCTGGCCTTATTAAAGTGCTGCTGTGCGCTATTGAAAATTGAGATGCGAATAAAAAAAAAACCATATTCTTGTGATTATGTTAAGGGATGTGATGTGAGGGCATTTTTTGTTGCACGGTAAATTGCGATGTAATTTGAGAATTTTATTCGCCTTGGCACAGAGACAGAGAGGCAAATACTACGGGTCTTCTATTGTTTTATAGGAAAGAGGATAGTGGTTGAACTATTTCTACGCAAACAGGGTTGCTTCATTTTTTTTAAACTACGGTCTTCCTCTGTTGATCTTCCGTCTCCTTCAATTAAAAAGTAAAATAAAGTAATAACATTTAATTGCTTTAAAATGTGCCGTTACAAAAAGTAGAGCCTCTAAGCAAATAGCTTCTTGAAGTGCATTGGTAGAAACTTGTGCCTGGACAGTGGGAACATGTGTAGCATATGTAATGACCCACCAGGTGGACTCCGCGGGCAATTAAACTTGATCAAAGATGGGTGCGCGTGCTCGCATCCTATCAACAGTGCACTGCCGTACCGACAACGGTCGCCCACTTGCAGCAATGCAACATGCTTTAGTCGTACTATGCGAAAAGCAGAAATTAGAAAGGTAACAGGGAAAAAGATTACGAACCGTCCAGCCAATGCCTTTCTTGTTTACAGTGAACGAATGTAGATCCACTGAAGACCCAGTCGACACAGCTGATCGATGTAGGGCATAATTGCAGAGCTGGTGAATTTATTAGCACTGATAGGTACAAAGAAAGTGTCAATTATTGCCGTAATAGTGTTATTGGCTAACGGTTGGGAAGTAAACGTCAAAGTGGAGGTCGATCGACGTTGGATTTAGATGCACCTCCTTTGGCTGATATAGTGGAGAAAAATAAACACAAGTATGTAATTACTGGATACAGGAACAAGAACAAGAAAAAAATCAGGAAGGATGATCTACCTAATCTAAGAAACATGATTAGAAGCTTGCTTCATAATTAGCATAATCAAGGAAGAACATTATGCACAGGAAGAGGCTCGTTTTATTACTGAGAGGAAAGCACTGCTGATAAGAAATTAATCATAAGTTATTTACGGTATTTTGTGCTTAATTCATGGGAGATTGGCGAATCTTTGAGAAACCGACTATGAGAAGGAAAAATATTAAATCTTCTACTACATATTTTAGTCCACGGCTGTTTCAGAATATATTGGCATATTACATTATAAATAAAAATATCATGTAAGAAAAATTCCATGGGCATCTTATATGTATGTATATCAGGAAATGAGTGGTTGGATTTATTTTTATTTATTTTCTGACGAAAGATAGAGAAAGGTAGAGGGTCATTCTAAGCCTAAGAGAAATGAAAGTATGTATTAAAAAAATCTCCTAAAAGTAAAACCAGAGATCTTTAATATCTATATCACGCCAAAAATAATACCTTCAGACCAAAAACCACACCAAATCATCACTTTATTGGGGATGCTTTTACTTTTACACCTTTCATTTAAAAAAACTTTTATTCAACTTGCATATTGGTGTATACCACAGAGAATCAGAGCTCGGCTCCCATTTAATTTTTTTAACAAACACGCAACAGATATGTTTTAATGCAAGATGTTTCCGCTTTAATATTTTATGAAGAGATGCATCGCTGGTCATTAGATGTCCACTTGGGGCGTTCCATCATGTTTCTTGGCACATACATGTTCAACATTGAAATTAAGTGATTCTCATTTATGTTAAAATCGGATACAAAAGCTTTAAAAGAAAAGTACGGTTTTTCTAGCACTTGCTTTCTTAGCTTTTTCAGTAAACAATTTTGTTAACATGATTTTCTTAAATAAAAAATCGCTTTTGTTTATTTTAAAGTGTACATAATTTAAAAAGTCAGATTTCTCAGAACAGACTTAGTTTAACACGTTCACGCCGGCGCGTACCACCGGTGGCTCGCACATGTCTGCCTGATCGGGCGGCGCGTACCACCGGTGGCTCGCACAGAATTGTCTCATCGGGCGGCGCGTACCACCGGTGGCTTGCACAGAATTGTCTCATCGGGCAGCGCGTACCATTGGTGTGGCTCGCATATGATTGTACTACCAAGCGGTGCGCATCACTAAAAATTTAGATCCGATAGAGCGAAAACCTTTCAGCGCAGCCGCCTATGGGCGGGAAACATGAATTGCAGCGCCGGCGTGAACGTGTTAATGCAAAATAAATGATTTATTTTTTTAATTCAGTTGATGTTTTTTTTTTAAATCTTGGAAAATATTTAAATTTTAATGGCTTTTCAGTTGTAGTACTAAGCCTAAAACGTCAATATAAGGAATTTAGAAGGGGAAATATTGAATTTAAGGAAGCACACCACTGTAAAGCGAATTTTCGACCTCAATCTTTGGAGATTTTTATAAAAAAAAAAAGGAATAAAATATATGGGAAAGAAACCTTAACGCCATGCCAAAACAATTTTCGCCTGATTGACTTCTAATTTAACTGTAGCTTCTTAAATAGATTGCCCATGGAAGTACACGAGCTTTTGTCGATTTTTTGAAAATTGTTACAAATATGTCACTTTTTATATGAAAATTCAGGTACGAAAATCAAACTATTTTTTTTCAAACTCGTCTCAACTTTTTTTTATTTCCTCATGCACAAACTAATGTAATTAATGAAAATATATAATTTTTTGCTCTAGCATCAACTTTAAGACACTTCTGCTCCGTGCAGTGGAGACAATTTAAGAAAACTTTTCTTCAATATATGCCTAATAATGGCTAAAAGGTTTTTATTCATGTTTTATTCCTTTCTTTATAAAAAAAACAAAAATGTGAAAGATTGAGGTCGAAAATGGGCTTTTACAGTGGTGTCCTCCCTTAATGCCTTCACTAAACCTTCTAAAATTGGATTATGAAATGGAATGAGTCCAACAAACATATTATCACCATTCCAATGTTTAATCCATTCGCTGCCGAGAGCATATTTAGCTAATGCCAACCACGAATTATACTCGTGATTGGCGGTAATGTGTTAATAAAATTAATTTAAAATACTTACTAATAGTTTTAACAAACATTTTCCAAAACGTTAGTCATCATATTGTCTCCTGCGGCGGAAAAGAAAGAAAATACCTTCCCAAGAAAATTCTCCCAGCATCACTATGGGTAATTATGGTGCATAATTATTTTTTGCCTGTATATTTTTGTTATTTTTTTATGCTTTGTCTCGCTCCTTTCCTCTTTTGTGGCTTACTTTACTTTTACCAATTGCTGTGGTGGCGGTAAAAGATAAAAACCAGGGCAAACTCAGCTTGATCCTTTGTGTCTCACGTATCTTTAGATATCTTGAACGTTGTACGTCTCTGTCACGCCAGACATGAAAAACGAGCAAGACAATCTTTTCGAGGCTAAAGGAGAGGCTCAGAGGGAAAAAACGCCAAGTAAAAATGTCTGCAAAAAAGAACAGAAACACCGACCTGCTTGGCCGCCGGCAGGAAGACAAACAAAACGACCAGAGGGGCAAAAAAAAAAACATATAGTAAAAAAGAAAATGCGGATCGATCGAAACGAAAGGTGGAAACTTGTTCTGGGCGATTTTCTGCAGCCAAGACACTGGCCGGTGCCCTTGTGGGCTTCTGGTCTGACCCTGTAGGCTTCTTCGATTAGCAGCAATAAAAGTGCGTCGCTGTCGGCCGCGTCTGGGAACGAGGCGATCGCGGTGCTGCAGGGCTCTTTCTGCTCCACATAACCTCCAATTCCATAGTAGTTACAATTTTGCTGCTATGTTAGCTATGACAAATTCAACGTTTTTACAATATTGCAGAGATCTGAAATTTGCGCACCTGGAGACACAGCTTCTAAACCTAAACAAAGCTACTGCGCGAATAACTGTTAATCAGTGTAGATCGTTGATGATCACGGTTTATTGCACATACTCTCGGCCGGGCCGGTCTTGTTGCATTCAAGAAATGCTTCCTCCAGGGCATTTTTGCGACACGCATTTAGCCGATTAAGGAGAAATACCATCCGCGCACCGGCCGGTGCCCCCTCCTTCGACGTTTTTATTATTGGAGTTGTGCAATTGTAAGGTGCCTGAAGGTGATGTCAAAGTGAACAAGAGTCAGTCGCCGGACCCCAATGAGTCATGAGGCTGCTGCTGTCCACTCTGCCTCATTTTTCCTTTTCGTACTACGCGTATTGCACTTTCTGGAACTTCAACAAAATACTGACTGGCGTGCATGCGCATAAGTGTAGTGTCTCTAACCTTTATGCAACTCTCTTTCGGTTATACAAAATCAAAGTCTTATTTCTCGTTCCGCCTTGGAACACATTCTTAACTGTAAAAAATTCAATTTGACACTCGCACAAGGCGTTGAGGCACTTTCTTGTGAAAAGAAGTTCGCGAAAAGAAGTTTTGCAAAGAATAATTGGTTTAGGTTAGGTGATGGCGGAAGTGATTAATTTTGAAGTCGTTTGGGGTCATTTTCCTTTTCTAACTCTTGACTTATAAGGTCTTAAGCACGGTATGATCTGCCGTTAGCGACCGTAAAATTTGGCTTAAAAAAATATTTGGTGTGAGTTTGCTTTATGTTCAATTTTCAAATTGTTCAACCGTTAGATGAAAATTGTTCAAATGAAGTGTACAAATAACGGAACCAAAACTAGAAAATTGTCGAATAAACAGATCGAAGCATATTTGAATGAGGTTAGGGCTGACGAAGCAAAACAGAGTACCACAGGGATAAAATTTTGGTCCTATCCCATCTAATTTCTTGAAAGCATTGCTCTATTTATTTGATTTATCATTTGCGCGTCAAAATAAATAAACAATTATTCAACTCATATGACACCCTCACAGCACTATTGCTGTATCATGTCTACCTCAAGCTACTATATTATCATTTCATCGAAATTTTCATCTTGAACTCATACCTGAACCTCCAAGTATCTCTCATTATTGTGCAGACTACTTTCAAGTAACGGTTCTGGAAAAACAGTGAAATGGCAATGGAATGGAATTCGATCATTGATGATGGAACACGTCTCATAGTATAATCGCAGGCATAAAGGTAAAAGAAATCTCGTTATATCCGAAACGAGGAATTTAATCTCTAAGCGATATCCGATTATGATCCGTCTGATCACGTAACACCGCCAATAATTGCAAGTTATAAATCATAAAAATAATTTTCATAATCATCATCAGTAGGGTAATAATCACAGACAACTTAATCTAATGTTCAACTCATTCAACTTTGGGGCAGCGATCGTCGATCGGTTGAATTTTTTTTCATGGCCGCGCTAATTAGCTATCGGTCTCATCAACCAGGTAGGCAACATGCCGCTTGTTAGCTACAATCAACCAACAAAAGCTGGTGGTGCTGACGACACAAAAACGATGCCGCCGTTGTTACTTCCTGGTTTTCGGGTACATCGGAGTGGAATCTCCCTTAATAGTTCGCGGTAACGATTCTGCTGATATATTTCAGATTATGACCAAGTAATGGGACTGACTGACTTTGTACGCCCCGGCCAGCGGCGGCCCCATAGCCAGTAAAAAGAAGGTAGAAGCAGATAGACTTTAGTTATTTCCTTTTGGTGTGGCTCTCGTCAAAATACTTCTTTAAGATTATTTTTGTGTGCAGAAAGGCAATGCGCGTAAGCCACTTCTTCGAACGGTACTTGTCTCCTCCTACAGATGCCATTCGATACACAATCGATCCAGTTACACGGCCTGCACGATCGACGCAGCAAACAATAACCAGAATTCATCATCTTTCACTTACAGCGTTCAGAAGAATTTTTTCTTTATTATTTTTGTTTAACGACTTTTTTTACCTCAATGAAGCTGATCGCCGCCGTGTCATTTGTTGTTTAAAAGCATTAACCGGACATTCATTTTATATATTATATACTATATATATATATATATTTTTTTTTTTTTTTTCATCGAGCATTCCTCGTTTGGATCACCGGTTTTTGTACCAAAAAACGCGACGAATTACTGTAAATCTTCTTCTTTTGCTGTGGCGCAAACAACTTCAGCGAAATAACCGTTACAGAGTAATAAGCGAGATCATCGACACCGCACCGCGAAATGAGAGGAGCATCATTGGCCAGCAGCAGAACGAGGACGAAGACGCTGGACCCTCCATCACCAACGTCTCTTGACGAGTTCTTTTGCATTACTTTCAATTATGAAATTACCGAAGAATTACATTATTTTTTCTTATTTCGAAGGAATTAATTTCCTCTTCTCTGGCTAAGTGAGACGCACGCATCGATAAGAAAACAAAAAAAAAATCGTTTAATTCGATGCAGTTCGGACATGCGGTGCTATATGCGCTGGAGCTGCGGCGATTACGTGCACTAAACATAGCACGAACATGGTCAAGTATACGAGCGGTGGTGGAAAATGCTGGGAACCACTCACCTGGTAGTTTGTCAATCCAGAAAATCGCAGTTTTGCACGCAAATTATATCGTACGCACTCGCTGCGTGCATCACATCACCACTGGGCTGCATGAGGCTGCGTAGAGATGCACTTTTGCACGGTGCTAATTACAGCGTATTAGGCCAAGAATGCCATTCTGGGAACTCCAACGTCCGAAGAGTTAAGCAGGCGAAACACCTAAAACATCATATAAAATATGTGTTAATTGAAACGTTAAGAAAAACGTTGCTTTTAACTTAAGGATCAAAACATTTACCGACAATTGCTTCTTTCTAAAGCTTTAACTACATAAATTTAAAAATACCTAATCAGTCAGTCAATGGTTAATTTGCTCATTTGGACGGGGAAACTTAGTTTTTTTAAAATAAGGCGATCAGTGCGAATCAGACTCGTCACTTTAATTGCATTTTAAATCGTTTCGGAATTCTAGAAAGACTACAACTTTTCTGTTGTCTTCATAGAATAATCTTAACTTTTTTTAAAAGTGTTATTAATAAAGAGGAAACAAAATGGTAATTTTTTTACCTCTATAAATAAAAGAGGGATAAAATTAGAGGCTTAAAAATTTTTTAATTTCGATATTGTTCAGCTAAAAAAAAAGAAAATAAGCCCAGCCTTCATTCTGTTTACCTGGAAAAAAATATTATGATAAACGCGTGGCTGGCCTTCAAGGCAAAACTTTTGATCGGCATAAATCAAAGCAGGTAACAAATCGATCACATCAAAAGCCAACAATAATAAGCGTCTCCGGGTGGCATAAGCCAAAAATAAAGTGGCAGCCTATAAGAATTGTGAAATTTTCCCACAATTAACGCAATGTCATTCGTTTTATAATCCACGCGTTATCGGCGGAGACGCGTCAAGGATCCGCGAAGGTTGGTGCCCCGAACCCCGAATAAATTTACTGCGATTTGGGTCTACCGAGAGGGTTTGTATGCCTAAATAAATACTGGAAAAAAATATTTTATTTAAAGTGCTAGACATTTGGCCGCTTTTAGGTAGTGCATTCGTTCTACTTCGAAAGGGACCCTAATCTATCTTTTTACGGTTTTTCATTTTGAACATCGATCCCCCATTAATTAGTAAAATGTCAGGCAAGATATTCAACAGTCGATAATAACTGAAAAGTAGGTCTCTGGCTTAATCAACCCAAGCAGGCACATAAACTGCGCTTACCTCCAAAATTCAGGCTCCGCTGGCAGGCAAAAGAGACCGTCACGGCGCGGCAGGCCCAGGCAGGCGCTGGTACTTTTCGAGACTTCGATAATGTCGAAAAGATCGGGTGGAAGCAAAAACAAAGGAGACGATGAAAAAAATCGAAAACAAAAATCGCCGAACCACTGAATCGAATACGCGAGGTTTTGTATCCGTGTAGCGTATAGGCTCGGAGGTAGCAACCCAATAAGAGAATTACGAAAAATACCTAAATACCACACGATCCAATTCGAAAATGGACAAAAAATATGGTTGAGAGTGACCACACGAAGCCATACACCGCGGATCGGAGCGCTAACAAAAGCGTCCGCGGATCAGAGAAGGTCTGTCCATTTAGCGAAAATAAATCGAATTTTGGTTTTATTTCCACGAAATTCTCATGACCGTGTGTGTTTTAATTTTGCTTTATTTTTTTTTTTATTATTATTTTGTTATTTTGTTTTTGGGGCCCCTGTTTTTGCTGCCACCTAAATATGCTTTTGAAAGCTGGGGGCTTTGGGCGGCTTTTGTTTAAATTGCCCTCAGTTTCTCTTCAAGCCTCAAGGAAAGGTCTAGAAAGATGCCGCCAAAAATGTTAAGCTTTTGTAGGTTTGTTTTTCATCTTTGAGACCTGGTGCAAGTCTCAAGGAATTTTCTTGGAATTGATGATAATACATTTGGAACAAGGGATTCAGTGATTTAAGCATTTCAGAATCCGGATGGAACCATTTTTTACGTTCATTTTTAGATATATGTAGGTCGGAAAAATTATGTTATGAATTGCTTCTGCTCTGTTTTAGATATGTACTTTTCGATAGGCATATTCAATCATCAATTTTGCATAATTATATCATACTAATTTACCCGCTCCCAGTGTTGCCCAGGCTACATATTATTAATTAACTTAGATATGATAGTTCTCAAATACCCTAATATTATAAAATTTAATTAAAAGACGACGAAGTATCCTATATTATTCTTCGCCCTTTACTTTAGCTCTATGCCAAATTTCAGCGAAATCGGTTCAGTAGTTTCAATGTGAAAGAGTAACAAACAGACAGACAGACACACTTTCGGATTTATAATATTAGTAGGGATTAATAAATAGCTTCAAAATTAGCAACTATTTTCGAGACTAGAACTTGGTAATACTTCTAGAAAAAAAAAATGCATTCCGATTTCTGATCTTCAGTTATTTAACAGATAGTTGTTGACGAGCATAATGATTAACTAGAAACAGAAATCCCGAAGGTTGGGCTCCTAAAAATGCGTGCACCGACGAAGTCCATGAAATTTAATCCTTCGAGGAAAAAGTGCAATTGAGTTCGATCCAGTGATCATCTTTTGCCAAGTTGCAGCATAAATCAAATTGATAACGATTTGAAAGTAGAAGTGCACTTCGCAACATTCAATTTCCGCTTAGAATTTTAATGCCTTCCCCCCGTCCGGCGGCGCTCCGCCCCTAAACTGCTCCTGGCGTCTTTTGCAGAGTGATCCCATTCCAATTGCTCATTTTTCACGACGCTTACGGTTTTCTGCGAATTTTTCTTGGACGTCTTTTCTTTTCTAGCTATTTTTTTATGTTTATTTATTTATTTTTTTTATTTTTTTGTGACTTGACTTGTCTTCGGAGCGCTGTCGTTTCACTTAGAACGAGCCATCACAAGATGTTTAGAGCGATTAAATTGAGAGATAGCCCCGAGAAGTAACCTTATACGGTTCAATGATTTTCTAAGTACCTTTTCTATCGGGGCGCTGAAGCGACCGAAGCACCAGTACTTTGCGAAGAAACCGCTATTACTTCGTTTTAGTCATCTTTTCGCTTAGTTCAGTCGAATGAATGGTTTTTACCTTTCGTAAAATTACGAATACCCCGCGCGAGAAACGGCACATTTTTTAACGATCGTGGGTCCCCAGCGCGACTAATTAAATGCAATTGAACCGGGATTGGCAATGATCGCGAAATAAAGTGATTTCTGTTGCATTTTCTCAGCTGGTGTGCCTAACTCTGTCAGGCTATTCACCATTTTATACCTAGGCACGGCGCGGCGGTGCAATGTGCGCAATCGTTAATCGATTGTTGTCTCCCTGCTGCCTCTTGTACAGCGAGGAGGTCCGTTTTCTTGGGCACCTTTATCACTTCGGCCGCTGTCATCGACCCAGCGATATTTCATTCCCTAGCGCATACATGACATCAAACATGAGCGAGGTGTGACATACGGCTGGCGGAATAATCGCATCAATGTGCAGCCGCGTATTCGATATCTTTCTGCTACTCGTCAGTGACATAACTGCATATTTGAGTATCGATCCGCGATCACGATTGTCGCATAGAATGTACAATTGTAAGTTATTTGCACTCTCTTTCTCAAGATCTACGCAAAATCTCAACCGCGTGGGGATAACTATAAGCTAGACGAAGCTTTTCCGGTTAATTGATTTATGACCCTATCTGGGAAAAATAACCTGCTCGAAAATGCCTATAAAAAGCATGGAAATTGTTCAGTTTTTTCTACATTCCACCATGTAATATATAGATATACGATTCATATTGGGCAGATCAAGATCTTCTCGATAGTTATACCTATTTAATGATCGATATACTTTTTATAAGGGGTATATATGGCTTTCGTCGAGCGATGGTCCGGATATTCCAGAAGATCTGGATTACCTTCTGATTATTCAGCAATAAAGGCTTTACTTTTCTTCTATTTTTATCAGTGATCTTCCTGTACTGCACTTTTATTAAAAAGATTTGATATGCAATTCTATTTATCCACTATAGCGTATACGTGCATTTTTTGATGAAGATACTGTATGTAGAATAAACAATAATGTTACTTATTTAATGTTACCATAGAAATCATGTAATATGCAATTGATTCAAGCATCCTCATCATTTTTACAACTTCCTAGAACAAAGAAATTGATTAAAAATATAAGATATTGGAGTGTTCTACTAGATGTACGTAGAAAAGTATACACATTTTAATCTTTGATATTAAAAGAAGCTTGTTTCATAGTCCGCATTAAAAAGAGATTCATATCTTTACTTTTTGTTTTCAAACAATACATGATATCAATTTTGGCTATCATTATTTGATAAGTAAAATAGTGAATAACGCAGCCATGCTTACATTATTTTCTAGGTTTGGACGTGTACTAGTTAGACAAATCTTAGAAAAGAGCGTGATTTAACACTATTCAGTTTAAACATTTTGTTTTCCTAAATACTGCCGGAAAGCTTGATATTGCAGTAGTCTAAAATATGGTGTAGAGTTATCCAAACTTTTATAGTTAATTATAATACAATACAAATTGTTTTGTTGCTTGGTCAAAATCTAAACTTGATGTTCAAGTCCATGTATCAAAAATTTAACGTTTTTTCCCTGGGTTTGGAGCAATTTTACAAAAGTGCCAATCCACGTACTAAGTAATGGCCACAAATAATCTGTCGTTTCGTTCTAAATTAACATTGTCGCCAATTGCATTGTTCAGCCATTCGCAGTGCCTTTGTCTTATCGTTTTATCAAAGTGCACTTACTTAGTCAAATCCCCAACTCCCGATCTCCAGCAAAGCCCAAGCAGAACGCGAACGTAGTTTGCGCGGCTCCCTGTGATGTGTTGACGATGACGACGATGGTCACGATGATGATTCACCCACCGAGTTCGGAATGGTCTCTGCAGTCGGCAGTCAGTCAAACCAATCCGTACTCTGCTCCACCGTGTTCCACCATCGGCGGCAGCAGCTTGGGCCTTCTCAGCTTTTGATAGTTTCGGGGGGCTTTGATTTTGTTGTCACTGTAGCCCAGGACTGGAAGTGAGTCGAGTCGGGGGCTCTCGAGTTGGTGTCAACCTTTTTGTTTGCCTTTTTCCATGCGTTACTCGTGGTGTGGCCACCAAAAGCCATAGAGAATTGTGAGGTACAACGAGCGATAGATAGACTGACTAGCCGACAACGACTACAACGACCACGGGGGAATTCTGGATCGGAAAAATTTTTCACAGCAGCGAACCATAGAAGCGAAACATTGAAAGCGCCTCAACCACACCAAGAGGCATTCATGAGTTCAAAGTTTCCAGTCATGGACGACGGAAATTACATCGCAGTCGTATGTTTTATTATTATTATTAAGAGATGAACGCTCAAAGAAGGCTTCTTTTTTTTTATAGCCGTCTTGATCCAGAAAATTATAGTCAAGGCAATTTCGCGTTCCACTCTCTCACTGGATTAAACGGCTTAATTCCTCTTAGTATGCATTTTGGTGATTTTTGGAGGAGTATCTCCGGGCTGAATTTGTGTGGTCCCACCAGAGGCCTTGTCTGCCTGCTTAATGAAATTCGGAATAAATAAAATAAAAAAAAAGAATTTTACATAATTTTCGTCATCGAAATTATCAGGCAATTTAATGATTGGCGGCTGCCATTGAATACAGGGGCTGTCTGGCGGGCCCGTCAACTTGATTCGTGAAATTGATGATTCCGTGGAGCCATAACTAGGCTGAAAGAGCGCTGCTTTAATTTTAATACATAGTTAAGAGTCAAGACGCATACTGTGGTATTTGCTCCGTGAAAGACGATGGGATGGAAACAGCTGCCCTCTGTCTCATGGGAGCTTGTGCGAGCGACTTAAAACTAATTTAAATGTTGACACGTTTTGACTATCGACTGATTTCGCTTCAAACCGGGAGGATTTATTTATAAGACGCGAATTTCACGGTTGATATTCATATTCTTAAATATAGACTGATAATGAAAAGAGGAAACGATAATACTTATTAGTGTCTTACCCAGGAAAACATCATTTTTCTATTTCATACATGGAGAAGTAGTAGAAATTGATATAAGTGTTTAGAAAGATCTTTAAAACCTTTCCTATACTATATTGTATTTGGTTTCGACACATTTCTAACATCAAATTTCCCTGTAACTACTTAACTTTTATGAAAATGCTTTCTTCTCGAAGATGCATTTTAAAACTAACTGAAAGTTATCAGATTGCTATTTCAAAATGATTTCTCAAATGAATATAAATCCCTTTTCGAAGGAATAAAACAACAAAGTCACAATAATTTTTTCAGTAATAAAATTTTTAATTAAACCATAACAAAATACTTTTAACTAGAAAGTTAGAGCTATTCAATTCGAAGAAAATTTTAATTTATAAAAATTTTCATGAATGAGGATGATTTCTTTTATTTTACCTTAGCTTTTAAACTAGAATGCTGCTGCGTGCAATCATTAATAAAATCTTTACGAAAAGTTATTAATATGCTGTTTTAGGATATTACAAAATGAACTAATTTGATCAAACTATAACTCTGTTTTCGCGTTACTAAATTCAATGAAATTTTATAAGTAAGGTATGTTAGTAATAATATATTATAATATTATATATATAAATAATTTAATAGTCTACAGTTAGTTATAAAGCCGTGAAAATGATCGACAATGCAAAATATTAGTAACAAATGAAACAATATATGATTAAATATGCATTTAGTTACTAACCAGTAACTTTGTCTTATTAATTTAATTTAGACATTTAGGGGTCCTGGTTAACCATCAGCTCTTTTTTCAGAGTGGACTTTCTTTGTAATTAATTATTATGAGTAAAAATGACCCAAGAACAAAAGCAATAACTTCCAAAAACGTTCCTCGATAAAAAATTGTTTTATAGAATATTTTCGTTATATCTTTAAAATAACTAATTTATTTCTTAGGTGTGTTTTAATTATACCATTGTCCGAAAAGAATGATAAAAGCCAAAAAGTTCAGACGTGCCGGAAATTATAATTAGCGCCAAATTGAAAACTGTTAAGCACGGTTTGAATTCTAATTGAATTAGTAAATAAAAAGGCAATTAGAAGAATAGAGGAGAAGAACATGAAAGATAAATGAGCATTTTCCTTAGCCGTTAATCCTAAAGAACACCACCCATTAGAAAAAAAATGTTACTTACGTTCTACTGTTCAATCTCGAACTATATAGCTGTGACGAAAAGAGTTCTCAACCGGTTGGCGCAATTCAAGTTTTGCATAAAATTTCTTATGTCTGTTCATCACATTACGGAAAAAGTCCAATTTTAAGCAAATCTTATAGCCCGGAGCTTGCTGGCACAAGCTGGTGGCAAAGGCGAAGAATGAAGAAAAAAAACGGCAGCCCGGTACACAATTTCCACCGGGGTCGAAACAGTCGAAGAAACGGAAAGGCTTGCTAGCGAAGGCGAAGACAGTCGACTACACGACACTGGGTAACAAAAGAAAACAAAAAATCACTCGAGGTTGGAACAGTTAAACGACAGAAGAGAGAAAAAAACGAATTATTCACATCACAGAGAAAACGGCACTTGAACGCGCTTAACATAAAAAATCGCCCGGAAATGTTTAAGCAAAGAGCTTCAAGGAAAAATGTGACGAAAAACATAACAGACACTGTCGTTGTCCATCGCCATGAGTCACTGGCAGCAGCAACCAACGACAGTACCACCATCAGCCGCTACAAAGGAGTTCCCGCGGCTCATTTTGTCCCAACCGAATGCGCTTGCACACTATGGTGGTCGAACATGATCCACATATAAGTCCGTTTCAGCCCTGCATTTTGGAAGCAGAAATCGCAATCCACCACCGGAAAGTCCACTCTGGACTTAGTCGTTATGCCGCTGTTGAGTTGAATATTTGGACTAATTTTGGGTGCTAAAAGTTCTATTGGACAACACAGAAGACAATACACAAAAGCAAAATGTAAGTATGAAAAACAGCACAACAAAACCAAGAGAAAAGACAAGACATCCAGCGGCCGATCAGAAGACACGACCATCGCCGCTGGAAGCGCGCGCACAAGTGATCCAAAAGCGTCTTCGATTCTGTCTGGACGGTGCGGATTCTTGGTCTTGGACGTTGCATCGAACGACGACGACGACGACGGTCGAAACAGCTGCCGTTCAATTCAATTCAAAAGTCCCATTTTGTGTGGTACACGCACGCTCACATTCGCCCAGAAGCCTCGAAAAAGGCCCGACAAACAGCAGCCAAGAAAACGCACATTGCCGCACACAGCAGCACAGCACCGCGCAGCGACATGAAAGCCTTGCTGCGGACTCGGTGGGGCCCCCTTTGCTAATCCGCGCTTCGAGGCCTCGGCGTTTTTTGAGCTGGGAGCTCGGCTCAGCGGTTCTTGTTTACATGGAGTTTCTCTCTCGTTCCGTTCCACGGCGGACCTCGCTCAAGAACTGTGAGAAAACAGCGTGCCAGCCAGCGCAGAATTGTTTCCATCTTTTCAGTGTGTAATTTTCTTCCTTGTTCTCTGCACACCCGGCCGCGGAAGGCCGCACTTCCCCTCCAGTTTCTGTACAATTTTTGAGGCCTGGCTTGCAGCGAGGTGGCTTTTGTAACTGTAGAAATGGGCTACAGCGGGGTTTAGGAGAACGATTTTAAGTGATTGTCTTTTCTTAAGGCAGCGCGTACACCTCTGAACGTTAAAACATTTTAAAGATTTTGTCTTCATGTCTCATCCGTCAAGAAATTTCAATTCTAAATACATTAGCCGTTTATTTCTAGCATTAAACCATTCTAAGCCCTACAATAGCATTTGCGACAGTTGAGCACTGATTTCATTGTTCTACATTTAAGGTCTAAAAAATTAACGTATAGTTTTAATGCTTGTCTAATTAAGGCATTGGTAAATAACTAAAGCTGTTCGATTTTGTATGTTAAATAAATTTATAAAAAAAAAAAAGATATTGATTTTAATTTAATCTTTCAGTTTCAAGTAGGTCGACATATAAAAAATTTTTGACCGCGTTCGAAAACGAATCCAGTTTGCCACTCCTAGATTCAAGACGAGAGGTTAAACACCGGCTTTGTTAAAATTCGTCCAACCGTTTCAAAATTACGACGATATCTATTACCTTTGCGTAACCCGCTAAAAATTAAAAATAAATTAAGATTTCGCTACTTAATGTATTTAAAAGCGTTGTAACTACACTATCTCGTTAAACTTTTGGCTTCTCATTTTACGTCAATTGCGTTGAACTGAAAAGCTATGAAATAAGTCGTTACTACAATTTTGCTACTACTAATTGAAATTAATCTATTTTTAGAAATCAGTGAAGGGATTACCCGCAATTGCTAGTACGTAAAAAAAAAATTTGCAGCTGAAAACAATATCATTTCTTATTTTTATATGTACCGTGAAATAGAAAGATCAACAAAATAGGGGAATTCCACCTCTTTGTTCAAGATATACACACATACATACTTATATATTATAGAAAGTATTGAAATGATTGATCGCATGCAAATTTAATTTTTTATCGCACATGCAATTATTTGTACAAACTAAAATTTTCCCTACAACAATGATCATGGACATAGATCATCATTTAACTGGTAACTTACTGATTATTACCAAGTTCCCTAAAGTATTAACTATTGAAATAAATAGTAACATAATTTTTTAAATAAAACTTCATATTACTTAATTTGTTCTGCAATTGTAAACTCACTTTGTACGCCCCCCATAAAGTATTTCAATGTGAAGTTGTATTGGTAAACACTTTAGGAATAATCAAATAAGCACAGAAAATTCTAGGGGAAATCAATGATTTCTCTACGCCCTACCTTATCAAGATTTATAAGAGGACCAAAATACTCTGTATGTGACCTTTCTTCATTTTAGTAATCATATAATCTCGAGGAGCATGAAAATAATTTTCCAACTGAACAAATTTTGAGTTACAAACATTTTTGAATTTCCATTTCTGTATGGTTAATAACATCTACTGGTCGATGCGACAATCGGAGGGCTGAGTGGGGAAGAAGTTTACTCAAGTAGCATTGAAATGAATTCGGTGAGAAATTGAAAAGTGCAACCCTAAAATAGGATGTAAAGCTACTGGATGAAATTAAAATGGTTTGAGGGTATATGTGTACACATCTTCTAGACCGTGGGTGAGATGATTACATCATTTTGTCCAGTGCAATTATTGCACGAGGGGAGTGATTCTACGCATCAAAATGGTCTCGAGATTACGTCTCAATAAATTAAACTTGTTTTATCGCAATTTTCACCGCAAAAAATTTGTTGGCGCGAGCTAAAAACAAAATTAAAGGCAATCTCCTCATTTCGTTCAGCCATTAATCGAGCCCCAAAGACTTAAACCCCCAAAGAGGCCCAACCGTTGGCCTGTTCTTCGTCGTCGTAATGAGCGACCGGCAGGTGCCAGAAGGGCGCATTGAAGCGGCTCATTTAAACGGCGCATCTTGTGAGGTGCGAAGCAACGGGCGAAAGGTTTTTTCCCTGAACTAAATAAAAGTAAAAAATAAATAAAATCGAAATTATTTTTGGCCCGGCTCCGAATCCTCAACCGAGCTTAATGCCATTGACGCATGTTTTAGCTCCGGCAGGGACAGGTGAATGAGGTCTCTAAATCTCCCCGGCGAATACCCCGAAAATGAAGGGGTTTATAGCTCGTGCTACGTTTTGGATAACGAAAATGGCTTATTGCACGATCTCACAAATTCCCCGTGGGGCTGCGCCAGTCGTGATCATGATAATTACTCAAGTCAGTTGCGCCCTGACCAGTGGTGAAACTAATTAATGCCAGCGTGCATACCTTGAGCATAGGGCAGCTGCAACTTTTAAGAAGTGGGTTAAGTGAAGTGCGACTGCCGAAAAATGTAAAATGTCATTGGTTCAGAAGGAAAAGGTATGTATGCCAGTCTCCCGCACCAAAAACGAAATGAAAAATCATAGGGCAAGGAGCACGTGTCGAAAGGTGTGCTAGCAACACCTGGACGACTGATAATACTTAAAGGAAACGCAAAATAAAAGTAAAGTTAAGATCGACGAGCGAAAAAATAGACTGCATTTATGTTACCTACCAAGAAGTAATACGAAAGGCGTTGACTAACCGAAAATGGTGACAAAAACATTCCTACCAGGATTAGGATTTTCCAGAGATGCGATTCCTTTTCGAAGGTAAGATCATCAACTCTCAGGACAGCAGAGTCAGGTAGCTTACCTGAAAAGAGCAAAAGAAAAAAAAAATTTTAAAAATGGCGAAGATTAAAGAATTTCAATGTATTGAGCAGGAGCAGATGTAATTTTTCTGGACCCCAGTTCGAACCAGGGGAAAATTTTCTGAAATTACCAAAGCTGCAGTTGCGGTTTCTGGGCAGTTGTGATGGACTCCGCTGCGTGGTAAATATCACCGCCGATCATTCATCAAGCTCACAAAAGAGCAAGAACCTTGCCAACTGTCGAGTGGCACGAGCAAATGCGATTTGCCCGCATCGCGCGACCAAAGGTAAACTCCAATGGCAGACAGATGCAGGAATCTTTCAAGAATTGCAAAGAATGGGCAAAAGTTTTGCAGGAAATGCAAATGCATAAGCGCAAGCGACAGCGCTATTTTACGCCGGCTCATCCGGTAGTTGACTAATGGTAGCTTCCAAGTTTTTTCTAAGAATTTTATAGCGTAGAATGTTTACACACAGCTCTTGCCCGTACGTCTTATCTTAATCCAAAAATCACTTACCATAGCAAATTCCGCGGTGGTCCCTCCGATAGCGCTCAAAAATTCAAATGAGTGGACTTCTCTCCTCGCTCGTATACTAACTGCTGGTACAAAATCTTCTTTCACATTGCGAGATCGATGAGCTCAGCTTTCCGACGGCAGCCGCCCATACTTCCAGTCGACTACAACGTCAGCAAATTTTCTTGCAAATTCTAGATTACTTAGTGCTATGCCACCCAAAATGATCTATGTAATTGTAAAAAATTGTTACTAGTGCATTAGAAAAATTGTAAAAGAAAAATTAAAATATTTTGTGGTTTACCTAACCATTATTCACATTTCTCTATTGAAGAAGATTTTTATCCGGTAAAATTATCGCTGTGAGTTAAAATCCCAAAATTTTTACGTATTATTATTCTACTTTCAAGATGTTAAGGACATTTATTTAGTTTTTTCTTGGAATAAAAACTTTAATCATATCAGTTTTTAACGAGAACTACTTGAAAAAATAAGGTTGCCAAACTGCTATGCTTTTCATACTTCTCATACTTCTTGGATTTGATTTTATATCTGCCCTACATATCATATTTCATATGAACAGAAACAAACTCGCTTAATTGAAAAAAACGATATTAAAAATGCCAAAAATGCAAAAGTAAACATTGTCCATCCGAGAAAAACGGTAGATGAAATTATAACCTGTACACTGTAAGCCTTATTAAAATAACCAATCTAAAATCCATGTTATTTTCTTGGTGATATTAAAAAAAGACGGACAAGTGCGAGTAGAACTCACACCCTGAGGGTTCCGTACCGTTATATTACAGTAAAACTTAGTAAGTAGTTATTTCTTATTTTCAATTAAATTGGAATCATAGAAGAAAAAATATTTTTTTTTGTGATGTAACTACAAATTTACGGTTTTCGAATTTTTCCCTTTACTTGTGATATAAGACATTGCTTCTTGCCAATTTTCATGATTCTAGGTCAACGGCAAGTACCCTATAGGTTTTGATTCCCTTGCGAGTGTCAAAATATGCGGCATAAACGGCCGTATGTTTTGATTGCGTTGACTTAGAAGTTTGATTTTTTCACAGCTCCGAGGGATTGCAGACCTGAGTATTTAATATTAATTTCAACTTGATACCTCCACGCGTTCCTGAGAAAAATGGTCTGGACAGACAGACAGACGGACAATGAAGTGATCTTATAGGGGTTTGTTTTTTTCCTTTTGAGGTACGGAACCCTAAAAATATCAATACTGCTAAATTTCATGAAAATCGACATGAATTGCGTCCGAACAATGTGATTTTGTATGTTTGCACTAAACATTGTGGTTTTCGATATCTCATTACAGCAAAAAGTTTAAATCATCCGAACTATCGAGTGTTTTATATATCTTTTCTTTTTTATAAATACTGTGCATTTATTCTACTATGCATTATACTCGTACAGGCCTGTAATAAATTTAGTGGTCGAATTTTTCTGTGTGAGCTGGTCTTATTTAAAAAACCTCACATAAAAAAACCTACTAAAATTCCCACCAAAACTAATTCCGAATAGAATTCGTACCCTTAAATTGTTATTGCATTATAATAGCACTAACGACATTGCCGTATGGTTTACACATCCCGGGTGTCCCATGACCGGATATAATTGTCTTCCCAGACCGGAAAAATGACCCGTTTTACCTTGAACATGGCACATCCCCTGTGATCGCGCGATTGATCAAACAAGTCCCAACGTGATCAACACGTGGTAACGCCATAAACGAGGAGATCGCGGATATTGTACATACGAACGACATTGGTTCTGATATGATACAGAAGGGTTTGAATAAATCACATTGAGCAATCTTAAAAAAGTCTATATAGTAGGGAAGGATATTTTCCCCGGGGTGAATCAGTGAATCTGAGAGAGTCCTTCGTCCCTTGGGTGAAAAGAAATTTAAATTCAAGGTTATATCCCTCTTTGCCGGGCTTTTGTCACGCAAAACCCCTTCCTCGTCACTTCTGGGGGGGAATCCATTCAATGACGCATCGGAAATTCTCACGCTGCGAATGAGCTGCAATTATGAGCTATCGGCAGTTACCCTGAGGTTGTTTGGGAACTGATGCAACTCCGTCAGGACGACACTTCCAGTTCTTGACAGACTTATACGCCTTATCCTGGTTAATCTGTGAAGAGAATATCTAGTTCTTGCGCACAGAAAAATTGGATTTATAAACTGTCCCTAGATATTCTAGCCTGACTAGAATTACCAAGGAACTCGATATGCAAAAGTTGTGCGCATTTGTTGAGGGGAAAACGTGTTGCTTGTCCATCATACGCATGGGATGGAATGGGTAACGACTTCCTCGAGGGTGAATTGCCCTTGAAATCTGATGTATGGGTGAATAGACGCAGTTTAACTGAAGTACATAAGCTTCAGTTCTGCTGGCGTTAGCATCCTCAGTTATTTCGATTTTATCATTTTGCAAGAGGCTGTTATTTGACGCCTACCGCCCTTTTTAGAACCACTCAATTTCCCATCGACCGGAAGCTGCTCATTATTTTCCCACCAATTACAGCTTCTACCTGGTCAGGTGTAAAACGGTGTAACCCAAATTGGTCTCAAGCACTGTACGATCGAAAAATCTCTACCAACTGGCTGATTTTGCTGGTGCCAGAGATTCGTCGCTTTCCCCCGTTCGAAATTTGATCTCATCTGGGACAGATGTTCGTTGCCAGAATTAAGTGCACTCGGCTTTGCAATAATTTTCCACTTTACAAAGCATGGCAAAAGGAGCCCCCACAGTATCAGAAAGATCTGCGCCTACCAAAACTGAAAAAAACATTCTTTTTCTCTTTTCCCTTCGGCGTTCTCATTTTTACTTTTTCTTTAATTTTTTTTTCTTGTTACTTTGCAAAAATATTTCGTCAGCGAGTTTCCATCCTTTTACACGACTTGCCACCAGCGGCCGCCGAAAAGAAGCAGTCTTGAGGATGGTGATCGTGATGATCGCGCAAAGATGCTTTCTGGGGCGAGAGGAAAGTACCTGGACCCCGGCTTTGATTAATCTCTGCGTGGAAATTTTCTCAAAAGAAATCCAACAGGCAATGATGCCCGGGTAAACATCTGCTCCTTTTCTGAGATTTTTCAATGTTTTGGTTGTCGTATTTTTTTCTTGTGCGCCGCCGTATGCCGTTCCGATCTTAATCCTCATCATCTTGGTTTTTTCGGGTAGCTCCGTACGAACTGATGCTGTGCATTGTTTACGACTTCCGCTCGCACATTGAAGTTTTTGGAACTTCTCGACGGGTTGAATGAAGAGCTATGATCAAAGTGCTGCACATTTCGCAAGGTACCCATGGGAGTTTTTCCCGATTGCGGAAGGCAGAATCTCGCAGTGTCGTAATTAATCTGGTCTTCAAAAATACTGCTGCAAATTTTTTAAAGGTTTTTGGGATTTGCCGCAATCAAAAATTCAAGATGAATGCCATTGCAACTATTTACAATATTTCAAGAGTAAGAGGTCGGCTACTTACAGTGGATGTAGTAATAAAATAATGAATCGTTATCTACCATTTTCGCCAATAAAGACTTTAGAATTTGTCTGTCATCTCACCATCTCATTATGATCATTATTTGAAAAATATCGGTCTTTGGCAATATTCTAAATACCATCTTAAATTCACTTTAAATATAGCAACCCTAAAATAAAAAGTTCTCAAGTGTTTATAAATATATAAATCATAGTACTCAAATTCAAGAAAAAAAAATCATATCTTAAGAAAAAGCATATCAAGCTAGAAGGACCTGAAATATCTAGCTCAGGGCTGGAAAAGAGTTTCTTGCGTTGCTGATTTTGCTTTTGTATTGTTTGATTTTTAAAATAAATAAGACGGGTCCAAACAAAAGCCAGTCGTGCTTTCACGGCATTTGGGATCAGCTTGAAATTGGAGTCCTCTGAACAAACAAACCATAAGCAATGGCCATGAAAGCAGATCAATGATCGCATAAATTTCTCCTGAATGAGCTGAACCAGCAAATGCCATCAAAAGGGATTTCCTCAAGTTATGGTCCCTTCCTCCCCTAAAGGATATTTAAAAAAGGATCAAGACTTTGTTAACGTAGGCTATTGTGCGTTACGATTACACACTTTTATGATCGGAACGTGCTTAAGAAAATAACCCCCATATCCCAGGCCAGGCACAACACCTGGCTCTCGCGGCCTTCATAATAATAATAAAAATGGGATATTTCTCAAGATCGCACAGGCTTATTCATTAGATAGTACCAACTGGTTACGCTGAGCTGAGCGAAGAGGCTCAAGATTTATGGAGTCCAGTTCTTTTCTTATAGCTTAGAGTCATTGTGAGACGGCAGCCTTTTGTTATAAAGTGCGTGCTGTTGCCAGGCGGTGGTTGTAACGGGGATGAAAGAGGGATGAACGATGAGCACTTAAGATCTTTACGACTACGTTAAGGTAATAGATTTCTGTGGAAACTCAATAGTTCCTAGTACCATTGAGTATTTAGAGGATCTTCTCGTCGATTTTGCAACGCAAGTACCTGAACGGTAGAGACACTGTCGAACTGATATATCATTATTTTTAGATGAATTGGACTAATTTAATCAAAACGAAAAGTTGAGCAAATCTCAGATTGCCAATCTGTCTTCTTAGTGTAATCGCAACAATGGGTTGTATGCAAAAAGAAGAGTAATTGCTCTTTTCTCAAATTATCGAGCAATTGCTTAAAGTAATATGCGAAAAAAATATTGAACTCGCAAGACAGATCTCATGTGGTGAGACTGAACTCAAAGTATGAGAATGTGCTCGGTTAAAAGCTCACAGCAAGTAACTTCTATGAATCGTATGCAAAATACTGAGAAAGTACTCATTTTTGCGAGATTAGGCTTAAAAATAAGTAAGCATGGGTTTTACGTTACTCAGTTTATAAAATACCATCGACATGGCAGACTTTCTACCTGTTTTCGCACTTTCGAGAAGAATATATAAACGAAGAAGATGTACTAATAGTGAAGATTTTCGTCAATTATATCGGTTCAATGAAAATAGTGTCCAGTTGTTAACAGAACATTTCTTAGGAGAATCTACTGAAACACGTGGCGGAGCATTACAAAATGAAGAAAAAATGAGAATTTTCTTGCGATTTGTTGGAGATCCTGGTTTTCAGAGTGGAATAGATATACCACCTAGTTTTATAATATTGTAGATGCATCGATTATTTGTAATTAAAATATTAACGCGAAAAGTCTAATTTACCAGGAATTTTATTAAGACTAGGATTGTTCTCATTGTCCATTAGAGAAAGAAAATCCTTTTCCCAATCCTTCAAAATAATTTTCTTATTTCCTGTTTTGTTTACATTCGTTTTATTTTTTAACCGCGACTTCATATTAGCTATTTTTTTATTAATTTGTTTTTCAGAAATTACGCGCCCGAATGTTGTCTTATAATCTTCAATAATTTTTCCCAGAGCCTCCCGTTTTTTCAACTTAATAAAAGATGGAAGTTGTGACTTTTCCATCAGTATTTTATACTTTTTTAGCTGATTTACTAAAAACATGTTAAGATTGTTCACTTCTGGAAAAACAGAACCCTCACTTTCACTACCGGAAGACATGATTTGTATGTATCACCTTGCACCTTGCACCTTGCACCTTGCACCAAACTAAACGAGATCTAAATTAGGTGTAAAAGCTTTAAGATCGATCTTAAAAGAAATGAGTTCGACCAAGTGAGTATTTTCTAATTTTTTTGCATACAAAAGTGAGTACGAGTTCACCGTTGTTGCTGGATCTCCGAAAATAGATAAAGGTAGTTAACTCAAACTCTGAGATTTAACTCATTTTTTTGCATACGACCCAATGTCTCGTCTTTCTCAATAGAAAAATAGTTACAATTCCTTAAGGGGGATAGCCACTGTGACGGCCGAAAAAATGAGTGATTTTCAAAAATTTTTTTGACCGGGTAAATAAAGGAATTTTTGGATCGTGTTTTTTTTATTTTATTAAGTACACATCCAATAATGTTTCCACAAATTTTTATTAAAAAATAATAAATAGTTTTAACAATGTAAACGATGCCGTAGAGCTTGAAAAAAAATTCCCCCTCCATGGTCGCATCGATTTTTCAAAAGCCGGTAATGTGAGAACAAAAACAAAAATTTTATTATAATCTGTATGAATGTAGTTATCGTTGTACGTAGCCGTTTTTGTATATTTTGATTTTTCACAAAATGGCGACCGATTGAAAATATTTTCATTTTTTCGACCGTTTTTTTTTGTTTTCAAACAGTTTAAAAAATATTAAAAAACAAAATTTTCCAAATCGGCTACGCTTAACCTTAGCCACTACTAAGACGAACAAAACAAAAAAAAATTTAAAAATCGGTTAAGAATTGTCCGAGTTATCGATGCGACCAGTTTGAAAAAAGTCGTTTCGAGAAAAACGCGTTTAAAGTTTTTAGTCCATTTCTCTCGCAATGAAATCATGTATCTTTTAAAATTTTCATACCAATATTAAACTATCGAGTCCTGGAACTTTTGATCTGCAATTTTGTACACATATTTTTGAATATATTAACTTTGATTTGAGACAAAAAAAAACAAAATTTTTTTTTTGACTCATCACAATGGCTATCCCCCTTAAAACTAAGCCATATAAAAGAATATTTTGTACAGAGTCCTAAATAACAAAACTCCTAATGTAAAGTGAGAAAAAAATTGCACCTGTCGATAATGCAGTAATTATATCTCAGAGACCGTAGATTTCTTATCTCTCTTTGATTTTCAACCGAAACTCACTTGAATAGAACCAGTTTCGAATTTCCCGAAATTCCTAGAGTAATTTTCAAAGGAAACAAATTCGGTACAGGCATCCAAAACTGCGCAGGTACGCAGATACAGTTGAGTACAAAAGAGCCGGAAAATCGTTCGTATTCAGCTGCAAAACAATTAGCCAACGCTGCATGAGTTTCGATGATTTATGCAAATTCACGGATATTACTTTTTCAGAAAATGAAAAAGGAATTTTGTCTCCTTTGAGGCAGGATAAGGTTTGGCGAAGATCTTCTCAAGCAGAAATGCATGCAAATCCAGGTGTACAGCGAAATGATTTATTGCAGCCTGTGCCACTGGTGGTTTTAAAATGTCCTTTTTGTAAGGAACATAACACACCTTGAGCAATTGATCTAGTAACACAAAATTTCTAAATAGGCAGTTTGCTGCAATTTCTTCTCAACCTCGTTTAACAAGAGGCGAATTGTTAAGCCGGGTTGGGGTCAACCGTGCCTAAATTTCTTCTGTGGCAGTTGCTTTATTTTCTTGACTGTGTCTCAACCCCAAAGATAGTTTTTTCCAACCTTCTTTAACAAAAAACGAAATCGACAACAAATAATTTTGTGGCTTAAGATGTAGAGTCCTAGACCATTTCCGAATCGTGGTGCACGTAAAAAGGTCGACAGTAACTTTGTGATGCGCAATTTGATTAGCCGTTACTGTGCAACAAGTTTTCATTTTCAGTTGCTCCTAGAGGACTTCGAGGGTAAACATGTTTTCCCTTCAAAAAAGGGACCCTACCGCGGTAGGAATTCGAATGAAACGCAAGGGTAGCTAACAATGCGCGGAACTGACAATTAACACGGTTCGCAGAATTTTGAATTATTCAGAGTTTTTGCTCTAGACTTTTTGTTCAGGGGTACAACTTACAATTGGCGGATTTTCAATTCCAGCATTGTTTAACTAGTCCGTTTGGTGGCAATGAAAAGATTGCGAAAGGAGGGGGATTTTTTGATAATATACAATCAAAAGGAATCTATCGAAATTGCTTTTGTTGCTAAGGAAACTTTACATTTTGTGGTGAATTACTATTTTGGATACTCTGATACTTTTTGTCACTTAAAGATAATTGGTTTTTTACGAATTACTAACAACGGATTTTAAGGATAGATACCGATACAACTTCTTTTCTTAACCACCACAAATAATCACATTTATTCCGGAATTCAGATCAAATCAGCGCAAGTTATTTTTTTTCGTCCTTATTTTAATTTCAATAGAAATTTAAAATGATAATAAAGATTATGATAATCGTCAAAATGTTTAGACTATCACACCTGCTTCAGGTGATTCGTCCATCATTCCATTTCGCCGAATCGAAGTAGACTAATGATTCGGACCATATCTCAGTTGCACCTTATAATTAAATAACTATTTATTAGACCCTTTGTTTCCTAAAACGATGAAAACGTGCTCCGTAAAAGCAAAAAGTTTTAATTATGTTCCAAAGTGTAAATTAAAAACGCCACGACCTACAATTATTCTTCGCGTGGATTCTTTTTTCTTATGAAATCTAATTTTCCGCGTAGTTTACTATTCGCCAGATCAGAACAACGCAGGCGACTGTTATAGACTCGCCTTGGGTGCCAGAACTATGCGATTGTGGGGCAATAATTTAGAACTAATTGTCGGAAGGTGAGCTCGCAATAAGAATAACAAATTTTCACTAGTTCTCCCCTAAAAATCTTTCTTTTCTTGGATGACTGTTCCATCAGGAACATTGCCCTACTCAAAGATACTTTTCTATCGACTACGTCAGCGAACTGTTAAAACCAAAACTACAGTGGTGACCAAATCTTTGGACGTGTTTTTCTGTAACTTTTTCTTTTGAATTTTAAGCAAAATAGGTGAGATTGAAGTGAATGCACAAACATACAGCCACCAAAAAATGAATAAACCTAATAAATTAGCTTTCAGAATTTGAAAAACTGAAAGCGGGGTCTATGGAATATTTTAAAATTTCTAATAGAAATCAGATTCACGAACTGGTCGATAGTTTTTTAAGTGTGAAAATAATTAGTAAGAAGATTAATAAATGAATGTAAAATATCTTTTATAGTTGTCTTATTATTCATTGTTTAAGCTCTAATCGTAGTGTTTCCCACTAATTCAAATTCGCATATCTTATATTTTATTTTAAAATGTTTATTTCATTTTTTTGAACATTTAACACATTCCTGCATATTCCAAGAGGATAAACCCCATTGAATTCCTTTAGTCAATGTGTCCGCTATCATGTCATACAAAAGACATATGTATATAAAAACTGAAAGTGTTGCATCGATGGTGCTCTTCATATTAATCGGAAACGAGTCATATTGAATTGATCACCGTTTAAGAAACGTGTGCTGAATTAATCCTATTAAAATGTGTTCTTCCATCCGCCAATCTACGAACACTTCAATGCATAAAAAAAAGTTCAATTTCTTTCGTATTGCGCCTGTTAAGCAAATTTCTAGACGGTGTTAGAAAACATGTTTGGAGTTGTCGCTTCTTCGATTTATCTATTCGCTTCTACCCGGTGAAATTTGTGGAGATATGTATATTCTGCTGTTATTGCATGTATCCACATGTTCAAGGCTGTTCTGCTATTTATCTGCCTAGCCGATCTCCCTTTGCATCATGCCAATAGTAATTGCACAGATAGCGCAAGACGCGTGCCACCGATAAAAAAGAAAGAACAATGACTGGGGACTAATTGGATAACATTTATTTTAGAAAGAAATCAATTTTGTTTTATATTAAATATGGAATCCCAGAAATGAATTAAATAGATGTAAATGCGTGAAACCTGAAGTGTATTATTGCATATATCCGTTTAGTAGTTTAATATTAACCAAATGGTTTAAAAAAGGTGTTAGTCCATAATTATGTTCGGTTACGGCAAAAAGAGAACGTTGATCCACGTCGCAAAGAGTTAATATTTAAAATTGTACTATCAGAGCAGCAGTATTATTAAGCACTTCAATATTAACATTAAAACCATCTGTTACCCTCCTGAAGGGATAAGAAAACTACTTTAATAAAAGGGAAAAAAATGCCCGTCCCAATCAGATTCCTCCACGATATTCAAAACAAAGTCAATGAAGAAAATGAATGCATCCCGGCACCAAAGACATGTGAAGCAGCACAGCCTGTTGCCCGGGAAATTAACGTAACGATTTGCACCTGTCTTGGGAGAGAGCCCGTGCCTGCCTAAATTACCACTCGCCCAAAAGGCAGGTAGATATCAAGGAAGTCAATTTTTTTACTCATTCCGCAACCACAGCGCTATTCGAAATTTTTCTTGTAGTTCAGCCATAATTTTAGCTGGTTTGACCGCAATTCCAGATGGTATTAATTCAGAAGAAAGAATCCTTAGCGTACAGAGAGGAAGTTACGGACTAACTTTACACGCATTTTTTAAAATGGAAAACATACACGAAAGCAACAGGTAAAATTTAGATGTTGATCTCCTTAGGGCCTTACAATCAAAAATATATGAAACTAAATTTTTTATATTCTCGGGAGACATGACTTAATGCACAGATACTTAATCTTACATCTACGGCTTATATTGGATAATAAAAAAATTATATTTAATACATACATATATATAAAACTAAAATGTAAATCGGTAAAGTCGTTCTCAAGTTATGGCGTGACCAAGGGAAATAGGGATTCATTTTTATATATATGTATAGATTCCAGTTCGAATTGAATATTCATAGCTAAGACAGGACAACGTCTCTCGGGTCAGCTATTAATATATGAAATCAATCAATTGAAAGTTGGAAAATTAAGATGGTGTATCAGGAACAAATTTTGAAATTTAAGTAGCTTGTCTGCGATCAAGTTTAAATTTAGAGTATGGGATTTTGAATTTGCTATATGGAAATTTTAAAACGATGATATACGATTTGGAGGCCACTGATTATGAATAACAAAGTATGTAGTAGCATGTCTGATTCCAAATAATCCTATAATTAATTACAACTAATATAAACCTTAAACAAACTTGAGTTAAGGAAACCAAGCTGTTCATGCCAATTAGCAGGTACTAACTTTCAGCGAATTGAGTAATCAGGCAAAGCCAGCCCATCGCAGGGCGATTGGATGATCCGATAACTCAGCCCTGAACACCATCTGCTGCAGCGAGCGAAAGAAGCGATCAAGAAAAATGAACAAAAATTCACCAGCAATTTTGTTATTTTGCAATTCTCTTGAATCAGCTTTTGTCCGAAAAACACCTGTCGAACATTTATTTCATGTTATCCACAAAATATCCTGCGTCCTGCTCATGAATTGAGGCTAACAAAGAAACTCAGTCGCTCATTGTAAATACTGCAGCAGCTGAATGCAAGCAAGTTAAAAAATAAAAAATAAAAACAATGATTTCAGTAGCCCATCGAAGTTACCGAAGAGTAAAGTTTGACAAAGTTAAATTTTTTCTACTAAACCACTAAATCAAATGGATAGAAAATTAAGAGGAATGAAATGAAAGCAATTATAATTAAATGTTCTTGGATTTAGTAAAAGAAATCCGTTTAAGAAGTATTTGCAGTTTTATAATTGTATATACATACATATATTTAATTTACTTATTTTAATTACCCTTAACTGGCTCGGCCATCTCATAAAATTAATTTAAACACCGTATCCGTGCCACTTTAATCAATAGTATACCACAAGCTTTCAACTAATCCAGGGATCGTAAATAACGATAAATAACGATGCTTCGTATTTTCATTTTAAAAAATCACATAGAAATGCACGTCATATTAAGGTATCAACTGCATCTACATACATTATATGCAGCTAATGAGTGATTTTTTCATTGCTAGTTGTATTTTTTATCAAACAAATTATATTTGACTATTTAACTATCTTACAACTCCAAATTAAACGATTAAATTTAACTTATAGTGATTTCAGTTGCTTCTAAATACTCATTACAGATTTTTACTTTTTACAATCACCCATAAGAATTATGAAATGATTTATATGTAGGTATATTTTTTTATTATGAAAAAAAAATCATAATTTTCCTTATCAGAAATAATAATTACATAATAATTTTTATTTTTATGATTAGTAATAAAAATCATCAAGTGATTTTCTACCTCACCAAAACTGTTATTTCTGGACCTTAAAACTTTTAAATTTTCTATGAGGTGTGAATTGGTGAAGACTGATAATTTAAAACTCCGAAAATAACTATTATATATTAACTAAAAATATAAAAATCGATGGTGATTTTTATTTGTTGATCAAAAAAACCAAAAAAATATAAATCCTTTCATAACTGTCATGGATCATTGTAAAAAATAAAAATCTTCAATGAGCATTTAGAAGCAACTAAAACTATTAAATGTTAAATTTAATCGTTTCATTCGGAATTTAAAAATAGAGTTCATAAATTAAATCCCTAATTAAAAAATTACTTTTAAAATAAAACTTATAACCGCTACCGACTCCAGATTAATTCTCCTCAATTTCCTTTCTTTTTATACATTTTTGAAGTTAAAAAAGATTTTAAGCATAACAACAAACATATATGTAATACTTACAGAAGGTGATTCTTTCAGTATATTTTAAAACTAAACGGATTAAAACTTTAGAGCGCTTTTATAGCCAATATTTCTTTTAAAGGCCTTAAATTTAATGCTGTGAAAACGGAATTCAATGAATAGTTCCAATATTTTCAAAAGTAGCGGCGCTTAAGATAGTTTTCTTAAAAAGATTGTATATTATACATATTGTGAGCAGCAATTTTGGGGCTAACACTTAAATGTTCTTTGGTATTTGTTATAATCTTCTTTAATTTCTATTTTGGAATCAGTTTCTAGATCAGTCTGAATATTTACTAGGAAATTCGTGACGTCACAATACATACATATATCATTTCTGAGTAGATGAAAATTTCACTTCTTTCCATTTAAAGATCAATATATTCGTTTTCTGGGGGTTACAGTGACGCACAGTGGTGTAATAGCGAAAGTTTTTAATGACTAGTGAATTTGAGGGTAAATTCTTAAGAGTACAATTGAAGGTAAGCTTCACCTATTCGCTTACTAGCTTATACTTGTGGTCGGCCCTGTTTTACATTAGCTGTTTAACACATTTATCGCTAAAGTCAAGGGAATTGCGACTTTTGCAGATGCAGGCCATGATCTACTGCAGAGCACGAGCCACACAGGTCCGCTGGGTGCCCGGGGCAATCGAGTGGAAAACTGAGTGAACCAACCACCTTAACTGCAATGTGTGGCCAGATATTGAGAAACGATAATTAAATTTGTGGCACAGGTCTCGAAGGGGCTGCTCTCCCCATGTAGTGGTGTGTCAATCTTTAGCCAAACCAGAAAAAAATTACAAGACGCCCGATCGCAAGAGGTGAATCCACGACGATCAGGCAAAAGGTGGCCAGTGCTTTGTCAAGGGCCAGGTGCTACCAGGCGTCGGTGAGTCAGTTGCTGCGATACTTTCCTGGGCCGTTTTACCTGAATTTATGGCAGATGTTTGATTTCTGAAAGGCGAACGAAACTAATCAAGAAAACCGGCCGAAAAAATACATATGCTTTATAATCTCGAAGCGGCCTGAGCCACCTTTTGTGCCCCGACGCCGTGTAGAGGGAAGGAAACGATCATCGACATGAAAAATTCCAGCCGAGACGAAAGTTTGATTTGGGGTACTAGGAAAATATCCAGCTGTGGTGGCATGTGCCACGATTCCCAGGAAGTGTACTATCACGACGGTCGGCCAAATGCCTTCAGGTGTTAAACGGATATTCGGCTAGATCTTTCGCGTGATACCCACTCCGAGCACCGATTTGTGTCAATGTAACGGCATAAATTCTATTAAAGGTCGCGCAGCAGTTAAAGCCGGCACCACAACCGGCCAATATCTGCGAGTGTATCGTGCCCTCGGTATCTTTTATCATCTTGCGCCGGCACCTCTTCAAACGTGATTCCGCTGAGTGCTCCACCGAAGCGAGTTGCGCGCACTCTCCCCAGTCCAATTTAATTGAGTTCTGCAATTCCAGCCCAGACTGTGGCTCAGGCTGAGGCTAAGTGCCTCGTGTACTCCGTGGCAGCCCCCAGGACGGATGGATGTTCCAGCGCCACACTAACTGCAGATTGTGCAGCCTTCGGGCGAAACTGAGGAATTAAGATAAAACCCTGCTACCGGCCAAGTCTCTTCAGGGAATTCGACGTTGTTTACTGTCGTAGAGCTTCTCCGGTGGCGGCGGGAATGGCGTGGACAGTCATTCATAGGACCCTTGATCGCGCCGCGTTGGATCACTTTTTGTAGCATTTGTAGCTACTATATATTTGAGCTTCTGGTGATCGCGCCTCAAAGCACTTGGGACTTGCGATTTTCTTCAGTACTTGTCGACTAGCAGTCTATAACTTGGTCAAACCAACGGAACAAAATTATAGCTATTTCGTTTTTCTTCAGGGCCTTAAATATAATTCGCACTATACCACCACTTGACCGGTTTATTCTTTATCAGAATATTTCGTAAACATTTTCAATTTTGTTAACCACAAACTTCGAAGGGAGGATGGAGAAAAAATTAGTAATTTTCGGTAATACATGGCAATAGATTATATAAGTATAAAAAACCAAAACATACATTTAAAATGTGCAAAAATAATTACTTTACATAAGATCGAGTAAAGTTCTTAATCAAAAGAAATTCTCCGGCAAATGTTTAACCCACCAAAAATTGGTAAAATTGTGTTCTAACTCCTGGACTAAGTAGAGACAAACAAGTTTTAAAATTATATATAACTAATTTTGAGGATAAGTATAAGAAAAGCTGGGAAATCGACGAAAAACTACTTCGCGGAAAGGTACAGACTTTGTTCGAAGGGAAAACTTTAGGATTTCGATTTGTTTAAATTATTTCTGAAATTCGCCATATCTTTTTCCAGCTTGTCGCCTCGACTTTGAATAATTTGCTCTGAATCAAAAATTTCATAGTTCCTTGAATATTTGATCGAAATTTTGACGCAGACCTCTCAGACTCCAACTCATGGAATTTATTGAATAATTTAAGGAATAAGGCAGCGCAATATGCATAATAAACATCTGAAAGCAGAAATTTAGCTTACCTGACTCCGCCTTTTGCTGGGTTCTCTTTCTTAACGAACTTAATATGAAGCTTTGAAGGCACCTTACTCCTTTTTGCTGAGCGACTCCCAAAATATTTGAAGAAAACGATAATACAACGCTTCTTTACAAATTTGATAATGGTTACAAATGCGCAGCAAGTTTCACCAATGACGTAAAATTAACGTAAATTTTGACTTTCATGGCAGTATTGCGCCATCTACCGGAATTCTTAACGGTTTACCACCTATTCAGTGATTGTTGAAATGAAATTTATGAATAAACTAATTGATTATATACTTATATATTCTATGTAATCAATGTGAAATATTTCTCGAAGTGTATAAAAAATCATTTAACCAAGCTTTCATGAGCATTTTATTAATTGTACAAATCGAACATTCAAATTTTTTAAATATCCCTAGACACAAACCAGCTGTTTGTGTTCAGTTCGGAGGACGTTGTCAGCTCAGCTGGTACTGTTAAAAAAATTGTAGACAAAACGGTCTGGGCCGGATAAGGAATTTAATATTTTTATGAATTTAGTGTAAAAAGAGTAAAGTTACAATGAATGAATGTGTTTTAATAAATAAAGCGAGAAATTTAGTACCGAGGAACTACCTCAAAGCCGCTGAAAATGCCCGAATTACAAGGCAAAAGCAATTCCAGTTGCTCATAGAGCAGGTATATTTTAGAATTTTAATTTAATTATAAGCACATTCTGACTTTTAAATAAAATAGAGAAAGTTGCCAGAGTTTGGCTGGGACGACGCCACAATAGAAGAATTTGTGAGCTTCCTAGCTTCCTTGGATAGTAACAACTTTCCTAATAAATGTGGGTTAGGAGAACGGGAGGCCCGAATTGCTTGCAGTAATTTTGATTTATTCAACTAATTTCCGGACACTTTAAAACCCATATTACCCAAGGCCTAGTTGCAAAAAGACATTACAACTTCGGGCATGGAATAGGGCGCTCTGGAGATTTGCTGGAGGCCCAACCCAAAGCGGCTGGCTCCACTTTGTTAGCCGGACTCACGAACGCTCTCGTTCTACACCTGCTGAAAATAGCTGGCATCCAAAACACAAGACTCTGCTTCCTCGTTCCCATGGCCACCGGGATGACTTTAAATTTATGCTTTTTAGCTCTGAAGAAGCAGCGGCCACAAGCAAAATTCATTCTGTGGTCTCGGATTGACCAGAAGGCCTGTTTCAAAAGCATTACAACCGCCGGTCTTGAACCACTGATCATCGAGCCTCTAAAAACAGACGCTGGACTCGTGACCAATGTCCCGGGATTTGAAACAAAACTAGCTTCGCTAAAGCAAGAGGACGTCCTTTGCATTTATTCTACCACCAGCTGCTTTGCACCAAGAAATTGCGACAACATTCTAAGCCTAGCTAAATTGGCGAAATTTTATGAAGTCCCGCACATAATTAACAACGCCTATGGACTGCAGAGTTCATTTATAACTGATAAAATTCAACAGACTTCGCGGAAAGGACGAGTGGACCTTTTCATCCAGAGCACAGATAAAAATCTTTTGGTTCCAATCGGTGGGGCCATTGTGGCTGGATTCAACAAAGAGGTTGTGAAGAATGTTGCTAAAACTTATGTCGGTACGCACATTTTTTCATAATTTAGTAAAATAACTGCTGTAAGCACAATATTCTATAGGTCGAGCATCATCTTCGCAGAGTTTAGACGTTCTGATGACTCTACTTTCGTTAGGAAGTAAGGGATATAAAGAGCTTTTAAGAAGCAGGAAGGAAATGTTTAAGTATCTGCGTGAAAATCTGCAAGATTTAGCTCAAAAACACAACGAAAAGGTTTTAATTAGCAGAGACAATCCAATTTCTGTTGCTTTTACTTTAGAGACCGTACGTGAAAATGCAACTTTTGTGGGATCGATGCTCTACACAAGGGGAGTCTCTGGGGCTAGGGCTATTTCGACCGAGGAAACTAAAACTATCGATTCTTATAATTTTGAAGGTGGAAATTAACGCATCTTAAAAGACAGTCTCACTTTTATTTTTTCCATCTTCAGGGTGGGGAAGCCACTGCTCCAAAATTGATACACCTTATGTTACCTTCGCTGCCTCCTTGGGTGTTACTAAAGAGGAAATTAACACCCTTATACAGAAGCTGGATGATTGCTTACATCAGATAAAAAATGTGAAATTATGAAGACCTTCAATTACATTTCTTCCAATTGTGTGGAGCATATGTTCTTAGAGACGAATATTCTGAATTTATGTGACTGTTTATTAAAAAACGATGAAATCATACTAATATTAAAAAAAATTAGTCTAATTTTATTTGGCACCTAGTTACAATTCAAATTGAGAAAATAAAAAATTACAGCTAACTAAGGAGATTCCTTCTTATGCTATTAATCTTGGCCTCGTGATTCTTCTCCATCTCTGCTATCTTTTCATTCGTCTAAATTTAAAGAAAAAAGTATTTTTAACTTATCTTTCCGTTTAGTGCAAGTTCAACCACGTCATACTAACTTACAGTTTTATTTCGTTTTTCTATAATCTCCTTCATCTTGTTCTCCACCATTTTTACAGAGGCATCGTACGCAGCCTTCATTCGTTCACATTCCTGCTTCATATGTTTTTCATGGTCTTCAGCGTACCTCTGTAAAAAATTTACTGTAATTCAAATATCATCCAAAATTATAGAAAACCTGTAATGACCTTATAATTAGCTGCTATCTTTTTAGCTGAATTATATTTCGCTTGCAATTGCTGCACAGTATTTTCATGTGCTGTTTTCAAATCTTCAATAATTCTCTTCCAGTCTTCCTGCTTCAAATCGTTGACCCTTCTCTGCTCCTCCCACTGGTTCATAACGGCCTTCATTGACTGCCGTTCAGCCTCAATTTGTGCGCTTCTTTCATTCAACTCCCTCGACAGTTCAGCAATTTTGTTACTCTTCGCACTAAGCTCGTCCCTGCATTTATGCAAAATATTTGTTTGCTTCTGAAACAGTTCCTGCGCGTTCAAATCTTTCTGCTTTAGAATTTCTTCCATTTTTTCTCTTTCAGACAGAATTGCGTGCTTTAAAATTTCCACTTCGCCAGTTCTCATCTTCAGTTCTGAACTAGTCTTCTGTAGGCTCTGTCTAAGAGCCATGTTTTGTTGTTCCAAATCTTGTAAGCGTTGCTTCGATCGGTCTTCAATATTTTTTATTTCTGTCGCAATAATTCTACCCATTTCGTTCCGAATCCTCATTTCTATTTGTCGCTTATTGTGGTTCTGCTCTAATTCCGAAGAAGTCTCAACACTCTGGTCGCGAGATTCCACTTGCTGCTTGGGGGATGAGACTCCTGAAGTTGTGGCAGAACTCCCTTGGCACTTAATATAATGCTCAAATTGTTGCGCTTTTAATTTCAATTCATTTATAAGTTTATCGCGCTCGTCCTTTAATGTTAGCTTATCCCGGAGTTCTTCGATGGTCACTTTAGCTTCGTCAAGTTTTGTATTCAGTTCAGAAATTTGTTTTGAGTACAGCGTGTTCTGGTTTTCCTGCTGAAGAGTCTGAATTTCAAGCTGAAAATTAAAAATTTTAAACAAATGCAGGAGCAGGAGGATACACCTTTTTTTTTACCTTGGTTACATCCGCAGCATATTCAATGCACTTTGAGCAAGATAAGGAATTGTTTCTAGATAACCTACGATCGTCGATCTTTTCTGAATTGAATGAAATAAGGTTTGAAACAGAAAATAATAGCTTTAATCATAGTTATATAGCTAGGCTTCGAACATCAGTCCGCCCATTGATCTAATAACTAATTAATTTAAATCGCCAGAAACAGAGGCAAAATCGCATTCTTCTTACCTTTTTCCAATCGCTCCCTAAGCTGCGTCACTTCTTCATCATGCGACTCCTTTTCCGCTTTTAAAAGTTTTTCGTACTCAGACGCCTTCAAGTCCATTAGCTGCAGAGCTCGTTCGAGGTTCACGCACTTCTCTTTTTGGCTGTGGAACTCCTTGTACAAGTCGCTCGTCTTCAAATTAGCGAGCTCTAGAGCTAATCTTTCTTTGTTGTTCGATATTTCCACATACAAGTTTTTGAGCCGATCACATTCGTTCTGAGCATCCTTCAACAGGAACTTCTGTCTCTCAAGCTCTAGTTTAATGGATTCGTTTGTGTTCCGCCGCTTCAGCGCTTCATTCTCCTTTAAAAGAACCTCGTAGTTTGCTTTAAGACTACTGTGCTCCTGTTTCATTTCCTCGAGGTCAATATTCAAATGTTTAATATCGCCCGCCAATTTTCGTCGTTCCAAATCATCGTCTTGAGTGGTTTTAAGTCTTTCTCGCAAATGTTCCACTTCGAATTTTAAGCTTCCACTTTTCTCCTTGAGAATTTCAAATTCATTGCGGGAATTTTTTAACTGCTGCCTGAGCAGATCATTCTCTTTATGGATTTTTGCAATTTCTTGTTCTAATCCGTCTGGAGTCGATTTTTCAATGCCTGAGTCAGTTTTGTTTTTCTGGAACTCTTCCAGTTCAGCTTGAAGTATTCGGACTTTATTTTCCAGCCTGATGTTCTCCTCTTTATATGTGGTTATTTTGACCAGCGCAGCATTTTCTTCCTCCTTCAGGATTTTGATCTCTTCATTCTTATTCGCCAGTTGCTCGTGTAGCTTGCGAATTTCTTCCCGCTTTGCTTTCTGACTCGCCATGGACCTGTACAATTCATTTTTTAGTCTTGTTAGGCGATCGCCAACTGGCACAGGGGTGCTCCCAATCACATTTCCCTTCGAGAAGCTCATTCTCCTGGGGCTTGCCTGGTCATCTTCATTTGCGCATAAAACGCTATCCATCACCTCGAGCTCCTGAGTGGTGGAGGTCAATTTCGCCTGCAGAGAATCAATGGTCTTCCGCATATCACCCGCCTGGTTTTCTAAGGCATTGACCAGCCGTTGCAGTCGAATGTTCTCCTGTGCATAGTCCTGCTTAGATATAAGCTCCTGGCACTGCCGCTGGGAGTCCTCCAAGGTGCGGGCAAGCTGATTAATCGTCTCCGCCTTGTCAATAAGAAGAGCTTCCCTGCTTCTCTGCAGTTCCCTGTATCTCGTGTCTAGTGTCTTCAGTTCCGCCTCCTTGTCCTCGAGCTTATTGCGCAGACTGTCTATCTGCTGCTGCATTAAATCTATTTGCGCAACATGTCGATCATTTATCTGTTTTAGAATTAATTCGTTGTGGCGCTCAGAGTTTTTTCCCAAATTCTTTTCCACCATCATGTATTTGTGCTGAGCATCAGATAGAAGAGTTTGAACTCGTTCAAGCTCGGCAATTTTCTCATTGTTGATCGTCTCAAGTGATTTGATCTTATTCCTCAGAGTTGACATGGTGTCCTCAAGCTCCGAAATTTTCTCCTTACTCTCAACCAGGAGCTCGTGTATCTGCTTGTTGGTCATATTAAGCCTGGAAACTTCAGCCTCACCAAGAACCAATCGCTTTTTGAGTTCATCATTCTTTTTGGTTTCTTCATGGACCATTTTAGTTATATTTTCACATTCTCTAAAATTTTTGTATTAAAGGTAAGTCGAAAGCGACTCATGAGATTTAAGGACTTACCGCGTTTTGGATTCCAACGCCTTCTTCAACGATTCAATTTGTCCCAAGGCATTGCTGTAGGTTTCCTCGGTAATTACTGGCTTCTGTGGATTGCAATGCCCAAATTGTCCTATTCTGCGAAAGTAAGCATCCCTTTCATCACCAGAAGTCGGAGAATATCTGCGAGGTTCCGCATTTGCCTGAAAGTGGGCACTGGAATCCACCGTGTACTCGTCGTCCGCGATAAGATCATCGAAGGCAGTCTGAAGTTCATTTCCTAGCTGAATTGTTATTTTAGCTTGTTTCTTTTCCCTTGTTTTATAATTTTCAGTAAATTACCTCCTCATGCCGACGCTTCTCATCCTCGAGGGCTTCTTCCTCCTCCAGTCGATTTGTATCAAGCTTTAAGCCCTCGCCCTGAAATAAACTCAATCCAGGGCACTCCATATATATTGGAAAATTTAATTAATCTTTAATTAAAATGCAAAATCTAACTTTATGCATTGATAACAGCAGAATTGCGATAAAATAAACGAATAGCGCGCAATTGTATACAAACAGAAAATGACTTTGACAGACGATCATGAAACCGGTTTCGAATTCAAAAGAACAAGATGTTCCTTACAGACGGTGGCGACATCTGGTAAGGAATTTTTTTTATTACAAGTTTTATCTGAACTGTACAGCTAGGAAAAATATTTTTCATCTCCGGTTTATGATTTAACAGCCAAATAAAGACTTTAAATTAATTTGATACGGGATAAAAAGGATCGCAGTTAATGCAAAAAAAACTATCAGGTAATATATTTTAAATCATGAATCGCACAAAAATTATTTTGGATCCCGAGAGCGCTTAGCTATAAGTAAGGGAGCAATTAATTGCCCCTTATAAAATGTATAAATAAATAAATAAATAAACACAAAAATTAAAAGTATGGTAAAACATAAACATGTTGTTCTTAACAAAATTTTTATTTGAAAATTAATTAAATTAACAGTTTTGTCCCCCGGATGATTTTTAAAACTAATTCAATAAATAAATCTGAAACATGTTACATAGATACATCCTTCTGTAGTTGCATGGGCGATAGTGCATGCGTGGGTGGATTTATGCTTGTGTACGTTTGCAAACTTTTATTTAATAGAAACTACGTTTTTTTTTCACAATCAAATTCGGATCAAATTAGTTAGGAAATTGTTCCTTGAATCGAAGTTTATAAGCCCCACATGTACATAACAATTTTAAAATTTGTGAACAGCGCTTCAAATTGCCATGATTTGTACCCATCCAAATTTCAAATCTTGAACCGAATAAATTTTTGGATTAACTTTTTCACGCAAAGTAGGTATAAATCAAAGCAATTCGATTTTAAAAATTTTGTAATATACGTAACTGCTCATAAATTTCAATTCAATGTAAAATTTCGTGCTAAATCTGATCGGGATCCGATTGTGAAATAAACACAGTTAATGAATAAAAGCAACAAGTGAGCATCGTCGTTTAGTTTATAAATTTATGATAAAATTGTGAATTTTTATAGTTATAAATTAGATTTTCGGTTATTCTTATCAACTTTTGAAGCCGGCCAATCGCTACCACATGCACTTGGACCCGGCAAAGCGCGAAAGGGAAGTACGCGACAACATTCACTTAACAGAAATTAGTTTGGTATTTTATTTAATATCGAAGTTTAAAGATAAAGCAGCCCGGGTGGTGGGAGCGTTTAGAGCTCGGTGTGGTGCGAGGGAAACTTCTTCAGGATGGCGTGGTAGAGGTTGTAAAACGCGTAGACGGAGACGGAAATTATGACGAGGAGCGCCCCACTGAACGCCAGGCTGAGGAAGTTGCCGTCGATGAGGCCGCTGGTCGGGTGGTGGGGCTTCGACCACATCTCCTCCGGGTGGCTCTGTTGGTGGCTGTTGCGCTCGGCCATGAGCCGCTTCATCGTGTTGAGGCGCTCCCGCAGAACCTCCACCGACTCTGAGCTGAGGTCGTCTGAAACGCGGATTTATAATCACAGCTACAAATCAAGGACTGGCTCACCTTCGGGATCTTCTTGGAATTTCGACATTCCGGCAAAAGGAGAGATGCGTGCAAAAATTTCACTGATGTTTGATGCAGACAAGATGGTGCCTAAGTGTATGCAATGGACCAAAACTGAAATCGATACTGCGGCTGCCTTGAATGCCGGTGCACTTCGGTGGCGACGCGAGCGAACAGACGCAGCCCGATTGTCTAGCACGTGTGACGGAGAACTGTCAAGTGGGCTGCACGCCGTTTCTATTTACTTCCAAAAATCGCATGGAAATATTTGAAAAATGAGCCTAACTAAGCAGTATTTGGCCTACAGGCACTCGGGAACTTTTAATATAATTGCAAGTGGAAGGCCGAACATAAATTTTGTCATATACCATAAAGTCGAGGGCCGTTACGTGGTGACCGGAGCAGCTGAGGATGTTATTCTTTGGGATCTAAAGTGAGCAGTTGAAGAATCTTGCAATTATTAATTATTTTATTTAGGATACCCCAGCGGACTTCGGTTTGGAAAAATTTGATAAATTCATCCGAGCTCTTTTAAAATCCTTGGTTTGTTTCAAAGTTTCCCAATGCGTTAAGTGAATCAAAGACGGATCTATTTATTCCAATTCCCAAAATTAAATTTAACGCAGCGCTACCCAGTCGTGATCCTCTAAATTACATGATCCAGCATTAATTTTGTATTTACGTTTTTTTTTTTTAAATATAACAACATCTTTGAACAAGTAAGTCTCAATAAAATAATGAATTCATATTTATTCTGTTTTAGATTGGGTCAATCGATCTTGAAATACATCCATGAAAGACAGGAAGTTACAGCACTCCGCGTGAGCCCAGATCGAATGCACATAGCAATTGGATACGCTGACGGGATAGTTCAAATATTTGAAATTGAAAAGCAAGTGGTCGTCGCATCTCTAGCCCTCCATAAGTCTGCCATCTCTGTGCTTCGCTACGACCTCGAAGGTATTCGTCTTGTATCTGGTAGTTTAGACACGGACATTGTTGTCTCGGACATGATTGAGCAGACTGGAAAGCAACGTCTTATTGGCCACAACGCCCCTGTTACTGATGCTCATTTCTTGGATCATTTAAATTTTCATAATATCATAGTATCAGGCTCGAAAGATACACAAATTAAATTTTGGAATCTTGAAACACGAACATGCTTTAAAACAATTGTCGACAACCGGTCTGAAGTTTGGACTTTAGCCCTCGCGGCAGATTTCCTTATCGCAGGGACCAAGGAAAGTAGCATGAACGTTTATCGAATTTCTTCGAGAGATTCTAAGCCGGACGATATCTCTGCAGCTACTGCCTTGGTCGAAGGTCTTTCTATGGACGACGACAGTGTCGTAAGTCCAATAAACATTGTAAATTGCGGGATAGTTCAAAGAGCTGCGAAAGGGAGGGCGGTCAGCTTAGTCACCGACAAATCAAAGCGAGTTTTAAGCTGCCACGGTGTTGGCGACTTGATTGAGAACTTCTATTTCTGCAGCAAGGACGAGGCTAAGACCAAATTATTGAAGCGCTTAAAGAAGACGAAACCTGAAACTTCACAGGATTCCCAAACTGACCTTAGCTTGATTGATGAAATCAAAAGGCTTCCCTCAATCAAAGTAGGATGCAAAATCAAATCTATAGATGCATTAATTGGACGCAACGATGAACTGCGAGTTGTTGTTAGTTGCGCAAATAACTCCCTCCAGATGTACTCTTTAGATATAAACAAGAAGAATCCGCCAGAACTTCTTAGATCGATTAATCAATGTGGTCATCAATCTGAGGTCCGAACGATTGCATTCAGCTCAGATTCTATGGCGATTGCTTCGGGAAGCGGGGATACTGTGAAAATGTGGGCCAGGGAATCAATGCAGTGCCTTAGGACAGTGGCAACTGGCTATGTTCTATCTCTTTGCTTCGTACCTGGAGATCGTCATGTTCTTGCAGGTCTGAAAACAGGAGTCTTGCTTATTATAGATATTGGAACTGGGGACATCATCGAAGAAATTCCAGCTCATAAAAGCGAACTGTGGTCCATTTGTATGCTGCCTGATTTTAAAGGATGCGTTACTGGGAGCAGCGATACCACGGTTAAAATTTGGAAATTTGAGTTGATCGAAAGTCCTAAAGATGAGGAGGGAACGACTAAGCCAAAAGTACTCTCATTACTCCACGAAAACACTCTTAAGTTAGAGGAAAGCGTTTTAGCAGTTAAAGTAAGTCCGGACAGCAAGTTTTTGGCTGTAGCTCTGCTCGATTCGACTGTAAAAATACTCTTCTTAGACTCCTTCAAATTTTATCTCTCTTTATACGAGCACAAACTTCCAGTTCTTTGCATGGATATTTCCTACGATTCAAATTTAATTATAACTGCCTCTGCAGACAGAACTATAAAAATTTGGGGTCTTGACTTTGGAGATATCCACCGATCGCTGTTAGCCCACGACGATTCAGTGGTTGCAGTCCAGTTCATCCCGAAATCGCACATGTTCTTTTCTTGTGGAAAAGATGGAAAAGTGAAGCAGTGGGACGGAGACAGTTTTGAAAAAATCATCACACTACCTGGCCACATCGGAGAAGCGTACGGCCTCGCTGTGAGCCCCAACGCTCGATATGTTGTCTCCTGCGGCTCTGACCGATGTTTGAGGCTCTTCGAACGAACAGACGAAACAATAGTGCTCCAAGACATCCAAGAGGAGGAAAGGGAGGAGCTTGAGAACAAAATGCTGGCGACAGGAGAGGAAAATAATATTCCAACACTGCCAGGACTCAGATTACCTTCAAGGAGAACTGTAGGCTCGGAAAAGTCCGCTGAACTAATTTTGGAATGCTTAGATATAGTAAAATCTTTTGATAGTAACGAAAAACCAGAAATTCATCCTCTCATGATGGCTTATCAGGTGCAAAGCCCTGACGACTTTTTAGTAACTACTCTCCAAAGAATAAGGGCTTCTGACCTGGAAGAAGCTTTACTTATCCTACCGTTTTCTTACGTTTGTGATTTGCTTGAAAAGATGCCCGGTCTATCGGAGGGCAGGAAGGACCAAACGGAGTTGATATGCAAAGTTGTTATGTTCCTACTCAAATTGCACTACAAGCAAATTATTAGCAACCACGTTCTTCTGCCCGTAATGGGAAAGATTAGCAAGAATTTAGAGAGTTCAGTGGTTGAGCTGAGGGACATGATCGGAATGAATTTCTTCTCATTGATGCTACTCCAGCGGGATATTGAGGAAAAGGAAGGAATTGAACTTTTTAGAGATGCCAGTAAGAATAAAAAGCAGATGAATAAGAAGTTCAAGAGACGGCAGGCAAAAAGAGTGCATATTCAAATGAGTTGATTATAACTCTCTGTAAGTTAAGTTTGAAAATAAAATTTATTTGAAAATTTGAAATATTGTCTTTTCCCTAAGATCACTTAGCCATGGCGTAATTTATTTATCTAGTGGGAAATTAAAAGCATTATTTTACTATAAATAATTTTATTGGCAAAAAATATTTCAATTACATATATAAATAGTGCAAACGGTAAAGCTTCCATTTTCTTCACTAGATTCCTATACAAAAGATCATCTCAATGTTTTTTTTTATCAAATTGTTTATATTTATCAAATGTACAAATTGCGATAAATCGCTGTAAAATGCGATAAGAAAATGTTTATACAAAGGGAGTCGTCGACTGGAATTGTAGAAATCACATGTTAACTACCGAGAATTTTTCATAGATATAAAATACTCTGGTGCTAAGGGCATCTGGATCATTTTTAGTACCACAGAGTTTTGATGTTTCGTCTAACAGCTCTTTTGTGACAAGTTTTCGGGAACATATTCGATAAAATTGGCAGGAAATTGCCCTCGCCGTTTATTAACCTCTCCGTAGAGCCAGTCATCATTTATACGATAAAGGACTTTCACCATATCGTCGACCTAAAGACGAAACATATAAAATTATATAAACTTATTAAATTACGTCTTTTTACATTAAGTGCTAAATCCTCAGGGGCCTGTGGGACAAATTGGTATAAGGCGCGTACTTTGTGTGATGTAGTTTGTTGATCGCTGACATTGATAAAATTAGACTGTTTGGGCACTTGACTCTCCTCTTTAAGGGGCACTTTCACTTCAATATAATTCGCAGGAAACATGCCTTCGCATCCCATCCGATTGCGTCCTAAGTACCACTCATCGTTCAGTCTTTGGAGAAGATATACTTTCTCGTTTTCCTGAAAAAAAAATATATATATCTGCGTTAAAATTGTTAAATAAAAAATTTGATTATATTTAAAAAGTTATTCATCTTAATATAGGATCCGAAAAAAATTAAGTCTACGAATTAATTATTTTGCCAATGATACGTACAGAAATTAAGAGTTGATGAGTTCAAAACAAACTTTAAAAGTTCATAGGTCGAAATGGGCAGTCTACGTTCCAGCAAGAAAAAAAATCCTATGATGTAATGAAGTGCAGTTGTAAAATAAGATAATTCCTTGAATCGCAATTTTCATTCAAGTGAATTGAGGAGGAATGATAACTGTTTTTTTCTTTTTCTGTAGAAACTTTTTCCAACGAACTATCGGTTTATAAGTGAAATTAAAGTACTTAGAAGGATCAGCTTACCAATATATGTCGATATTGAGATTTGTAGATTTTAAGTTTTTCTTCAAATTAGAATTATAAATCACACTTACCCTAAAGCTAAGATCATCGCTTTCCACGCCCTCAAAACTGTACAGGGCAATTCCATAGCTAGGTTCCCCAATTTCAGTATCATTGAACAAATCCATAGCGTCCAACTTGCCGTTGATTACATCTAAAATAGAACTCTTGACCGGCGGAGGAGGTGGCGGACAATCGGGCATTGGGGGTGACGGGAGGGAATCGTCCAAACGCTCTGGAGGGTATTCGTTGCACATCCTCTGGACAGGTTGGGGTTGAGCTAGGGGCAACCTCCCATAGCCCGAAAACACCGGAGAAATGGTCCTCGGCATTGGTTTGGGTTTGATGATCGTGGGCATCGACAGCACCGGAGGTGGAGGCAGCAAACTCTTTCCATTGCAGAGGGTATCATCAGGCTTGGTGCTGCTTATGGCATACAGATTCCTCACAGGTTGTGTAACTTTAAGCTCTTTTACGATTTGTTTAGAGCTGTCTCCGAATGGGTCATTGGTTACAGCTTCCCAGGGATCTGGTGGACTGGCGAAATCATCCTCAAAACCACTCTCCGGCTGTGATGTGCTTCCGTTGTTTGGGGAGCTGAAATTCGAGTCTGAACTGAAGCTGTCGATGCTGACACAGTCGCTGTTTGACTTTTGGGTAAAAGTTGGCGAACTGGGCGGTGAATCGAAGCTAATTAGCTGAACGTCCCCCTCTTGGGGGCCCTGCGAGCTCGCATAGCGGTGCGGCTGGGATTTTTGAACTAGCTGAACTGGGGGCGAGGGTAATTTGTTAGGTGGGGAAACCTTTTTGACGCTGTTTACCCTTTTCTTCCCGAAAATATTCGATAATACGTTCACTGACTGGGGTGGGCCTGGCTTTTTTAGCACTGTATCTCCCGAGGCGCTAATCGGATTTACTCGTGGGGGCGGAGGCCGCGGTGGCGGAACTTTCTTATATCTTCCAATTCCGTTGTTTGTTTGCTGTTTACCAGTTGTGTTTGATCCATCGGAAGGCGGCACTTTGCAATATCTCGATTGAGTCTTCCACGGGCCAGCTGATGAGGGTGGAGGAAGTTTTGTGGGAATTTGTGTAGTATTTCCGGCCCCCCGTTGCAACTGCTGCTGAGGTGGAGGAGGTGCTGGTCGTGATGGAATAGTCATAATTCTAGAAATAAAAGGGCATATTAAACAAAGATTCTTTGTCTCGAGATAAGATGTAAAAAACCCGAAATCTGCGCAGATAGCCTCGGATTGATTTACGTAATTGCTATGAAATTTTATCTTTTGTGATAAAAACGAACAACACTCGCGTCTTTATCAGCGGGAATATATTTTTTAGAGAAACTCCCACTGCAGTGGGCTTTTTTAGCTCCAGTACCCACCAAGATGCTGTCTGCCGTCTCACAACTTTTTGAGAATTCTCGCAGCAAAATGTGCGCCTCTTTCGTCTAACACATGCACCGCGGCCCAACGACTGGTGCTAGACAACTTTTTTACTCCCAAGGTAATTATCACCCTCCTGCTCACCTCAGACTCCTAAATTAGGCAGAAATTGGACCTAGTCCCCAGTCAGACGCATTTAAGATCCGCCCGTCCGCACGTCACAATTAAAATCACGCCAAAATGACCACTGTTTTGATTCTTATCACCGAGAAATTCCTTCCGCAAAACAAACAAAAAGTTGCAATTTCAAGGAAAAGATTTTTTTTTGACATTTACGCTGAGATCCAAGGAAGTGATACTTCCGTTTGTCTGATTTTTTCACTAGTCAATCGCAGCAATTGATCGATTGCTGCTGCCTCTCGACGGGCAAACGTTTTGGCAAAGTGAACCTTGTGTACAAACCTGCGTAATTAAACATTTAAAAAAAAATTCTGCACCACTTTTCAACTCGCTGGACGAAGTCTACCCGCGACCACTCACTACGATATGTCACTTTTCCTGCAAATTTTGCTTTCGGACTTCAAAGTGTGAAGTAATTTCGCGCTTGCTCGCCGTCTCTTCGCATTCGTGCAGTTCGAATGCTCTCTTAATTTTAATGACGTCCAACAAAATTATATTTTTAGCTTGGGGCTACGCTCGTTCAAATATTTTGATTTGGAAGTTTTGTTGGGAATTTGCATCAATAAATTAAATTTAAAATAATTGTATTCATAAACAAGTGATATATATCATTTCTATAAGATTTTTTTCCCGTAGATTACGTATTCGCGAACGAAAATGGCCCATTACGTCATGTTTTTGAGAAATAAATTCTGAATTTAAAAAGAGATTTTTAATTGATACCCATGTCAAGGAGGTGGTTATGGAAATAATACATCACCAGCTTGTCGCGTCCGCCATATTGGATTTAGAATGACGTAACTTAGATAATCGTGCGTTGTCACCAAAGCCAAACGTGTGCGCAAAATCTTAGCTCAATCTGTTGGGGCGAACTGGTTTAAAATTCAGTTGCAAGACCCAAACATACTAACTAAAAATAAAAGCTAGTAAAATATTTTGTTGAAGACTACAAAACAACTATCGTGTATTGTACATTTTTAAAAATTCGTTACAAAAGAACAGATTATTGTAGGAGCTTGTAATAAAAGTTTGAACCTTTAGCTTTTATATAATATATTAAAACTAGTATCGCTTGTGGTGGAAATTCGACCGCGAGAAAAACAACGCCATGTATTTGTTTGTATAACTTTTTTTTTGTAATATTCTCCCGCGCAGGGAAGGCAAGGTATCTAAGCCATGAATGTGATCAAAATGGTTTCATTTAATTGGTTAAAGCGTTTTGTACGGGGAAATCATGTACCCATGTTCACTTTATTTTACCTGCCTTAATGGCAACATATAATACATACATACTTAATTTTTTTTGTGTGCACATCTATGGCATAGTACCTTTTGAATGATACAAGTTTCATTACCCTACTTTTGTAATAAATACTAAAAAAAGGGTGCGACAATTTTCGATGTTCACGTATTACTATAATAGATACTAAAGTCTTTAAGACTTTCCAAAATACTCTACGAATTTCACTTTTCTCTGTTAACCAATTACTTCAAACAATTGATAGTGAATGAAAATCACAGGTAGCTTACGTTCATGAAAAACTAGTTCCCAGATATGCTTAGTAAGAGCTGTGGAATTGTGGTACTTGATATATCTAGATAAAGTTTCAGTTTTAAGCTTTAATTTGAACCATGTTATGGACACATTTTGTGTTTCGTTATTTTTTATTTGAATTTTTACATTTGCTCAAAATTCTATTTGTTGTAGTTTTCATCCTATTTTTTCTCTAAAATGTGACGTGATGGAAACAAAAGAATTTCATGTTAGAAATTAGTTATCATTAAACAAATTAAAAAATACATCTCATTCAAAGTATGTACAACAAAAAAGTTGAATTTTATAAACCAGTGTATAACGTACAGACAAAATTAGAATTTACAATTCTGCACTGAAAAACAAGATCAAAAATATTATACTATTTTCCTTGACTAATACAGTTGGAAAATAACTTACAAAATTAGTTGGTTTTAGTTCTATAAGATACTTTAATTAGCGACATCAGAAATATATTTTTCGTTAAATTTTGAATAACAAAAAAACGTTAATTGAAAGTAATGAATAAATTCAGTAAATTTCTTCATTAAATTTTAAAGTTTAGCTTTAAATTCGTAATACAATCTACATAAAATGTTTGATATGCATATCAATTCTAATGTGAAATAAAGGTCAGGGACTCAATCATAATTTTTATGTTTAAAAAAGTATATGCTGCTGGTGTTACTTATTTATTCGGAAAGGGCAGGTATTGCGTCTGACACAAAAAATCTATAAAATATTTACAGAGGTGCTAGGCAGATTCACAGATAATTACTCAATAATTACATGTGTTGGATCCCATTAATTAATCAATTAAATCACACATAAAAGACAGCCACGGAAGCATCACGAAACATTCCAAGTCACCCTCTGGAGTTTTCATAATGGCAGACCTCGGCGCTATTCATCCCTCGCGGTTTCATATTAAAACGCTAAGTACTTTGGGATTATGGGTAATAAAAGATCCCAATAAGCATTTTATTTATCGCATTTATGGCGTATCACTACATCTGATTTTTTCGGTTGCTTTTACTCTCGCAATGATTATTAATTTGGCAGCTATTAAGAATTTGGACGATATTACGGAGTCGCTCTACATGACTCTGACCGAATGTGCAATGTGTGTTAAGGTGTTCAACATTATTCTTCGCGGAAACCAAGTGTCTTTTGTGATGAACGCTGTCCTGGGTCGTCAGTTTTCCCTTCGGACGAAGGAAGAAGGAAAAATTTTCAAAAAGAACTACGTGCAGTTTAATAGAATAAGAAGCGTTTATTTGGCAATATGCTTAACCTGTATTTTTAGTGGTTTCCTAATGCCCGTGTTTGCAACCGAAAGGAAATATCCGTACCCAGCTTGGTTCCCTTTCGATTGGAGGTCCTCCGTGAAGGTATACTGCTCTATTTATGCGTACGAAGTTGTGTCTATGACGATCAATTGCATCAGCAACGCTACTCTGGATCTATTTCAAGCATATCTTATGTTCCAAGTTGGGATGCTGTACGAATTGATTGGACTTAGATTCAGAAGTCTTAAAGCAGACAAGGACGAGGATCTATCTAATGAATTTACAGAAAACGTTAAAATGCATCAAGAGGTCCAAAAGTACTGTAACAATATTTTTAAATGTATAATACAACGTTAAATTTTACATACCTAAGGTTGACCAAAGTGGTGGAAAAAATCATCTCCTTCCCTACATTCATTCAATTTAACTTAAGCAGCATTGTTATATGCTTCAGTCTATTTCAGTTGAAAAGTGTGCGTTATCTTCAACTCCAAACGAATTCTTTATTTTTATTAAAAAATTCTTTTAAGCAGATCTCTCCCTTCGTGAATTCAGGAGCGTTCATAATGCATCTTACGTACATAGCAGCAATGGTTTTTCAAATCTTTTTAAGCTGTTACTACGGGAATACTTTGATGGAAAGAAGTGGAGCTCTAATGGACGGAATCTACCATTCGAATTGGGTAAATCAATCGATGAAGTTTAAAAAACTGTGTTTCGTTTACATGGAATCCTTGAAAAAGCCTCATCAGATTAAAGTTTTTGGCTTATTTTTAGTTGGTTTGGACATTTTTACAATGGTAATATTATTTCTAAAAAGAATAGCATTACACAAATCTTTATTTTTCAGATAATCAACACGTCTTACAGACTTTTCGCAGTATTACTTAATTTTGATGAATAAATAATATGTATCTTAGAAAATGTTGAAATTGTAATTTATATTGCTTTTTATTTTAGAAATAAACAAGGAAGCAATTTTGGAAAAATTATGGGCCAACATATATGTAATGTTTAGAGTGCTTTATTAAAAAACATATCCCGAAATTGTTTAAATCCTAATAATATGTATATAAAAGTGAAAGTAATGAAGATGTTTGGCTTAAGATCATGCCTAAACACTTGGTTCGATATTTTTTTATTTTTTGAGTGATGGTACTACGTATTCCGCTTAACATATAGACTAATTTTTATTCACGGGCTTCAAAATGGCGGATCCAATATTGCAACAATTGTAAAATTCAAGAGATTTCCACGAAAACTGCTATTTGGAGGTTTTTGGAGATCCTGATTGTGGCATTGTTGAAATTTAAAAATTTAAAATGGCGGATCCAATATGGCGACTATAATTTTTCGAATTCAACGAATTTAAGTGAACATTTTTACTAAGGGTATTCTGAGGCCACTCATTTCGAATCAACTATCAAAGCTTGGATATAAAACAAATTGAAATGAAATTAAGTAATAAGGGAAAAGCCACTTATTTTCAAACTATTATCACAATTTGTAAATTCCAAATGGCGAAACCAATTTGGCGACCGTAGTTTTTGAAATTCAAGGTATTTTAATGAAAATTGGTGTAAAAATAAATCGGTAAAACTAATTTCGAATCGACTATACAAATTTATAAATTCAAGATGACGGATGCAATATGAAAAAGACAATTTTACGAATTTGACGGATTTAAGTTAAGTTATGTAGCAAGGATGTTTCGCGGGAACTTTTCACGATTTTACTATAAAAATTTTTAAATTAAAAATGGTAGATCCAATATGGCGAACCATTTCCTCGGTTTCCAATTAAAAAGTTTTCTATGCAAATTAAATGCATAAAGGGTTTTCATATTTGATATAAAAATTTGACAACGAAAGCTTGCATTAAAAGTAATTTCGTGAGAAAAAATGTTGGAATAGGGTTGTTGATTATCTTAATTTTGAGCATGTATTTAGATGTGTGACAAAATGTTTAGGGGACGATAATTTCTATCGGAAATAGGCAATTAACATAAGGTTTTCAGCTTTAATATTCTCGCATAATGTAACAATACAATATCAAATCCAAAAAACAAGGACTGAATACCCTTAACTTAACAATAAAAATGCATAAGACAGGAAGAGATGAGAAATACTTCAGATGCGGACCATAGTAACAAAATAAGTTTTGGACCCAGATTTTAGTAACACTCCAAAACTGGGTGAAGAAGTATCAAACTTGAGCATAAAAATAGAGCGAATTGTTTATTCAGTGATATTTTTTTATTTTGTGGAATAAAAGCCCATAAGCTGTTGCAAAAATCGCATTCAAAAATTATTTTAATCGAATTTAATACTTGTAAATTTTAAACGTACCACATGCAGGCCTTAACAAAATTTTTTACCTGAAGTTGTTTTGATGCCGTATAAACGTGCCCGTCACTGACGCTTTGCTCTTTAAAATTGAATTGAAACCAACGGGCACAATTTGCACGGGATCGTACGCGGCGTCTGTTGAATGTTGTTTTCGTTAAAATAAACGAGAAAGTTTAACGGGTTAATCTTAATACAATTGCGGTCAAAATTATCAAGCAATTAAATTTTTTACGTATTGGGCAAGTTTTTAATTGTCGCAAAAATTGCGAGAAATGTCTTTGGAAGGCGGAAAAGTTTTGTACTACGGAGAAGATGGCAAAATCAAAAAAATATTTGAGCCAAACGAAAAGATATTTACAATCGGCTATTATGTGTCCTGTGATGTTATCCATGAGCACCCCGAAGTGAAGGGAATTCATTGCGAAATTGCTTGCGATTCCTTTGGACGGGTAAACGCACTCTGTGTGTGCTTTTCGCGCTCTAATTTAGCTCTTGTTTTTAGATAACTGTGAAGAATTATTGTGAGACTCGCCCCATAATTGTAAATGGAGAAGCTGTGACTGGAACGCGGCCCCTGGTACCTGGAAGCACCATCGAAGTGGTGGGCAAACAATTCCGTTGGGAGTATCAGCCTCCGTCGAAGAAGGAAGATGCCATCCAAGCAACCCCCGATGGGAAGGCGAATAAAGTTCAGCCAGCTCCCAATTCTGAACCTTCCGCTCTTGTAAGCATTAAATTCTTTTTGTAAGTGCAAAACCTTTGATAGATTTCTTACAGGTCTGCAGAGCAGTACAAAAGAGACTCACTGTGCATAGGTAAGTGAGACAGTTTTATTATTAGGTATGTATATAATTGTTATTTGCAAGTAAATTGTGAGAAGTTAGTTTTCTTAATCTCTTATTTTAAAAATCGAATTGTCAATTTACGAAGAAATATTTCGCAAAAAAGAAAAAAACAATGAATTAAAAGTAAGAGATTACAAATCGTGACGTGAAACTGCGATTCTAAATTAATGGTAGAACACAAACTATTGCTTCTTTTGTGTAATCAAGTTGTTATAAAATGTGCCTCGAGAGAGTGAGCACTTTCTGGAAAAACCAGGACAAGTCGGGAAATTAAATTATGAGATCAGTAGATTTTATTGAAAACCACCATTTTTCATCCAGAATATTAAAATTTTGTTGGCATGATAGATGAAAGGTGGTCATTAAGGATTGAGGGGTTTTACCTATAGCCTTCCGATTAGAAAGATTTGCCTGAACATGCATCAGGACCAGGCCCGGCATGCCCGATGGGAATAATATAAGACATACTTACGAATACTGGAGAATCAGGAATACCAGATGTGGAACTATTTTGTTCCTGACAAGGCATACGTTTAAAAATAACTTTTAGTTTCGCTAAAAATATTCACAAATGTCCTTCATGACAGGACTAGGTATAAACCTTTATCATCTGAGAAAAAAAAACTCAACTCAACTCAACTCATTTTTCACCCAGCAAACAACTTTTTTTTCAATATTTTTAAATAGTTTCATGATACAACGTAAATTCAGGGAAAAAACTCATACATGGTGTCCCAAAAACCAACGTCCAAACGAAAACGGATGATGGACCAACTCATGACTTCCAATAAACCAAATTTACACTAAGTAAAAATCTTCTGGCTTTTGGGATAATGGCAGTTCTTTGAAATTTAGGAAAGTTGTTAACTTCGAGCAAATTTTTTGGTGTCATGGCCAGAGACTTTGATTCTTTTTATTCTTTGTTGTGGGAAAAGGACACCCAAATTGGAAATATTTTTGCTTACTTATAGGAGGCTTCTTCGATAACAAAATATTACACTTTGCGGCCATGACACCGAAAAAATTGATTAAAGTCAACGACTTTTCTAAATTTCAAAATAAGTGCTATTATCTCAAAACTGAAATCAAAAAAGAACTGTAATCTGAATGCTGAATGAAGCATTTAATGATGATTGTCTAAAAAATACATTTACATTTCTTGCAAGCGTCATTGTATGGCAGCAAAGCGTATAGGAAATCTCCTTTTTATTGAAGGAACTGTTGATGCTAAGAAATACATAAAAATATTGGAGGATGCAATCTGTACAAAAGTTGAGTTGTATGAGGGAGTACACCTTTCAGCAAGACAATGCACCAGCATATACTGCCAAAAAGACTAAAGATTGGCTTAGAAATTACAAAGTACCTATTTTAGAATGGGCGCGTAACAGCACTGACCTTAACCTGGTTGAGTCTTTGTGGGCAATAATAAAAAAAAGGTTTCGTGATCAACCTGGGTAAAGGCCTTGAAAGACATAAAATTCAAGTAATATGGGATTCAATAACACCCGAAGGATGTCAGAATCTAAAAAGCACCTTTCCAGATCGAGTGTTCGCAGTTATTTTACAAAAAACAACGTAACAATATTTTAATTTTATACTTTTTGAAATATTACTTTATAAATAAATATGTCAGAATTTTTTTTGTCAAAATGATTTTTTTTTAAGCTCAGTACTTTAAAAATATCGGAACTTCTTAAAACTCCACTACGTGGTGTTCGAGCACATATAGGAAAAATCGGAAATTTGATATTGAGATCCCTAATATGTATTTAAATTTATCTCTATATTTTAACTTTTATATAGAGAAAGCTCCAAGTTTCATGGACAGGTTTTATGATTAGAGGCGCTTTTAACAACGTTTTGCAGAATTGCAGTGCTAGCTTCAAATTTTAGAAATTTGCTCAGTAAGGACAACTCCAATTAAAGTTGGCATAAATTCTGTTTAAATAGTTTCTAAGTCCAACTTATATACTACATATCTCTAAAAATCTAATATAACGACATTTTTAATAGGACATTCTTTTAAAACCAAAATCTAAACAAAACTCCACAATTTTCTGTTTTAAAGTCCTCCACTTATATAATAAATTATATGACTCATAGAAGTAGTAAAGGAAAAATTATTCACCCTTTGTATCTTTTATTTCGCAAAATTAATATTTAAACAGTGCTGACTGCAATTGTTATGAAAAATTAAACAAAAATGTATTTAGCGCAATTTGTTGTCATATTTTTAACTGTCAGTTTAGTTTTAATTTTAAGAGCATTTATTATTCACATATTTAATGCAATCAATTCGAATGCTCTAATTAGCTTTGCATACGGCCTAAATTCGAATCGTGAAGAAGATACTGAAAATCCCTACAAGTGTACCATTATCCAGCCATTACAAATGAATACAAACAAAGAAATTGAGGAAAACCAGTCGTCAGCCAATTTGATAGACTTTGCATCCAATAACGAGAACTGTACTCCTAAACGTAGATTATCAACTTGCAGTCATTCGGACCTAGTTTTCACATCATATTCTCCGAGACCAGGGCTTAATACCCCGAAAGGATTTGCATCTGTCACACCAGCGAAGAAAATATCTAAAAGTTTTTGTGCTGCTCCAAGAAGTGCGCTATCAGAGTATAATCAAAGTGCGAACTCTAAGGAATTTACTACTCCAAAAGGTGGTTCATCGAAAATAACAGCCACTTCCATGTATCTCATTGACCTAATTACACCTCTAAAACCCTCGAGGACACCTATTAAGCGAACTCCATTGTTGAAGTCCGCCCTTAAGAATTCGGTTAAGGGTTCTGCTAAAGATAAAGCAAAGAAACCTCTTTCTTGTTCAAGCGGTACCAACTTTCAAGGCAGAAAAATTGTTTTAGAAACACCAGTTAAAAAAAGGAGTGTCTCGACAACTCCTAAAAAGTCCGAACAAGAGCAGGCTGCAGAAGGAGAAAGTAACGTTGTGTTATTGGACTCTATTACAGAGCAATCCACAATCAATACAGACTCAGTCTTTGGTAACGACAGTAGTGTGATTGAAATTCCTTCTGATTGTACCCCAAGTCGTCTTGAAAGAAAGAAACAATTAAAAACACCACAGCTGGTTGCTCGTAAAGCAATCAGCACTAGTGCCAGAAAAGTGAGAACTACCGAAAAAGATTTTGCGAAAAAGATAAAAAATAATATTGAGCGAATATCAGAAAACCTGCCCATTATAAGCAATATTGGGAATATCAAAAACAGACGTTCAAGCCTTCCAGTCGTATCGACTGTTGTTGGAAGACCGAGTTCATTGTCTCAATCGACTACAGGAAAATTGTCCAAACCTACAACTACACCCCAGCGCATACTAACAACATCAACGCCTTTTAGATCACAAAAATCCATTCCAAAAATGAAACAATCCACGCTATTAAAACCAGCCGATCTTATGGAAAGTTTTAAGCGACATTCTTGCATTAGTTCTAATCAGACGACCCCTAAAGTAGCCACGAAAACTCCTCAAAAGGGTATTATAAAAAGCCAGGAAACTGAAACACCCAAGAAAGATAACAGATCTGTACTATTTACTGATAAGCTCGATAAATCTGTAAATGAAATTAAAGAACATGAAGAGGATGCACTAAATGCTACTTTTACTATAGATGAGGAAAAAGAGCATAGTAACGGAAATAAGAATGGGAGCGAAAATAATCAATCACAAATTTTAGAATTACCTTTGGAAAAAATTGGAGATTTTGCAAAATCTGATTGTTTGAAAGACGAAGAGGAACACATTCAGCCAATTGTCGATGAAGAAATTCAAGGTATAGATATTCCAGGACAAACAAATATTTCCAAAATTTCAAAAGCTTCTGATAATAAAAGCGGACTTAACAAAGTATCCGACAATAAAGGAATCCAAAGTTCCGAAATATCCAGCAATCCCTTTACAGCTTGTTTTACGATAGAATTACCAAAAAATTTGCAAACTCCAAATGTAATTACACGCTCCTTCCGGAAGCACATTGCTGAACATACTCCAGTTGACACAGATTTAAAGGGTTTGAAAGACATTCTGGAAACCCCAAGAACTCTGAACCGAACACCAGTAAAGGAAGTATTTAAAACACCGAAAGTGGAGGAATCTGAAAGTAAAGAAGAGTGTGTTATCAAAAGGCTTATGAAAACTCCTGTTAATATACCAAAGGCGTTAGCAGCAAAACAATTTTACATCATCCCTAAAGTAACAAGGGAGGAAAATGTAGATATAAAAGAAATTGTGAGGGTTCCAAGTGTTGTAAAAGATTTTCAGAATAACTTTGTAGACTTAGAAGAGATTAACACATTGGCAGGTATTTCAAGTCCTCAAAAAAATGAATTCGAACCCAGTTTGAAGAGATCTGTGTGCAAAATGTCGACAGAGGTGCAAACCTTAGATGTTTTAGACGATAACAAATCGTTTACTAAATTATTCCACGATAGATATTTAGAAAATCCTACTACATCTGCAACAGAACCTAAATCGCCTGAACCCAAAAGTAACATTAAAACACCTAAAGAGAAGCCAGTTGATATGGAAGATTATGCCAAGCTCCAAAGCGGAGATATTCTAGAAAACTCAGATTTTTTAAATACCTCCGCAATCCGAAGACCTTCAACTTTTAACATTGAAATTCCTGAAAAGTTAGAAACATTGGGAATATCAGTCAATGCAGAAATTCAAAACACTCAGGCATCAACGGGGCATGATACCCTTCAAGGAAAACTTCGGAGATCTTCAGCTTATAAAATAACATTGAAAAATATTACAAAAGTCCAAAGTAGTGAAATCACAGAAAATGAAAATTTAGTCCTAAGTACTCCGGCATCGGAGCATGAACATATTCAAAGAAAGGTTCTGGAAACAAATTCTTTTAACATGAAAACACCATCAAATTTACATACTCCACAAAAAACAATTTGTTCGAAAAATGCAAATGAAGTTCAAAGAAGTGAAAAGTCAGCAAATGCAAAAATTCCCAATACTCCGGTATCAGGACTTGGATCTGGTCAAAGAAAACTCCGGAGATCTTTACATACTAAAACTGAGACCCCGAAAAATCTGCAAACTCAGAAAAAATTAATTGATTTGAGAAATGAGGCGGAATTCTCAAAGAACGCGGATATTTCAAGTACAAAATTGCAAATTAAAGAAATTGAGGAAAATTTAGATTTTCCAAATACTCCGATAACGACATATGAGCCCATTCAAAGAAAACTTTGGAGATCTAACACTTTCGATGTTGGTGAAGTACCGAAAAAGATGCAAACACCGGGAATAGGAACTGATTTGGAAGACAACGCAGAAATTCAAAGCTGTAAAAAATCAGATATTCCAAGTATTTCGGCACCGAGATGTGAACCCATTGAAAAAAGACTCCCCAGATCTTCAATGGTTAAAACTAAAATACCAACACATTCGCTAGATTCGACATCGCCAGACTATGAAGAAATCGAAGAAAACGTAGATATCCCAGTTGAACAGTCAATTTCGAAAGCAGAAACTTCGACAAATCAACAAACGGAAACACCAATTGTTTTGGAAAACAATACAGAAACCCAAACGGGCGCAGTCACAGGACACTCAGGTACTAAGGGAGCGCTAGTGGCATTTAAACCCGTTTTAGGTATAATTCGAAAAATTACAAATTCTAAAATGAAAACAATGATAAATCCGCCAACTCCAGAAACATCACTTGTTTTGGAAGATGATGCAGAAGTCGAAAGAACTGAAATCTCAGAAAATGTAGATATCTCAACTCCGGATGCTGAAGTTCAAGGAAATTTCCAGACACCTACAATTTCTGAAGCGGGAACATCAATACATCTGCAAACTTTAGAAACATCAATGGTTTTGGAATACGATGCAGAAGCTCAAAGGGTTAAAAATCCAGAAAATGCAAATATCCCAAGTACTCCGATTCAAGTTCATAATGAACTTCAGAGATCTTCAATTTCTAAAGCGGAATCACAAATTAATCTACAAATTTCGGAAATATCACGCACTTCAAAATGTGACGCAGAAACTCAAATCGGTCAAATTTCGGAACACCCAGATATTACAAGAACTCAGGTTTCACCAATTTCTAAAATTAACATTCCGAAGCGACATTCGTTTATGGTAATAGGACAGAAAATGTCTGCAGTTAAAAGATTTAAAGGGAGTAAGAAGGAAAGTAGACGACATACCATTGGACCTTCGATAAAAAAATATCTCTCAGAACCAAGTAACGATGACAATTTACTAAAAACCAACCTTGTGGCGTTCTCAAAAAATTTTAATATTGTTGGCAAATCGGTTTTCACTCTGAAAAAAATTCCTTCAAACGACAATTTCAAATTAGAACATAATGCTGAGGATAAAGATAAATCTTTCAGTAGCCTTAGTGAGGATATTGAAAGCAGCGATGTTCCTATAAAAAAGAAAACTCCGAAGGCAAAACCAAGGAAACTATTTAAATCGGCAACCTTCATTATAGATTCGCTTAAAAGACCAACTATTTCTAATAGTTCGTCACAAAAAGAATTAACTGATTCTGGATTGGGTTATACACTAACTGAAAATGTGAATCGCTCAAAACAGCTTTTAAAGTCTCCTAAAGAACGCAACCAAACACCAGTTCCAAAAGAATCTCCGAAATTACCTAAAACTCTCCAAACTCCGAGGCCGTTGGGAGTGAAAGAGCTGTTTAACACTCCAAAACCTTCAAAAGATATAAATTTTGTAGGAATAAAAGAATTAATGAAAACGCCAAAAGTAGCCAGAGATTCTGACGATAATTACCACTGTTTAAATGAGCTTTTGAAGACTCCGGAAGATTCGAAAAAATACAATGAAACTCCATATAAATCCTTTAAATACGATGAATCGTGCGAACTTGGAGATTATGAAACTTTGCTAATAGAAGATGAAAGTTATACACACTCTCCAACTTCTTCGCAGGCAGAAGACGAAAGAAATTCGCAAGTAAAACACGAAGGAGTTTTGGGAAGAAATATAAGTTATCCAACAACCCCAATAGATGAACTTAAAAGTAGCTCAAGTAAACCTCGAAAATATATGAATTTCTTTACGGAGACAAAAGAAGATGTGTGCTCTACAGGAAGTGTGAGCACATCAATGAGAGAGCTTGAGAAAGATCAAATGGAAGAATTTGAATTTTCTAATACTGAAATGTATATTTGTCCAAATACTCCAGTAGTTGGAGTTAAAAACAACATTAGTAAAACTGGAAAATCGGCAGTTTTCTATATAGAGACAGAAGAAGATGTATGCTCTTCAGAAAGTTTGAAGACACCAATTGGAGAATGCTTACAAGACCAACTGGAAGAATATGAATCTTCTGACAATACAACAGATGTCACGAGGAGGAAAAGACTTTTAAAAACACCGAACTGCATAAATATTTCTCCGAAATCGCAGAAAGAAGGAAAAATATTGGGCGTAAAAGAAACTTTGAGTGATTCGAAGGATCCCGAGAAAACTACAGTAAAAGGGGGAAAAGGGGCAAAAGGGCTTCTAAATACACCTAAAAATGGGTCTTTTGAGGACATAAGAGAATTAGGATTAAAGGGACTGATGAAGACTCCTATAAAAACACCAAAACCTGTGAGAATTAAAGAATTGTTCTACACTCCGAAACCCGAAAAAGAAGAAAACTTGGCAGGTGTTAAAGAATTAATGCACGAGCCGAAAAATCTAGACCAAACAGTAGTTATGTTAGGGGTAAAAGAACTTCTAAATACCCCCGAAGACGAAACTTCTAACGAGATAAGAGAATTAGGACTTAAGAGACTAATGAAGACTCCTATAAAAACACCAAAACCTGTAAGAATTAAAGAACTTTTCTATACCCCTAAACCAGATAAGGAAGACAATTTAGTGGGTGTTAAGCAACTAATGCATACACCTAAAAATCTTGATCAAACAACAATTTTAGTGGGAACCAAAGAACTATTAAAAACCCCTAAAAAAATAAAATCTCCTATACCTTTGGTGATTAAAGAAATGTTCAATAGATCAAGTACTGAAAAAGAAGCTTGTTTGAGAAGTATAAAAGAACTTATGAAGACTCCCGAAAGCTTAAAATATGCTGACATTAATTTAACTGGCGTTAACGAACTTCTGGAAGCTCCGAAAAGCGATACAAATACTGAAGATTTTCTTGGAATGCCTGAGATGTTTAGCACTCCTCATCAGAAAGATGAAGATCTCAGGAAAACGCTGATAAGTGAATTTCCCGATCAAGAAATTAATCAGATGTCTCTATCTCCAAAGAATTTATCTGCTCGAAAACAAATTAGTGATCTTGCTTTCAAAACACCTTCTGCAAAGATGGTTATGGTACTTGGGACTCCGCAAAGTGTTAATATCAACACGGCCAAGTTGATTTCATCAGCTAGCCCTCCTCCTCTTTATGATTTGAAGGAGAACATGGAAGATATTGAAGAGGTATTTCCAACTGCTGTTATAGATGAGGAGAGTGATACACTTTCAACTGAGGAATCCTTTGATAAATTGGTTGGAAAGCCTTTCGTTAGAAAGAGTTACGGGCGCAGCAGAATTTCGCAAAATAACTCATCTTTTGCAGCACAATTAAATAATAAAAAGGAAAATGAACTGTCCAAATGGGTAGAAAATGCGAGCTTAGTGCTTAGTTCGGCAGAAATCGATGAAAATTCTCGGGATGTAAGTGATAACGCAGCTGCATTTTCTATGAGCGGTATAAAGACCTTAGAAAGAGACGAGGAATTAGAAGAAATGGAAATATTGCAAAATTCTCAAGACGAAAGTATTAGAAACAATGTTAAAATAGCGACGGATTTAATTCCAATTAATATTGTATCTCCAGAAACAACCACTTTAAAGAAAACTGAAAACAAAAATGTCGGAACAAAAATGGAGTATAAAAAAGACGATCCGCCTGAAAAGAAAGAAGAGAATTCCCAAACAGATTCAGATGTTGTGCATAGCGAATCTATAAAATATGTAGATGAAAATGTGGTCGAAGAAGAGAAGGAAGAAGAAACTAAGATAATTTCGAATGATGATGATGAGTTTCCAGCTACAACCTATACAAGATCGCGTAGAGGAAGATCCAGAAATGTAAAGTTGCCGCAAAAACAAAAATTAAAGGATACTGTGCCAAAAGAAACTAAGATTAAAAGGGGCCGGAAGAAGGATGATATTATTGAAGAGAAATTGGAAATAATTGCTCCTTCGGTGGAACTTATGCAAGCACCAGATTCAACAAAGATAGAATTTAAGAAAGATGTGGAAGTTCAGGTTGATAGAAACCACAGTGAAATCAAATTAGATTCTATTAAGGAATCTGAAAATATTCTTGAAGTAAAAGCTACACGTCGAGAAACAAGAAAGAGGAATGTACTTAACAACGATACAGGCAAAGAAGAAACAATTCATGGAAATCCAGAAAGTGCTAATCAACTTAAAAGAGTCACACGAAATAAGAAGAATTTAAAAACGCAAATCCCAGATGAGCAAAAGTCTATTCCAATTGATGAAAATCAGTGTAATTTTATCAAAGAAGTTGGACGAAGAGGAAGAAGAGGAAAAGTTGTAAGATTCGTTGAAGCAAAATTAATTGAAAATGTTCATGATGAAGTACTTGTAGTAGAAGAAGCTAACAGAGAAGATTCTAAAGAACTGGGAAAGGAAGAAGAAATTAAAATACCACAATCAGAAAAGGTCGTTGTTTCGACTACTGCGTTGCATACCACTGATCCAAATGAAGATCTTGAAGAAGATGGTGATAAAAAGGAGAATATCAGCAGTAATCTGTCCTCTTCCGATGAGACCAAGAAGCCTTTTTCTCTTCCGATTTTAATTAAGACACATGGTCGAAGAAACGTGGTAGTGGTATCTCCTAAAACGAAATCAGTTACAGTGCAAAAAAGGAAATCGGATTCAGAGTCTGAAGAAGCAGTTGTTCCGCTAAAGAGGATGGTACGAAAACGGAGCGTTAATATAACAGAGAACAAGTCAGAGCAACTAAATTTGGAAATTAAGGCAGTAACAAGACCAAAAGCTGACAATGTCCTAGATTATATACAACCAAATTTAAGTAGAAAGGAATTTGAAGACGCAGTCACTCCTTCAGAACAGGGCACAGTGAAGGATAAGCAAGAAAGTGTTCTGGTTTACACAGAAAATTTCGATAAAGCAACAAAAATAGGTGAAATGGGAAATCTCTCAGAAGATATAGAAAATGCTAAAGTAGAAATCACGCCACCTCGAACAGGACGGGCAAAACGCAAAGCAGATAATAATTTAAATAACATTCAGCAGAACTCAAGCTCAACTGAATCAGAAGCACCGCCCGTACGAAGAGGCAAGCCTAGACGTAAGGCAGACACTGTTGAACCTCAAGAACAAATTCCTGGACATAAAACTGAAAATACGACCTTAAGACGAGGAACAAGGCGAAAAGTTGAAGATTTGGTCGACAATGCACAAGCTTTAGCAGTGCTCACACCTCCACAAAGAGGAAGAGCTAGGCGCAAAGTTGAGGAGCCCAAAGCAGAAAGGGCGAAGACCAACAATCTTCTTAATAAGAGTGCTGATGAACTAACTCCAATTAAGCCTGAAATCTTAAAAAATCTTTCAGAAGAAAAAGAAAATGTGTCGACTCCAAAAATTCAACCGGACGATGTACTTGAATTCAAAACACCTATAAGTGCAGCTCCACGTGCCAGACGAGTTCTCCGCTCAAATTCTACTTCTGTCCAGGTTTCAACTCCAATCCTACAGGAACACAACCATCAAGAGACAATCGTAACCAATGATTCCGTTGAGAAAATAGAAAGTAGTCTTCCTGCTGCTGCGTCTACTAGGACAAGAAGCAGGAGGCGACTCAATTCTACAAGAAATGAAGTAGAAGCTTTGGAAACTGATGTAGAAAAGCTAGAAACATCTCTTAGGGGACTCCCTGCTGCTAAATCTGGTAGGACAAGGGGAAGACCAAGAATCAATTCTACATGCAAAGAAGAGGTGCAAATCTTAAATGAGTTTGAAACATCTGACAATGCCATTTCTGTCGCTACAACTGGCAGGATAAGAGGAAGAAAGCGAATCAATTCTACGAAAGATGAGGTGAAAATGGCGGATGTTAATGTAGAGCATCCAGAAACATTTCGAAAGACAAGAGGGAGGAAGAAAGCTGATATTACAAAAGAGGAGATGAAAGCCTTAGATGTTGAGGTAAAACAACTAGAAATGTCTGAAATTTTACCGACTGCTGCCATCACTACAAGAACAAGAGGCAAAAAGAGAATTAATTCTATAAAAGAAGAGGTTCAAATCGTAGATGAGGAAAAGAAGCATCCAGAAATATCAGCAAAAAATCCATCTAGCGTTGCTACATCTGGAAGAACAAGAGCCCGGAGGAATGTTAATTCTACAAAAAATTAGCATCTGCCTCAAGGTAATTATGAATGCTTTTATTTCAAAATAAATTGTAAGCAAAAAATTATTTTTAGAAAATTTTATGAGTGTCACTAAGCCCTAAATTTGATCAACCTGCGTGATTCATCGGAGAGCTGATCGATGTAAATATATGTTTTTTAATATTTTATAATTCCGGACTTGTTTTCAATATATTTGTTTGATGTGTATTGCATAATTTTACTTGTTTTTTGTAATGTTGCACAATTTGGCTGGAAAAACCTTTATATATTATCAAAATAAATTTGTTCTACGATAGAATATTTTTTTAGTAATATTACATAATGGTCCTATATTTTTTTCTTCAAATCTGATAATTTTAGCGGTTCCGGTTGTGGTAAAAAACAATGATTTTGGGGAGAATTTAATTGTTTAATTGTAATAATATGGGTATTCACGCTTTGGTGCAAATAGGCCTTGCACCCTTGCATTTGCTATTGCATCGTTGTATAAGGTGCAAAAAAATCGGTTACCATAATTTAGCCAATTTGCCTATTTGAAATTTTGAACTCAATGCAAGGATGCAATATGATATACAATAAAGCGTGATTACCTCTAATATAAAATCCAAGAAGTTTATTATCTTTTCAGGTTTCAAATATTTTTGGAGAGTATTCAAGACCATTTCAGAACAAAGAAGGTAACAGATAGGCAGAAAAAAAATTATCTGAATCATGCAAAATACCTAAAAATTAAATTTCCAGCACAATTTAGCTTACAAAAAGCTTCTGATGTTGAAATGATAATCCATATTTTCTCAAAAAGACAGCACAAAATAAATTTATTGGTAAATATAGGACATAACAAGACACATATCTTAAAAATTTCGACAAATTTTCGCTAAAACGAGTTTTTATATAATGAGCGACTAACATGCTGCTTTTGGAAAATTTATAGGCGGACTCTTACAGTTGCACGAGCAACAGCCTGAAAAAGATGAAAAACTTTTATAAAAACGATCATATTAATTTACGGATAATTTTACATTTGTCAAGGAACCGCCCAGGCGGCATGTAGCTGAGCTTTTGAACCGTGCACGTTTCCATCGGCGCCAAAGGTCGTTGGTACGAACTCTTGTTCGCCCACGGCAAGGATTCCTTGGGCATTGGACAAACTGGCATATAGCTCAATTTGTAGACAGTGCACTTTTCTGGAGGACCTGTGTTAGGTTTGTATCCACTATCCGGGCGGATTGGCTGAGTACGCTTATAGCATACATTTGGCAAGTACGACAACCTTTGGATCGTCTTATTATCCATTGGAGCATTGGAACGCGAAATACCATCTCCTCGCTTAAGTGGGCCCACCCTACAAATTGGTTTTGGTACAAAATCATGCTTTTGCGTTGTAACAGTTTGCATGGGGCCGGTCATCTTCTGGTAATTGGCTGGAGGCTTAATAGGCATAGTGCGAGGTGCATTGCAGTTTGGTAAGTAAGATAGCTTAAAATGATAAGATAACATTGATTGCTGGTTGTAGTTCTACAAAATATTTTTACCTTGTATACGGTGCAGTTCTCCATGGGTCCTGAGGACATATGTATAGCATTCTTGGGGAGTATAGGGGTTGTTCTGCTCCCGCCAGGGCAAAGGTAGCTCAATTTGTAAGTCGTATTTTTGTCCATTGTTCCTCCAACACCAAGTTGAATGCCAGTCTCAGGTCGAATAGGGAGAACCCTTTCAGGGTTGCAGTTGGGCAAATAACTATATTTATAGATGGTCCCGAAGTCGCTGCATGGAGGCGGGCATTGCCTAACCGGCTTCGCCCAAGGATACTCTTCCTTTGGACCAATGCAATTCGGCAAATAGCTTAATTTATAGACTGTGCATTTTTCCGATGGAGCATCGAATTTTGGAATACTCTGGTGCTGCAACATTGGTTTGGGAGGGGGAAAGCAGGAGACATCAACAGGCATGTACGAAAGGCGATTGATAGTGCATTTTTCCAAAGGCGCGCTTGTTTTGGGGATACTACTCCCATGTACAATTGGCTGGCGAACACACATGGGTTTAGGTACATAATCATGCTTCTGAGTCGTAACAGTTTGCATGGGTCCTTCGCCAAGCAATCGTGCAGAAGAAGGCTTAATTGGGGCGGTGCGCGGGACGCAACAATTAGGTGGATACGACAACTTTTGTATAGTGCAATTATCCATTTTTGCAGCCGATTGGAATATGTTGTTTTTCGGCATTATAGGAGCGCTGCGGGCCATTTTGGCTATACAGGGATCAATGCCACAGTACGACCGCTTGTATATGCTGCAGCTTTCTATGGGATCGTTTGGTCGGGTGTACGATTGAATTGGTTTAAAGCTCTGTGTCCTTGGGGGCTGTTCGTAGCAGCAACTTGGCTTGGTGCAGCACTTTGGCTGCCCACAGCAACAAGGTCCACTTCCTCCCCCAACACATTTCGTTGGGACAACTCCTGAACTATACCCAGGAGGCGCGCTGCACAGTTGTCCGCCGTCGCAAGCTGGCGCGCAAGGATGTTGCCTGCAAAATAATTAAATGAAATAAAAATTTCCCTAAATTTTTAACCCATAAAACCTACATTACTTCGCACATGTTGGCAGTAAAAATTAAAAGTTGCGACGAAAAATTTATTGTACTTTTTGCTGATATTTAATTTAAACAAATACAGCAAAATCTCGAAATAAATTTCGAAAGGACGAGGAGAATTTCGTCTCTCAAGGACACCTACCTACCTAAATTACACACACGTATATGAAGAAAACATGAATAAATATAATGTCTTAAAAAGAATGCCTCCTAGGATGAAAACATAAAAATCAAGTACGTAAGAACAGGTGCGACTTGTAAAGCAGTTTTTTTTTATATTCCTTTGGGTTTGGCTTAAACGACGCATTATATTTCATTTTCAGGGAATACCATGGAAATTGGCATTCTGGCATATTCAGCGTTGCTGATTTCCAAATTTTGAAATTAAAAATAACACCCATATCATATCAAAATTTTAAATGAAGAGATTTCTACTATAAAAAATATTTAGGGTTTATTAAGGTTACGGCGGATTAAACAAACTGAAACATGGCATCCAAATATAATTTTCTAAAAGGCCAAAAGGAGTTGCTTAGATGTAAAAACGAAATGGTTTTTTTTGAAAAATTGTAAAGTTTTTATTTCGTGTGTTTACGCCTTCAAAAATGGATATTCCAATATTTTGGCTGAATGGTTCGCTGCTTACCTTGTCTATTTTTGGTTGCTACTGCTTTCATAACTCATTTTAGAACCTTTTTTTTTTTTTGTTTAAGTTTAACTAACATGAACAAATGAATAAGCATGAATGCAGTGAATTATTTATTTATTTATGATAGAGGCTTAGGGTGCATTAATGACACCATGAACCTGATGAGGGACGCACTCGTGGTCTTTTGAGCCCATATGATGCACTAGGGTAGCAATAATGTAGGACTAGTTATGAAACATTGTTGAATTTTCCTATGGGGGTATTTTGAATTTCAAATGGTTCAGAAGTCGGAAGAGATCAGAATTTCCTAGTTGTTAGGGTCCAAGGAGGGTTTTGATGTTGGTGCGGGGAATAGAACGTAGAGATTTAGTGCAAGCGGTAAGAATATGGACAGTGTATTATATCTTTGATAAATCTATAATCGAAAAATTGCGAAATAAAACAGTATTTGTAGAACAAACCGAAACACTTTACTATTGAAATGTACACGTTTACAAGCTCTTTCTTAAAGTACTGAACATTAACAATGATTAATTTTGCGCTATATGTGCTCACCTATTAACAATTAAAATTCACACAATTTCCCACACTGCAGTGCAGCCGGCAAAAGGAAATTTCTTAAATCGAGTTGCATTCCCAGAGTTTCTCTCCAAGATTGTCACAATGATCTTTACGTTGTTTGCGTTTATAAGGGTTGATTGACTGTGTACTTTCCGGGATGAAGTCGGTCTGTGAGGAAATCCACCACTCCTTTAAGGACAATACTGAAATTAGGTCTAAATCGAACGCCGCAAGTAGTTAAAGTGAATCCTTCCCTGTACCAATTGCTTTGAGCGCAGCAAAATTTTCCATCAACTTTTTACGAATCGAGGATATTTACATCAGGTGATTGAATGTAGAATATTTCTTGGCGATGTGTTATTTCGGTGAACCAAAAGCAAGATGCTGCTGATACATGAAAGCGGTCAGCCTAACTACTCGCTTGAGCTTAAAATATTTAAATCATCCAGCGACAAATTACAGGTCAATGTTATATCTTTTCACGAAGTTTTCTTCTCAACGAACTTGCCTGTACGGGTATTTTTTTCTCGACTTTATTCTTAACTCTGGTCTACATTGAATGTTATTTCATAGACGATGCCGCGGAACCTTAACATAAGAGGACTTACAAATAAGCAACAAAAAAGTAAAGGAATTTCAAAGCAGAGGAATGTTAGCATTATATAGAAGTTGAATTGATATTTTACACGAATTTTAAGATGTTGCTCTTTCTTATGTTGACAATTGCGATTAAGCAATTGATGTTAGAAATTTAATCGGTGAATTTGCGATTCGGGTTGCGGCCGAATAAAGCGTTACGAACTTCGGGTACCAACTGCTGTGATATAAGTTCTAATCTTGATTCGAGCGTATTGGGGACCTATGGAAAACGAAATTTATTGAAATAAATATAAAGAAAATAAAATTTAAATCTGTACCTTGACCCGTCCATTGAGAGCGATCAATTCCACTCCTCCACAAGTGTCTGGTGGTAAGAAGGTGTCGTTATCCACATGAAGAACAACATCACGACCAATGTTGGATTTATATTGGTCCACCGTGTCGGACAGTAAGTTGTTAATAAGAGGTAAATCAACCTTGCGGCATCGCAAAGTTACATTCGGCTCCATGATTTGGTAAAGAGCTTGTAAAATCAATTTAATTATGATTATTCGATACTCCGCTTCATTTTTCGTAACTTCTCCTAGACGTCGCCGAGCCTCTTCCAGCACGCTGCGGACATGGTCCTCTCGCACTTTGAGCACCTTAATTATTACAATTAAATTAAATCGAAACTCAGTTAAACCCGGCCAACAATTACCTTCAAACGGGCCTGATTCAGCATGTTGGATGACTGAATTTTCTTTTGTAGCTCAACTTGTTTTTCCTTTTTCTCATAGTACTCCATGATTTTAAGACGTTGCTGCTGAACAAGCCGGCCCTTTTCGATGTTGAACTCTTCCTCGGCCTTAGCGTCGATTTCTTCGGCTTTTTCATTGGCTTCTTGCTCAATGAAGGCCATCATGTGTTTAATCTGAAATGAATTTAAAGTAGATATGGTTGGTTATAGATTTTTAAATAACCGGTTTTGGTTATATGGAGTTTATATAATACTAAACAATTTAGCCTCTTAAATTTGTTTAGATTAGAAAACATATCTTCATATTCTCTTGTGATCGGTTTAGAGAAATAAAGTGTCTGTAGTTTATATAGCACATATATAAGCATTCTTATTTTTATTTTTTCCATTAAATAAGTATTCTACAAATTATGTAATTGTCGATTTTACTACATTTACGGTCCATCAGTTGTACACTCGAATACGGTCCTATATTAACATAAATCAGTCAGGAAAAATGTGCAATCAATTTGGGTTTTCTCGAATCGCAAGGCACGACTAAGGAATATGGAATATATTAATTTCTAATTATAATAATGAAAGCAGAATCTGCAGTCCTTTTTTTTACAGAATGCCACAATAACCCTAAAGCTTCTAAAAAAGGGAAAAGAAATTTTGCGTTAAATTTAGTTGGTGTAAAATTGTAATTTGAGGCCAGAATGCTTTGCGATAAATCTCAAATCATCAAAATTCACCAGAAGATACCCAGGCCGAGGCTGTCATTTGCGATTAGCACGTCATGTGACCTGGGTTGGGGTGTTAATCTCGTCCGTTTTTCTACTTTTCCATTTAATGCCAATTTTTCAATGGTAGCAAATTTACGAGGGAGGTAATAGTCATAATACTAAAGTAGAAAGGGACACTGCTGTAAACTCCCTGAGAAAACTTATTTACCTTGGCAAATGGAATTCACATGACACTCGTCTTGTGACATAAGTTGAACCCCGAAATACATTCAGTACGCGATAAAAACGCAATTTACGCGTAAATCAAGGGAAAAAGCCGACAATTTAAAGCTGATTAAAGGATCTATAAATATTTTTACCTGTTTTTGTACATCTGCATCGCTCAAAGCCATTTTGAAGGGATAAAAATTCTACTGGCACTAGAAAAAAAAAACGGGCGCTGCTTATTCCACTCTGAAGTCGAACTAGATTAATTTGCTTTTTAATTCACTGCAGCTTTCTTTCATTCATGCACTGGATATAGTTTTACAGAGGTTTCGAAGCGAACAACTAGGAAGAAATCCACACTCCTTGAACCAACGACAGACAGCCCAATTTTCTCGATGAGGGACACGATGACAAAAAGCCCCTTTTCAATTTCGATCATATGACTAGGGGAAATTTTTGAGGGAAATTTTTTTCGAAGAAAATTGATAGAAATTGGAGTAGATTTCGATTGACCATAATTTTAAACGTTAAATAGGTTTTTGTGGCTGTTTTTGGTTTTTGTATTATTTTAATTATTTAATATATACAATTTATTAAAATTTATAGAAAAGAAGGAGGCAGGGACAGAAATTATGTAGACATATTAACTATGAGTATATGTAAAAAAAAAAGCATTTTAATTAGGCAAGCATTAAAATTAACATAACAAATAATTTTCTAAAAAAAATTCTTCCTGTCGTTTTTGTTTCGAACATTTCCAATTTGACCTTTTAGTGCGAACGTCATCGAATATCGAAAATGGCTGTCATAATTGTTTAGGCGAGAGTTGTATGTGGCTGGCGATTTGTGATTTTATTATGTTTTGCATTTTTCAGCCGAAAACAGTAAAGAAATAATTGGAGATTAAAAGCAAGTGCAGATCATTCGCGCCGTATTAAGGTGTCACTATAAGGGCGAATTTCTTTTCGCCAACCGGAGGAAAACGCGAACATAAAAAGGTCTTGTTAAGTCCGTCGGGTGAGAAAAAAAAGGTTAATTTGTGCGCAGGAGCTACCTCATTCAAAAGGACTTATTGGCGATTTTTTCTTTCGCGAAAAAATTTTCTTCGAGCAGGACAGGGAAGACCTAAACTGCTTTAAATTTTTTTTTGGTGTTTATTATATACCTTCCGGCGACCGTAGGCGAGAATTCCTGTTTTTCGTTAGCTAAGGTTTTCGTGTACTCAGTGCGGTTTTAGACGGAGCACACCCAAAATAGAAAACTGCTTACTGAGGGAGCAAACCTCGACTTCCTGGAGGAGATCCAACATCGGTGGAATGTTAAATGCGGCTTCAGCCCATTTTACACTGAATGCTTGTTTTATGCACCCCAACTTACTGTTCAGTTAGGTAAGACCGCCCCCGAGGGCCCTTTGCAGTTTGGTTGAAAGGATTTGTGCGGGGTTATTTTGATCGTCAAAGGCTGCACGCATTCCGAAAGTGCCACTGGAGCGCTAGGCTGTCTTTTCTCATAAAATCTTTTATATTGGCGGAGGAAGACGGCGGCGATGATTTGCCTTTGGCTGTGTGTATAGGGGCAAAAAGGTGCTTCAGTGCTGGCAGGTAGAAGGTTGTCGATGGGTTCCTTTGTTTGTTCGTCGGACGCATCCGCCGTCTCCGTCTTCCAAGAATCCCTTTGTTTACAGCTGCTCGATTCCTTAATCTTAATTAGGTGCAGGTTCACTGAGGGGACAGGTATCAAGCAGGCTGGGGACCAACACAACTTCACGCGTCCCAACTGTCAATTTTCTCAAAAGCATGCCGGGAAATTTATCCATTCGCGAAGTAGAGGCGCCCTGGGACGAATTGCAGTAAGAATTTAAGCGATTATTTCTCGCAAGGTAAATAAAAAAACCCAGAAAATTGCTCATCTCCGAAGGAACAATGAATTTGTTTATGAAACCATTCAATTCGACATTTGCGCGAGTGTGAGTCTACCGTGTACGCATAAGAAATTTGATTCTTTCGTTCAGTGTGCGCAGCAGCGCCGTCTGTTGTCAATCCGCCGTCACAACGGAGGAGGAAATTTCTTCTCAACAAAGAAGCCCGAGAGAAAATCACAAACAAAGTGTCGGTGTGTGACGGAGCAGGCGTTTCATCGTAGTAGGTGCGTAGAGAACGCGTTTTTCACTTATTTTTTTTCATAACTATTTTCAGTTTCGAAAGGGACAGAAGTAAAAGTGTTTTCTTTTGTGTGCTCCCCATTTCCATTGCTGTCCGCTTTTCAATAATTTCTTTTTGGCGATTAATTTGTACCGCTGTCTGATCGGATTTTTTTCCTTCCAACGAATCGCGATTTAAATCGTCTGCTTCATGAAGGTATGTAAAAATGTAAAAATGTAAACACATCCAAGGGAAATATTCGCGTTTAAAACAAAATTTTTCGGCAGCGTTCGCTCTTTTTTTGACAGTTTGTCATGAGCTTGGGAGCAAAACGTCAAATGGATTTATTTTTTGTTATTAATTGTGCTTTTCGTCACCTTTTCTCGATTTAATATGTATTTCTTTAGAAGTTTAAGTGGGACTGCAGATGCTGGTCAGTATTTGCATAATTCTAATCCTGAAATCCAGCTTTAGCGAGCCTTTGAAAGTTGTTTACACCTCTGGTCTGAAGCTGTGTAATGGGTGCATTCAGGGATAGAATCGCACTTTTGGCCTCATTTTTAATGCGCGCGAATATTTTTCGATGTTGTTTTAGAGCTGCTGCCTTGGATTTCAATGCTGTTCTTTAATACGTTTATTTCTGCACAAAATAAATCCGTCATGCGACAGGAAATCAACCGAATCTCTTCACTGAAAGTAATAAAGCGTTTTTCTCTTGTGTAAATCTGCAGAATACCTAGTGAACTTCATTTTATATTTTTTAAACCAGTTGCTGGTGGTATTGGATTAACCTTTTAACTACAATAACAAGGGCTATACTGTAAAATTTCGATTACTAGAAAGGATTTTAATGCTCTACAAGGGATAATAAATGTGCCAAACATTTTTGCCATCTAAATGTTTGTTTTGTTTGATCTGAACAGCCACTGCATTAAAACCATCGAAAATGTTTCCCATAAAATTAATTGGTCCAAAATGTACCAACGAGAACAAGATTCAAATTTATTGATAGATTTTTTATTTCCTAAATTTTTAATATTGATACTAAATAGAACATAAACTAAATCTTGATCCTTTCAGGTTATGGCGAATTTAAATTTTCAACAGCCTCCCAGGAGTATATCAAGTGCTTCATTAGCAGGACGAAGTACAAGTGGATTCGGTGGCAGTTCGCTTTCAGGACATGTCACACCAACATCAGGCATTTTTCCACCGGGTACCATTTTTTTCTTTAAAATTTAAGCTTCCAATTTTTATATAATGTAAATTTAATTTTCTTTAAGGAGCAAATTACAGTCAGTCTCAGCCGCAATTGTCACCAAATCGCAATGCTCAGCTCTCAGTCGGCGGCGGAGGACCTCCGCAAATATCAGGCGGAGCAAGAAATTTGTTCGGGCAAAGAGCATTTACCGATAGACGAACAATGCAAGGACTGGGAGCAGGACCTATGGTGGGTTTGCCTAAATACCGTTCACATGGATGAATTTAATTGTTAATATTTTAGTCAAATATGGGTTCGTTCATCCAGTCATCTCGAGGAGGCTATGGCACTGGCGGTGTCGGTGGCAATTCGGCCCTTAACAACTTTCATTCGGTATTTGGAGGGAGTGCTGGAGACACAGCCACACCTCCATTGCTCGATCTCTCCGAATTTCCATCATTGACAAACGCACGTGGCCAGAACGATCAATCACTGCCTCAGGCGAATCCGCTGCAGCCCCCTGGAAGTAAACCTTATGGTAATTTTCTCATCTCTCGTGAGTTTACTTGAAAATCTCATTTGGTTTTAAAGTATTTTAATTTTACCCCCTCACATACCCTGAAAATGTCCCCCTTTTTTTTTTTTTATTAATTTGTGCAATTTCAAAATGTTGCCACCTACCGCCTCTTCACTAATCGCTGGTTTGTTTCAGTGGGGATGGTGAAGCAGCCCACGTCGGAACAGTCGGAATTTACAATGTCCAACGAAGACTTCCCTGCGCTGCCCGGTACCCAAATTACAGATGGTACGGCGTCGGGTAACAACCTGTCTGAGAACTTGGACGGAACGGATAAGAGTGCAGTTGGCTTGAGTGGGACGGGCATGGATCATCAGAACGACACGAATTCAAGCAGTGATAAGTCTCTGAAAAGAGGCGTGCAAACGTCCGCTGATGGTAAAAAACATGAATTTTCAGCTTCGAACAGTTTTGTAATTCAAATGCTTAAACAGGGAAAGTCACAAATATCCCGGCCAGCATGGTAAACAATCAGTTTGGCATGGTGGGTCTTCTAACATTCATCCGAGCGGCGGAGTCCGATCCAAATTTAGTTACTTTAGCTATGGGACAGGACTTGACTGGATTAGGTTTAAATCTGAACTCACAGGAGAATCTACATCCAACGTTTGCTGGACCGTTTGCAGACCAACCATGCAGGTAATGTTTCCAGAATTCAATTTCGGCAGTCGCAGTCATTTGGCTTAACAAGAGCAATTGCTGAATTGCGCCGTCGACCATAAGAAGGTTTAATCCATGATATCAAAAAAATATTTTCTTTTTTTAGAGCTCAAGACATAGAATATAACGTGCCGCCCGAGTATTTGGTGAATTTTTCCATCAAAGATAAATTGGCCGGCATAACTCTGAAAAAATACAAGGATGATTTGCTGTTCTTCCTTTTCTATACGAATGTCGGTGATGTGATGCAGCTGGCGGCAGCGGCTGAGCTGTAAGGAAGCAGACAATTATTTTGAGCTTGTTGTATTTACTTTTGTTATTGTTGATTTTGCAGACACAACCGGGAATGGAGGTACCATATAGAAGAAAAAGTGTGGATAACTCGAATTCCTGGCATAACGCACTACGAGAAGAACGGTACAAAGGAGCGAGGAACATTTTATTACTTTGATGCACAGAATTGGAGGCGAGTCCCCAAGGATTTTCAAATTGATCCTGATAAATTAGATAAATGTCCAAATCTCAGTGCATTAGTGAACTAGACTGGACAGCCTGTAAATTAATTATTGAAAGTAAGGAAAAACCGAAAAACGCATTAAAAAATAATTAAAAAAAATTGAGTAATTTTTTAATTCTAATCAAAACAAGATTAAGGTACATTTTTATTTTTCCGATGGAATTCCGAGTACACCACAACTTTTTTTTTGTAGAAAATATAAAGATCTGCCGTTAACATTACATACATTTTTCTAACGTTCAGCTGTTTTAAGCTTGCCAATATTAAGCGAAGCGTATTTTAGAAAATCGATTTTTTAATTTTGTATGGCCAAAAATGGTGAAACACTGCAATTTATTTCGGATTTTTGCTATTTCCCTTTAAATTTATTAAAAACAGGTTAATTAACGCAAAAAACCCTAATCCAGAAGGCGTATTTTAGAAAATAAATTTTTTAATTTTGTATGGCCAATAATTGCTTACTAAGAAAAAAGCCAACAATTATAAAAAAGTACGATTTATTTCGGGTTTTTGCTATTTTCTTTTAAAGTGCATAAAACCAGGTTAGTATCCGCAAAAAACCCTAATCCAAAAGGCGTATTTTAGAAAATCAATTTTTAATTTTGTGTGGCCTATAGCTGCTTGCTAAGAATACTTATCATCGTCAGTGATCATCCATGAAAAGATAATGGATAGCATCGAATCATATATTTTACCATGATTCCCGGGAGATTTGCTTTAGGTCGCTGCAGCGCCCCATACCTTAGCCAGGCGACCATTAATAAAAGCGAAGCGATCTCGCACATTTAAATTAATTGCTTCACCGGAAACTTTCTCTTTAGGCAGTTCCGTTTGCATTCGACCTCACCCAGATTCGCAAGGAATTTCCCATTCCGAAAATTGCTGAGAAATCACGATCATGGTGGATATTATGTTTATGTTTATGAATTTCCACGTTTCGCGGAGGAATCTACTCCTTGGCTATCTTCAGGGGTCCCTGGTACGCTCTATCTCCCGGTGCGAGGTGCAAACGCGCGGTTACGCGGGTGATGTCACAGGTGCAAGTGCAGGCGCGCGATCAAATTAAGCGGCGTAATTATCCATAACCAGTTTCCGCGGCGGGATTGCTCATCGCTGCGTGAAATGGAAGTGGCTGATGAAAGTGGAAGGCACCGAAATTATCATACAGCCGGAGGTCAGTATGAAATTTCTCCTAATGCGTGCTGCATCATCGGTTATTCCGCGGAATATGTAAACGATCGCACCGACAGTAGCCCTGAGTTCGATCGAAAGTGAAACGTGGTGTTAGTTTCTATTTTGGGAAAATGCTGAGTTTTTGGACGATAGTGCTGGGAGGTTTCCTTGTTGTACCCTTGACGAGGGCAGGATATAGTGGAAATAGCTCAGGATTCGACGAAAGGACGTCGAGAGATGAAAAGTGGTCCTTTATGGAAGATTTAGATCCTACGGAAGGGATGTGGTCGAGAATCTTGGAGGACTTTACTGTAAGGTGAGTGTGAAATTTCTCTATTTCTATTTAATTATACAATAATGTTTCTGAACCTATTTTTACTGAATGTTCAAACGTTATGTACTCGAATTTTGAATACGTTCTGTGATATGCTACAAAATGGTTTTTTTTGTTTTGAATCTTAATGAAATTATTTTCTAAAATATCTCATTTAATAGCAAATCAAGTAGATCTCCGAAATTCGTGCCACCATCGACACAGTTTATGCCGCCTCCGGTCCCTTCTCCACCAAACCAGTTCATGGCGTCGCCGGAAGACTACTTCATAACGAAGCGAATGGGGGAGGCTATGGAGCTGGAGCCCCACATGCGTCCGCCAGCCAAAGTTATTTCGCAGAACAACGCTCCGAATTTCCCGGTTCGACAGGCGTTCGTGCAGAACCAGCCTCTTCGGGAGGTCTCAGAAACGGATCTTTACTTGCTGGGCGCGATTGAGAAGCTCGTCTACAGGGTTGACTATCTCGAGAGTCGTGTGCGACGGTCTGAGCAGTTAATTTACTATTTGATGGCTGGAAACAAACAGAAAGAAGGTGAGGAAAGGCGGCAATGATTAGCATTAACCCTTTGCAATCCATTGATATTATTAGACTGCTTGTAGTCAGGTCTCAACACTGGACAGTGGGCCGCAAAGGGTTAATTAGGGTTAATAATTAGAGTAACTGAATTGTGTCGTTTTTAGTATTTTTAAAATTTTTGTAATTGGGACTGTTCTAAATTTTTTTTTCAGTTCCAGATCCGTGCCCGAGGAACTTCAGCAGAATTGGTGACAATTGTTACCACCTCCAAGGTGATCGTCAAGTTAATTGGAAAACAGCGAACGGAATATGTAGATCTCTTGGGGCACATCTAGCCGAATTTGAGAGTATTTCGGAGAACGAGGACATAGTCGCATACTTATTGAACCACCCCTCCCACAGAGGAAAGGATTTCTGGTTGGGCGGTCTTAATCCAGGTCTTCTCTGGATTTGGTCAAATTCTGCAAAACCAGTTAATCCTAACACAAACCTGACTGTTGTAGCGAGCTCTGCCTCTCCTGGTTCAACACCTGGAGATAGTGCAGCAGAAAAAGACAATGATAAAGGTGATAGTAAAATAGTTAATAATTCGAACGAGATCAAAGGGACCGGAAGGTGTCTGAGGCTCTCATACAATCCAGCAAAACATACGTACTTCTATTACGGACAAGAGTGCACTTCGAGGCATTTCTATCTTTGTGAATACCAAGACAAAACGCTGGATAATAAGATTAAGAAGATTGCAAGGGACTTGAAATTGGACTGGGTGTAGAATTATAGGCCGATTTATGCTAGAACATTATTTATTTACTAAAAAAAATTATTAAAGTGAACTCTTTGGCACGCTTTATCTAGCTCGTCCTATTTATAAAATCTAAAGTAAGTAAAAAGTAAGGCACTTTGGATTGAACTCCGTAGTTTAGTTTTCTTCCCTGTCGTCTAAAAGGGGATCTTTAAATAAAACAATTAAAACAAAATTATTTTGGTGACATACCCAGGTAATGGTCAATAATCGTCATTGTGGCAAATCCGATCGCAACTGCTAGGAATTGAAGTAATCCGGCGATCCTTCTGTTGGGTACTTGATGCCATTTAGCCTTTTCCCGCGGAAGCACCTCCGACACCGTCACATAGAGAAGAGTTCCACTGGCCAAGGCTTGGAGAATGGGCAAAGCCTCCTTAGTAAGTTTGCTAGGCAAATTAACAATTCCCATCCCGACAGCAATACCCAAAATTGAACCCAGAGCGAATACAGAAACCACAATCATTAGCGATTTAAGTGTAGCTTGAACTTGAGAGCAAAATTCCAGTCCCAGGCAGAAAGCCATAACAAATTTATGTGCACAAACAGCTCCAACGAGGAAGAAGACCTGCAAATTGAGGATTAAGTTTTGGGATAAATTTTTAAATAGGCGCAAAATGCCTTTTCTCTGGTGTCCTGGATACCGATCGCTAGTCCCTCGATGAATGAATGAAGGGATAGTGCTACTAAAAGGCCGATTATTCCGGTTAGCGATCCAGAACAAGGCTCGGTGTGGTTCGTATGGCAAACTTGGGCGTTCACTTGCTCAGCAGGACAGGGAGATTCGCTAGAATAATTTTAGACTTCTCTTACTTTCTGATGCAGTGGTTTAGAAATTATATTTTGAGAAATGGTAGACATTTCTAAATACTATTTAAAGGGCATTTTAGAGAGGAGAAGCATAAAGAAAATTCTGAAATAAGAACGAATGTGCAAAATAAAAAAACATTTTTTAAGGCTACTTACTTTTGGCCAGCCAGAAGCGACTGGGACTCGGTGTGGCTTGTGGCCCCATAAGTGGGCAGCTGCTGAGGTCCGTTTTCGTGGGAGTGGTGCATCACTTCCCCAAAGAAGAAGTGAATGAATTCGTCCATGAAGTAGATTATGAAAAAGCCGCCGCAGAGTGTGATCTCGGCGTAGTTAGGCAAGTCCTCTCTTATCTGCAACCGAAAGATTTATTAAAACCGGAAAGTCCCTAATTCACGGAGTCTCACATCAGGCAGCATGTGCACGAGAGCCGTGGCCAGGAGGATTCCTGCACCGAAGCACAGCATCAGGGAAATGAACAGGGGGCACCGCCTGCTGTGCCTGCTGAATTTGTAGGGTGCCAGTCCGCAAAGGAGGGTCCCGACTCCCAGCTCGAGCATGGCAAAAAGTTTTTCGTTATTTCCATTACTCCCGAAGGCTGTTGACGCACTGTTGTCCATTGTTTTCGTTTTGCCAAACACAATAAAGACTTATTTTTGGTAAAGTCGCACTCGCGAACTGATTCACTCTTTTCGTTAGTCTAAAAATCGTCTTCGGCGGCACAATTGGGCATATTCAGCGGTGTTATCGCTTAGTCGAATTATTCCTTATCTTCAGATTTTAACCGAATTACTGGAATTTGATCTTATCATTAAGCAAATTTAAAGTAAGAAGTTGGAGGCTCACCTCACACCGCCTTCCTTCCCGCGACAAAGTGGGTAACATCCATTGACGTATAACGTATGTATGTCTGTGGTAACATCCGGAAGAAAGAAGTGCCCCCGAGCCCCAGCGCACCTCGGTCGAGCGGCCCACTTAGCGCTAGCGAAGCCCACGATCAGCTGATATAAAAAAAAAAAATAATATCGCGAACAAGAAACAAACGGTGCACTGTGCACGTGGGGAGCGAAAAGAAAACGGCAAGAGGCAGGAGGCCATCAGACCAAACCCAACCAAACCGAACTGTGGGAAAGCTGCGAACTTCCAGCGAAGGTGCAAACCAAAACACTTTCAACAAATGCTTGAAATTCAGCGAGATCACGGGACCAAAATGTAATTGAAGGGTTTCAAGAGGATAAGGTGTGGCGGCGATATTTAAATTAGACCCGGCCGACGGTTAAGTATTTTCGAAATATGTCTGCGAAATTTGGGTAGTGAAAAAATTGTTTTAGGTTAATTCATTGCACTTTTTGTGGAAATTTGTTGCTTAGCTTAAATTAAAATTTCTGAAAAATTTTATTTTCTATTGAAATATTTTAATTATAATTTTAAGTTACTATGCCGAATTCTCCTGCTTTATCTTAAATTTCTTAATTTAAAATTATTTGAGTTGAAGTGCTCCAAAAATCGTTTGCATTAATTTTTATTGAAATTCCGCAAAGATGCTAAATTTTAGTTAGCATTTCAAATATGCGGTCGTGATCTTCCAAATGAGACGGGTCCTCGCCCGGCGCAAAAGTGAAGTACCTCAGATTATCGGTGGTAGCGAGTATTGAAATTTTATTATAAATAGTTTCTATATTCGATATAAGTGGGTAACGTGTTAATATTGCTATTTTTTGTTATTCAGTGGAAATATCTTTATTAATTTTTTTCGTAAAAATGGAAAGTGTTTGTTTTCCATTGTTTAAAAACCATAGTTAAGAGACCTCATTATCAAAATCAGCCGAGCAGTGCAAAAATAAAAATTGAAATATAGTAAAAGATAGAAAAACGAACAACAAAATGTTGAAATGTCTCTTGTGTGTAATTAATCCACTATTGTTTTTCTATATCGATTAAAACATCATCTAGTCCCCGTGTGGGGTGTTAAAGACATCTAAAAAAGACATCGAAGGCGACGTCTCATAGACGCCTAAAAGAAATCAAAGACATTAAAAATTTAGTCCTTAAGACCATTTTGGTAGTAAATTAAGTTCTCAACAAAATGCTGCTATGAGAATTTTGTTAAAACGAGTTATTCACGTTTATATAAAAGAGTAATTTTTCCTATGCAAATTGTATGGGAAACTAACCTTTGTTTTGCGCGGTCACAGGTTTGACCTAGGAAGGAGTCTGAAATTTCGAAAAGATTAGTATTAGATGTAGAGCTAAAACATTGGCCTATGGAACCGACAAAAAAAAACACCATAATCTACAGGTAAACCTCTTACAATGTGGAACCTTACAACGCAGTTGGGGAAATGCGGAAATTTTCCTACAACGCGGTACTTTTACAACTCGGCTTAGAAAAACTGTATTTATAGTTCATTTTCGCTTATACTACATACAGTTCATTGTCAACTGAAGTCAGTTTTCTTGTGAGCAGTATTAGCATGCGCTTTTTGGGTAATATTACACTCAGCGACCAGTGACTTAACTCCAGTGTACTCTTCATAAATCTTCAAAATTACTTATCTGCCTACAAAGATTTGATATGCAAGAGCAAACAATTACTATCGACAGATTTTTTAAAACCTATACCTACCGGAAGTGCAGTCGAACTTGTCGATGAATCAAGCGCAGATTTTGAAATAAGACCAGTCAAAAATTCTCGACCAAATATAAGTGACGATGAGGAATAAATTTGTTAGCATAACATGTTTTTAAAGTTATGAAATGTTTTCATGTACCTACTTAAAATTAATATTTTCTTTTCTTAAAAATTAATAAGCAATAAAAAAAACATAATTTTGAAGGATTCAGATAAATTTATTCATGATACTTGAATTCCGAGGTTTAAACCCTCAGGCTCTCTACTAAAGTGCCTTTTGGATAAAAATTCCTTAATAAAGTTGTTAACATTTTCATAAATTCATTTTAGTTACTTTTGACTTTAATTAATTTTTCCGCACATAACGTCAAAAGAATTCAATTGGATTTTTTTAATCGAATTACATATTTTAATTCTTTAAACGCAAAAATAAATTTAAGTTCTAGGTTACTAAAATTATTTTATCAAAATTTTAGGAACATTATTAAGAAATTTTTATCTAAAAACGGCTTTTGCAAGCTCCTTTCGATTCGATTCGAACGTTTTCAATTACAAGGCCCAGTGTTCCATTAACACTAAACGTACCATAGCCGTTTAAATTCAGTGGTGTGAGGATTTGCTCCGATTTTTTAAATTCAATTTAATTACTTTTTCTTACTTTACTTGTTTACAGGTACATTGTACATATAACCATTTCTTGCTTCCAAATGGACAATTTTTAACCTAATTCTCTTTTTACTCGAATTTGATTTTACACGAGTTAAAAAGAAAAGAAAATTCTCTTTTTATACGAATTGTTTTGTTTTAACACGATTTTCAATACACGAGACTAGAGATGATAATACAGAAATAATTTCACAAGATGATGAATAAAATAATTCTAGTGATATCAATGATATTGTAGTCTTACGCAAACGTATGCGTTTATTGTCAGAAAGTAACAATGCATAAAATTTTGTTATGTTTATGCATAAAATTTTGTTATGTTTATATTATTTTTACTTTTTTCATATTAATGAATTTCAGATATTATTATCTTTTTTTCAAAGTATAATTTATTTTTTATAATATATGTAATGAATTAAAATGTGTAAGCACGAAATAAATTCTTAAGTGAACTCTAACAAGAATTTTTTAATATTGTTTATTGTACTTTTCAGTTGCTTTTTTAGGTCTGGAACCAGTCTACTATTTTTCCATTTAGCTAATATCTTTTTTTACACGCATTTTTTGGGAAGGTATCTATCGTGTAAAAAGAGAATTAGGTATATTCTGTTTTATTTATAGAGCTGGTTGTTTAAACAATGGAAAACATAATACAGTCGTAAGCTTTTCTACTTTTTCCAAAAAATAAATACACATAGAATACAATAAAAAACAGCGAAATTATATCTACAACTTGAATAAAAACAAATACCAATATTAAACACTTTCGCCACTGATATCGAATATAAAAACTATTTAAAATTTCAATACTCATTATCACCAATTATCTGATATAGCTTTTTTCTGCTCCGGGATTGGGTCACATTTGACCCGTTTCCTTTTCATGGTAATTTCGTAATCCCGTAATATTTTAAATTTAGAAAACCGGCTTTGGGATAATTTATAGTTTTCTGGCGTAGGTTAATTTTAAGTTTAAGTGAAAAGCAAAAAAATGGTGGTGGCGTGGGATGATTACATTTATTAAATTTTTCGGCTCTTGAACAAAGTGTAATTAATTTTATTTGGTTGATATCTTCTATTAGTTTTTGATGGTGCGTGCTTTCAAAAACATTTGCATTCGGCATTTTGTTTTTAATTCTATTAAAACGATTTATTTTCTGAATGGTTCTACAAGCCACATAATTAGCATGCTAATTTTAGTTTGAACGCAGAACCCGGTACAAGTCGAAATATTTGCTCGGATCCATTTTTGTTGTAGTTACATATGGCATCCGTCTGCGGGGAAAAGACAATAACTAAAAGGCAGTTGGTACAAAAGAAGTAGTCTCACGATTCTCGGTCTAAAACAAAGGGTTTTTCGTTGTCCTCGTTATGCGGATCGGAAGTTCCCCAAGCGCCCGGATACTTTCCCGCCAGGTTAGAGTAGTTTCTCTTTTGCTTCTTTGGGGTATCAGTAGTTTCAAATGACGAATCCGAGTCTAGAGATCTAAGAGCGTTGTATTTCTTTAACTCGAGTTTGTCAAAGAGGTCTTTGTACTTCTTCCTGTCTGATTCACTTAGCAGTTTGTGTCGATAGAAACTTTCATAAATCTGGGGAATTTAGTGGAATTACAAAATGTTCTAAATAAATTTTGAACGCTCAACCATTTGGAAGATGCCAGTGCTTTTTATCAAGCAATCTCGCTGGCCCAAAAGCATCATCCGCTCTCGTTCCTCAGAATCGCTAATTAAATTCCCAATGGACCATTTTTGACTAAGAAGAAGTTTATCTTTTTTCCGTTTTGAAATTGATGCTCTGCAAGATTGCAAAAGAGCAATATTAGATCAAGATCACATCGTATGGTATGAACTGATTTTTAAAGATCAGATAAAATTTTTGTTGATACAGGAAGTATATTTTAAGGATTAACGCCACCTAAGGTTCTCAAGCACTAGCTAACTTAGGAAATTAAATTAATAACGAGGGAGGTGTGGCGTTACCCTTTAGAGACTTCTATAAAACAGATTAAGAGATAATGCGATCCATTATGATTTAGATAAGACCACTAATTGATTTTATCTTACTATCGATAGATCAAATCACTTATTAATCAAGATCATACAATGCCATTGGTTTGTAGTCCGCAACCTTCCTGGCGTTTTTCAATGCATTCGCCTGCTGATTTTTCTTTTCCCTTTCAATAATTTGAGTTCGCAGCTCTTTGGCTGCTTCCTCGCGTCGCTTACTAGCCGCAGTGTCCGAGTATATGGAAGCCTGATTTTGAAGAATAAAGAAAGGGATATATTTGTGCGGATCGTCTGGAGCAGGCATTATTCTTCTGAATCCCCCCAAATGGCTTTCTTCCCAAGCTATCTGTTTTTCCAGGGCGTCCATGCCCTTCTTTTTGCCATCATCTTCCCTTAAAATTTTAATTTTGTTTAATAGAATTCATCTTTTGTAAAATTGTAAAAACTTACTTTTGTTCGACTCCGCTGTAGTATTTCTGGTGCTCCCTGATCCTTTGCAGAAGTCGTCTCTTCACTCGCTTCTTGTCCTCCCAAAGGACTTTCTTTTTGTCGTTCACAGAGATGTTCAATAAATTGAACGTGTCTCTAATGAGTGCCTCCTTAACCTCTTTGTCGATTTGTTCATCTGTATGGAAGCTCGGTGAGTGATTCACCTCTAAAATATACGGTTTTAGTTTGCTGTCCACGAGGACATCAAAACCGAGAATCTCAAAGCAGGCCTGCGTGATGTCGTGGCATGGAAAGCAGGCGTGGTAGTGATGCTTCAGCACGGGCCATGCACTCAGAAGCGTTTTAATAATGCAATCATCGATAGAATCCCATAACTTCCCTACGTCGTACCCTGCAGAAAGGAGGATTCTATTCAATGTACTGATTTTGCGTTTGCTTCCTGCTTCGTCGTCTTTGCTAAAAGTGCGACTGTGCTTGTTCACCGAGTAGTTGGTCAGGTGCATGTAGACGTTGGTCGTGTTGTGACCCGACGGCTCTTTATACTTGCTTGTAGCAAAACTAAAAAGAGATTTGAGTAGTTTCTGGGCTGGGAGAATGTTGAGCTGCGTTCAAGATATAATTTCTTTACAATCGTTTAATTAGATAACATATTTTGGCACTATTATTTAGTATGTTGTTCAATTCAGCTCAAGAAGTATTACTGAATAGTGTATTTGCGTATATTGTTCAATTCAACTTAACAATATGAATTTGCTGAATTGAGCAAAACTTGAATTCTTGAACGCAACCTTGAATATTACCGTGCGAGCCCCTCGTTATAGACAAACACTCGCAGAGGGTCCACCGAGGTGACCAGGGTGTAGACCCGCAAATCAAATTTATAACCGTCCACTAATAGTGGCTATAAGTGAAATTTTTCAGGTAGTGTAAAATTGAAATTATTTTCCTTCAGACCTTTGTAATGTATACTTGGCAAATCATTCGTTCATTTGGTTTAAATTCCTTTAGAGATTTTGTCAAAAATATTCCACGTCCTTGAGCCCCCTGATCGGGCTTTATAATGTAAGTCTTATTTTTGTGCTCTTTACTGAATGCAATCGCATCACCTAAACTGTAACCGGAAAGAGGTAATTTAAAAAAAACTTATGTATCTGCCTAACGCCGTACTCAGCTGGAAAGCACCAAGTCTTTGGAAAAATATCGTAATCGTTCGGAAATAATCTCAGCATGCGAGTAAGATTTCGTGCCAACAGGTCTTTCCGGCATATTTCGGTCATTCCAGGAAAATGGTTGATTTTCTGGAAGCGTTTCATTTCTTTATAAGTCTCAACTCCTTGGACGGAATCTGTCCAAGATATATTCCATAAATGCGCCTCCCTCACTAATTTCCAACCAAGAGATTTAGCAACTCGTGAAACTGACCCGTAGCGGCAGTTCGTTACACAAATGCTCGGCACGTTTCTAGAGGAGAACATTTATAGTTTCTTTAGACTGAGATCTAAAAAGACTTGTGCACCTTGAATTTTTTGCCACGGAAGGTTGTATCACTTCAACAGCTGTAGTCATTGGTATAATTTTGGAATTCGAAGTATGATTTGAAGAAATGTTCAGCCGGTTACATACGATAATTTCTTTCTGAAAGCCATTATCCTCTTTTTCGGTGTCTTCGTCCGAGGAGGCCTCCAAGTCGGGTTTATATTTGAAATCGTTACTTACCTTGTTGAGGATATTTCTGTTAAGCTCTCTATTCAAGCCTACGTTGATATTAATCTGAGACGATGGGGACGTATCTAAGTCCGATTCATCGGAAGAAAAATTGTCATCATCCTCATCGCCACTGCTGTATCTGGGCTGAATCAACAAATGAATATTTTTCGAAAGAATCTTCTTCGGTTTTATTTTCATTGCTAATTTTCACTTTCTTCACTGGCTGTCCGCAATACAATTTACGTTCTTTTCGTAATACGAATATAAAGATCATTAATACGGACCAGTATATAAATAAATTAATAGGCAAATACACAATAATTTGTCGCAAATAAAACGACATAAAACTTTTTATAATTTTCTACACGTTTAGTATCTTGAAGTTTGTTTCTGTCACACTAAACAGTAGGCTGCGGGTGATCCACGAAAACGACTTGTACTCAGTTTCCCTGAATACAAATTCCATCGATTAACGTGAAAATCTAAAAGTATATTGTCCTTTAAAAAGAGGAGTCTTTTCCTCTTGTGGACTACTTGCATGAATTACTTTTGTCACACAAATCGGCAGGAGTAAAGGAGGTGGAGTCAGGTGCATTCTGCATGCTACCGAGCAATTTTTGCCGGCATGCGATTCAGGTACCACTCCAAAGTTCAGGCGGCCAGGTGTGCATCGGTCGGGATTTATTACATCGAGGCGCCTTACAAGGAGCCTAGTGCTTTTTTTGGTGTCTGAACCAACTTAGTTTATGGGGGCCAGAAACACCGTTTGGCCAGGTGGCTTACTTTAAGAATGAAACCGAAAGTGACTTTGATAAATTGCCACTCCATGAAAAGAGGGAGTGTACAAAATTATTTATTTGAGGCCACCGTGGGTATATATCCTTGCAGAGAAGTCCTGATGGACTTGAGGTGGTGCTGTTACTGAATCAGTTCACTTTACTTCTTATAGCTGAATTACAAAAAATTGAGTACATTTAGAAACATATTTTCAGTTAAGGACCCTATTTTCAAACGTTTCCACTTCATCACAGCTTCTAGCTGAATTGTGTATCAACTTCAGCTTTAAAAAGTGAATTGCTGAATTGTGTGATCAAAGTAAACCAGAATATTGAGGTTACTTATTTAATTCTTTTCGGAAAAATCGATTGCTTAAAATATGTAGGAAATACATTAATTGCACTATCGATTAAAAACTAACGACTCAATAGTTAATCGGGGTTAATGACTGACAGTTTTAATCAAATTGCTGCAGCAAAACAATGAATAGTAGTTCATATTTTGTAGATCGCTGTTGTAAAATTCTGCAAAACATTTTTCTTCTTGTAGCTGACTATTCACCCATTTAAGTTATAAGAAAAATATCAAAATAAATTGTTCTTGGTGCTTTCACTATTTTATTCTTATTTGAAATTAATAGTTAAGAATAAACAAATGTAGTCTAACTGATTACCAAACATTCCGATGAGATATTGCATTTCAAGAAAAGAAAGTGAACTGAATAAGCATATTTAAGACCCGATACTATTTGTCATAATGTGACGGGACTATCGCTACCAAAAAGCATTATTTTATGCAATACCCTCTTAAAACGCTGACTTCCCGTCATTCACAACTGTTGAATTTCTGGCTGAATAAAATCCGACAGTAAACTAAACGTGTTAAGCTAGCGCTTCCTTACGCACTTCGCCGATCGGCTTACGAAACAAGCGCTTCTTGGAATTTTTATAATTTAATAATTTTATCTCTTTTATTAATTACAAAATACAATAAAATTTTAACAAGGCAATTTTTTATTTTACTTAACTTTGTGTGTCTTATCAGAACGTTGCTGCTCTCAAGTATGGTACAGAACTATTCGTTTAGGGCTCATGGGGGCCACAGTTTTCTCGAACTTAGCGTAAACTATACAAGTTGTGGGTTTTGTGTGTTGCTCACTGGAGTGGATCGACCCTATGGCAATCGTCTTTAAAACTAGAAAACGTGGGGGGGAGTGAAAGGAGTAGTCCCTCTCTCGCTGCACGGTATACGCGAGTCGTTTTGCTACAAAATGATTGTTTCACTCGAAGGAGCGCGCGCGTACGCCGGCATTAAGTAGTTTTTTCTTTTCTTTTCTCACTTGTTGTTACATTTCTTTCTCTCTTATCTTTTTTTCATCATTCTTTTTTTTTTTTTTGGTTTCTATCTCTGCTCTATAAATAATTTACTTACTCGAGTTATTTGAACGTTGTGCCTCGGGGGACACTCTAGACATCAGTAACTAACACTTTTGCACATCTCACACAAATCGCAAGCGTCCAGTCGCACTGTCCTTGTCTACCAACTGACTTTGTACAGAATATAATTTAAAGTAGGTCGAGAGTAAAAAACGCTAGAATCAGTTCTGCCTAACACTTAAACTTAACCATCGGTATGGCCTTGGAAGACAGGCACTTGTCACAACACCACTCCGCGTAGATCTCCTTGCTGATAAGCTGGAACGCCGCCTCCGTCATGCCGCTACACGTCCTGTAAAAGAAAGGGGTGAGAGGTGATCTCAAAGAAGTTAACTTTTGCCAGCAAATTCTAATCTCATTGTTTGGCATAGTTAAATTGCATGCAATATTTCTTATAGGCAATTCAGATGTAACAGACGCTGCCAGGGGATATTCAGCTATAGCTATGTACATATATAGAGCTGAATGGGACCTATTTGTAAAGATTTGTTAAAGGATCTCTTACCTGTGAAAAAAGAAGTTACAACCAGACTCGCAGAAGAGCGCCTCATCGTTGTCATTCACTTCTTTGTGGCAGAGCCCGCAGGGGTAGATAGGCGGGGCGTTCGGATTTTGAGGATTGAATACCATCGGCTGTCCAGGTGGATACACTTTGCCAGCGCTCACAGGCATCGGTTTTGGCCCGAACATTCCGGACATTGAGTTGGGCGGACCGTTCATGGGACCGTTATTGCCATGTCCGCCCATGTGTGTCATGTGATTGGGACCGGGCCCCATTGACCCCATGTGCATTGGGAGGGACATGCTCGAGTTCATGGGATTGCCGACGTGACCGCCGCTTGACATCGGCGGACCGCCCTGGGTCATAGGAACGTTTTGATGATTCATCGGTGAGTGGCCACCCACGGAGCCACCCATCGAACTCATACTGTTTGTTGTCGTCATCTGTGAGGTTGACGTGAGGGGATTGCTTTGACACGCTGCACTCATCGGATTCATTTGGTGCTGTGACATCGGCCCGCCGCTTGTTGGCATCGCCCCATTCGGCACGTTCATTCTAGGCCCCGACATGTGGCTGTGTGTAGGCCCATTACCCAGCGGACTATGCATCGGGGGCCCCATTTGACCATTGTTCATGTGCTGACCGGGTCCACTGCCCAGCGGACTTCCCATTGCGTTGCCCATCGGTGATCCCATTGGAAGGGAGTTCATAGGGCTGCCAATTGGACCGCTCATCGGACTGCCTATTGATCTGCTGCCGTTTGGACCCATGTTGGGGTTCATGCCCATGTGTGAGTTGGGTGGCCCTCCCATTGGTGATAGTCCGCCCATCGGACCCATCGGTGATATGCTGCCCATTGGACTCATTCCTCCCATTGAAGCACCAGGCATGCCCCCCATAGGGCTCATGCCGCCACCCCGACTGTTCATATGCGGCATTGGGCCGCCGCATTGCATCCCGCCAGGACCCATGGGACCCATTCCGGCCATTGGATTCATATTATTCATACCTAAAGGGCTCATCCCCCGCATTGAGGGACCTCCCATGTGATGATGCATGTGGGGATTCATGCCCCCGCCGTGCATCCCTAGATGGCTCAGGCCCGAGTGGTTCATCTGTGTGCTCGTTGGAGTATCATCGAAAGGGTTTGATGCAACTATCGTGTCTCCGTATCCCGTTAACGGTGGAGGAAGTAAATCTTGCGGCGAGGGAGGTGGTTGTGCGGGCATTTGATTAGCGGCAGCATTCGACGTTTTCCGCCTCTTTTTCGGATTACTTGGCGCTGACGGGATTTGGGGCGATTCTGAGGGCGGCTTAAAATCTGGTGCACAAATGCCCGGCCCTGGAAGTCTATACGGAGCCATTCCTAAGTTGTGTGTCATAGCTCAGTCCTGTATTCGAGTTGAGGCTGATTTCGCTGCAGTGTGTGCTTTTTTTTCGTTTGTTTCGGGACTAACCTGTCTCCGATGGCTTATTGCTCTTGGTTAATTTTTATTAGCTGCTCGATTACTGGAAGTGGGAGAGCCTCTATCTTATGCGTTTCGGCCTTTTGAGGAGCATACGGCTTTCTTCTTGTGAGCGGACACGCAGCCTTTTGGCCCTGAAAGGTGTGAAAATTTGTGTTAAGTGTTGGTTTCCGGTATGTCCAAAGTGCTGCGCTTCTGGACAGGAAAAGGGATGAAAGGGGCAAAATTTGGGAGGGATGATTTATTGACAGAGCCACAGATTTCCGTAGGCATTTCCGGTGCCCCTCGGAAGGATCGCTTCTGCCCGGTCAGGAGGATCTCTGGTCGGCCAGCCAAGTAGCTAGGGAAATTCTCCGGACGAAATGGCGTTTCGTCGGCACATTTCCAGGGGATTTATCCACGAGGAGGACATTCAGGTTACACTCGCTGACATCCGAGAAATGTCAACCACACACGAAGGCCTTTGGCAAGCGCAGCACAGGATGGCTGAGTACATGCCAAATTGAATACTAACCTGACCATTATCTTGAAATTTCTTTGATTCCCATCAGAAATTCGCGTCCGTCGCCAGAAAAATCACGCCTGGATTTTCTACCTGGGTGCCCTGCACGAGTGTCCGTCCGCTCTATCGCCTAATTTCCCTGAATATTTTCAAAATTTTGTTCCGACTTTTTAATTATATTTGGCTCCTCTCCTCTCACTGTGTATGTGCCAATTTGTTGTGTAGAAATGAAAACATCGCACAATCACTTCACTCCCCCACTATCGGTCATCTTAGGGCGATATTTGGACGCCTCGCACTCGATTTAATTGATTCACAACACAATTTTCACTTATTATTGTCCTATGGCGGATTATTGTTACAACTTTGCTGTATAATTCTCACAAATTTGCTCCCTCGAAATCTCCATACACAACTAAACACACGCCATTCATGATGGATGCTTGTACATCTCTCATTCGTTACGTGGTGGCGCTGATCGCAACTAGTGCCAAAGAAATGAAGAAAAGCTGACGTATTATTTAATAATTTTTAATTAAAATAACACTCTAAGTACAATATTTAGAAACATTATTTACAAATATTTTACTAGTTAATCGAATTAATGCGAAAGTATCGAAAGTATTTTATAGTCTTGCTAGTTCCTAAAATGAACACTTCCATCGCTAGTAGCGCCAAGTTGTCAGACGCTTTTCTGCGCGTAAAACATTTTTAGCAGTTAAATAAATTTTCATTTTTGTTGATTTTAATTAGAAAAGGATTCAAAGCATGCTTAAATATTATAAGGACTTGATACTTCATTTGCATTAATTATAACAACATTACGTTGTATTTGTGTTAAAAGTGTTTTCCTTTACCCAGCTTTTTATTCTAGATAAATTATAATAATAAAGAAAAATACAAGTATTTTATTAAATTTAAGATCTATCCCATATTTTTTGTGCCTTTCAATTAAAGCAGGATTTGAAATATAATACTTGTTTAAAAATCATGAAGTTATATAATAACATCACTGACTCAGGGTTTGTGAAATTCTCATAAACATTGAAATTTTAAATTTCGCATCTTTCTAAAGATGTAACAGTTTTGGAGAGAGATGTTTAAATGCTTATAAAATTATTGGCCTCATCCGCGTTTTTCTTGAGTTCAAAATACCCATAAAAAGTGTACTAAAGACCAAGTAACTCAGATATTTTTTCTTTGCCCTGAGTGAGGACGCATGCCACATCTCATCTGAGTCTCTGTTGCGGTTTCAAAAACAAAAAAGGTCACTGCCTGCTGCATGGTAATTATTATCACTTGCAGAAGAGAAAAAATGCATTGTCTTTTTTAGAGAGTCATTTAGGGCCTTTTCAGTTGAATGTCTGACTGAAGCAGAAGTTGAGACAAAAAGTAGATTACAAGGCCTTTTAGAACTAATTGCGGATATTGTTGAAAACGAAAGTAAAATATTTTTACAGTGAGGGTTTAAAGGCTAAGTATTAGCATATTAAGTACTATTTCTTTAAAAAAAACTTTATTGTTTCATTAAAAACGTATCAAAATTTCAAAATAAGTTCCGATCATCAGTTGCTAATAAAGCTATGTATAAGCAACTTTAATAAGTTAAGAGGGCTAGAGAATTCTAGGCTAATTCGTTATGCCTTTGAGAAATCCTTCATTTCAACCGGCATCAAGGAGCCGTCATGTTGTGGAATTTTCGTTCTACGAAATTCTTTTGGAATGAAATACTGAGCCACTGGGGAAATTAAGTCGGCGTCGAACTTTTTGTCTCCGTCCTCCGGAAGAATGTAGCTGAGCGGTACCCCCAGCAGCCACACAAAAATAGCTCCTAAGACGGCGTACCAATTAAAAGAAATTTTGTATATCGAAAATGGTTCATCTTGTGTCGATGCCGCGATGGTCTGGTTTATAAGAGTGCTAAAAAAATATTTTTATAGTACGGTAAAATAAATTAAATTAAATTAAATAAAGAAATTGTTAAGTCATATAATTAAATGTACGCACACAGCTTTCTCTAAAACAGTGATATTGTAAGCATCGCAGTGATCGACGCTTGATGGCAAGAAATCGTACTTCACTTTGCCCTCTCTGATTGCAACTTGTGAGCCGGCTATAATCCAGGCAAGTGCCATCATACTAAATATAGTACCCCACAAAGCCCCCTAAATAAATTTCACGTTTATAAAAATTTGTGGCATGCTTAAATTTTACCTTCGAGCTCGCTTTAGGGTACAACATTCCAAGCATAAAAACTCCCACAACTGCTCCCTGTGTAATTCCAGCGATTGTTATTACCATTTGCAAAATAGACGTGAATTTCTCCACAATTAAGCCACCGAGGATGCAATAAAGTCCGGTTATAACAACTAAAATCTTCATAATAAAATTTGCCCTCGCTTCTGTGTGCCGAATGTGGGGTTTAATGTAGTCAAAATACACGATTCCAGCCAGCGAATTCAAATTAGCTGACATTGTACTAAATGCGGTGAATTAGAGCTGAATTAGATTGATTTATAATTCAAAAGTTTGTACCTGAGCGCAGCGCTAAACACACACGATATAAAAACCCCGGGCATTCCTTTCAAGTGTCCTACAATGTCTTGGACGAAAAATGGCATGAGTTTATCAGGCTTTTCGACAATCTAATTGCAGGAAAAGAAAATTTAAGTACTATTAAACAAATAAAATCAGCGAGGATTCGTTACCCCGGCCTTAACCGGATCGCAGTCGTAATATCTGGCGTACATTATGACACCTGTGAAACAATTGCAAGTCATGATAATGAAAAATCCAATTGCAAACAGAACGAGGGATCTGAAAGAAGGCACTTAGATAAGCAAAAATAGTATTTAGGATAGGATTAGTTGGAAAAAATTTTACTTTCTTGCATGAGATAGCGATGGAAGAGCGACAATCCTTTGGACGCAGCTTTGGTTCAATCCAACGTACCCTGTCCACAGGAATATACCGCCCAGAAAACAATTCCAGAATGTTGCTCTTGTTGTGAGGTCAAGGGTCATGCTGTTATTGGGAGAAAGTTATTAAAATTTATAGGTTTATTTAAGAAATTATGTTGTTTTTACTCGAAACCATTAAGTCGTCCACCTTCCCATGCTCGGTTAATGACTTCCCCGAGACCACCAACTCTGCAGATTCCCATTGATGCTACAAGGACAACAGAGAAAAGCATAATCGTTGCTTGAACCACGTCTGTCCAAACTACCGCTTTGATTCCACCCTGTTAAGACGATGTGTGAGTTTTAGTATATTATCGAATTAGATTACCAGTCGATATATACATATATATAAAATATTATGCACTTAAGAATAGTGCAAAACCCAATTTCTGAAAGTTCATTGTATACGTATAATATCTAAGCACTATGTCTATCTTCAAAAGATTCAAATGTAACGTTTTGCATCGTGCAAGTGTGGTGAAATTAACCTCGATAGGTTCACTTCATCCACATCAGACGGCTGTTTCTAACTCAGCATGCAAATTGTAACTTATTTACTTAACCCTGTCGTATTTGTCGTGACAGAGTCAATTTCTTTCCGCGCATATATAGCAGTAATTAAGGTCTCGCTTTCATTCATAAAAATGCAAAGCTGTAATAACTGATAAAGTGCGCAAACGCAAACCCCATAAACCTCCCGTGCTCGTGAAAAATCGCACTATCACCGCAAGATTAAATCTTTTGCGAAGGGATTAGCAATTAGCATGTAAAACTCACCAGCATCGTGTAGAAGACGCAAACGCAGCAGACGACGCCGTTGATGAGGTGGATGTTGATCCCAGTAACTGGAAAAGTCACAACCTTAGACAATTCGAACTTGAACCCGGGGCGGAAGGCCCTTGGAAGAAAGACTTACCTTGCGCGAAGGCCAGCGCCGGAATGAAGATGATCACGGGGATGATGAGGTATACAGTCACCAGAAACGCCATGGTCACAACCTGGCGCACTCGCTTATCAAAACGCATCTCCAGGTACTATAAATCGAAGGGGAATTACAAGTTTAATCCGTGTTATGGCGTCGTTATTTGCTTCAGAATTAATACATTAAACAAATCGGCGTAATTGGGCCACATATAAGAAAGAGCTTCGTATAGAGTGTTTCGAAATTTCCAAAACATACCAATTCTATAGGCTATGCATGGGCTATGAGGTACACCCTGTAACTTTCTTAATACCCTATAATTTGTTGAAATATATGTATATAAATAAATAAATGAATTATAGACGTATTTGAAGCAGGGTTTTCATGAAAATGAGTATCTAGAGACTTCTGGCGTCACTAACTTAAAACATGATATTTATGTATGTATATGTGGAGCATGAAGCATTTATGTTATTAAAATCTCATGTATTAGGTTAACGTCTATCAAATCTGAAATCAGCGACTTCAAAACTTCTTAGACGTCAAATAACCATTTTTATGAAAATCCAACATAAATTACATTAAACGACTCACTAAAGAATTCTCACAAACTTTGATCAGGCCAGTCCATGGAATTATTTGGGGTAATATTTTGGAACAAACACCCTGTAGATAAATAGATTCTAAAGTATCTTACCTCGTAACAGTTCGAGATGTTATTATTGTAGAAAACAGGGATGATGACGTAGCACATAATCGGGAGGACTACGAACATTGCCGGAACTATGAGGCTGTAAGTAATCCCGAACGAGAACATTTCAGCCGGGATGCTCATCACAGATATCCCTGAAAGCTGGCTAGCTACCAAGGAAATTGCGATTGGGATGGTTTTCATTTTTTTCCCACCCAAAAGGTACTCATCCGGGGTATCAGCCCCTTTGCCACAAAATCCAAAATATACCCCAATCGAAGCGGAGACCCCTAAAAGGATCGTAAAAAAGAGATGATCCTCCCATCCGAAATGGAAAGACACCGAATCCTGGACACTTTCACTTGTTGCGTTCATTTTAGCCTTTAACGTTGGAAGAGTCTCTAGCAACTGAGGTCTTTAGCAAAAGCGAAGATCTAAAGAAGACTGTCGCATACCCCAAGAAAGAAATCAGTAGTTGTATCTAATCCCGGAGATAGCTACTATCTATTACGTCCCTCAGATTCTCAACAATTTTGGAGATATTCGAGATTTTACCTTACACAAGCGTCAAATAGCTTCCAAGGTTAGTCTTAATTATCATTAACTACCTCTGTCTAAAGTTGAGCTAAGAAGTTTGTAAATGCATATAAAAATTGGGTGTTCTTATGGATCACTTTTACTGCTCATTTCATGATTATATTTTTGGAATTGTAAACAGTGAGATTGTTAATTTTATGCTTCCTCACAAGAGCGATAAAAGGCGCCGATGGGATTCCAATATAGGAAATGTGATTTACTGATTTGTCTACAGCGTACCTAATTGAAAATTTATGATTTGTTATCAACAGATACAACACGAGGTGCAGACTCACAATCAGGGTGAATGTTCGTTCGGGTTCACAATATTATTTCCGTAAAGGGAAAAATTTCTTCTCTGATTAGATAAAGACTTCTTTCACTAAGCAAGGTCAATGTTTTTCCCTAGCCACAATCATAATACTAAGCTGCATTCCTAATTAACGTTACCTCATAGCAATTTTGCACCTTGCACTTGTAGAAGATCGGAACGTAGAGGTAGGCCATCAGTGGAGCTAGGACCACTACGCCATCGATCATCGTCCAGACGTAGTGAAACCCGAAGGCGTAGATCTCGGCTGGGACAGACATGATGGAAATTCCAGAGAGTTGACTGTATTTATAAAATAAGAATGTACATAGGGCGGTATCACCGAGAGGTCACAATTTTTGATAGCGCTCTACCTTGCAACCAGCGAGATTGCAATGGGCAGTGGGCTCATTCTGCGTCCACCAAAAAGATAGTCATCTGTTGTGTCTTTCTGTTCTGTTGATTCAAGTCCGAAATAAATTCCGATGGCGCTGGACACAATCAGCAAAGCTACAAACACCGCGTAATCAATTACACTGAATTCAATTGACGCCGTACTTATGGAATTTTTGGCTATTTCCATTATTTATCTATTTTTTTAAATGCTATTCTTGAATTGATATGTCTTCGAAAAAATCAGCATTCAAACTGATTGCAATTTTTGCAGTTCTTTTCCGATCGAGAATGATTTTTTCTAATTTTGTTACAGAGGTATGCATTTCAGATTGCGGTTAGAGGCAGTGTTTTTGGTTTCGGAAGCAATAACTTTTTCTAGATGAGCTCTGTAACCGTTTGCGATCGATTGCAATTCGAGGGGTTAAATGTAAAGTGATATAGGAATCATTGAAAAAAAATAATAACATTCTACACAAGCATTTTTGCCGATTTATATATTTTATAATATTATAGAGCCTGCTTATATAAGTGATAATGGAAGAAAACTTATCTTCTATATTTTCTTCTAAAAGTTAAAGATAAGAGAATAATGTTATTCTTAATTTAACAGCATCAAAATAAATTAAGTTCTTTTTTATTAAGCTTAAATCAAGACTACGGCTTATCATGTAAATATACACTTATAAGAGCTCTTCAGGAAAAATTTAATTCCCGGCAAATGATTGATAAATGATAATCACATCACACTTCTGATATTAATACTATATAAGATCTAATGTTTCAGTTAAATTAGAGATTAGTACCTTTCCGAACTCTGTTGAGGTATAATGAGGAAACAGTTTTTGAAGATTCTCCGAAATTATTTTGGTATCTGATTTTCTTATCATCATTCTTTTTAATATTGAATTGTAAATTTGTCACGACTTTTTAAATTGAAAAAAGAAACTATTGTAAATGTGGGTAAAAAGAGAATGGAACAATTCCTTTCAATAATATTTATCTGTTTAAATTAACTAACGATAGTTAAAATCATCCTTTCGCTAGACCAATTTTCTTATAAATTTTCAATTTCCATCGTCTGAAATCAATTACGATCTCGTCGAATGATTTTCACAGTGACTTCTTAACTTTCTGAGGACAGTGTCACGACGTGAATGCGAAATGACCGCAGCTTGAGGAAGTCATCATCGGACCGGGAAAGTGTTTTCCTTTTCTCCACAAAGCGACCGGCTGTGATCATCTCAAAATTCCAAAAGCTGAAAAAGTCAAAAGCCATAAAGGAAACAAGAAAAGATGAAAACCGAAACAAGCCAACCGCAGGTTTGTTAGGCAGCAATAAATTCAACAATTGGCGGCTTCGAGATTCGCATAAATTTATGGCTGCTGATCATCGATCGACCCGCGTGCGATTCCCTCGCCCGCGCTCTCGCCGGCGGGGTTTCAATGAAAATCGAAAGTGCCTTCGGACGCTGGTCACAGAAGCACCAGCCGCTGTTCCAGCGCCTCTAACGCCACCTTTGCGGACGTACGCGGGTCGTCTCCGCGGTTTAGGCAGCTTCTGAACAAGTATCAGGGGTTGTCAACGTTTCCTACTTCACGTAACCCCTGGAAATTACATAGGTATGCACATATAGCATAGCATAAAAGTTACATACGTATAGCATAGGTATGTTATATTACTTTTGTACTATGGCAATTATAACAAAATTTAATGAAAATATGGCACTATCTCACTATCATACTACTTATTTAAATTGAATATAACAACATACCCCACTCTTTATTCTAATCAATTAGCAATTCTGAAAACCCGAATATGTCCATTTTTGGGTAAATTACTTTGGTAACCAACGAAGCTGCAAATGAAAAACTAACTTTATATACTTTTTTACTTACTTATATTTGAGGGATCTCCTTAAACTAGAGAATATAGCTATTAGAGCCCTATCAGGAATAAGGGACAACTAAAACTAAAAAACCAACTTTCCCGTCGGCTCCCGGTATTCTACTTTTTAAATATTTTTCTATTTTTCTTAGCGTCTATTCAAGTTCGGCTCTAGAAAAGATACTCTGGATCTCACTTTCTCTCAAGAAGACATTATTTTAGTAACATGTCTTATAGTCGCCAAAATAAATCCAGATGTATGCTAAGATTTTTCCCAAGGTTATTTTTTGTTTTTTTAATAATAGCACCATCAGCTTAGTCAAAGCCTTGAGAAATAACAAAGTTAATCTGAAGCGTATAACTGATTTTATTCATCTTTTGGTTCTATGTTAGTAAACATGCGACCACAACCTTCAGGTAGCTTTTTTTAGTACAGGCTTACTGACACCGAACATCAAACAAATCAGCATTCTTATTGACACTTAACCTCATCCTATTAATGGGCTGAAAAAAACTATAGTTATTTTCTCACAAACCAGTTTGCAGAAGCCTAACATTGCGCTCATTCGCTTTGTGAATTGAGTTTTAAGTTGAGTCTATCTTACCAATTAATAGTTGGTGAACAAATACAATATCACCAATTTCCCGACGTTTTGTGTATCAGCATCGATGTTATCAATAGATAAAATAAAGAAAAGGGGACCCAGGTGACTACTCTGCGGGGTACCTGACGTAGCTAATACATATGTATCTTGTTCGATGTGGCACGATGAAAAGAAACTTGGTATGTCCTGTCGAGCAAGTAGGACCGATTACCAAATTAGGATTATTACCAAATGAGACAGCTTATCAAAACCCTTATTCAAGTCAGTATGAAATCTGTCTGTAATCCTTTTTGGAAGCCTTTAGTAACAAAGACAACAAATTCAAGGAGGTTTGTAGAAAGGAAGTATAGATCTACCCTGAAAAAAACCATGCTGGTTTGTAGAAATTTGTGAGTGTACTATTAATTCAAACAGTTTCAGGATCATTAGCCGAGTTATACTAAATTATATTTAATTCACTCTTAAGGAGCACGCGTGCGCCACGTTGAGAGTCGCTGTCGAATAGACAGACCTTTGGATCTATGCCGGTCGACTGCGGCGGTGGCGGCAATCAAGCGGCTGCCTTTCTCTTTTCGCGATTCCGCAGGTCATCATCGTCAGCAGAATTATAAAGTGCTCATGTAGATTCGCGGGCCATCCGCGGTTTTGCCGCAATTTGGCGATCGCATAATATTCACCAAGCCCCCACCGCCCACCGCAACCCCTTGGCTAACTAGTTCGTAATTTATCAATAAAAAATATCTAATGGTGCACGCCAAAAACCTTTACACCTTACGACTGTCTCGCGACGAGAATTTAAAGATCATCAGTTGAGGAAGATGTTCATGCGCTCATCTGCGCGATCGAACCGAAGACGGAAATGAATTTTCGGAGGTAACTTTCTTTCTAAGCGATTATGATCGAACCCGGTTGCATTTATCACCGTGAAGTAAAAATTAGCGTTATACAATTTCACAGAAGTTGCGGAAAGTTAATATTCATTAACGATGATATTAACTCATCACTTCTCTTAAATTCCCAGTTAAAGTCTTTTAGTAGAAACGCCACGGGCAACAGCGGCACAAATCTCAGTTTGTTTCACATTTAGTTATTAGAAAACAACATTGATGCAATATCGCATAAAGAATTTACATAAGCATGTATTTAAGCACAAAAATATTTTAAAAAGTTGTATTTTATTTCGGGTCGCTGCAAACAACATTGCGTTATTAAAACTCAACTTAAATACCTTTCTAAAGTATGAAGAAATACGGTTCAAATATAAGGTAAACTTTAACCCTTCCTTCAATTTTATTTTTAGCAATTTTAATCTAAAAATTAACTTATTGAAAATGTTAAATCTGATAATATTGTATATTTTGCTTTTTAAGATTTATTGGTATCGTATGAAAAATACCGCGTTAATTTCTTATTACGTTTTCTATTTAAATTTTAGGAATTAATACAAAAGAGAAATAATATAAAAGTACCAAAAACTGTCATACCACTACTACAAGAAATAATGTAAAACTACCAAAAAATGTTATAAATTTAGCCCTATATCTGCAAAACTAGGACAAAGCAAAAAATAAGTGATCATGCGTTTCAAAACAAATTAATTCAATATTTTGGACAAAAATACTTAATTTAACCAGATCTGCTGCGAGACAAAGTTAGTTTCGATTCGAACAAGAATGTTACAAATATGTTTATTTTTTCAGGGAAATAATAAATTGCTTAAAGCAAGTTACGAAAATATATTTAGGTCTAACTAGTTCAACAACTAAATCTAAACAGCCCCCGCAGCTCAACAGGTAGCTTTTGGGGCTCTCACTTGAAAAGCTGCAGTTCGATTCCCAGTTAGGACAAAACAAATGATGTAAAACAATGATCAAATTATAAGAGAGGAAAAATTCCGATTACCATTCATCAATTAAAAGATTATTTCTTTTTTATGCCCTCGCAATATGATTGTTTCCATTAAATTTTGCTTAATTGTAATGCTTTAAGTTAAATATCATTTTTACAACTGGTTCCCTAAAGAGTTTTCTTGGCCATTCCCTTTTGCATCTTCAATGCTGCTAACTAGAAATCCATCCACAATGGAATCCAGTTTTACACATTTTCCAAATATATACATATGTGTTTTGTAGATAAAGTGAATGTGCCAATTAACTATAGTGTATAAATACATAAATTATGTAAAAATGATGTAACAACGATATTGCTTCTTTGGAACAAAATTTAAAATTTACATAAAGTAACGAATGACTGGAAACTATGCATTAACTTGGTTATAATGGTAAATCCATAAATTACTAGTAGTAAGGAAGTAAAATAAAAACTTTTACGAACGGTGACAAAATTTTCTTTTTTTATTTCATATAAAAACACTTAAACCTATAAATACATAAAAACATTCCTATTTACAATAAAATTACTGAGAATGATTGAGAGACGGTGAAACATGGAAATTGGTTGTTGGAATAGTGAAGATGTTAGGTCGAGAAAATACTGAAAGGAATCAGCAGGGAGGAAGAAAACAAAAAGTCAACAAAAGACAAAATGCTCAACTTCAACAGCATTATGTGTGTTGTTACTTGGCTTTAAGTGTGATAGAATCTCGCTAAAATCGTCATCATCTCACTCTGAGTCCAGTAATCGTTTGGCAGTTCTGAGCTGGTTGTGGGATGGTTTTGGTGGTCCTAGAATTCATCGGGTACATTTATGGGGCACCATAACTTCCGCTTGGAATTTTTGGGGCACCATATGAACCAGATGGATAATTGTATCCGCCGCCACCACCGATCGTACCAGATGTGATTTGTCTAAACTGCGCCACTTGGATAGCCTGTCGAATTCCATCGAGATCGATGCCAACGACACGACCGCCTCCGCCGTGTCCAGGTACACCGTATTGGGTCGATGGGACCCCGTACGATGAGGATGGAGCTGAATAGCCGCCGCCGCCGCCTCCACCAAATGATGACGATTTGCTCTCTTCGTTCAGAAGGATTTGGCGAACTTGCTCAAGCAGCTGAGGATCAACATTTTGACCTTCAGATGTTTGGAATCCTCCGCTGACTGCTTGATAACCGCCGCCTCCCCCACCCCCTATACCGAAACCGCCTCCGAATCCGCCGCCACCACCACCGCCGCCCCCGCGGTTGTAGCTGTATCCAGAAGGAGGCTCAGCCACCGCCAGTGTGGTCAGGGCAAAAGCCAAGAACTGCAATAGGAAAAATAAAATTATTTGTTAGACTTTAGAAAGACACTATCATAAGATAGTTAATTGCTCTATAGTTTTAGATATAGTTTCAATATATATTCATTATTTTAATTCTATGATTCATAAATTTTTTGGTTGTCTATATGTCGAGGTGTTGAACTATTATTCATATAGATCGGACCAAAAAAAGAGTACGGTAAAACGACAAATATTTTGAAATATGGAACCGATTGTCAAGTATTTTGGAGTGGAATTACACGAAAAAGAGGAGACTTGAGAATTTGACGGTAGAAAAACTTCCAATTAGTCCTAATGCACAAAACGATGGAATCCTTTGCACTTTCTTAGAGGCTCTGTAACCGTCTTTTTATCCATATTTGCGGTAGAGCATTACACGAGTAGAGTCACATTTTCTTCACAAAAATTTCACTTTGTTTTAGCACTATGTAACAATGCGGCGAATAAAATAATTCTCGCCTTTGATTTGAACTTACCACGGTAAAGGAGTTCATTATTTTTGGAGGAGAGAAATACTATGGTTAACTTAAGATGTTTTCGAACGGGGACCAGTGACTGAGTGTGCCATCGACTGGTCATGGGGGCCCTCTTTATAGTCGCATTTTGAAGAAGTCGATGGTGGCAGGTTTTTACCTTGTGGTACATTTCTACGTGGGGCTCATCAGTGCTGGTTGTTGGTGCTCCGTTGGCTTGTAGTGCTGCCGTTGGGGTGCCCAGAAAGTGGCACTATCTCGTATTCGTGGGACTCTTGGTGTTTTCTTCAAAAAAATATCTTCTTTTTTTGCATGTCTTCTTGCTCTTTAGCAGTGGCGTATTTATCCCATATCTTTCTTTTAAATAAAAATATAAAACACACTATTCGGATGGAAGCTAAAGGAAATGAAGAAAATTGTAAAAGACAAAACGTGCCTCGGGATTAATGAGGAGCGAGACGTACCTATGTGGTAGTATACATAGATATTAAAGTTGGTACCACATTAAACTCTATGTGAGTGACGAGTCGGGAGAGGAATTTTCTTCCTTAACCGCGCACTATGCTTCCTTGTCAACTTTCGTAAAACCATAACTATGTATGTGGCCTACTATCAATTTTATTTTTACCAATATTTCTTAAAAATGTTCTTTTCGCAAGAGGATGGGATGTTTCGCCTCCGTGGATAGGTAGAAAGTCGCCATCACCTAGGCCAATTTATCTAATAGTAAAAGTTACCTTCGTCCACCTCCAATACGTGGAAGTTGCATCTGACTATTATGCATGTAACTCAATTGTTGACAGCCTTTTCTTCCTCAGTTTTCATCCCGGGGACGTAATTCGTAAGCGATCATAGGAACAACTTTCTTACGAGTCCGAGACTAACTCCTCTAGCCATTTGTGGCATCTGCAAAATATTCGAAATGGTTGCGTATGTGGGAAAATTGCTCTCGATTTCCTTACGAAATTCGCAAATACGAGCAGATACAAGAGGAATTTATTCGGAAAATATACTCATACAATTGACTACCAATTCATTTCCTTTCAAATATTTAAAATTCGATAGCTCGAAAACGCCAAAGATCCTAAAAAAAATGTCTAGCAAACAAGAAATTCCATAGGTTGGGAAAAAATATAAGCAAGGGCTTATTCGACTCTTTAACTAAAAAAATAATAATCATCAGGATTTTCTCTCTCATCTATTTTACTGTTTTTCATAATGTTATTTTAGTTCATCAATTATCTCAATTTAAAGACCTGTCTAATTGTTTCTTACTTGTTACTAAAAGGTGTGAAAAATGATTTTTACTTTTGTAACCAAATTCGTTGGATGATTTCAATTTGAAATTAACAATAAAAACATGAAAGCACAAAATTGGATTTGAAATTTTAAAGTAAAGTGGTACACTGCGCTAAAATTCCATTAAATAATTGTCTTACAGTGGTATGTACATAGGAAGTGTCTTCCAACGCTTAATGCAAGTAAATGAGCTATTACTTTTTTCGACGATCACTAATTAAGCCTGTGTAAATCCACAAATCGCTTAAAGCAAGCAACAAATTTTATGTAATATATAATAGCATAGCACCATAAATATTAGCCCGAGTTGAGATATTTAAGACTTTTGATATTATAAAAGTCCGAAGCAATAACTTGCTTACCACTCCAATTTTATGTGAGCACTGAGTCTTTTTGAGTGTGATAAGTGGTATTTAAGTGGATTGCATTTATTAAATAAAATTTTCGAAATAGCATTATGATAATCTATGTAAAGAAAAAGCTGTGAATCTAAACAAGGAAGCTAAAGTAAATTACTTAAATATCGAAGTGCTGCTATCCTTTGGAATCGATTCGACCTCAATTTATTGAAAGCATGTTTAAGAAGCCAAAACCTAGGTTGTTTTAGTCATTTCTTTTTGTTAACTTTCTCTGAAGTGCAACTCTTTTTGTAAACAAAGCAAGTTTAAAGATACTTTAGTATGCAGCCTGCACCATGATTTTAAAATCAAATCAACCAATTCGCTTTGATCCTTTTGTCCCTCCAATGAACAATTAAAGAGTACTTACAATTAGATGTTACAACGAGGCCGCACAAAGAAAACTGCAATCTACTTTTGCAGGTCAAAAATAGGCGCAGGTAGAGCACCCTCATTACCTGGCAATCATCATTACATTAATTATTTTAAACCTAAGGCACACGCGGCCTTGTAGTGTTTCGTTCGCAAAAAAATATAAAAGTTGGAGAAATGTGATGTTTCATACGCGGTATCATTTTATTGGTAAGACTTTTCAGTCGTAATATTAGTGGGCACTAGCAAAAATAGTAATTCTTCAGTTTTTTTAGCTTGAGTACCCTAAAAACGACTCAATAACCATGAAATTGATACATTAAAATATTAAAAAAAAAATTAATGAATGTTATCCACGTGTATTTAGTAGTAAAACCATATGTTACAAAATCAACAACAGCAGTCTGAATTTTCGTGGGCTTCTGCATTTTGATTTATATTTTTAAGAGGTCTAAGAAATGTTACCGTGAAACTCTTGTGGGTCGCGACCTTTAGTTTGAGAAACAATAAATTTGTGTCACTAACAATTTATTTACCATTAGTTGCATTAATGTTTATACACGCGATATTTGAAAGGAGCAAAAATAAAAGAGTTCAAGTACGAAACATCGTTTTGAAACATACATATTAAAATTTATGTTTAAAATGAAGTTCAAATTAAAAATATTAAAAGCTATTATAAAGATCAACTATTTTAATCCAATATGTATATTATAATATTTTATAGTTACTCTTCTTTATGGTCGTCTAATCGTCCAGTTCGCAATTTATGACCATTTCTTGATCCTCTCTAGTCAATGGAAATAATAGTTGTAGCGAAAGAAAATATTATTGAAAGTCTATGAACATTGATTCGAGATTTTACACAACAATTGGACATTGGTTCTATTAAAGCCCAGTTGCCATTACTTCATTTGATCTGCAAAAGAAAAAATTGATTCGGTGCAAAAGTAATTTCCAGACCTTGTCATGTTGCGGAAGCCATTAAAAAGATTTTTAGGTTCCTGAACTATTCTCCTTATAGAATGCAAAAAGTTACCTCGATTATAAGATAAAAAACCAATAAACAGATTAATTCATTGCATAAAATAAATGGTTTCATTTTTCCAGCCAAACTGTACTAACAATGTATCTGACCATTTCAAACCTATTTAGAATGATGCTAAGATTATTGTTATTCGAGATATGATAATTATTCGACCTCGTAAATTGCAATAGAATTATAAATAATTATATTTTGTTGTTCCAATGACATGCCGATTGCCGAGATGATTATATTAGAATTTAGAATGTAGTGAGACAAAATAAACGCAAGCGTGAAAAACATTTTTAAGTTCATTAAGCCAGACACATTTTTCTGAATCAGTGTTCTACTTAGGTCTAAAAAAAGTATGTGTATAAGCTGAAATTAGTTTAACTTTATTGCAATCCAAGTAAATTATGATAAAAGACAATAGTCCAATCCATCTATAATTAGATCATCAAACCAGAGTGAGGCAAATCCGGAAGAACAATTAAAAAAAAGGCCTGACAATTTCAGGTCTGAGAAAAAGTGCAGTCCCCACCCCCACCCAAGCATTGTTCTTCCCAAACAGCGACAGAAGGCCCATCTTCGACCCACCGAGCCTCATTGTTTCCTTTCCGCCGGATTGCATAACATAGCAAAAATATGCGTGTGAAGCTGTTGCACAGCAGCAATTAACTAATGCAGCGACCAGCCGCTGTTACGAGCCACAAAGATTCGCTCGTTAGATCCAGCAAAAACGAGCTCGAAATAATCCTCCATGACATAAGAAGACTACGTCGCCGCTACCTTCACTTGCAAATTGTGGCGGAGCGGAGCACTTCGAGCTGGGGCTGAAGATGCATCTCCGGTTAAATGGATTTAAGGCGCACAGTTGAGGAATTGCCACGAAAGATGATTGGAAGGGAGCTGTAATTTTCTTGACTCATTGCAATCGCGTGTTTGGCAAAAAGACGAACAAACTAGCTAAGAAGATCTTCTGGGAAATTGCGAGTTACGTCTGAAGATAAGACCATAATTGTACCGCGAGTCTGAAGATCGCTCTTTCGCATAAGCGACAGCTGATTTCAGCGAGTCGTTAACCCACATTTCCGCCCTACAGTGTTCGAGGTATGTTCCGGCATTAAATAATTTGCAACACCCCAAAAGCAAAGAAGCAGCCTTGGGCCATGTTTGTTTTAAGGCGACGCGCTAGTCCACTTTAAGCCTCTTCACGTCCAAACCAAATCCAAACAGAAAAGTGAGAGTGCTTGACCGCGGCGCTGCACACCTGTGCAATCCCCAAACTCCTCGAGCAAGCAATTTTAACGAGCAACCCACTTGCAGAGGTTTTTTTTCTTCAAATTAGAAGAGGCACAAAAAAACCGTTCAATAAGATCGTATCTAAAAACTTGAAGAAATATACTTGCTTCAAGCCCCACCGATCGATCTGCTTCACTCGATCGTATATTAGAAAGGAAGCGCCAGCTTCTGCATGGGGGCCGAAAATCTTCAGAAGATCATCAACTCTTCACTAGCGCAACAAGTCGCTTTTCTAAATAGGTCTAGAACGGCCTGATCCGCGAGAAAACAATTTCAGGTGGTGTGAGAACTCACCGGTGACCATAATACTGCTCCTGAAGGTGAGTCGTCGCGCAATGCTTTTTCACGTAATTTATACGGACCTTGGACGCACATGAGTTGTGACATAATTTTGCGTCGCGGGTCAGTTTCAATTAACTTTTTTTCTGGCCTGTGCGAAGATGCTCCTTGGTCGACTTCGTAATGCAGTGCAGTTCGTGTCACATTCTGAAGATTTCTCTGGGGTCTTGATGTCTTCAGTGGCGTACTTTGGTTGGGACCATTTTTGAACCAATTTCCTGAAATTAACCCTGTTGTATAATTTCAACTTAGTTCTAGTTATTACGCAAATCTGAACAAAGTTACAAATTGTAACATAAAGAGAGATATATAGGTACCTAAGCAGAAAATCAATTTGATTAGTATATAAAATTATTTTTAATCGGGACCGAAAACTCACTCAAAAAGCACCTACTTTGAATTTGGAACAATTTTAATTTATAGATAGTTCTTCTACGAAACAAGACTGATTTTACAAGCTCAAACTTGAAAAAATAAAATTTATAAATAAGCTCTTCTTTTATAAAGAAGTAATAAATTCCATTTTATTCATTTTAGAAATAAGAAATCCGAAAAATGAAAGACCTAGAAATGAAGTTTTAGTCTAAGATATTCGGAAAGGATTAGTAGAGTGAGTAATAACATAAAGAACATAGTTTTATGGCATTTTGTATGACAGAGTAACTCTGATCAATTTAAATAAATATGTTGAGTTTTTTGCTTCGCTGAGCAAACTTATATAAGAAGAAGTTCCACTCTGGTTTCAGCTGCCTCGAGTTGAAGAAGGTCAAGTTCCTGAAGCGTCTTACTGGAGCACATAATCTCCGTCGACAACTTTTCGTTTCGTCTTTCGCAAACTTTCCCAGGTGGTCATTTCAAAGTGGCAAAAATCTCAATAAAGTTAACAACTGGTGATTAAAAAGAGGCAGGCAGCAGAACCCTCACGGCTTTTTGTGTGGGTTCCGCCGGGGCAATTAAGTCAAGACTTTCATCGATCAATCAAAAATTGATAGCTCCTTAGCGGACCTTCTTCCTTCGAAGCGGTGGAAAAAAGCGAAGAACCCCGCGGACCTCAACATCTTTTGTGGGAGAAAACAAACGCAATCAAGCCGCTCATTGCGACGGCAAATTTAATTTTTTTTTTATTTCCCATCGATTGCACAACTTCTTTTTGGTCTTTCTGTCTTTTATTGCAAACAATAGGGCATAGAGGATGATAAAGGTGCAATTTTTCAGCGCCGAACTAACTTGGCGTCGAATTGCCAAATAATTTCGAAACTCCTCCTCCTGACCACCGGGGTAATCGCAGTAACCGTCCGATTACCACCTCGAGAGCTTGAAATCTTCATCATTTAATTTGGCAGTAAGTTTTTTTTTATTGAGGCCCATCTCCCGTGTGCCATTTTACCCAAAGTGTTGGTTGGTCTCGGTAAAATGCAGAGCTTCTTGATCGTTATCAAGATTTAGTGAGGACGGCTCAGCACGCCGAGACTTTAGATCTGTCCTCATTGCTAAATATTTTTTTGGAGAAAAAACGAACTTGATGTATTGGCGGATGTTATTTTGCGCGTAGATTGCTATGGTAATCTGTTTGAAGATGGTAGTACACTTGTGCACCTTGAGAGCCAGTTACTTAGATGCAAGGTTTCGATAGGGATGACATTTAAATTTGTTTAGGCACTGGAAATAAACCAAGTGCTTTTGGAGTTTTCACATCAGTTGTACGTTTCGACTGTTGCAATGGTGATTTTGTATTTTTTTTCTCACATAATATTTTCTTTATTTTGTAAGACAAGACAACAACATTTTCTCTTTATAACCAACTTTTATTATGATAATTGAGGCATGGGTAATTTTATATGAAATCTCAAATGTAATTAGCTTTTGAAACTTATTTTCCTTCTACTGAAAAGTTTAAGCGGGAATTTATTAGATCTCGACATAGATTAGATAGAATAAGTTTAAAGTTTGTAACGTGAAATTAAAATTTGATTTGTTATACATACATAGTAACAAAGACGTATTTTTTGGAAACGATATTGACTATTTATTTTACCATATGTATAACAGAATAGAATAGAAAATCGAAACTGTTTTTATTTCACCCTCAGTAACTAATTTAAGAGCTGAACATGAACCCTTTTCATACTGCGCTGTTTTTTCCCAACTTTGATGACTTTCACTATCATTTAATTTTTTGAATTCATCAGTTTCGGTTTGCAACCCCCAAAACATTAAAAAAGTGTGATTTTTTTAGATTCGAAATCTAGTTTCTTTTATTATAATATTTTTTAATATTCTTCTTTTTCTTCTTAAAAATTTCTACTGTGAAGATTTATTCAAAATAACTTCGACCGATGAAAATGAAATGGTCTGTAAATTTCGATTATCCTAACCTTGTGTCTTCGGATTTTAAAATTTGCAAATAAAAAGATTTGTTTACACCTTCGTCATGTTGACGGCTTAATTAAAATTCGCCAAGGCCTCGCGCCGGATTCCCCATCCTTCAAAACGTTTTACATAACCCACGTGTAAATGTGTAAACATTTTATTAGCATAACTCAGGTTTTAACGGTTTAATGATAATCTCTGAAAAGCTTCCAAAATCTGTTCAATTCCCAAACTAATCCCGGAAGTGGTCGGTCAACTTTCGACTTAACTCATGAATTTATTGGCTCGCGCGCGCGCGCATTTTATCATTACGCAACGACGCGATTTTGGGGACGATTGGTGTCCGTTGCGTCCAGCAGTGCGCCACGACATACGTTTGTTTGGGCCCGGCTTTTGTCTTTTTGGCAAAAATTCCTCAAAAGGTCATGCGGATCAATTCAGATTTTATCGCTGTTAGTAGCATGAACCTTTCCCCTATCGACGGCGCCAATAAACAAAGATGATTCAGGTGAGATGCAAAACAGCGCGGGACGGGGCGGAGCGCTGATAACAAGAGAAAACCATGCAAATCGAGGCCCGACTGCACTCCAGGAGGCTTTAAAAAAGGCGCATTTTGATCGCGGCGAAATCGCATTAGCAAAGAAATTAATTCAAATGATTTTTCGGTGGCGGACATTGTCAGTTTTTTAATCGAAATAGAGTCAGAGAGGAACGCTATTGTTTTTGAAATAATTTTTTTTTGTTTTTTTAGAAAATTGTTCCGTGTAATACATAATTTTAAAGGGCGATCTATAAATGAACAAAATATAATTTATTGATAACATCCTTGAAAGATCATGCTCATAAAGAAAGCAAATAAAAAAAGGAAAGTTACATATAAAATAAAATCAATCAATCAATTTTGTTTAGCTCTCTCTTTTTAATATCAGTGTCAAGCTTTAAACGCCCTTTGATAACTTTTTCATTGTATAGAAATTCATTGAAATCTAACAAAAATTTGATATAACGATTGCCCAAAATTCAACTAGATTGGTGGAAGTCGCTTGATGCTAAATTTTACTAATGATTTAAAAAAAATGATATACTGATAATTGGGTATTTAGTATTACATATAACAAAAAAAACGCGTGGTCGTTATTTCGATAGTGTCTTATGTAAAACCGCTTTCTTGGCAGTTATGTTTAAAACAAGCAAACTGATGCAATTGGAACTGTTGGCGGTTTAATTTTAAGTTAGAAAGAAAAACTGGAAGACGTCCTACAGAAGTAGAAAAAAGGGGGCGTTTCCCGCCTCTTTAAAACGATCGCTTCCTACTATCTGAAGGAATTCCCATGAAGCAGCAGTTTGAAGTGAACTGCCGCTAAGGCATGCTAATGACTAGGGTCTTTCGCAAACGGACAATGGCAGAAGTCGAGGAAAACGAAAGTGGTCGCCTCCTCGACTTGACAATTAAGAAGAAAACATCGAAGAAAGACCGTCAGTCGTTTCGTGCAGCTTTCGTCTCTTCCACTTCCTGACTCTGGGTTCGCTTGGAGCCATACGGCCGCTTTAGAATTCCGGTTGATGATGCCAAGACATCCAAGACATGTCTGTTGGCTTTGCAAGATATTGAAGATTATCTCTAAGTCTAACCCTCCGGGCAGTGATGCTGCAATGAAGATGCCCACATCGCGCAAATGTATTCGTCGAAAATGTTATCTTCGATTTTGGACCCCGGGTCTGTAGAAACGCAGAAACACCGGGAAAAAGGTGATTGGCCCGCGTGAGTCAAATGTCGTGCTCGGGCTCGGAGTAGATGTTACCTGAGACGGAGTCTTCTTGCATCTATGGTACTTGCCTTATTAATTACTTTCACCGAATCGCGATGGATCTGTGCTGCATCGACTGTCTTCCTAGCGAGAAGGCAAAGTAGCAATTTTCTTCTAACGATCGCCGAGGCAGACGTGGACCACGGTAGACTTAAAGTCCGTTCCGACGATCTTGTCTGGTTGGAGCTCCTCAATGGCACCAGATCCCAGAGTACCATATATTTTGCCGCTTTGGTGATGCGATGCCATTAAAACAATTTACCGTCGCTATTTTTCATCGGAAACATGTTTTCACATTGTCAACCTGTTGCAATTGCTGTTTGTGGTTGGTTCTTCGGACTATTCGGCGCGTTGATGCAGCGAGTGAAAGGTAAAAACGCTTTTAGCCAATTTTGAAGATTCTCGGGTAAATACATGACGATTAGAAGGGGCAAAGATGCGAGTAAGACGGAAAAGTCAAGGGGGGTATTATGTGAAGAAAATGTACCTTGTGGTGTTGCAAAACAAAGTTTATCGAAATGCATTCCGAACATATAGTTCTGGGAGGAGCCCATCTATTCATTACATACCTTTAATAAAACAGTTACTACGTATACATGCAGGATCGAATCTAAATTGAATCCGGATTCAATCCCATGTATACGCAGATTGGATTAAAATTGGATCAAGTGGATCCAATCGCGGATACTGGCTGGATTGAATTGAAAAAACAACTACAAACGCGGATCGAGTAATCGCTAGGCATGTTACAGCATTAATTTCTTTGTCGGATTTGTTTTGACTGTAAAAGTTCTTTTATTTAAACAAAAAAATGTCGAAGAGAAACATTTTGAGAACACGAAGTGACATTGGAAATGCTCAACATAGTGCGGGAGCAAAATGGCACTTCAATCGGAACTGGATTCTCTTTCAATTCGATCCCTTAGTCCCAAGTAATCAAATACTCTGATCGAAAACGCAATCCAATCTCGATTCGATCTCTAAATCCGTCATGTATACGTAGTAAGTAAGAACAACAAATCTGTATATGGAATAATTTAGCAGAAACTCTTTTTTAAGTCAATTTTATTTTTTGGTATGGTATCATGTAACTCGGATACCACTGGACAGATTTTAATACAATATTCACTATTTTATAGAGAAACAGATTTACGTGTACCATTAAACTATAACAAACTAGCTAAGTAACCCGGTTTCACCCGGTGTATCAAAAATACGGCGTAGCTAAGTACTTCTAAAATGGTAGTACTTCAGTCAGATTAGGAAGTTTAGAAGTATTACTAAAATCTGTGGATGTGGTATAGAACCGCCTAAAACTCATTTTGCTACCACCGTCCATATAAGGGCTCATAATCTATTCTGTACTTATACGTTTGCATTGTTAAGTGTTAAATAAATAAATAAGAGTATTCATTTTTTTTAACTATTTCATCGTTACCTTATTGGAAAACATTAAAGCTGCAAATCTTATGTTGATTGCCCATTCATTATAGAAATTATTTCTGCCTAAACATTTCATTACACATGTAAATATTCAATATTAAATTATTGGGTATTGAATCAACCATTCTAATTTATTTTTATATGATATTACTTTGAAAAATTTGGCACCATATTGAGTCTACTATCTAGATTTCTAAATTTTGAAAGCGGATTCGCAATCAGCATCTTCAAAAACTTCAAATACCAATCATTCATGGCCATCCATTGAAATTTACAATTGCTGGCCGCCATTTTAACTCAGCCATTTTGAAACTCTTAATTTTATGTCCACAAAAATAGTCCATATGCTAAGTTGAACCTTCAGAGTAAACATGAAAAATATCAAACCAACCGTTTCGGTGTGATTGAGCAACAAACATCCAAATAAACAAATAAACTTTAAAGTTGATATGTACGGGATTCAAAACCGGTACCACTAATACGTAATTTAACTTAAATTCTTAGAATTTCAAAAATTGTGGTCGCCATATTGGGTACTCCATTTTGAATTTTCAAATTTTGATAGCAGCTTCGAAATTAGTCACCGTTTTTCCTTTACATTAATATACATGAAAATCCTTTCAATTTTCATAAAAATCTATTGCCATGTTGGCGCCGCCATTTTGAATTTCCAAATTTTGATAATAGATTCGAATTTAGTGGCCTCAAAGTACCCTTGGTACTAATTCTCACTTAAATTCGTTGAATTTCGGAAAATTTTCGTCGCCATATTTAATCCGCCATCTTGAATTTTTAAATTACGAAAGTAGTTTCGCAATCGGGATTTCCAAAAACCGCTGGAAATTTACAATTTTTGTCCACCATCTTGGGTCCGCCATTTTGAAATCCACGAATAAAAAGTAACCTATATGTTAAGTCGAGATATGGTAGTGCCTTCACTCAAAAAATAAAAATGATCAAACCAAGCGTTAAGGCGTGATTGAGCAACAAACAAACAAATAAACAAACTTTCGATTTTATATATTATATTATATAGGGATGAGAGCCGAGCTTTAGTGATTTTATCGAAATTTCGATGAGGGCTGAATTACAACTTCTACAAGAAAACAGAATGTGTTAGAAAGAAATTCTTTTTGTAAATTTGTGTTTGTCTGCCTATATCGTAAGCTTAAGGTCTTACATAAAATTTAACGTAAACAAAATCATAGTTATAAATTATATAGTTTCAATATTGAATATATTTATCGCATGCAAAGAGTTATTCAGATGTTCAGTTTACTGCTGGCGGTAGAAGTTTCAAAAATCTTGAACATTTTATATGGAAAAGGCTTTGAGGTCAGAACTTGGAATTGAAATAGGAAACTTGAGTTTTGGCTAAATTACTTTATTCCGATCACTGATGAAGGGAAAATACATTTTATATTTTGATATCTTATTTTTTTATTTTATAAAAGTATTAAAATAAGTAACATGACTTACTCAAATCTAAATAATATTTAACAGCATTACTCTGGCGTCACCCTTAAAAACCACTTCGCCGTCCTGCCTGCACTCGTAGTCTATCTTCATGATTTTCCTGTTCTCCACCAATTTAACGAATATCTCAACCTCCTTATCTATGCGGCACTTTTGGGGAAAGGAATATTTTTGCGACAGTACAACAGTCCCGGCGCCAGGAAGCCTCGTGCCTATGATTCCTGAAACGATTCCATTTAAGAAGGCGCCGTGGACCAGACGCTTCTCAGGAGGTACATCCGACGAATGGATGGGATTCGTGTCCCCCGTTAATCTTGAGAAATCGTCGAGATCCTTTTGCGTTATCTTCCTTATCACAGACACTTCGTCGCCAACTCGAAGAAGCTCTCGAGTGGAAAAGTTTCTGGATAAGGCCCCGAAAATAAGTCGTCCAGTTGATTTCATGTTGTGCGCATTTTATCCGCAGTTTGACCGCCGTAGTCTGCGACGAAGAGAGTGGCTATTTTCTTAATTCTAATGTTGGGTGAGTTTTGATGGGATGATATTCTCTCGATAATCTCACGAGTGCATATGATTTCTTTGGTTTTCTCGTTGACTAGCTGGTAAAGAGTGGCGATTGAGTTCACTACAATTTCAATCGAGCTCCTTCCGAGCAGATTGACCACTTTGTCTAAGTTTTCTGGGTGAAGTATTATGTTCTGAAAGTATTCATCTATTAATTTATTTCGCATAGGTGTTCTTTTTCTATGAATTACTTACCTAAACAAACGTTACAAATTCCAGCAATTCCGTGAAGTGCTAATTTGTCGTTTGGAGACGACACGCATTCAAGGAAGACGTTAAGGGTGGCGCTTTTCTTTAGGAAATTGTAATTAATTGGGTCGTAGCCGAAATTCGCTAAATTTGCTGAGACCTGCTCCTGGGCCTCTGTAAAGGTTTGGATTTTTTTTAGAAACGTAACGGGCATTGAATCGATCGAAAATAATCCTACCTACATTGGTCGTTGTTTGAAACTCCTCGACTAAATGCTCGATGTATTCCTCGCGACCTATTCCTCCAGCTGGCGTTCTCCTTTTTAAATGGTCTGGGGTGCTAAACATTACTTTTTCAAGTAATTCGTAACCAAGAAGAATTCGGGTTTTTCTTCCATGGTCCAAAATGTCGTTTTTTGACAGCATTCAATTGACGTTCTCTGAAAAAGTTATCCATGCGCCATCTGTGGTTTCATAATATTAATGCTAACTATCAGTTCACAAAGTGCTTCACATTTTTGTGAATCTGCGAGTATAAAATTGTTATTTACTATTTTTTTCGTTGAATTCTCTTATTATTAATTATTACAAGCTTACATTTCATTCAATGAAATTCAAACTAATTCTAAAGATAAATTTTATTTAGTCTCAGCAGATGGTGTTCATGGGAGTTTCAAATGTGGTCAAATATCCAGAGGGCACACTATTCGTTAAAATGCTGCGGTAGAAATTGACGGCGTCGTTTTCCGGTTGTGATTTATGGAAAAACCAAAATATTATGCGATTTCTGGAGTTTATCAAGTTTTTAAGTAATTCTTACTAACTATTTAATATAATAGAAAGGTTATGACAGGAAAAATCAAACAGAGGTACGTTGTTTTCTTGATTTTCTAACGTTAGAAGGGGCGGACGCTTAACCTAACTAAAAATTGGGCTTCAGTATTGAAATTCGTCAATTATATACCAGCCATATACTCATAAACCATTTATACCACGTGATCTTCAACAAAAAATTTTATTAACAAAATTTATATAAGTGGGCATGTGTAGGGGACGTTATCCTTGCAGCAGAACTCTCGACCCGCAGAGAGGTTGCTGTTGTGCCAGGTTGCATTGCAGTTTTGAATGAATAAATAGGCGCGTTCCTTGTGGCAATCCCTGTCGATCGTTGCACACACTATCTCTGCTGAGTTTGGCAGATGCTTGATTATCTGAAAGCAAAAATATAAAATTATTATGAAGAAGTATTTAATCCCTGAAATATTTAACACGCTCCGTGCTACGTGTACTGAAAATGGTAACAAAAAAAAGTTTGTTTAAAAGGCAGAAGCCGAACAACTTCAAACCTAACGAAAAAGCAGAGTAAGAAGCTTTACAAACTTTTAAAAATCTCAACTTTTGCGATAGTTTTGGTGTAGTTCTGCTTCTGTGGCTCCTTTCTGATTTGGTTTTTTTTTGTATTATCAACTCACCGTCTCTAAGCATCTGTTCTGGCACTGCCTGTATCCCTGAGAATTGCATGGATAATTTTTTTCTTGTTCCTGCAAAAGAGCAGGATTACCTCTGGGAGGTTCCTTTGATCCTTTGGTGAATTGTCCGCTCAGGAAAACTGCACAAGTGCAAGGAGTTAGGGCATTGCTGGATGTTGTGCTTGGTTCGGCTGGAATTGCTGGTTGGGCTGGGGATTGAGCCACTGCTTGGTTCGTTTGGAAGCTTTGACGATTTGAAGGTGGTTTTAGCAACCGATTTTGCGGCGAAAACAGGGGGTTCAATTGCAGGGCATTCTTAAGATCCGTTAGCGTCTGGAGCGAATTAATTCCGCCTAAGAAGCACAAAGATCCGAGCAAGATGAACTTGATTTGGAAGGCACCTGAAAAAGTTAGTGATGTTACGTTACTTTATTTTGGGTGAGAGGTTGACCTAATTACCACCCATTTTGCTTCTAATTTTCTCAACGTTTGTCGTCGGCACTTACAGCGTTAATAAAAATATAACGCAGATGCAAATGAGTTATATGCCTTTGCTGCCCTCTAAAAGTGCCCCGGGTGTTTGTAAACAGGAAAGCAGCCAGCTGCCAAAGTAGCATTTAGATATTTTATGCTGCGCTTGCAGATTTTGGCTGGCCAGTCTGCGGTTTGTTGCATAAATGGAAAACACTTCAGGGAAATGCATTTATGCAGTAAGAATGTTTATTTTTTATTTTTGCTCAAGTGCAAAGGTGTGCCAAGCAAAATAAAGAAGTAAAAAAGAAGCTAATTTTCACTGTTTGGAATGGATGGAATTTGCCGAAGGAGCTAACATTTCATGCCAGGTGGTTAGCCACTTCCCTATTGCGGCGCAATTTCCTGCTTGGAATTCACAAAAGGTGTTTTCCTTTTCGTTTCCATCTATCGTTGCGATTTCCCTTGAAGAATTCTTTACTCAGCGAAAAATCTCTTAACGGTCAGACTGACTGCGATTTTGCCTTAGAATTGGCTCGCACAAGATCATGTGCTACCACCGAAGCGAACCAATTTGTTATGTGTACAGGCCAGGAACACTGATGTGCGCGGATTTAGCACACCAGAGTCTAATCCACCGGTGGTTGTCTCTCTGCCGTTTCCATTTCCACTCGGTTCGCGTGGCTTTTCTTATTTTTCATACCACCAGGTAAAGGAAGTGCCGTTAACTTTGCTTACAAGGGTCGGCAACCTTTTTATTTTTATTGATGAATTTTGGAGCTTTGCGAAAAGGGTTTTCTTTTGGCTACATTTTCAATAGTACCAACAAATTGGCTTTTCCAAGTCTGGGTTATAATATTTCACCGGTAATTAATTTGCAGGAATTGTACGATTTAAGAAGACACTAAATAAGCAAGTCCATCATAAGATAAATGGTTGTTTTACTATGATGACTGTTGGTATACCTTTGTAGAGTTCGAAGTTTTATTATTTATAGTTATTTAAATGTTTTTAAGTTACATGTGCATACATATTTATATAAATCAAATTATTCCTTTATTCCGATTCGATAAAGTTACGAATTGCTCAATCTCCTTATTGTTCTTAATTGGCAACATGCGACAGCACAGATTTCAGCAATTAGTAGACACGTATGTGTTTCCGTGGTGTAGTGGTTATCACATCCGCCTAACACGCGGAAGGCCCCCGGTTCGATCCCGGGCGGAAACAAATTTTATTTTCCTTGCCTACCACACATACAACACTCAAAAGGGTGGTTTCCATTAATTCCCTCTCATTACGAGAAATTTCTGATTGTACATCGCAATCTAATGATACTTCCTCATTTTTCCGCATGAAGTTGATTTTGAAATTTTTATTCGAATATTTCACCATTCTAGCTTTTAATCCTTAAAAGGTATCATGGGTGAATTTTCACCCCAAGTGAATTTCGTTTAGAAACTTTGTTCCTTTGAATTCATTAAAAACTTTTATGCCCGTACTTTTGATGTAACATTGAATATTAATACATAAATGCTTAATAATATACATATTTGTTTACTTATTAGTTTGTAAAATTACATAATACCTATTTATCGTTGTTAAAATTCATCAATCCGTATGATACCTTTTAAGGGTTAAGGATGGTATTTCATCCCTTAGAAACGATTTATTTGCCTCAAGGAACAAATTTTAATTGAAAATAAGATGTTAAAAGTAGATCCAAATATGTTTTAAAACATTTCCGTGCTAGTAAGTAAGTCATTAGGGGTAATTAATAATAATTTTATTCATGCTGTGAAATTTTATACGCACAAAAACTTGAAATAAATTCTTTAGGAACTCATCAGTTTTTCATGAAATTAGTGAAATATGTAAATGAAATTAATTCTAAAATTCTAAGGTAGAAAAAATGTTTGCGAAATGGTACTGTCCTGAAAAATGCTTGCCTAATCGGTTTCCAGTTACAATTTCAATTATCAGAAAATTAGTGGCTCATTTGAGGAGTCAATAGCCGGGAAAATTTGGTCAATTTTGAGAATTCCTGTCCTCAGTCGGTAATTGCCACATAATTGTCCAGTTTGGGTCGAACTCGTCAGTCCACACCCAAGCCGAGGGTCATCAAGTTTTGTGCAACCATCTGCGAGAGCCTTGTGGGAAAGCTTCCACAAGCCGCGCACAGGGACGGGGCAGCAAAAAAAAAAGATAAAAGATAGTTACATTTGCTCGCAGGCCGTATCCATTTATAGGCGTTTTCTCTATTCAGCATAAGCCGCAACCTACGCGCCCGTTTTACGAGATGACAAAACGCCTGTAAAGGCGGACAAGGTTTCATCCGCACGGCCGCGGCGCGATCATCTTTTACCATCTCGCCTGCAACCGATGCCAGTTGGATTGGATCTCGGTTGCCTCATCCACCTAAGAGAGCTCGGTCCAAATCAAACGCTAATTTCCTCCATTTTGGACAAGGCTGCATGCAAGGCAATGATCGGATGCTGATCGATCGCAGTTATGACGAAAATTAAATAGAAAATCACTGGTAGCTCCCGTTTATGTTGTGGCTACATCTCTTGCTGTTGTGGCGCACTCGGTTCAGCTGAGGCCGAGTGGAAAATTGTGGAAAACGCCCCATTCCCTAGCAAGCTGGGATTTCATTGTTGCCGGCTCATGGGGCTCTGGTGTTTAGTTGCCTATGCTCGCTGCTGCTGCTCCCATGCATTGGGGCTCACAAGTGACTGCCTGCATATATTTGATGGCACTCGCAATCGCGAGTTGAACAACCCCAAACGAGCGCACGAGGCTCATACAACCAGTCCCATAATATGATGATCAAGTATCAAATCCTCGGGGCTGGAGGGAGGCCGAAGGGTACTCTGGGGTACCCCGTGCAGCAGCGCAGCGCAACACGTACAGAGCCGCGCACTGACTCTGCGCCTTCGTCTATACTTGAATGGATCTCGCGGAGCGAAAATTTCCTATGAAGGAAGTTGATGCGATTAAGGTTCAGTTGTTCCTCTTTCCACCTCGGTGGAGCTGCTACTTTCGGTGTTGTTGGCCTGGAGAGTCTTATAGTCCACATAGGCGACATTATACACCGCGGAGAGGCTTCCCGCCTCAATTAAGGCCCTCTTCCTATATATGAACGTCCGCGCGAGATTCAACATGAAACTGGTAGTTTTTCATACTGTCGGGCTACGAAAAAAATCATAACGGCGTGTCAGTTGAGTGCACAGTCGTTTTGCGGTGTCCACAAGACTCCCGGATCCCATTTTAGTTTTGTCCAGTCGTTCGTCCATCCGCCATGCAACAGCCCAACGTCGCCGCTTTTGCTCTGGTGGTGCTGTTGGCTGCATCCATGTGATTGGTCGTGAAGGGATTTCAAGCTCTGATTGCGCCCGTAGCCGTAAACCGGGGCCATTTCCACTTCCCAGTGGGCACAAACATTATCCATCCCAACAGCAGAACCAGCAACAACGGCCGCAGAGCTCCACTATGAGGGTTCAATGGTCTTTCCACTTGACCACTCAAATTTGTTCTCTCCGTTGCCTGCGGCTCGCTTGTCACCTCTTGTCGTTTCATTCAGGATCCCGAGAACAAGAGGCTCGCGAGTCTAAATATAACTTTTTATTTGTTTTTCTTCTTCGACCTTTGAGGATTTCATGCTTCGAAGATTCCAACTTTTCAAAAACATCAAATTTATACAAGTATCCGAGTTCGCGCCAATTTATCGCCCCCATATGGCAACACCACTCTCTATTTGAAATAAAACCCACCTTTGTTTTGCTTTTTCCTACATCCCATTCACACGTGCTGTTTCGTGAGAAAATCTTACCTATTGCCTTTTGATTAGAGGTGCTCGGTGCCCACATACCTGCCCTGCCTACATTGTGCCTAAAGCTCCCCTCGTCGAGCTTTTGCCAGCACATTTTGATGCTGCCGGCGGCTGCAGTGATCGCGCCGCTCACTCGCTGGCTGCCTGCGTCACCTCGACCTCATCCATTCGCTGGGAGAGCACCTGAAGCCGATCCGATCTATTAAGAATTTCAAATTTTACCCACACAGGTGCTAGCTGTAGCTCGCTAGATTACTAATTTTTGAGGTATTCACGGAGGAGGGATGGACCGCAGAATTGGGTTACCAGGGGGATTCGGTTATTCCTACGCCAAAGTGTATAGGCGGGCTAAAGTAGTATTTTAAAATAATTGCTTTAGGATGGGGCACCACATTAGGTAGGTCAATTAAGCCTCATTTAACACAAAATAAACAAATTCAGTTTTTCTTACATAATATTCGTTGAATTCAGCCGACTTGTTGTTTGTACTCTGTAGTAAAATGTAAGGAAACATTACGTTTATTTTGAAAATATAAGTTCATGTTAGATTGCGGCCGAAAGATTATGTTCTGTATGTAGATTAAATATTGAAGTAGTCTGTAGGCGAATAAAACTTAGAATAACTATCTATTTATTATTATCAGTGCATTAAAAAAAATCATTATAACATTAGAAGTTGATTTTAATAAAGTAGATAGTAAAACTTATAAAGCTTATGTAACTATTCGTACAGCATGAAAATCAGTTTTATGGCGTTCTAGAACTTTAATCATATTCGGGGGATCCCTCAATACAACTTTCATGTACCTGTACATCCCTTAACTTCATAAACTAACAATTTAATTAGTTTTTCTTATTGATGATATAGTAAGTTAGGCTATGATTTAAAGGGGCGATAATATATTTACATATGTATTACAGTTTCGCTCAGCAGGGAAATACAAATTGTATGTCCAATAACAAATTGGGCGATAAAATATAAACAGTAAAAAAAATGGAGACGAGGAGTAAATTATCTTGAAATTAGTAGCTAAATGAGTATTTGAATGCGTGAAAATCCAAATTGGGCAGTAACGTTTGAGCAGTTACTAAATCAGAAAAGGTTCGCTAGAAATAGTGGGTTAAGTAGTTCTATAACTTTTGTAAACAAAATCGTCACTAAATATTTAGTAATTTAGTATACATGTTTCAAGAATATTTTCCGTGCAGACAAGAACGTATTTGTGTTTTTAAAATACAAAAATTAATTGATTAAGTCTATTGCGCGACTGAACTTCATTTAATGGATGTACATACATATGTATCTCTCTATGCTCTCGGACCTCTGAAAAACGAAATTTAAAGATATAGATTACCGGAAAAACTATAATTAGTGGCAGAATCAACCATTCTCGAATTATACAGGACCACCACAATAGTAAGGTAAGTTCCTCATTACTTTTAAATATTTCGTATTATGTTATTAATTTAATTTTTCCTGCAGATCAATCTTAATATACATACGAGTAGATAAATCTACTTCTCAGTCTACATATGTTTTACGACAGAAAAATGTCTCGATTGTGAAAATCAATCTAGAGGAAAGTGATGGTTTGCCGATTATGAAAAACAAGAAGGAAATTAATCACCGTCCACACGATGCACACATGTATGATGCATCCGCCTCGCTTGCACCACCGTTGATAGCAGAAAAAGCTTCGGAAGCAGCTCCAGAGCCAGAGACCAGCCAGCCGCTAGTCAAGAGTCGGCCAGCTGGTGCTTGGCTCGGAATCAAGCCATCAAGCAGCACCCAGCGCGGCGGCATCATCATCAATGGTGTGGGAATCACGACCGCGCCGAGCATCAATTGATCAATTTGTGAGAGCCCGTGACTCAGTGCGACTCACGGAATACCTGTTGCCGCTGATTACAAAATTGATGTGTGGCAATAATAATCATCGCAAAAAGACAACTGCAACCGACAAAAGACGCCAAAATGCACGGCTTCGACTCTGGCGCGGCACGGAACCGCTCAGCAAGCCAGCGGTAGCGCGGTGGTAGATGGGGCCATTGGGGGCCATGGTAGATGCAGAATACGCAGGAGTGCCAACGTAATAAAGTAGTGACGGACAACATGACAAATAGAATAACAAAAAGCGAGGCACGCAAGCAAACGAGCTGAGGCGATCGCGCTTAGCCGCGACTGCTCAGTGTTTCTAGGTCACCACTAACACTCGATCGGTTGTGGTGCAGGGGAGGCGTGCGGGAGGCCTCTCAATTGGTGCGAGCTCCAAGTATCTTTTTGCCTAATCGATTTTGATGGAAGTCTCGTACGCTGGCGAGGCTGTGTGCGCGGGGCCAGGCCATAGCTCAGGCTCTGCGGCGGGTTATCTGCATTCGGGCGTTCATTCACGGAGACCACGGCGGCACAGTCCCCCCGACTATTTTGCATATGTGGACCGTAGGGGCACCGCTCGCACAAGATATGCAAAATGCAGCAGCAGCAGTCCACCGCCGTTTCGTGCATCTTATTGATCCGGGCGAAGACATTACTTAATTTTGATTCTCCTGCCTCCTCTGGGACTGACTCATAAACGTCCTCGCCTCCAGAATCTATTGCGGTGGAGCTGAGATCGTGCTTTCCCGGTGCAACGGACAAGATGATGGTGATGCTGATGCCGCTCTGCTCCATAAGGTGGGCACGCACGATTTGAATAATTTCGAAAGGAAACACAAAATGTTACACATCGGCAACTGATACCTGATCAGTTGCGTCGCTGTGCGTATGCGAGATACCGTTAGGTCGTAAAAATGTCACATTCTGAGAATCAGATATTAAGTGCGCTGAATGAACGCACCCAAAACGTATCTGGCGGAAAGAACTTATATAGCTTAAGAGGCGATTAAATGGTTTGATACCGTTCGAAGTAGAAGTCAAAAGTGCGTTTTCAGATTTTATAGCCATGCAGGACTATTTGTATTTTTTCCTTTCGAAATTTTCTACTTTATGAATTACATAAGATCTTTTTGATATCGATCATCGAAAACTAAAAACTAAATTTAAGGTCTGCCATTTTGATTTTACAAATTAAAAACAGTTACTCTGAAATTCTTCTATATGGGTACTTAATTTCAGAAAAATGTCTTGTAACCAAGCTTTAAGCAAAATTGTTGATACTTCAATAGTGTATCAAAGATTCATGTATTTTTGCATTTCGTTAAAGATTTCCTCTTATTTTGAAGAAGAAATGTGCCAGGTCAACGCCAGGTGACAGTCAGTTGCTCTAGTAAGATTAAGCAGATACAAAAGCAAAGCGCCGACAAAGTTCAAGTCAAGGAAATGACGCAAATCCCTTGATCCGCCCGACTAGACATTGCTTTTCCTGGGAACGTTTCGATTTCTTCACAATTTTCCTAAGTCGGCGGCATGGGGGCATAAATCAAAAGCGAAATGCACCTGCGTGGGCACAGTTACTCCAGCCCATTAAGCGGAAGAGTAAACAAGGGCAGTGCGACGACGGCATGATTTATTTCCCGTAATTACAAAAATTCTTAAAATTAGACGGTCAAAAGCCCTTACATCCCGAAAATTCGATAGTAGCCCTGTGTTGGAAAGACAAAGGGAAAAAACTAAAAATTATTCGGGTTGGGTCGTATCCCCGAATTGTCGATCCATAACAACAAGTGGGAATCCCAGCCCAATTAAAAGGGGCTTCACCGTGACTGGCTCTTTATCAGATGGAGGAAATCAGAGCGTTCACTGCCCCTAGGGTTGGAGTTGGAGGGTTCGTTCCGAAGGAGCGCTTACCCGCAAAGTGCAGTGCTCTTGAAAGAAAACATCTTGCGCTGCTTTCGTTATGCTTCTTGAGGTGGTGGAGGGTTGTCGTTAAGTTGCAACGTGCAGAGTCTTTTGTGTCACGCTTTGATAGGTGCAATCCACCCCGTCTGCAATTTACGGATGGGTAAATTCCCGCTGTGCTTATGGATTAAGTTACCCTCTTTTGTCCACTCCTTCCCAGTGCATCCTGTTGCGTCCCACGGGCAGGATGTGCGTACATGATTGTGAAAAACCAACCACCGCAACAGGTCCCTTTTACCACTGAAATTTTTTCCAGTTGGACAAACCCGCTCCTACTCACCTTGACACGTTTGTACCTTTTGCCAGTGTCACGCAATCCCTCTTTAGTGGGGCGGCCAACCTTCGGCACAAATTGCGCGATCTAATTTACATTGATGGGGAGGCACCCCGCATATTTTTATAATAGTATCAGTCGAGCACCACTGTGAACTACTCGGTGCGGGAATTTCCCACAGATTTTTCAATTCGGGCCCCACCGGAAAATTTTGGCCACGCTCCGGCAGTTTTTGAGCCGTTGAAAGCGCGCGGAAAACGCGGGGCCTTTTAATGGAAAATTGTATTTTGTGTGGGTACCAGCAGATAGATCACTCCCAGAACCTAGCAGAGGAGCACCCTCGCCCATTGTGCGACGATCGGGCTCATGTCCTTTTCCGGGGAAAACCCACTTAAATGGGGCGCCGTCGTTCACGGGTAGTTGCTTGATCCCATTAAGTCCGTCGTCGGGCTGTAAATATGCAAAGGAGCCCTACGCTTCGGCGCGGTGCTGTGGTGCTACGGGCGGGAAAATGAATCACAAGGCCCAGTGATTCCGGCGAACGTTCTCATCATTCGAATGCTAAACGTATTCATGAGATTCCAGGAGTTCACCCCTTCCGGTGGGCAACTGTTGCATGTCCACGGGGAACCCCGGCCAAGCAAAATGACCAAAGCTTAGGGTCTGGCTTCTCAGAAACAAAGCAGTGGCGACGCTCTCCCGGAAATTGGGAAAAATTAATCGAGGGAAAAATTAGCATTTCAAATGAGCCCAAATCGGAATCATCCCCGCAATAAAACAGGCACAGGGGTCGAGTGCATGCGACTGCTGAAGTTGATCGTGGCGATTGCCTCGAGGGTGCGACTTTTCAGGTTTTTCAAGGCGTTGGCTTCCTCCGCACCGCCGGAAATGGTATGCTAATTGTACGAGAGGATCGCAGAATCCCTCCGGGTGTCGACTTGGTTCTTGAACACTGTCTGGCCTAAAGGAAAGCGATTAAATTCGGTGCATTGAAATCAAGGACTGATAAAATCAGTTCAATTTATTGAATGCTCAAAATAAGAATAATCAAACTATTAAATTTATGCCTTCACTAATAGAAGACTTTTAACTCATAGAGATAATATTATGCGACACAAATTAAATATAAAACAAAATAATTATATACCAGGAGTTTTCATTAGAAAATTATATGTTGAGCTTGATATAACATGATAGTATTTATATTCCATAAGTATTTATAATATTACTGTTTAATTAAAAGGAAAAAATAATGCAGTACTAGCGTCTAACATAACTTACGAATTTCCACAATAGCAAGATACGAATTTTAAAATTTCAAGAGATTTTCATGGAAATAAGTACATAAGGAATTTCAGGAGGGCTTTGGAGTGGCTTAGCAATGTTATAAGCTGCAACTAAATAAAATATGCATATTTTCACATTTTTCAAAACATTTAGTTTTACATAATTCTCTTCTCAGTTTAGTTCGACTTATTGATAGTGAGATTGATGTAGGTTAAATTAATTTTGTGTTACAAAGGCATTTGCATTACGTTTCTTTTATTTATTGTAAACTAAAAATAAAATCACCCATAAACACAAGCTAAACACAATTTTTAAAGGCTATATTAAGTTTAGAAAGTTGTATTCGAGTTGGCGTTATGTGCAAAAGTTCAAACTGCGTAATGCGGGACGAGCATACAAGGGCCACTAAAATTTTACCAGGCAAAATGTGTTTTCTATGTACATATGTATGTACATATACGTAGGGAGAGTTCCAAAATCAATCTTATAAACTTTTCAGGTTTCGCTGATTGGAGATTCGACCAAAGGGTTGTTTTTAGTAATTTTTGATTATTTGATTTTCGAATCTCGAGGTAACTGAGCCTTGTTTGTTGCCCATCTCCTCTTTTCGTCTCCGAGGGTACAGGATAGCTGAGAACGGGCATGGAGTCATTGTCTTCCGCGGCTAATCTTCCCAGGAACCTTTTGCAGCTGTGGAGAAAAACTCTAGCGAACGTAGCCAGCTTGCCCCCAATTGGAACTTTTCCCTCGACAATGGAATGGAGCTGGAGTGGCAGCAGCACCGGCGAGCCCCAGCAAAAGGCACTGGGAGTAGCCCACCGCTCGGCGGCTCCATTCGTGCCCCGCAGATTTGCTAGCTGTTAGCAATAGGCATCAAGAAGAATATCGCTTCGAGCTGGTCATTAGAAACTCCGCAGCTGAAAAGAAATCATCCATTCGTGCCGAGCGCGCGGCTGAGGCGGCCTCTTCGGGTGTATGCGAGAGCGGGTACGTGCGTGTGGTGTAGCGCTCCGCGGTATCCCCATCTGCAGCGCGACAGCCGCGCGGCCACGGAAAATGGGCACGTCAGACCCCATAAAAGGTTAGAAGCTGGCTAAGTGTTAGTGCGGCTGGTTGGGCTCGCTCATAGAAGAGCATTAGATGAAAACAGGTAACCACTTTTGTACCTGTTGCTGGTGGCGTTTTTTCCCTGCCTTACCTTGCTCCTCTTTGTTATCCCCTTGTGGTGCCTCGTTCACAGCGCGCCACGGACGACGACGCGCCTGTGTGCGGCCACTTCTATTGGCTAAAAACAAAATTCTTTTTACTGCCGCGCTCCGCTCGCCACACCGAAGAGTTGGCTTCCAAGAGGGAAAGGGTTTTTGAACTTAAAAGAGGTCATTCCCAAGAAATGTTAACTTTTTAATGAAACGCTGAGGATTTTTCGGCTGTTTGACTTTTTCATTTTTATAGGACCAGAAGATAGCGAGGCCCCGAAAAATATTTCGTGGGGGCTTCGCTATGATGGGCCACGGCCTCCCCGTCCCCTGCTCTGCGCCACCTCAATCGGGAGGATGAACGTGGCTGTACTGAATAATTTCCCGAGTGCGTTTACCTGTAAGCGGACACCCTATCGGGGCATAGAAAGGCTGCTCTGCCTCTTCTTCTTCTCTATACCTAACCTAGGAAGAAGTGGCGGAACCGGCTAGGATATAAAGGTACATGGCGACGTGGATACTTTTTTGCCTCGACTATTTCACCTGTGTTAGATATTTAACGTTGCCTTTTATTTATTTTTTTCTATTTCAGTTCTTCTTTTGGATTTGCTTCAAAATAATTTTCTCTGGCGAGTTCTTTGAACCCTCCTTTGTGGGGCCCCCAAGTTTGAGGAAGGAGTTGATCTTGTTGATGCGAGGATCACGACCCTCGGGGGCTTAATCTGATCCGGTTCAGTTGTTTGCCAGCAAATGAAAATATCCGAGGAGAACGTGAACTCACATGCCGAGTGATTTACAATGTGATAATTGAGCCCTCTGCACGCAAAGGGAAAAGGGACAGGATTGCGATACAGTACAACTCGGCCCTGGATTGAATGTGGCTGCGCGAAAATCGCCTATTGTCATGCTAATTTTGAAAGGGGCACGAAGTAATTGGCCTCATCAGGTGCCTTTTATGAGTTGTGACTAGACAGTAGACGTACAGGACAATTACCGGGTTATGAAAACGAGATTCGGTTTTTGAATATGTAATTTAGGTGGAAAGCACTTGATGATTCCCATTTTTGAAGAATGAAAGAAAAAAGAACATTAAACCGGGAAAGGACAATAATGAGAATGTAATAACACTACGCTGAATTCAAATGGCATGCCAAAAAAGGTATGTCATGATAAAAATCTCTTTATTTAAGCCATTTTTTTACAAATTTTATCTGCAACCAATAATAAAAATAAAAATTAAAAAATACCGTCACCCTGTATTCTCAAAACTAAGATAACTAATGCGTATGCACAATGAAAAGAGCTAAAACTAGGTTTTCTATCTACTTCTATTATATGGTTCCTACAATAAAATAAAACTTTTTATAAAAATAAAAAATGTTAAGAAAATATAGAAATTAAATGCTTTTGGCATTCGTTTTAGATAAACCAATTTGGAGATTCAGCAGCTACATGCAGAATGAATTCAAAACTACCAATGCGAAAGATAGTATGCAAGACAAGACTGTGTACAGTCACAAAATTAGTTTAAACAGTTGATGAATGTTGGGACTTTCTGTCCGAAAAATCTACATTTATGAGCGGTAAGTCAAATTTCCATTTTGTATGAATATTTTATTTCTTTTATATGGAAGATACCTCTAATTTTAGTTTAAAATATTCACAAAATAGTAGAAGTCTCGTATAATTTTAAATATCTCAAGAAGGGTACATTGTTTAATCTTGATTTTAAAAAAATATGTATATTTTGTTTATTGGACTCTTCTGAGGGAGAGGATATTTAATATCCAAATCGAAATGAAGCAAATGTTTTGATGTAGATTTTCATAAATCGATAATTTTGAATTTTCTCCAATTTGTAAATTCAAAATGAGGGATTCAATATTGTGAACAATATTTTCTATTCAACCATTAGCCGCTCAAAATACTCTTGAGTTTGTGCGTCTCCTTTAAATTTTCTTAACATTAGTCTAGCAGCACTTTTAAAGTGGTAATTTAGAGTCAAGACACAGTGGGTACGCGGTACGAACCGTTTAAGCTTGTGGTAATTAAGGAAGTAAATAAAATTGAAACGAACGCGTTTAACTTTTAACATTATGAACTTCCGAGCTGAGCTCTTGGCGCTGTGGCTGGTAAGCGACCATGTCTCAAACAAGGGCAACTTAAGTGTTGTTGTCCTTAGAACATTAACCACTTAAAAGCCTTACGAACTAATGGGCATTTTTTCCTTGAAACAGCCGCTGAGGCTAAGAGCCGCAGAAACTTTCATGAAATAGTTTCGACATCCGCGCGCTCATAGGATGCATAAAGTCTCTCGGCCCACATATGTAGTCCAATTAAAGTTGATCACCAAAATGCTAATACGCAGGTCGGATGGATTATTCAAGGCGATAGAAATCTTGGCCAAATCGCTATCAAAGCAGATTAAAAAATTTCGACATCACCATAAAACCACATGAAAAAGATAAAAACAAAATATGAAGAAAAAGCGGACGTCCAAACGGGACCGTATTGATCCTAAAGCCATCTCGGTGAGCTTTTGAAATATGCCCCCTGTGTGTATAAAGAGCTAACAACCTTTGCGGCGCGATGGGCCATCCATCTCGAACCATAAATTCACTGCCCAAACACGCACCAGCAGCCAACTCCATCGTCCACTACCTGTTTATTGAGGTGAAGAGCTCCCCAGAAAAACCTCCACTCGAAAATTTGTTTGCTTTTTTTTCGTTGATTTTTATTATTTCTCCGCCTGAATAGCCCAGCAAAGTGGAAGGAACCGCCGCGCTGTGTCCATATTTTATCATCTTGCGCTGACCTCAACATTCCTCTTAGTTAGTGCTCCTCGCATGAAACTAGAAAACTTCGATGGAAGCAACAAAAAAATACAGAAATAAAAAAAAACTCGATTTCTAAGGTTTTCGGTGCTATGGTCGGATCACACAGCGCCACTCTAACTTGGATATTTTTCGGGTATTTTTTGGGCCATTCATAGTGGCATCACACAAATGGTGATGTCTTCGCCTGGTGGACCATCAAAATAATCTCTTGGGTCTCCGAAGGCGTTGATTGGTGATCTTCCTACCCGAAATCTGCCTGAGCCGCGATGCTGCCTACCTTGGCTGATTAACTTTCAAAGCACCACCAGATTTTTATAGGAAAGAAATCCATGTAAAGTTTCGGGCCCGTGTTGCGTTACCTTTTCCACTTTTACCTGATTTTTGAAAATATCTCGTGAGAAAGCGGATAATGGCCAGGCCCAGCCTAAGCAGGCTCCTCTAGCGCTAGGTGGCTGCTGCTTTTGTGCTGGCGAACGGGGGGATCGAAAAATATTAGGTTCGGCCGGTCGTTGAACCTGCACCGGCTACATGATAATTGATGATAGAGAGCCAAATGTCCACTCCCCTGTTTGAATATTTTCATAACTAATCAAGTTGAGCCGAAACGGTTTTTACGGTTCTGCGCAGGATTTTTTTCTGGGGAAGAACAGATGCTGAAATGTGGGCAGAGCTACCAAGCTATCAAAGTTTCGAATTAAACTCGCAGAGCAGTCGTGCATGAAAACAGGAAAGGATAGGAATTTTCGCTAGGCAAAACAAACAAATAAATTATCAATTAAACCGCAGTAAGTCGAATTTTTTAAGATAAATGCCCTGCCAGTCTGGTATATCTCCTGCTTTTCGATATAACGCATAGCAGAGCATTTGAAAAGACTTAATCGAATTAGATATAAGTTAGTCAGTATCCTAAACGAATTTGAGAGTGTTTAATTTCGATATATTATTCTTCTGCTCAGTTAGCACAATTAATCTATTTTTAGAATAAATGAAAATCAATACAGTTCAATAGAACTGAATTCAGTTCAGTACAATTCATGTACACATACGGATCTGTGATTTCTCGAGCTTAAGAGGAAATTTTTGAGTAGATAATTATTTTATTTGTGATTTTAATTAACATTTCTCTCTTTTTCAATTCCGTGAATTGCGTCTATCTGTCTGTCTGTACTACTTTTCTTAGATAACTAAGGAATACGAGAAATTAACCTATATCTTGTTGGTTTTATATATGTATCTTGAGAAATTCATAATATTCTAAAATAAGTTTTGAACCACGAACTGTGCAGCCCTTTAAGCGATGGTCGAGTCATACCCGCACTTTTTTCTCTTCGTATTTAATGTCTTTTTAATGTATCTAGATCTAAACTATATAAAAACAAGATCTAAACATACTCAAACTCATCCCTATAACAAATTTCAAAATTATAAACCTTGTATTTTCCTCTTTGAATATTTCAAAGATCTTTGTTAAAGAGAAAAAAACAGTTCAGTTCGTATTCAATATCAAATTAAGTCGCGAGACGCAATCTCTCAGAATCGAATCAATTCGTAATTTGAAAATGCCTTAACCCTTTAATTTCCCAGCATCCTAAAACCGAACCAGCAGACGATGGAGCACCCCTAGACGAGTCACCAGACAAAATAAATTACGTCCAGACACGGAAAAAACAAACTTAGATAGGAAAAAAAAACATCGTAGACAATGATGCGGTTAATAACTCACCCTCATCCCATGAAATCCGGCTGTCTGGAACATCCCAGACAGCAGGAAAAAAAAAATACAATGAAGTCCTTTTTCAGGATTCCTTCTTAACGCCCTGCGTCTGGGCCAACAACCACACGCATTGCGTAAAGTACACAATTCCTAGATCTTGTGGATGGTGTGCACCCCAAGCGATGTTGCCACCACCACCTCGGAGTGGAATCGGCGCGGCCATCCACCAGACCCCAGCCGCAGTCAAAGTCAACATCGACTGGATCCGAAATGCCGAGAGGAATAAAAAGGAAGACGAAACCGGCTTTAAGGCTGCGCCGGGGAGTGCATCGACCGGCACCACGGTCACTGCAAGGAGCAAGTGCAGGAGTGTGCGGGGGTTCCAGGGCTGCGGGGAAATCAAATCCTGACATTGAACTTGTTATCCTCCCGGCATACCATCGGTCCGGGACCGAGAACCGTGTCTAAAAATAGCCGGCTTCTCGCCGCGGCTTGGCTTCTCGACTTCTACCCCCTTCAGACGATCCTTTTCCTGCCGTTCTCCTTTTTATCGTTTTCTCGCCGCTCTGCCACCGATGTTCTTTATTTATATATTTTTTTTTTCTTTAGATTTTTTATTATTTGCTTGGTGCACTCTGCATGCCGCAGTGCCCGCGCACACAGTGCACTCTGCTCCGCAGTTACATCTCCGCGCCTGTACGCGCTGCGGCCACCCTCCGCCCTGTCACGTTCTGAGTCCACGGCTAAGAATCAAGAATTCGTGGCCAGCGGAGTCGCAGCCGAGCAGCCACTAAAGAGGATATGGGCGGCTTTGATAACGACGAGGGCAATAAAACCAAAAAGATACCGAAAAAGGACTGTTTATGAGCCTTGAAATCTTCGAGGATGAGTTTTCTGGGGACGGGCAACCGGTTGGACCCTGTACCTTCCCCTCAGAACCCCTGATTCACGTATCCCCAAGAATAGATCCCGCTGGGCGCGGGGAATGGACATACACATATATTTTTTTTTTCACCGAGAAAAAACCCTTTGCACTGTGGTTCCAGTGAATCCGCGCTGGATCCCGGGACGGGAGTCCACGGGTAGCATAAAACCGCTGGAGCGCAGTGATAACACAGGCCTGCTGTGAGTGGGTCTTTTTGTATGCGCGCGCGCAGCTTACTTATGGTTGCATCTCATCGGGGAGGAGAGGTCGTTCAACTTTTCCGGGATCGGGAACGGCTTACGAAGGACTACAGTGGCTGCATAGTGCATTCGATGCAGTTGCAGCTTGATTGGGATGCGGTCCCGGTCCCACAGCGATCCGCGCGCACCACTTGCGGGATCCGCTTCGGGAATGATCGGGGAATAAATGCAGTGGGCGCGATGCGGTGCGAGAGTGCATCATCGCGTCATCTTGACCTTTCTTGTGCACGTGTGTCGGAATTCCGTACATTGACTCCACCAAAGAATTTTTATTCAGCCCTCGCCCGAATTTTTGGTGGTGCGTTCATCTAGCTAGCGCTCCTCCGCGGGCTTTAATTTAATTGCTTCCAGCGATATCTAGCATGCATCGTTTTATATGCGTGGGGTGCGCACTGAGGCAATCGTAGATTTTGGAGGATGCACTTTTGCCTAGCGGTTATTCAAAATGAATTTAAAATTTATCGGGGGAATCAGTGGAATGAGGGACAGAAGAATTTACTGTTGTTCATAACGTCCAGGGGAGTAGTATATAAAGGAATTTCATGCTATGTGTAATTCAAGCATTTCTTTTTTAATTAACATCTTTTATAACATCAATTATTATCCACATTACAATTCTGGAAGCTAGATCCAGTACCTGTTTTTTTTTCATTTATCTAGAACTCAAGGAGAATTTGCTTCAGTTTGAAATTGATCATGAATAAATAACCCATGATTTGAAATTTTTTAATAATAAGCTTCAGTACCGAATATTTATGTTAGTGTTAGTTACATTTTATCTATTCTTCCCTATCATAGAAATTATAATAGTTAATTTTTCTTTCTTTTGTCCTTTCTTCAGTTAAGAATTAAAGTTATTTGTACATTATGCATTTGCTTCCACTTCGCCTGAATTCAAATTTTTTGTTTCAACTCGGTAAGGAGGTGAAAATTTTGAGGCCGCGAAAATGGGCCGATTGCTGCTTATGAAGTAACAGCGAAAAGAATAATCTGATCCTATTGAACAAATCCCGTTAGCTGGCGTCGAATTGCCAAAGCTCAAGAGGGTCTTGAAGACGGCTCGACTTCTCCAACAGTTGGGAAAGATTTTTGCTTTTGAAATCAGACCGTCGCGCACGCGGAAAAAAAGTAGCAAGCGGAAGTGTGCGGTGCTGGGCTTGCCCCTTATTAAAAAAAAGTTGAAGAAAAGAAGTCGGCCCAGAAGTAACGGATCCTGTGGCATTATTTCGGCATTTTTAGTGTCAACGGTGGCGCATTTTCTCCGGGTCTCGGTTATCAGATGGTTCCAATGGCAAGTAAGTACCAGGCCAAGTGCCGCTTGTTCGTTTCTGTTTCTGTTTCTGCAGCCCTGTGCCATCCGTGCCCCATAACCAGCTTCAACAAGCAGCAACTTAGCGACAGCGGCACCGGTGCCCCCGTCTCAAAGTGCACTTCACTCTCTTCTAGACATGCTCCTCTCGTGGCCGTGGCAGTTTGCCGAAGTGCATAATAATTGCCGCGAATTTCCCAAGAATCGCATGTTGACACTGCATACAAATTTCATGAATATATCTCTCAGCTGCATTCCATGCTGCCAAATTGTTTATTGTTCGCCGCCATTCTGCCAGGGCTGGTTGGTGGTTGTGTTGCAATTCGCGGACAAAACTGCATCAGGCCGCTCCGGTGGATGGGGCGCGGAGGCGCGTAATATGTGACTCTCTGATGGATGCCGCACGGGGCCGCTGTGCAATTTGCACAAAAATGAGCTGCAAACAAGAAAAAACGCTGATAAATCTTAACGCTGGTGGACACTGGCCCAGTTACATACGGTCAGGTTTGGACGAGAGATATTGAATTTTTCCATTTTTACGGGCTTTTTCGATAGGTTGTGAGATCACACACAAGTGGCGGCGACGCGACTAGGTGGCGACCCCATGATCTCGCCAGAGCTGCTGCTGTTTCCGTTCGAAAATTATAGCCAATCGCGCCCCAGGTATTCCGCTGGCTTTCACAACATATGACAGGTTTTTCAATCTTCTGTATAAACAAAAACCGTCCGATCCGTTGTGATTTCAGATCGGCAACGGTTGCGCAAGTTTATTGCGCGCGCGCACCGGAAGCGCACCATTAATTGATTGCCCACAAAATCTGAACCAAACACGGCAACTTGGAGGACAACCCCCCGGCCTTCCAGTAAGTCGCTTCGCGGTACCTAAAACATCTAACTAACTAACTATCTATCTATTATAGTAAAACGGCGAGGTAAAATTTTTTGATGTCCTCGCCATCGTTTTCATGCCGCGCCAGCCTGCCGCATAGTGTGTCATCGCTCCGGTGAACAAAGGTGAGTGTTGAAATCAACACCTCTAAACGCTTTCGGGGGCTCCACACAGGTGAATCGACGGCGCTAGCACAAAGTCCACTCTTTTAGGATGGTAGCTCTGAGGTATGACATGTGAAGGATGCCGAAGTGCGGGGGATTGCTAATTTGTTCGGCAATGTGCCTGTCGGCGCGCATTCAAGGTAATGGCTGATCGGCAGACATATGGAGCTTTGGAGCCGCTACCGCCGCCGCCACATTCATGGTTTGAGCCACTTCAAATTGCGCGGCTTCTGGTTTTTGCTGCAGCGACTTCGACGGCGGCGCACAATTCTATCCTCCTCCCGGCCGCTCCTCCAACGAATGCCTCCTAATGTTCTCCGCGCCAGAATGGGGGTTGCATAATCAACTGCTTCTGCGCATGCGCGCCCGGCTATTATAATGACTCCAACTTTATCGCGCTGCCGCGGAAAGCGGGCAACTCTGCCCGCACTTTTGTGCAATTTTTACATCCTCATTTTCCCTTGGGCGGGCAGGCGAATTGAGGGGCACAGTCGTTTACCTTCTAACTGCTGGGGGCCCAGATATCAGTTGGCGGCTCGCTGAATATTCGGGACCCTCACAGGGTCACATTCAAAGGCGAAAGTTTCAACGTCGCGTTGGCGAGGGCGATTAGCTGCTTGCTTTTTTTTTTTACAAAATTTACGAATTTTCAACTCGTTCGGTGTGCTGCGCTAAACCGAGGTTTTTCTGGCACTCGAAAGTGGGTTATGGTCGTCGGTCTATGATCTCTCGGCTTCACTAGGCTGTCGCAATGTTTTGGGGATTTTAGGTAGATTTCTGCTGGTAGGACTGTGTTATAAGAAAAGCGAAATAATTTTATAAATGAAAAGTTTTTGAATAATCTCAAAATTAATCGCAAATTCGTATTTTGATTTTGATATTTGTAACAAAATGTTTACAGTATGGTTACTATTAAGAGAAATAGAAACATTAATTAAGCTATTTTTAAAAACCATCAGCTTAGTAGAAGCTCAAGCAGTTACCGCCATATGTATCATCATTTAGTTCTTTTAGTAAACAGAGCCACACACATCATGCAAAAATATGCTAAACATAAAATATGCAAAGAAATCAGGAAAGTTATTAGAACAAGGTTAATCAAACAGAAGACCCGAGATTAAGAGTCGATTTTTTGTGTGTACTTTAACCTATATTGATATTAAACAGTTCGGCATGTTTATTAACACTAAGGCACATGCGATTAGTAGAATCAAATACACCACAATTTGTTCTGCTATGCTTCATATCAAGAAGTCGAGTTTCGTAAATTGCGAGGGTTAGCCCCACGAATTTTGTTTTAAAAGATGGCGAGTCAGTGTTACCGGTCATAAGCTGGTGAACAAATATACATTATCCGCAACTTCACGGCGTTTATGCAACGAAAGCATATCAAGCAGGAGTAGACGGTCATTGTATGGAGGGAGAGAAACAGGATCGGCCCAAGGCAGATCCTTTAAAGTAAATCTGAGAAATTTGCGTTGGACTATTATTAATATTGACTTGGTATAATAACTATCAGTAGAGGAATATTTGAATGTTAAAATTAAGATTACAGGATCTTCCATTGAATAATATTCAAGGTCACTGTAGCATCTTATGTTGAAATATGAGTTTTATCAACGACGGGTGAAGACTTGCAAAGAATTTTCAATGAATAACAAGCTGAAAAGTATGGAGGAACAAGGCAGAAATATCGTTGAATTGCAAAGAATAAGAGCGAATGGATACACAAATAGAAAAAAAAAGACAGGAATCCTAGACAGATAACAGAAATAGAGGACGACCAAGAAAGAAATAGTAAGATGAAAGAAAAACAATAATAATAATTCAATTGCTGGTTAATTAAGTAATGTTGCAAATTTCATTACAATCAGTATGGCTCCAGTAAGAAGATTATATTGATCATAAATTTCCATAATGCGCGAAAAGTTTGACAAATAGAAATTGATCTTCTGACGATAAATTCGAATGTGTCAATTACTGACATGATATTAATTAACTTGTATTCTGCTGACTGTTCAATCATGGTTGATTTCTTAACTTTGTCGATTAAACAATGGCTGACTGAATATTATTAATTTCAATTACATTTGAATACAAAAGGGGAAATCTGCTCGAAATTTGCTAACAAAATCTTTTTTTTCGTAGAAACACGCCCTAAACTATTTAGTGGACGTTTCCTGCAGTTCAACGGTCGTTATAGTCTCATTTTTGTATTCTATCCGAAAAAAAATTTTGCTCCAGCAGGCTATTTTCCCAGAAAAGCCAATTTAACCCTTTTCAGCTTTCTGATTTATTCCGCTGAAGTCCGTCGAGGACGGGTACAAAAAAATAAGGAAGAAAAAACTACTGAAACAAATGAGGAACAGTCTCTCCCTCCCTCGGGAAGAATAATAAATCGCAGGACACTTGCGAGTTGCCATCGTTAACATCGTCCCTCTGGAACCCGTTCACAGACGGAGCATGAGAGGCAACAAAATCAAAACGCCCACAAATATGACTCCGAGTAGCACAGCCGCCGTTCCCTGATTCCATTATTCCCTTGTCCATAAAAATCTGCCTGCCCTTCTTCCTGCTGTAGCCGTGGCTTCCCCATTTAAGAGTCCCGCGCACCCCCGCGAGAACTTGCGCTCCAGAGCAGAAACCCTTAAGTGACTCGAGGTCGAGACTCCGCAGTATGCATTCATACCATGGACAGAGGGATAGTTTGGTTCGTTTGTAATTACACGCATTGCGGCATCTCCTTGCCATGGAAAACAATCTCCCCGCGGAGCCCCAGAATGATTGCGGGGCGACACGAAATACCACCACTCCGCTGGCCCTTTTTATCTTGGGATCGGTCGGCTTGGCCTCATTGTTTTCCCCCCCGGTTGAAGTATCAAAAAGTGACTTGCGCATGGGCAATTGATGGCAGTGTGGCCTGTGTCAGAGCGCGGTGCGCATGTGTGGGTTCGCTGGATGGTGTGTCAGCATGGGGGTTTCGGAGATTTCAGAAAATCAAGAAAGAAGGAGGCGCACAATAATAGGCGAAGAATAGGAGGCAGCAGCCAGCAGCAACGGCGCTGATCCCAGAACAAATTTCCCTGTTTCTTTTTTCTCCTACTTCCCGGAGGTTCATTGACCGAACGGCCCGCTTGCTCGTTCGGGGCTATTTTTTTCTTAGTTTTTTGCTCCTTCCCGAATATCTGTGAGCTCCGGAGCGATTTTATTTCTAGGTAGAGTGAAGTCGCTGATAAGTGGGAAGATAGCGGAAGCCGAGTGGGCACCAACGACACGCTACAACTAGAACCAAGATTGGCATAGTTTCAGCGGGCGATTTTACCTTGCCCCGGGGATCCTCTGTCCAGCCAGCGCGCCCAAATTTGCTTCATACGTGCCGGGCCTGGCCAGATACCGAACATACGCCATATCTGGGCAATGAAGATGTATTCAAGGAAGCCTTCATTCCGCTGAGGTGAAGAGAAATCGCCCCAGTCAAGGTAGGCTCGTTTAAATGCAACACTTCCGCTTTTAGCCCCAGCAATGTCTTCTGCTGCATCGTAGCTCCTCGTACGTTTCGCAAGCAAATTAGTTTTTAACTCGAATGCCTTTTTTCTTAAGTGCGGCCTTCGTCTGAGCCTAGCGCTTTCCTAATTAAAGCAGTCAACTCTAATTACAGCCAAAATTCTTCCGGGCAAGACTGTGGCACGCCAGTCGTTCGTTGTCCGTTCCTCCCATAATTGCCACGGTAATCATTTGCACCTTATTTAGAGGGTTTAGTGCCCTGCCGGACCGGCAATTAAGGGGATTTCATCACGCTCCGGCAGCAGACCGGCTCGGCAAATTGGTGGAGGGAATTCGAGGGCCTCCTTGTTCGATTTAAAAAATCTGCTGGTCGACGATGCTTTAATTGTGCTAATTACGCACAGGTTAAGCCTAAGAGGCTCTGAAATACGTGCTCATTAGGAGTCAATTGAGGGCCTGTCTTCCGTCCCCTGGCCACAACAGGTGATGGGGACAGAATTCCGCAACCCCAGTCTTGACCCAAATTTTAGTATACCATGGCGCAAGTGCAAAATGCGCAAAACTTACCAGCACGGGTGTGTTGCAACGCGCGCAATTAATGTTGACTCCGAGGCCCCCGGTGGAGCAACGTTGCTCTATTTTAGCTACCTCACTTTTGCAAAGCTTGAAATTTTTCGCCTCAAGTTGCCCGTCTGTCGGGGGCTTCTTATGGGGCCTCGCAAAAAGGAGGAAGCGGGCGACATCCATCCATCCATCGCGATGTGCCGTATCAGAAATGTTTCCGCAATATGCGAGAAAGAAAGTTGGGGCAGAAAATAATGGGCAAGAAGAGCCCCGGGCAGAGGTGGACATCAGCGGGGCTGACTCTTGGACGACATCGGTCGGTACGGCAGAGCCACGCTTACCTGCGCACGTCGAAGTGACCGTGACTGCCATTATTAGGAACGGACGCAATTTATGCTCCGTTCGGAGGGCAGGCATTTCTTTTTCCGTTCTTTTCGCGGTAGATATTTTCCTCGAGTTGTGGTCGCTTTCTGTGCGCCAGGGGGGGCCCCATAAGCCGGCTGAGCCGTGCCAAAAGACGCGCACTCAGCAGCGCAAGGAAGGCTCCACTTCTTCCTCTTCTTCTTCTTGGCTCGGCGACTGACTTGAACCGCGAGCGCACTCTCTTATCGCACGATTCACCTCAATCTGCACAACCAGTTTACCGTTACAGTTTTGCTTTTTCCTTTTGTCTCCGGCGCTTCGGCCTTTTCGATATGTTTTTTGCCTTTCTTGCGCTTTTCGCAATTCCAACAAAAGCTCCCGCAGAAGTTGGCCAAGACTTGCACTCTGGCGGCCGTGTAATACCGGCAGGAGATGCCCATGTGCGATAATTGCACCGATCATGGGAATCGAGGCTGTTCCAGTTGCTGCGGGGGGCGCGGACGGTGGTCGCGAAAATGACGATTGTGCCATCCACTGTAATTTCGCTTCGACTGCCGTGTTGAGATCGTGGGGCCATGAGTCACGGGGATTTCGCCAAGATCGCGTTAGGGTTGGGATGGGGCATCACGCAACCGGCAACTGGTCTTTTGACGACACTGGGATTTGTAAGAAATCTTAACGTCCCCATGATTCACTTTTAAAGGGGTTTTTATGACTATTTAAGTCCAGCATTTAAATTTTGCCTAAATACGATATAGCTCTAGCATTTTCCTACATCTGAAAGTAGGAAGTCGTCCTCAAATATTGCAAATTTTTTGCATTTTGTACGTTTCCATGTAAAAAAAATCAAAGAATGTCTAACAGAAATTAGGCCAAATCATTCAAAAACAAATACATATGATTTAAGGTACGTATGCATGTACCTATTTGTTGTTAGAAAAAATACTAAAGTATCGCTTTTTGATTTTCAGAATGCATAAAATTTAGTTATCACCAGTCAAACAAACTATCAATGATTACAATTACACATCATTTCGATTCTAGACATTTCTTCTAGTTTAGGGGGAAAGTGATTAGTTTTTCTCTATAGAAAATCCTTCAAATCCGTTCAGTAATTTTTATGCGATGCTTTTGTAATACCAGTAATGATTTTGTGTTGATTTTATCGCCATGTCGCTTACATTTTTAGGACTCCTTAACTCATAATGGAAAAACGGAACCCTTATAGGATCACTGTGTTGTCCGTCTGTCTATCCGCGTGTCAAGGCCCTTTTTCTCAGAAACGGCTTGAGGTATGAAGTTGAAATTAATATTGAATACTAAGGCCTGTAGTTTCAAGCTACTGTAAAAAATTTAATTTTCTAGTTTAACGCAATAAAAAGATCCGACCTTTCAAAGCGTATTTTCATACTTAATGTCCCACTCACTGACTTATCATCAAAACCTATAGGGTACTTCCCGGTGACCTAAAATCTTGAAAGGAGGTCTTTTGGCACAAGTGAGGGAATAAGTTCGAAAATCAAGTCAGAATGATAGAACTATGCCGTGAAAAAACTTAATTTTATTTCTATGATTCAAATTAATTGACATAAAATAACTACTTACTAAGCTTTACAACAATATAACAGTACGGAACCCTCAAGACGTGAGTTCTATTTGCACTTGTCCGTCTTTTTTTAAAACAATTATTCAGATCAACATTTTTAAGGTTTTTTCAACAAGTGACATATCATTTTTATATGCTTTATTCGTTTTCGAGAAAGGTAGGGATAAAACAACAGTTGGTCCCAAAATTAGAGCTTCTACACAAATATTATTTAGATTAGATTCGGTTAGGTTAAAAAATCGTGAACAATTTACCTAGGTTCATGGTTTAAGTTTCGTGGGGATATGTTTTGTAAGGTATTCAGCCATTGGAAGGATCTTGAATTTAGCAGAAGGGCAGGAATTTGTCTTCAATGGGACGAAATGGAAATAGGCCTGAATAATGGTAAAATCTAAAATTTCTCCTCGCAGCTACTGTTATCTAAGTCTATACTTTCCCGCCTCGAAAGACAGCAAAATTCTGAATTTTATAGTCTTGTCCATGTCCAAGTTGGGCTCAGCAGTTCGATTGTGGCAAAGGGAAATTTCCACGAAACGAAATAAGGACGCCACTTCCGACACACCTGAACGGTAAAAGCTGACGTCGTCGGTGCCGCCCTGCTACGGAGAGCTGCCGCGAAGAGAGCCCGAAATCACTCGAAGAAGAAGGTTTCGTCGCTGGTGCGACTTGGCGCTGGTTGTGTCAACAACGAAAGGAACAGGCGTGGGGCCAAATTGAGGCGAAGTCGAGCGAGCAGGCGCAGCTCCGACGAAGCCAGCGCTGGCAGCCAGAAGAGCAGCAAGAAAAGCATAAAACGAAAGGGGTCAAACACCCCGCGTGCCCTGCATGTCATAATCACTTCAGTTGGAAGTTGGGAGCTCCGATTCAGGTCCGTTTGTCTCCACCGTTAGTGAGTGGCATTGCTAATGGGGCCCCCTCGAGAAGTACCCTGCAACTTCCACTTATTGTGTGCATGTGACCGGCCTACAAAGAGGTTCTCGCCTCGGCGACGAAGGCAACGTTCGCCCTACGTCGAGCGACCAGGGCAGGCCAGTTCGACGCAGCGGGCGAGGATTCCTCGGGGCTCAGAACGGCCCCAGCATTTTCTCACATAGCGAAGCCAGTCGAATTAACCAACACGCCGACCGGGGCGCTGCGCTGGATCGCGAACACACCGAGCGGAGCGCGGTAAGTGAACAAAATACACGCCCTGCCCGGAATAGGAAAATGGGACTCATCGTGCTCCCCAGTCCGTGACTCCTCCATCTAGCCGCTAACGTCGTGCTAACGTTGGCTCGAATTTGAGCACACGTGCGACCGTACGGAGGAGGATAGCGCGGCCGAGCCCCGCGCCCGATCGCCTCGAATTCCGCCTCGCCCGCTGGATGGAGCGACGCTGGGCTGGGACTAGGCCATTAGAAAAACGTAAAATTGCTTGCCATTAAACTTGAATGACGTCCAGTTGCATAACTCCTTTGCGGGGACTTCATTAAAAACCACTCCGTTCTGCAACCAATGTGGTTGGCCGTTACACGTTGGCGACTTGCACTGCAATTTGCTGATTTTTCCGATGGGTCTCGTTTTTTAACTGGTGACAAACCTGCTTAGTTGGCCCACTTTCGGACGAAACATTCATTTTTCAAACCCGAAATAACACAAGGAAAAAAATGGCAGGTACTTTTCATTCTGTATTTACTGAAAAACCAGAGATGTGATATGCTCCTTCCAACCTCCTTCAATATTGCCTTGTAGAGGAAACCAATCAAACAACAATAAAATTTCATGCCTTTTATTTTTCCCTTAAAAAAGCTTGTTGATACGCCCTTCACTCAAACTAGTTATTAATTATACAGGGTGTTTTGTTAAGGTCTGAACAGGGGTATGCCAATCGATTCTACATGGTCTCCTAATCAACGTTTGGTCGGAGACACCTCCCCCCTAAAATTGCTCCCTCATCCCGAAAATCGCAATTGAAAATTTAAAGGAGGTGAGCCCTGAAATTTATAACATATTTCAAAGACATCGTAGGATATTGGTTAACACTGTGTTAGGAAGCTGAGCCTTCAAACTTTTTAAGGATACCTCTCACGACCCAAACCGTCAACAAACAAGCGAGAGAGGCCGCGTCAAACTTCAAAAATGGCAATTTCAATGCCCAAAATTTGACTTTGGCCCTTCGTTTTGCCGATTTTTTGTACGGGAAGATTGCAATTTTTTCTAAGAAAAAGCTTCCCTATTTGGTGGCCTTTCTCAGAAAAAAAACCGCACTCGAATTCAACGTTGCGAACAAACCTTGATCAGGAGACCATGTAAAATCGATTGGCATACCTCTGTTCAGACCTTAACAAAACACCCCGTATTTTATAAAACTGAAATCTATTTCAGAGTAGCAAATTTAAATTTTACAGTTTTTTATATGGACAATACAACTTTGTATATTTCTAATTGCATTTGCTATCGAATAGCTCTCAACGTCTCTCTAAACTTTAATTATAATTGTGAGTTTCTAAAATATAATTTATTAATCTAGCTTACCTCAGCTCATGGTTTCTAAAATATGTTTTTCTAAAGTAAGTAATAATGTATTTAATTTGTACATTTTCAAACGGTCAGGACACGATACTCTAATGTGATTGATTACATCATTCCACTTCAGGATACAAATGTAATAGATATTTCAGATTATATTTTTGAACCTTATTATTCAAAAGTAAAAGATAACACATGAGTATGTAAATACATATATCTATTGCATTTTCTCGTTTCAGGCAGCTTCTTTACAAACTCTTCAATAAAATTTCATCGAGAAAACCTTCAAAATTGCTAAATACCAATGAATTCAGATCTCTAAAGTTCAGGATTCGATTTCGAAAGGGTAAAAGCCGAAGTTCCGTCAATTCGTATTTAGAAATAGGGCACGTAACTTTTTGCTTTTCTATAGCAAAAACTGAATGGTGTATATGTTAAAAAAAGAAACGAGTTTTTGTAGCAGAATCAAGGCCTTTGGTAGAATTCTACACAAAATTAAGTCAGAACAATAGACCCTTTCCCCCAAAATAAGTCTGTAGGCATGTTTGTTTCCATTGTCCCTTCGCAGCAAATAGAAAATTGCTGGGCGAAAAAGTGTGGCGCTTCAATTTGCTGACTGATTTGGAGTGACAAAAACGTGCTACAAACCGAAACGTGCTGTAATGCATAATTGCCGCGGTATCTGGCACAGTTCGAAGGCAGAGCGCTCCTCGAGCCAGCGATAGCGCGGGTGTCGCGCCTATTTACCTACGTCACTCGTTTTGTTTTGAGGCGCAAACTCACATAAAAAACTAGTTTTTCTGCGCATGCCATTTACACTTAAAAGCTTCTATGTCTGTTTTGTTGGCGGTGCCGTCGGAGCAAAAGAGCTTTGGCATATTTTCTTTAGAATTTTTTTTCGCGTTGTTTTGGAATTACCACCGTAATTGGCCTTGAGCTGAGCGCGCTATTTGTACCTCACCACGGCGACGGCGCGAACCCAGCAAAAGGCATCGCGGAAATTTAATTTTCCGCTTGCCAGGTAAAACGTGGGCCCGCCGAACCGCTTAAAATCCGTTCGGCCAATGTTTCCGCGCACTTGATTTATGACCAATCGAATGAATGGTTAAATTTCTCTGACCGTGCTTTCAGCTCATGATCAAATTGTGAAGGACCCCAGGATGACTCGTCCATCGATTAGACTCAGAGCGGGGTGTCGTCGGTGCGGTTCGTCACTTATTGGCTTTGAGCCAAACAGTCCTGATTATCTTATCGCTAAGCGTCAACTTATCCTCCAGCCCTGATAAAGGGGTAAAAAGCAATAAAATAAAACCCTCATTTGCCCGGCCAGCGGCTGATTCACGCTGTTTGGCCAGGATCAATGAGCTTCTCCGTTGGCATGCGATAACGACAACGCACTCGCCGCTGATAACGAATCGCCGCCCTTCGAACGAAAGTTCAATGAACACGAAATTACATGGCCCTGTTACGTCCCGCAGCACCCCTCAGCCAGCAACAGGAGCGTTGAGATGAATTTGAAATTTTCGAGAGGGACGACAACGCGGACGATCTGCGCCCTTCCCGGAGCCCCTGATAAGGCTGTGGGTTGTTATCACCCCTATGGGACCATCATGACGCATTTTCCGCTAATGTGAGCATATCGATCCCACCCTCATGGCAGCGTCGGGCTTCAATTTCAGCCACCGGCCGCAGTTGTTTTCGTTTGCAGGGCTACCGCCCCTCGCGGGCTCCTTCCTAATGACGATTAATTGCGAAAAGGGTCCGCTGTTGGCCCTGTTGCGACCAGCACATTTTGCTCGATCGAGGAGGTCACCCCGCGCAGGGATAGTCTGGGATTTTGTTTGCTCCCTGCCAACGGCGGTCGCTTAATCAGACTCAATTAATTTAGGCTTTTAGGTCTTTAGGAGCGTTTGCTTTGTTAAAAAAATGGTATCTTCCCGGTTAGGGCTTCACTTCAATCTAAATGGGTCTGAATCCATCTGCAAAAAAATTCAATTCTTTACGGTATTGCCTGAAGTAGACTTGGTCTAAATGATATTTATGAATACAACTTTCACAAATATAAAAAATAATAAAATTATTTAGGATGGTCAGCTTTTATGGATGACTTTGTAAATTAATTGATTTATACCCTGTAAAAAAGGACTGATTAATTAACCTCTCTTCTAGATTTTTTATAGTTACTAAAGATCTAGAAAAGTGCGCAAATATCACTTATCAATGTTTTTGTCTAAATGAGAATTTCTAACTTCAATAGGAGAAATGCCATAGTATTATAAAAACCTTGATTCATTCCTTTAAGCGTATATGAGCTTATTATGACTCCACATAATATTAATAATAAATATAAGTAAATCAAAATTGTTTGAGAAAAATACTTCACATCAAAAATATTCTAATTAAAGGAAATAAATATTAAAAGCTGTATAAAATGCTTCTATATGCATGATTTTCAAAATATTTAATTTACTTGCTAATAAAGTATTTATATTATTTCAGAATGTTATGAAACAGGGCGGTAAAAATGCCATTATTATCCTAGAAAACACTACAGCGCTCTGTTTGAAATCCAATCAACTCCAGGTGTTTTTTTTTCGATGAGTGGCTGCGTGTCTATCAGCAAAAGATCCCCATTCGTTGCGGTAAGAGGAAGTTGGCAGGTATTCCCGAGAGTTAATTGCTTTTTTTTCAGAAAAGTCAGCACTATCCCCCGGAGGTGGACGATAATCGTCGTCGCTATGATGAAATTCGAAAAAAATCGCAACGTGTCCATGCGCAGTGCACATGACTAGAGGAGTGGAGTCCCTCCGATCGACGATCTTCGTTTTTTCGGATTACATAACCTCCCTCATGTATCGCATCACACAAGCGAAAAATGCCTTTAGATGACGTAATCGCGTGCTCGCTGCCCCAGCAATCGAGCTTCAGCGTATTTCTTCCGAAAGGAGTCTTGCCTGTCGCTGACTTGTAAGTTTCTTATTTTCTGTAGTATAGAGCTCCGGACCGAAAAAGACGAGCAAAACCGCCACACACATATTCTCCTACAGCCCCAAAGTAGGTTGCACTATAAAAAAAAGAGGCGTACAAGACAAATGAGCAACCAGTTTCCAGCAGAAAAAAAAATTGAAAGGCCTAGAAGGCACCAAAGGCCCAGAAATAGTCAAAGCTCCTCACGTCCCGTCCCCACTTGCTCCCCTCGGGCACCACTCTCGTTCTACGGTGGTGGTGCAAGGCAAAGGAGCTGTTCGGGGGTATTCCCTCTTCGCGGGGAAACGGACAGAAACGAAGAAGCGGTTCAGAAAAAATATTAACCGGCAGCGCTTGATCCACCACAAGCTCCACTGCTGCCTGCCCGCTTGGGCCACCTTTAGAATTCCCGTAAACCGCAGAGCTTTATGCAGCGCGTCACTCCGGTGATGATTTGAAGGTTTCTTTTCAAGGAGAGTCAACCGAAGCCAGCTCGGCAAAAGATTAGACGGGGCGGGAGGACTCCGGGCAGTGCGGGGGCTCGAGCAAACAAGGCAATTTACTAGGAGGAGACCAGCTCGCAGCGAGGCCCGCTCGCACTCACACAGCCTCGCTTAATTATAGCCCCTTGGCACCCTTGTCCACTTGCCGTGACATTAATTTGAAACTTTATTCCTACGCTCAACAGCTTGTTGCCGTCATGTTACAAGATCGTTAACAGCCTCGGAGCAGTGGCTTCCTTGTGCGAAGAGTTTTAGAAGAAGACGTGGAGAAGACGCTCGTCAGCGAAACTTCGCCTTCTTTTAAGCTCTGTAGCCTACTCGGGCAGGGATCGCGCCTCTATCGCCTATATGCCCGTGGTGCTGCGGGAAACGGCGAAAAATAAAAAATAAACCTCTAGAAAGATGTGGGCTCCACCGATCTCGAGCGGCCGCGATCGACGATCGCGCACCGCAGATGTGGGCAACAGTGCGCGCAGGTCTCCACCACTGGGAGCCGCACCAACACAGGGACGGAGCGCGATCGTCGTCACGACACTTCCCAGTGTAGCATGACTCCCCTTTCGTGATTAATCAGAGTGCTGTGCACGTGTGTAAGTCCTTGTAATCCTCCACATATCGCGCAGTCATCGCAGCTTTCCCATGATCACGCAGTGACTGCCGGGGAAGGAGGGAGACTCTTGCTGGAGTTGTACGCGATCGCGTTGCAGCACACCGCGCACACCCGTCCGCCACTTCGACGCGCCCCTGGACCCCTGGAACCCCAAAAAGCTCGATAAAGCTAAGGCCCAGTCCCAACCCTGGTGACCGATCGCGCGCCTACTTGCTGCGCTGCGATGAGCTCGCGGTGGTGTGAGTCGGGTTTTTTGTGCTTCGCCGCCGTTACCCACTTACCACTCAGCGTGTATTTTTCTGTAGGATCGGAAATTTTTGTAGCAAGTAGCGCGGCGCGCATTTCACGAAGTTGCCCGAAACAAGCTTCGGCCTGCGATTGCGTAGTACCACAGCGGAACTTTTTTTTTATATCTTTTTTTCCGCCGCTCTCGGGGCAGATAGGAGTGTAGATGAAAAAAGAAACACTTTTAAAAAAACGCCAACTCGGAGGATAGCCATAAGTTGAAAAGCTTCTTGCGGAATGTTGCGTTGTTTCGGTTTTCCTTGAATAAAAGCGATTTATCAGAAATCTGAAAGAAAAGTTACTTAAGAGCGGTCTCGTGCACGATTTGGCTGACATTTGCCGCCTGCGGACTCGCTGGCCAGCTCAAGGAGCACCTCTGGTGAGTACTCGATTTATTTTCTTCTTTTCACCGCCTGCTCCAAAGAGCAATTTCTGGGGTTCCGTGCTGCGTCATCGGATGATCAACGCGACACACCCTTTACCCTGCCCTCCCCAAACCGGCCGCGATCACTTCCGGACTGCTGCTGGAGAGGATGTCCTCATAGAGGTGAAGTTGACTAATTACCGCGGCCTGCTTAATTGATCATGCGCAGATAACTAGCCGGGGACTTCGCTGATCTCTGCCCTGTTTCCATCCTGAAATTGTTTAAAAGTTCGGTTTCATGAAAGCGACGGCTATTTCTGTCGAATTAATGCGTGACATTTGCTCCCAGAGACCGACAAAATGTAGGAACTTTTTAGGGGCGAGGGTTGTGAAAACTCAAATCAGGCTCGCTCGCGGCCAGCGCGAAGTACTTGTGCTTTGTTGAAATTAGATTAGATAAGGAGAGCGAGCTGACGTAAAAAGGAGACGGTTTGATAGCTTGGCTTTTCGTCAACTATCGTCTAAATCCCTTGTAGACGCAACCACTCTGATAGTCGCAATTATAAAATCTCTTATTTCGTTATTTCGTAAACTTTTATCAATCTTAAAAAGATTCCTTAAGGTTATTATAGCAATTTAACTCGTGCATTTGCTTGATCTCGGTAAGAATTCGAACCCAAGTTATAGTGAAATAATTCCAGTGAACCGATTGATCATTAAAATTAGACTTCAATTCAAACTCACTACCAATGTGATCAGATAACTAAAAAAATCTTAAGGCTTTCCAATAAATCTTCTGGATTATTAAAATCAAAAATTTAAAATTTCTCAACGTCATTTATAAAGGCCACCATACTACATGAATGAAATTTTCAACTACATACATATATTCTATATAGTTTGATGGACTATACCTTACGAATGACAGAATTATAAAACTGTATTCTCTCATCTATCTTAGGTATGCCAGAACTATAAGTATAGAGTATTTTACTATATATTGTAAAAATTACTGATATCATGACTATTTTATTGCTCTCAAATCCATAACAATTTTTAAATCAGTTTTTATATGCTGAAATTAAAAAATATGTTAAAGTTTTATTAGTTCAAAGTATAATTTACAATCAACTCTTAATATCCCACTAAATAAATTCAATAAACCATTCACGTACGCCTCCGAGATGCTATATTTATTCCGTTAACTTTAATTTCAAATTTACAAAGATAAGATATAAATTTGATTAAATCACTACTATCGCTTACTGTTAAAAGATTACGTTATGAGATAATATATTGAGTAAAGCACATTTTGAGTATTCTTATTTTAGCTCTCATCTCCGAAAATTGTGAGCTAAAACGTTTTAAATATATTAACGCTAATAGTGAAATTCAACTTGTACTTGACGGGTTTGTTTTAGGATTCCGTACCTCATAATGGAAAAATGAAACCTTATAGGATAACTTTGTAGTCCGTCTGTCTGTCTGTCCGTGCGTCAAGGCTCTTTCTCTCAGAAACGGCTTGAGGTACCAAGTTGAAATTAATATCGAATACTAAGGTCTGCCTAAGGTCTGTAGTTTCATGCTGCTGTAAAAAAATTAAGTTTCTAATTTAACGCAATAAAAAGATCCGGCCTTTCAAAACGTATTTTCATACTAAAAGTCCTACTCACTGACTTATCATCAAAACCTATAGGGTACTTCCCGGTAACCTACAATCCTGAAAAGAGGTTTTTTGACACAAGTGAAGGAATAAATCCGAAAATCATTAATTTCTAATTCTATATGTTTTATTTAAATCAAAATGATAGGGCCCTATTTCGAATATTGTCATTTCTGCGACTAAAAGTCGATCTTATGAATCGAAAAGAGCGTACGATTGAACGTGAGAATAATTCGATTGAATTTTTTTAATCGACTAATAACCTCTTTGAACGAAAAATTAATTGGAGTCAAAGGTTACTGAAATGAATTTATGAGAATTTTAGGATTTTTATTAAGGAATTTTTACCCAAAAAGGGCTTTCCTAAGCTCTCTTCGTAGCAGAAATTACGATATTCGCAATAGGCTCCATAGACTTATTACGTAATAAATTATTTTTTTTTTCTATGATTCAAATTTAATAGATAATTATAAACTAATTATACCTACTTACTAAGCTGTACGGAAATATAGCTGTACAAAACCTTCAAGGCACGAGTTCTTCTCGTACTTGTCTGTCCTTTTGTAATTAGGAATGTCGAGTTTGTTATCGAATGGCAGGATATGTACATATGTAGAGTTCGTAATATACTTAACACTAGAACTACTGATCATTTTGACAGTTTTCAGAGTTCTTGTTTTAAAAATATATAGTAGTATGTATGTATTTTTCTAGTAGTATCTTATAGTAGTATGTATGTATTGTTCTAGAAATTGATGACGACTTTTAGTAAAATAAAAGTACAATTACTATTCCTATCCAGTTTCGACGCATTTATTTCAACTTCGATAATAGTTCTCACCCATACCTAATTATACCACAACCATTCAAAATTACTGGCTTAGAACTTTCTAAGTATATAGTAAATATATGGACCATCTACATATATACGAAAGCATAGCCATCAATACGTATTTACATTCATTTATACAATACATCGCTTCCTTAAAAATCTTCAATACATTTGTGACTATATTGAATACACTACGACCTTCATGGTTCATATGAGAACTGCAACAAGACGATTTTATAACTGGTTTTATTTTGATTCGACTATAATAATACATACATATTTCTGTTTGGAACTAATAGCTCAAAATAGAAGATGTAATCAAGATAAAACTATTATCAGTTGTATTTCTAATGGAATAAAGTTCTAATTGAAAAGTGTAATCTGTGAAAAAAATAATTTATAATGAATTGAAACTCAATTTTAGTTCATCGTACTCAAATATGAAACAATTTCCAAGAAGCAACAAATAATTGGAAAAACTAACTATAGTCTAAATGAAGATTATTCGGACACTAATTCAAGTAAAAGAAATTTAAACATATGTGTGTGTCGTGGAAAATTAAACTGATGTTTCAGTCCAGACTTTAAAAATGTAAATAGAATCAATTTTTCTTCGATTTTTTGTATTGCAAATTCAAGAATTATTGCATTAACGATCGTTTTTGATAAATTATATTCTTTCATTTACATAAACTGAACCAAAAAGTGAAATAACTGACATGATCAAAAATCCGTCAATTTGACGGATGTGGTAGAAATAGGTATTGGTATATGTATATTAAATATCGGTAGTTCTAGTGTTCGAGTTCTACTCGCACTTGTCCGTCGTTTTTAATTAGGAATGTCGAGTTTGGTATCAATGCAACATTCTTAATTATAGATTAGAAAATATTAGTTATTATGAATTTCAAAATTTTAACTTCCTAGAGAAGTGTGGGGCAGAAAAAGGAACGTTGCATTGTTGCTTTCAATAGTGTTCCCACTATTTAACCCCCTTTCATGACTCATCCGCTCGTCCGCTGGACTTCCGTTTCTTTCAATCAGCAGTACAAATTAATACGGGGGCATTTTATAAAAAAGTAAAACGTGTCAACTGTCCCCTCTGATTCCAGGGAAATTCCATGGATATCAGGAAGTGAACGTACCTTCCCCCTTAAAATGAAAAATGCAAATGTGAAAACCCCGCTTCGCGTAAAGTCAAATCATCTTTAATTGCACCCTGATGAAATCAGAAGATCACTCCACGCTCCCCCCGCTGCGAGCAGAGCGAATCCAAGAGCTGGGCGGTGGTGTACGAGAGAAGTGAAGAGCAGGGCGGGACGGCAAGCAGCAGGGCAGGCGAAATTCCGCCGAGCCCAACCCTGATTTCGCCGCACGATTAATTATTATTCTCGGAGCTCGCCGCGCGCGCAGGACTTGGCTCTGGCTGCGTCTGCTGCGGCTGCTGGTGGAAAACTTTGACCTCGCGTCCCCAATTCCCTACTTCTGCAAGTTTAAATAGTTTTTAATTTGTTATAACAGTACATGGCCCTGCGCGTGTATGCGCCCCAATCATGTAATACGTGACATGCCGCGATGAGCCAGCATAAGAAGCCAATAGAAGGCACTTCGAAGGGAAAATCAGTGGCCGGAGAGCGGCGAGCGGCAAGACCGCGCGCGCGTTTCCCAGCAAAGAGCAGGGCAATGAAAAGCACAAGTGATCGCGGTGGGCGCGGCGGGGGCCGAGGGAGCATCGATATGTGGTGCATGCTCAGCACAGCGTCAAGAAAGCATAAAGTCAAAACAAAACAAACGCACACATCCACCCCGCAGCATGAAATCGGGGGCTCCGCTGCGCTGGTGAAGCCTGATTACGTCGTGTGTTTTACGTGACCTATGAAGGCATGCATGTCAATGTGGTCAGAGGGCGTCTCTGTCGCGCCCGCGATGAGCCGATCTAGCCCTCTCGGCCGTCTCCTTAGCGGGCCGCGTTCCCCTTTCGCCGCTTCGCCTTTTCTGTCGCGCGAAAGCAGCCTAGATACGCGGCGACGAGGGCGAGGGCGAGGGCGAAGACGAAGACGGCCTCCTCCTCCTCCTTCGAGAGGCAAAAGGCATTCAGGGAACTCAGCAGGGTTGTGAGGGTTTTTTTTTTAATATCTCGAGCCATATAACTTTTTTTTCTTCGCGGCCGACTTGGGTTTCTTGCTGGGCTTGGGGCTGGCTGGCACCGCCACGATCGCCGCAATCGAAGACGACGTAAAAGAACTTCGCTTCGCCTGTGTGTGTGGGGCGACCGGCAGCAAAAGGCAAAGCAAGGCAAGGCGCAGAGTGGTGTTACGCCCGATCTTGACGACGATCTCGCCGATCTTGCCGAAGAGCCCCGTCCGATCCGCAGTTAGCTGCGCGGCGTTATCATCACCACCGCCGCCGTCGTCGTCTCGAGAAGAATCAAACGAACAGTCAACAAGTCAAGTCCGTGGCGTGTCCCCGTGCAATCGAGTCGAATGAGCGAAAACGCTTCAAACAACTGCGCTGGCAAGATCGCTTTTTTCCGAAGTGAAGTCTCCGTCTCCGAGCAACGGGAGTGCTGAGAAGGCGTACTGCGACGACCTACGTTGCGGCGAACGAAGCGAAGGCGAACCCAAACCAGGCACAAGGAACGCAGGCGAACCAGGCGAACTAGGCGAGTCCGTCCGGCCGTGAGGTGAGCGAAGCGAAGGCGGTGGAGCGGTGGAGCGGTGCAGCGGTGGTAGTTGGGTCGCCCCGCTGCCGCTGTGTGAGTGCGCGCACACAGTCGTCGGCGCCGCGTCAGGCACCACTAGGCCGAGGAACGGGCTACGCGACGCGGGTAGCTTTTAATCGTATCCCTTCACAGTGATTCAGTTTCGAAGTTGCTTGCCGCCGGAGCGGTAACAAAGGAAGAGGATTCAAACAAGTTGGGTGTGGAGAGAGAGTGCTGGAGAGATTCTTTCATTTTTAAGACATATCCTGACTCGGTGTCGAGCCCTTTAAACTCTACTTTCTGCCCCGAGCTGCGAGTAGAGGCGAACAGGAAGTCTAACGGTTAACAAGTGCGCTCTCGTCGGAATTTATTATAACATATATATATATATATATTTTTTTTTTTTTGTGTTTACGCAGCGGAGGAAGGCTGCTCAGTGTTTACCTGAATAATTTGCTGAATTGTTTTATTTTTTTCTACATAATTTTTTTAAACGTGCAATTACAACACATTCTGACTCGTGAATTGTGGTGGTGGCGATGGGACAGTTTTCACTCGCCTTCTAGGTGCCACTCGTCGAAACGATATTTTTCATTTTCCCCTGCTCCACCAGAACAAAATATTTAATTTTTTTCACGTGTGTGGCACAGTTGCTGAAGGAGTGTCGCCGTCGCGGGTACGTGTTGTGTCTCTACGCGGAAGTGAGGAGCAATTCGTCGTTTCCTGTTCGGGCTCCACAAGTACAAATTAGTTTTTAGTAAAACTCTGGGAAGGAAGTGCAGCTCCTCTCGGGGCCCCTCGATACGAAAAAGAAAAAAATTGTGCGTGGTGTCACAAGTGCTCTAAACACTTTATTTTGGATATTCGGCTCAATTACTTCGGTTAAATAAATTAAATTTATCAAAATAAGAAAAAAATCAATCTGTGAACGTAATGTGCCTTTCCGGGTAACGGTGAGTCAAATTAATTTCGGTAGACTTGCAAATATAAATATATTTATATTATATTTAAAATGCTCGTTTTAAGCGATCGCAAATGTTCTAAAATTCAATTCAATCAAATTTTTGTGTTAAATGAGAAAATCTTAAAAAGAAGCTTCTTCAGCTGAGTACCCGAAAACCTGTTTTTGGACCCTAAAGGCGATAAAAAAAAAACAGTTTACAGTTCTTTTATACGGGGGAAAAACTACTGTTTTAGTCCTTCAAAAGAACTTTACCTAATATTAAATAGCGAAAAGTGAATAAATGTGTGCGTGGCAACAAGCAGAGCACAGACTTTTGAAATTCTTATAAAAATTAAGGTAAAAATTTATACACTCTTTTCTTGTCGCTCGCTAATTGCAAAAAGGAGTTTTTTAATGGACATTTTGTGCGGCACAAGGGGGCGTTGATATATCAAATAAAATCAACTTCGAAGAAAAGGTACGTGACATTTTCTCATTTATTCCTTTTTCCCCTCAATTAGCAGATAAAAAGGGGATTTGCCTCCCCGAAAAAGGGGTGGGGGGATGGATCATGGGTGGAATTTGTTGGTGGTGCGATGTACGAATTAACGGAGAGCGAGAGAGACTGAGATAAGGAGCTTTTTCTCAAAAATTCTCAGCAGCTCGATCGACATTCTCTCCGCTCTCCCCAAATTGGGGCATACGGTGTACAGTCAGCATAGAAACTGAAACTAGTTTTTGTAGTTTTTATACAGCCGCAAGAGTTAATGATCACATTGCGACAACAACCTGTTCAACGCGAGTACATGTGACCGTGCTTTCCAAAACATTGCGTTTGCCGCGCCGCGCCGCCGACAGCGCCACCGATGCGACGCTGCCTGCCGCCGTGCTTTGGAAACGCTTTTGCGTGCTCGACGCTGCTGGCACAAAACCCGCGCGAACTGCGAAGAGACGGCCGCACTCAGCTGTTTTCTGTTGGCTTGAAAGTTTTCTTCTTTTTCGGTCATTTTGTCAATCCGAAGGTATACTTTCAAGGTGGGTTTATTACTCAATCCATCTTGCCCTATATTTCTGTCAGTTATTTCTTCTTTTTTTCACTGGTGCAATGTCGTAATATATGTTTTTTTCTCGCCTTCAGTGGAAACTGCTCACTTAAGGTTTCTTGCCGTGTGGACAGTGATTCCTTAGAAAGTGATTGCGTACTATTGGCTCTTTCCAAGAATGGGGTATGGGGAACTGTTTTTCATAACAATATAGGTATGCAGCTTCTTTTTCGCGAGTATTTTTGAAAATTTTTGATATTATTCATTATTATTATTAATCTATTATAAAATTACCAGCATTGCTACTATTAATAACAGCTAAAAACTGTCTTCCACATTAACTGCCAGCATTATCATAATTTAATAAATAACTGAAATTATTCAATTAAAATAATGTCACTGCTCTCATAAGCTGCACACTTACGATTTACAATTGTTTTATGAGCATTATAAACATAGATAAAATTCGTTTTTAATACAACCAAGTTATTATCTAAATATAAGGAAGTCATCCCAAAAGTAAACCCTAAGTTTTTTCTATATTACTCTTTTATACCTTATTTACTTTAAAAGCTAATTTACTTAATGTAAAAAAACAATTCCCATTAAATGAGTATTTTATATCAAACGGAAGTTTCTAACTTTTCATGAGTTACTGATAAGCAAACTTGACAATTTTCTCAAAACTCATTAAAATATAATTAAGTTAGGATTACATCTTGAAGCTCTTTTAAAACAGCAAATCATATTGAATTCCTATTATATACATATAATGTAGAGGATTTGAGTAGTAAACTTTATGACCGTGACAAAATGAAAATAGCTAATATGAAAATTAGGTTTTTACATCGATGAAAAATTGGCCTTCTTTTTCTTGCATGCAAATGTATATTTTCTTAATAGCGTTATAACAGTTTTGCGAGTTAGCGTGTGACCCTTTCAAAACAGCGTTTTCATAACTACAAGAATAAATGTTTGACTATCAGAATGCAGAATGCAGAATCTAGTCTCCAAAACTCGTGTTGGCTAGCAAAGTTATCGGTGATATCTAGCACAACTCTCTAGATAAGTTCACCGTCCCCATAAACCCCACCCTCCTTCCAAATCGTGTCACCTTAGCAAATCTGCATCCCAGCCAACTTGATTCAGTTTATCTCAAAAAATCTGCAAATCTCTAGGTCAGCTAGCTGGTGTTTCCCACAGAATTTATAATTATTCCATCTTGCACGTAGGCGGTTATGAATTAGCGATCCTCTAACGACTCTCCGTTGCATAAAAGCTGAGCATTTCAAGGCTGTAAATCTGCTGCCTCCATTTAAATGTTTTTAAAAAGCATGTAGCTCTGGTTGGGAAGGGTACGGCCACGGTTTGTTTTGATGAAGTAATGCGTCGCACTGAATGCTGGCTGCTGATTTGACGATTATTAGTCAGGTCTGGTACTGCTCTGCTCCTTGAGATGATCTTGGGCGCGCCTTTTCAAGAATTTGAGCTTTAGAGAAGCAAAAAAAAAATTTATTCACAATAATTTTTCTACTTTGCGGTAAGCTTTTACAAGCTTTAACTTCAGGAGACCAATATTTACAGTTATGCATTTCAAATGCCTGAAGATCGATCTGTCAATATTTACTGTTATCCCCAAGAAGAAGGGTAAGCGGATGTAAAACTTCTTCGAAACTACCAAAAATTAGCATTCCATTAAGAAGTCAGGGGGGCTTACCAGTGGCGTTCATTTATTTTTTTGTTGGTTTTAATCTGGAAAATCTGAGAAGAAAAAAAAATGGCGGAGATAAGCTGCAGTCAGCCATTATTCCGCGACTGTGTCCCGATTTCACTGGCAATCATTCACTCTCTCAATTCCTTGGAGCATTTTGGGTTTGTTTGGTGGGTTCGTAAAGTGAAAATTACCTCGTTCTTCTTCGCTTCTGTTCCGCTCTTATGCATTTTATTTTTAAATTTTTTTTTTTTCCACGAAAAACAGTAAAACACGCGTTCCGCGACCCAAGGTGCGCGGTTTGACAACATTTAGCATATTTTAAGAGACCCCCTTAAAAAGAGATTTTGCCTCAATTTACGGTACATTTGGAGTCATTCACCCCGTACCTTTCCCCGTTCGTCGGTTATCATTGTAAAATTTGCTGGTGTTTTGGAACAAGAAAGGTTTTTACTATCTTCCCACGGAAAGCTCCTGTCGCTCGTTCCCCCTTTCCCTCTGCGACGGACAAAGTCGCTTTGTTCCCCCCCGCGCCGAAAATACCTTAAGGAAAGCAAAGAAATTGTGAAAAGAACACGATGAGAAGAAAAAAATATAAAAAGAAAAGGGGCAACATGAAAATTTCATCTTGAGCTTTGCGGTGCTTTGTTTTGGCTGGTCGCTCTTTTCCCCGTCCGCGGGGGGCGGACGACCGGGCGATGGGTCAAGTTGGACTCGGAGCATATCATTAGCCGGATTGTTTTGATTAAATTAATCTTTTCGGTCCCATGATCGCGCGGGTAACCTTTGTGCACCTGACGTGGGGACCGCTGGGGACTGGCGGTAGAAGCGGCCGCTCTCACCTTCCGTTCCTTTTCCTTTGTGGTATTTTTTTTTATTTTATTTTTTTAAATGCCCACCTCTCAAGGGGAGAGCTTTCTTTTCGCTGGAGGTGCTGCCGCTGCGTTTGTATTGCGGTCTGGTGACGCTGGGCGGTGCTGCCGCCGTCGCTGTGGTGTGACGGCGGCAAGAGGAAGAGAATATGATCCGTGCGAGCGAGGTCACTGACCAAATTATGTTGAGTGTCAGTCATTTATGCGCGCTCGCCCTCCCTCGGCCTTCCTCGCAGCATTGTGGGGGGGTGCGGAGAAGGGTAGAGGTACGGAATTGTTAGGTGGTAAGGCTGAGGCCGGTGGTAGGCACGGGTATCGGTTTCCCTGGGCTCCTCTTTGGCTTTTTTAAAGGATTTACCTACATTAATTTGTCCGGTGGAGTTGCTATTTTCTAGGCTCCTAATGCAATTATGCATGTGGAAGCTTTTTCCTTCCATTTTAGTTGCCGTAATCCTATAAAAGAGGATTTTCCACGTAACGGAAGGGAAAAGACTGAAGCGCCACAGTTTTTTTTCTCCTCCTCCTCCTCTTCCTTTGCACCCAGCAGCACGGAACTCCGCCCCTTCGCCTTGCTGTTGGTATTGTCACGGCCTCGTTTCGAGCAAAAATTTTATTTAATTTCGACGAGTTCTTTTGCAGGTTTGGTAAGAGAACCCATTCATCCGCGAAAGGTGCGAATTTATTGACCTCATTACCCTTCATCGCCGCAACTTGGTCCGCTACAGCAGGCCACATCCACAAAAGTGTCTGCTCTCTCCTGTTTTGCAAAGTTCGATGGCATTCCTTCCTTGTGTGGCTTCTGGGATGCCGTGACATGTAAATTTGTGGGCTTCCTCTATCCCGGGCACGAGAAGAAAGAAGCAGAAAAGACAGCAGCAAATCTGAAGCTGTCTTTGAAGTACTCTTCCCGGTGATGGAGAACCGTAGGAGGCTCCCCTTCTTTCTGCCATAGCTCCCATGATGATGGATCCGATCGACGGGATAGGAAATTTTTACTCTGGCAATGTTCAGAGGTGCTAAACACATTTTTTCACGTAGATTTCTCTCGGATGTGATTCTTGCCACAGTGATCATGATGATGATGATGATGGTGGTGGTGATGAAGTGAATTGCGATCCTCTTGCCCTCTTTGCTCTGTCAGTCAAGCGTAAAACGAATGGGCTCCTTCCGCACAACAGCGACCCACAACGCAGCCGCAGCCCGATTTCTAGCTCCGCCGAGGAGCCATTGCCAGTTAGTGTTTCTACTTCCTCCAGGCTGGGACGGGACCGGAGGTATGTTCTCTACTATGTGAGAAAATCTTACTTTGTTTAAAATTGCGACTATTCACTTTTAACGACTACTCAATGATCTAACCGACTTCTATCGTCCACCGCTAAGTCCAGAAGTCAACATTTTTATGAGGGCTATAAAAATTCTTCCTCGTCCTCCAGGTAATTTCCTTTAAATTGGGCCGAAGCCAGGTAACTCGGCAGCAAATGACGGTGATTGGAAGAAAGCGAGCACGGCTTCCTGCATAATTTTGGTTTATGGGTCGGCATTGTTCCCTCAATAATTTTGTCCTACCTGATTTATACTCGTTGGAGTTAATAGAGTGTGAAATAGGTGGGGTGGTTCACTAGCGTGTAGGCCGTAGGGCAGTGCTGAGATTTCTGCTTTCATGAGACCCCATTAAAAAACCACTGCGCTGCGTGTTACTTTCTTTTGTTTGTCTTTTGTTTTAAAGAAACACGATTTTTTATTATGAATAACTAACGCTGATATAATTGTTCCTAAACATATTTTAAAATTCTATAGGCAAGGTATACCCAAATACTTCTTGATTCTTCTCAAATTTCGAAAATAGTCGAGACTAGTTTTTCAGCTGTAATATGTCCTAAATTCTTAATTCGTGGATGTACACGTGATACACATGCATATAGAGATAAAAAAAAAAAGATTTTCAACGTTCTACAAATTCCATTTTCATTAGCCTTTGAATTTCCATCCAGATAATTTATTGCAGTCTGTCGCGAGGCACCTTGCATTGTTTTCTAAAGTAATCAGAGAGCAAATGCATTAATAATTCATAATTTTCCTCGATTATGCGTACAAAGAACGAGTCCCGGTAAGCATAAAAGCTACAAGGTCACTCCTGTCACACGCTAGAATAGAAGTAATTCGTCGTTTGTAATAAAATTTGCGTTTTAATTGCAATTTAAAAGAAGAACGTCCCTTAATTAATTTTGCACCACTCTGGCAGCCCTATCTACAGCAGCCCCATCAAGTGCAGAAAATAAGCGAAAAAAAATAATAATACAAACGCAGCGTTCCGACTTCGACTACTTCGTCATGGTGGGAAAATTCCCTCCACGTAAGCAGAAATTTTAAGAAAAGGCGAAGAATTCATCACCACCAGCGCCTGATAAAACTCGTTGCACAAAAGCTGTGTGGTTTTTTTTACCTGGTGGAATAGCCTGCGCAAAGGGGGCAGTTTGCGGTTGGTTTTAGTAGCGTACGTGTGGAACGGAATTTCTTCGAAGATTGTTGAACAGACTCACACACGCGCGCACCGCCTCCCCTTTTTCCACTGCGACTCCTTCACATTTCGCAACGCAGCCGTAAGCCGCAGCTGAACAGCCAGAGAACCCGAACCGAAGAAAAGCGGCTCGGGGCTCGGCTCAGTTTCTCGCTGGCGGCGAGGAGGCGGTTTAGCCTCCCCAAGAAGCGAAGATCACTCGCTTTATGGCTTCAAATTTGCGCGATTGCGACCGAGAGGGAACAACAAAATGTGTGGAAATGTGTAATTATCATCGAATTAATTCCGAACGATGATAAATTATGTAATTCTAGCGACTAGAACGAAAAGTGGATGGATCTATCTATCCAATTAAATGTTCTTTTCGCTGACTGCCAGCGTGCAGGATCTGGACTGGAGATCGGCTCTCGGCTGGTGGCTGGGTCTGGGTCTCTGCGCTGCGACATACGATCTCTTGGCTCTTGGCTCTCCGCAGTCCACACTCCACACAACCCCATCCTGACGGCGGGCGTAGGAAATCCCATTGGTGGTGTTTGTAGTGGGGCGAATGCGGCGTGTAGGGCGCCGATCTTGCGGCCGTGTGTTTTACCCGATCGTGACGGAACAAGTCGACGTCGCGGGCTCCGAGGGAAAAAAAATACATGCAGAATGCCAGAAACTCACAGCACAACCACCAGTCGCCCCGTACGGAATCAGTGGCATCAGAATTCTTTTTTTACATTATTCTTTCTTTTCATTTTTTCCGCCCGCTTTTTCGAAGGGAGAGAGAACGGCGCTGGTTAAAAGTTTAACCCCAATCCCAACAACGACAACGACAAGCGGATCCACAGGGCGTTGCGCGGCACGGCAGCAAGAGTGGAGAACGTGAAAATGAAAAGGCCGCACAAAGCAGCCACAGAAAAAGTACCCCAGTCAGCCCCATCGCAGTGCCGCGCGAGAGTCGTTCGAAGCGAGAGCAACCCTGGCCTGTGTGGGTATTGGAATTGTTTGCTGACATGGCGTCCATGATTCGTTGAGGAACGGGAAATCTGTCGTCCCCCGTCGTCGTAATCGGAATCGCGCACCGTCTTATCGGCCTCAGAAGCACCTTCGAATAAAAACTCTTTCCCCGAAATCTTATCAAAGAAAAGAAAAAAAATATCATATATCCCCTTCTATTAAGGGGCAAGGGAGGCGCAAAGTGGCGTGCAACAGGCGTAGCAGATAAAATCCGTGATCGGAGCCCCCATCAGCTCGGAGTTTTAAAGTAGTGCCCCGTGCATTTGTGGGGAAAAACGAAGCAGTCAAGGAAAAAGCGCAGATCGTCAACGGAGTCGACCCACCCTCTCCTGGCTTCGTGTCCACTGTTCGGTGTACGTGCAACGGTCGAGTGATCCCGCAAAGGTAAAAAAATAAAATGAAAGCCGAACTCCAATTCCAAACCGAAAACCAACGTTGTCTCGGAGGTTTTTAGTACGTGTTTTATTTTTAAATCTCCCCAAAAGTGAAAAAAGGGCAGTCCTTGCTACCGCTGCGATCAGTGGAGCAGAACTCGGCTCGTGTTGAAAAAAGAAAGAAAAAAAAATTCACGAGACAGTGTTGCCATTCGGAACCGAATATTTACTTGATGATCGTCGGGGCTGCTCTGCTCCGCTCGGTCATGTGGTCTGACAGCAAAAATCCAAAGGATTTTCAGCGAATTGGGGGCTGCGCAAGTGAAGCTAAAGTAGCCAGTTCTCCTTGCGCGTTTTGCGTGGCTCGATCGCAGTTCCTGATTCTAAAAATAAAAGAATTTATAAATAGTTTCTTTTCCGTTATAAAGTTATATAGCAAAGAAAGACTGATTCTGATGGTGCTGTTGTGTTTCCTGCTGTCGTTCGCTTGGATGCTGGTTCTCATCCTTTGGCCGTCTATTTTTGGGCGCTGTGTGTTTTCTCCCTTGCCGAATTGAAATCTAGCATTTGCGTACGTATATACCCCGAAAAATCTGTGGATCTGTGTGCCGCCGCGCAATAGTCCGTGCGCCCCCGTCCCGTTTGTGGCCGCGCATTGTCGCAGCCTCTGTGGTGTGAAATCCGCTTTTAAAATTAAATGGCTATGGCATCACATCACCCAAAAATCTTTGTGTGTATGATGCGATCCTCTTCGGCGGCGCGGCGTGGTGTAGTTTAAAGTATCCGATCCGTCGAATCCGTGTGTATCCCCTTTTTTGTTATTTTAAGAAATATCTTCGAAAGTGATGCTGCAGGCAGTCTGCTTGGTTGCCGTGGACCAAACCGAGGAAGCAAACGATTTCGGTGATTCCTCCTCGTTTCAGCAGAAGTGGTGGGTGATTCGTTAGCCCTCTCTCGAGAGGAAACTGTCGGCTAGTTTAGTTTCAGCTTCCTCGCTATCGCCACTTTCAAGTGTCCCTCTCTTGCTGATAGCAACCAAGGCGATAATGTCCTGACTTCGCACTGCAGCTTTTGGGAGTTTTTGAATCGTAATTCTTTCAATATTTTAGAAGGCGTGTTGCTTTTGGGCTTATCAGAACTTTTTTTTTTTTCGAATTCGTCATTTTATCTATAGAAGAACAGGGCGACTATAATACTTTTATTACTAGTTTATTCGTTCATCGAAAAGGTGTTCTTCTATCCATTTTTGCCGTGTTTGGCTTTTGGTTAAATTAATCACTAAATTTCCGCCTTCCTCTTTCTATTTTTAAAAAGTCATATTACAAAAAAATGTATCTGGCTGATGATGGACCGTTAATTGGAGCAAATGTTAAGGGGCGTCGAACAACTATTAAATTGCACAATCTCTTCCAAAAAATCCGAAGAGTTAATGATACCCTTTAAACAGCTAAAAAGCAAAAACGAAAAGAAAGGAAACGGAAGAAACCAGCAAAATTGAATATTTTAAAATGATGTTGAATGAGACCAAACAAATTCCGAAATAAAACCCCAATTTTGAAATTTTACTTCTATTCTTCATTATTTCTTAAACGAAAAATTCCAGGGTCTCATTTCATTAATTAATAAAGGAAGAGTTACCTAGGATATCTGGATATGAACTTACTATATGTACATTGTATGTATGTTATTTTTATAGAAAAACTAATTCAACGAACTCAAATACAAAAAATTAATACTAAATAGAGATATAAAGGCGAAGGAGTTCCTTATTATAGGAAATGAAGGAAATTCTTGGTTCCGTCAGATACAGTTGAATTGCATATATCTAATAATTCTTATATGAAATTTTGTATGCAATTTATCTACACTAATCGGAAACAAAGCGATTCGTTCGTGCTTTTTTCATAATAAGAGCCCCAAATTGAATTTACCATTCACAAGTTTGTAAAAGTGATTTTTCAACTAGCTAAATAAGATACGACAGTTAACATGTTAAATAAACTTTTTCCTGTTAAGTACGCTAGCTTTGGCGCAGAAAGAATTTGCAAATTGGCAGTTATAACGCGGTTGAGTTACTATATAAAAGGCACTCGTTTTCCACGCGAATACAGAAAGAATTCGAGAAACGGTGGAACAAAAAACATATGGAGAAATTTTTTAATTTGCTCAGAAGTACCTTTAATTATTATTAATGAACGATTGGATTGCGTATTACACTGATAACATCCTACCGATCAAAACCGTGCAAATCTTACGACTTCTTCCGCCTCAAATCGAGACGAATACTGGAGGCAATATAATGACTGCATTGGATTTCAATGATGAAACAATTACGAACAGATACGAAAATTATGCTAAATGTATTTATGCCTCTGCAGCCGCCCTGTATCAAAACCCGATTCCGCGTTAGGACTGTATGCTCATCATCGAGGCGATTTACCTCTTTTTTCTGGAGCACCTAAAGTCATTTAATCGGTTTAATTGGCCTTTATTTGCAATGCACGTATTTTAATGCATCGAAGCGTGAAAAGGTCCATATTTCTTTTATTTTTTTATTGGACTGAAGTTGTATCACACCGAAGATAATGCCGCTCTTTTGTGAGTAAGTGGCAATTTTCTGGCACAACCGGATATCGATTGAAACGTACGAATTGCACATGCAACCTGCAATCTACGTAACAAAACGAGGGCCTAATTATAAAACAGTCAGGTCGGTTATTACGCGCCCTTAATATCTCTCTCTGGGTGTCACTGGATTTTTCAAGTTATTTTAAATTTGTTGCATGCGCACGAAAATATTCGGTAAACAGTGTAGTTGGGAAAAAAACGCGCAAAATGCTGCGAGGAAAGTAAATGTTTAGAAGGAAGAGGAACAGCGAAATGAAGAAATTCAATTTTGAGGAAGGAAAAAAAAAATAAGAAGAACGGCCTAAGGTCAAGAAGTTACAGAAGCTATCAGAAGTAACGAGAAAAAACTCGCTGGCAAGTATCCGCCTCGCTGCCGTGACGACGACAAAGCGAAGATTCCGCAATCATGTGCTTTTCGAGGCTCGGCCACATACCGAACACAGAGGCAGCAGACCCCCGTATGTATTTATTATGCTCCCCATTTTTGCTCCGCGGTCTGCTGCTGCTAATTGTTTTGGATGTTTATTTTTTTTCTATCTTTTTAGTCTTCCTCTTTGTAATTGAACTCTGTGGAAGACCGACAACTAATCATCATCTCTGCGGGCTCTATGGCATTGAGCGAAGAACTTGGGGTCTCTGCGACAGTGTTTGAGTCGATGTAGAGTCCGGGGCGCAGGGGACCTCCGTCGAGCGATGGAGTAATTCACATCGCCGGGAAAATATGAATGACACATAAAATCGCGTACACAGAGCCAAACCAACGAACTAGCCACCTGTTTGATCGGCGGGCATGTCTCTGCTTTGCTCTAACGAAGCTACCTCCACACCGCGACTGTAACCAGCGCCAATTGCGCGCTCCCGTCCACAAACGCGCGGCTTTCCACTCTCAGAGCTTTTCAAATTTGTACATGTTTTGCGGCGGATCGTTTTATGTTTATATATCCATTAAAATAGCATTTGTAAAGCTGTTTCCTAACACTTGTCTTTTTTTTCTTATATCTTTCCAGAGAACCGAGCGAACCACTCTCGTCTAATGTAACCTTCAAGGAGAAAGACGACTGCTTTTTTTGTTATTCACACCTTTTTCGTTTAATTTATTTTCTCTTTACTATATTATTATTTTTTCTACTTGTTCTCAACTCGAGAGGCGAATAAACGCTAATTTATCCTCGTTAATTTATATATTTTGTAATTAAAAATACAAATTCACCGCACGCGCCTTATTAGTAGAAAAATCATAATCGTCCTAGTTTTCTACGTTAAACTCGTTCAACAAACTGCTGACGGATAGTTCAGCGATTTTGACAGTTAATAATAATAAAGAAAAAGTAAAAATTACGCAAAAATGACGTCCCAAAGATTCTGTCTGCGATGGAACAACCATCAGAGCAATCTACTGTCCGTCTTTGATCAACTCTTACACGCTGAAACATTCACAGACGTTACGCTAGCCGTGGAAGGACAATATCTAAAAGCGCACAAGGTAAGTTTGTCTTTTGCTTATGAAATTATGGCTGAGCCGATCGATTCGGTTTGATGAGGCCTTGATGGGGATATTTCAATAGAGTGGTCGAAGGGGATTTTTAGAGCTTTTTCAAATTGTCACTTACGTGACGGAATTTGATACAGGTATCCCCTCAAAACAATGGGCGGTATTCCCCTTGTTTAGCTACGTAAGGGAAAAGACAAGATAATTATGTGGCTAAAACCGCGGTAGCAAGAGCAGTTGTTCCACAAGCATGCAAATTAGGCTGCGAAATTAAAATTAAGAATTCATCGCTTTTCTCTATCATTGGCTAGAGAAGGGTATTTTGTACTAAATCACAAAAAATAAAACAGCTCCTCAGAAATATTTTCAACCTAGTCTAGGAGACTGTAGAAAAGGTGGTTAACAACTATGATCACAATTATATTATATATTATTTTTTTAGCTCTTACTTCGTCCAGTGAACTCTCATGTAATTTTATTAACCAAAAAAGCCTGCGAAAATAATTTGATCTATGACCATCAGAAAATTCCCTTTAAAGAATTGTTAAATTTTCGTTAATTGAGCCGATCCCCTTTTCCCTAGCCCCCACAGTTTGCGTGCGGATCCGCCTATGCATGGCGAGTTCCGTTTTTTTATTGTGGCCTTTAACAGAGAAACAATTCCATCGTGGGCGGATGTCTCTCGATGGAGTATCCTAAATACCAATGGGTTGTCACAGTGGCTGGTCGGCAGCAATAAACAAAATTAGTTTGAATCATAGCTTGACTTGCCTTTTAGCCCAATCGCTAGCTAGCGATAGAAAAGAGACAGCCGTGCGCAGATACTCTGAAGTAATGGGGCTGAATTAAAAGCAAAATACGATTAAAAAAAGAAACTGAAGCAAAACCAGGCGAACATGAGGTGCGGCGGCGCCAGGGTGGAGAGTGACCATTTATAGGACTCTGATCCGAGGCTAGACCACTCGATCGGTACGTGCGTGTGCACGTCGAAATAGAAAATTTTATTCTCATCGCAGGCAGACAATTTAAGCTCCCTTTATTCGACCTGCGATTGATAACAATTTCATTTCCTGGATAAAATTGTTAATCACCACAACGCGGACATTGGTTTAATGGGCCACCTCAGAATTTCTGGCTATGCTATGTGCTGACGAGTGCGTCAGACATTTGAGCTCTCGCCATATTCAGCGGGCTGAGTCAAGGGAGTTATCACATATCCGCCCCTTGAAATAACCACCGACCACCACTGCTTTGCTTCGCCAGCACTATCGCGACGCCCGTCTCCTGTTTGATATAAGACCGGAGCCCTGGCGTTTTGCGCGCATGACTCTCCGTCTTTATTGGTCTTAACTCGCCTAAATTCAATCCCGGCATAAAATTGCCGTCAACGATTTTGCCCGTCCTAGCAATTTTCCAGGCGAATCTACACAGCAACAGAAGCCTCATCCTCTTTGGAGTTTTTCATCACATCTTTGTATACATATATGTACTTCTCGTTATCTGCATACCCAAAGGAATTTGATTTATTCTGCCTTCCCGAGGAAGCAGAGATAATTTTTTGCTGCAGCAGCAATTTAGGAATGATCGCATTGAGCTCCTTAGCCTTGTTGAGGAAGTTGAAAATTATTATACTAAATCGCCCATTTTTTGCCACAGATGGTGTTATCAGCTTGCAGTCCATATTTCAACGCATTATTTGTAAATCATCCCGAAAAGCATCCCATCGTTATACTTAAGGACGTCCCGTATGCAGACATGAAGAGCCTCCTGGATTTCATGTACCGCGGAGAAGTTTCTGTTGACCAGGAACGTTTAACAGCATTCCTTAGAGTAGCTGAAAGTTTAAGGATAAAAGGACTGACTGAAGTTAATGATGAAAAGGTCAGGTTCAGTAAATTTTTCTTTGATAGAGCAGTTTTAGTAATACGTATTTTAATTTTTATACAGCCACTGGGACCTGCAATTACCCCACCGCCACCACAGTTGCACCGAATTCAGCCGTACTTGGTGCAACAGAGAAAAGCCCAAGGTATGCTAATGAGTCCTTTGTTGGGCTCAGCGCTTTCAATGCCAAAACGGAAGAGAGGACGGCCCAGAAAACTATCAGGCAGTTCAAATGGTACCGGAAATGATTTTGATGACTACGATCGAGAAAATTTAGTGCAGGTAAGATTATGGAGTTTGTTTAAGAAAATCTTTTAATGCGTTTATTAGTAGTAATAATATCCAATTAAGCTACAAGATACACAAAGAAAAAGTTTAAATCGCACTGGTCTACTTCCAATGTCGACCATGAATCAATTAAAGAATTAAATTTAAGCCATTTGAAATTCGTAAAGGTTTTAACGTTTTCTTTACATTTTTTTTTTTTTTTTTTGGTCTTTAGGGCTCGCCAGAAATGCTGGAAGTAAAAATGGGAGCTGACGGATATTCAGGCAATGAAGGTTCTGACGATAACCAGAGAGAATCGGAAAATAACGAACAGGAACATGACTCGAATCAGGTATTTAGTCTCTTCATGCATTTTGTTAAAGCGCTAAGTTTTAAAATATAACGCAAGATTAGCTCCACTGTTTAAGGGAGTAATGAAATGGTAGAAATCAGAGAATAGGTGTTTTTAATCTTCAAGGCACGTGAATAAAAAAAAACGGACAAAGCTTAGTGGAACTGAGCTAACTGCGCAGTTAGCTCGCATATAAAAAATATCTTGTGGTGCAGTATGTTTTTACATTACATCTAATAGTTTCAATTTAGTTACGCTTTCTGTATGCATGAGAACTAAAAGATTCAAGATTTAATGCTGACTGTTTTTAAAGATGTAGAAACCGTTACTCACCTGGGTTGAATAGATAAATTCCGTCGAGGCAAATTAAGAATTTAATTCTACTTAATCAATGATCGAAGATAGATACAGCTAGGGTAAGCTGAGAGACGTTTCAGAATATTGCTTAAATAAGTTTAAAATCATCATGTCGGGTTCTAAATTATTTTAGTCGAGATTTGTAAGAATGTAGCTTCGAAGAGTTAAATTACAATTAATAAAGCGCTCTATAGCTTTACATTATTAGAAAATTCCTGAGTACATTGTGTCGCGTGAATTCTAAATTATTATCCTCCTATTTATCCAGGAACCTATGGACACATCGGAAACAGCAAACAGCAAAACACAGTCAAAAGAGGCAACATCAGGGAAAGACAATGACAACAGCGTGTCGGGTAAGTTTTCTTTTTAAGAAATATTACTTTCACTTATTTTTAAATTTTGCACTATAAAACCCGTGTGATGTGTGTGTGAGTGGTGATGTGCGACTGCTAAAGGAAGTGTTTTGTAGTTCTCCGCAATTTTCACTTCTAGACAAAATCTCTCGTTCCTTCTTAGAAGCGAGTAATTGGATATTAAACAGGGGTAATGAAAATCCTTAGGAGAATTCCTTCGATTGCGAGGATTTTTGGAGAATTCCGCGATAAAATCTAAATAAGAAAATTGTTATATTTCTTTAGAAGACTGAGAACTTTTAATAATTCAAAGAACTCCAGCAATGTGTTTAGAGTTAAATTTAATTGATAATTAATCGGTTCGCTTTTTATTTTTTTGAGAATTATCTATACTTCTAATTGAGCCCTCGCATCGCAAGACATGACTGTTTTATTAATAGTTGGATTACTTGCTTATTGTAGAGTTTGCATGTAGTTCCAGCTGCCATAGACTTAGAGATTTCGTTTGGTGATAAAATAAACCAGCTAATGACCACATTTGACGGGCAATGGTATTTTTATTAAAAAAAAAGTTGCTTAATGAACTTTGAGACTCCGGAAAATGTTGTTTTCAAGCAATTGTTTTTATAGAGCAAAATGTGAGAACCTTTATAACAAAATTTTGGTTATGTATGTTTGTGTGGGTGCATGTTTACATTTAGTTTTAAGAAGTCAATTTCGTCCAGGAAGAAATTCCTCGGGTTCCATAAAAAGCAAACAGAAAGAAAACATTCATTCAAAACAAAAACAAAAAAATTGTATTGTAAATAATCAAAGCAAATAACTTATCTGTTGTTTTTTTATATATTTTTTTCCAACCCTCTCGGAAAAGCTAAAGGGATTTAAAAATCTTTTTGAATAAAAAAAAATCTAAAAAAGTAAGAAAGTCCGCGTCCGTTCGATCGCATAGAGGACATGGTTCCGTAAAAACAAGAAAGCTAACCTGCACAGATTGTGTGAGAGAGCATAAGTCGCGTGGTAACAAAAGTGAAGTACACAATAAAACATAAAGTTAATCGGGTAGAAGAGATTCGCGCGTGTTTTTTCCGTCGGCAGGTGAGTTACCTTAAAAAACAACTGATGATAAAAATCTCTCTTTCGTTTTTTTTTTTATTTAATTTTTCCTCTTTTCTTAGTGAGTTTGCTCTTGAAACTTAAAAAAAATACTTTTCCTTATTTTGTCAATTGTAACGCATTCATGATTAATCAGAGAAATACAAGAAATGAAGAAAAATTAACGAAAAAAAAAATAAAAATGAAAGAAAGACAAACTGACTTAAAGAGACAGTGTCAGGTCGGGATCAGCATAGGGATTTTTGGCCGACGTGAAAGTGTTTTTTGCTGCTGCTACTGCTTCTTTACTCTTGTTTTGTTTACATTATTTGAAAAATAATTGCTTTACAGTCTAAAAGAATATCCTCCAACCATGGAAAAAATGCATTATTTGCGAAAAGTACCAAAAACTGCGAAAAATGAATATTCGAAAAAGGCTTTAAATCCCTATAGCTTTTCCTTTTTTAGTTATTATTTGTGAGAACCTTTAGCACGTTCATCTTTTACGACAAAAAATTTTATTTAAAAATAAAATTGACTATGCTTCGTCGAAAAAAACGAAATAAAGTCTGGAAAATGAGTGTGTAGCCCTTTGCCCTTTTTGGATTCGTCGCTTTTGAAGTCGCCGCTTAATTATTGGCTGATTAACATTAGAACTTTGTGAACGGCCTCTCTATTAATTAACTGCGCTACGATGGCAAATTGTTGTGGCGCTTTGTACAATTTTCAGGCTCTATGTGTTTATTTTTAGCTGAATCTTGCAATTTCATCATCTGCAGCTTTACCGTAAAGTCATAAAAATGATTGAGCCATTTCACAAAATTGTAACGATAAGAACAATAAACTGATGTTGATTTATTTCAATGTGGTGCATTATTTTGCTTTTACTGGTCAACATAATGTTGTTCGCTGAATTTGCGTTTCATGTTCTTAATTTTCATCATTTTAATACTGCTGCCAAAAATTCAGTTTATACCCTTCCTTGCTTAATATAGCTTAACAAAGCCAATAGCTGAATTGCACAACCAATTTAACGCACCGTCATCTATTTTTATTTTTACATTTTCAATAACATTTTACCCGCTATTCAGCTAATTAAAGTCTCATCCCTTAGGATCAATTTATATAGCTGAATCAATAGCGGAGGCATGTCAAGCATGGCGATAATCACTTGTTAATTATTGAACTGCTGATCGCCCTACAAAACTACAACTTATTTCTATTCTTAAATTACACACATTTCTCCCAAACCACAAAAGCAAACAATAATTTCCATTTAAATAAGGGATCCGGCTTCAACCACGCATTTTTCCCTAAAGTGAACGTGCTAAAATCTTCACAAGACCTCATTTACACTTTCTCTTTAAGTTCGCAATCGCCTTCTACTTTGAACTCTATCACAATACTCGTTTTAGATCAAAACGATAGCGATTCCGACGAGCATATGGATTCATCATATATGGAGCCGCAATTAATGCTAGATGAATACGACGAACCAGTCGAATTTAAGTATGACCCAAACGCTGATTCGACCACCTCCCAGGACACTGTACAAAATCAATCCGAAAAGAATGCTCAACAGAGGCAATCATCATCATCAAGTCAGCCGCCCAGCCAGCAGCAGCCCCAAACTACTGCAAAGGTTGCAATAGGGCCCGGCACAGTGACAATACTCAATTCACTGGTCGGAATTCCGAAACTGACGCCAATAGTTAAATCAAAAAACCAAATGCCAAAGCTATCAAAACGTCCAAAATTAAAGCAGAACGGGGTGAGTCAGGACCAGCAGCAATCGCAACAGGTAAAGCGCACCCATGCTTTTGATAAAACGAGTGAATCTAATTTGTTTTCTTATTCAATTTTACAGTCCGTCAATAATAACGACTTCATTGACCTGTTCACTAATAGTTTTTTAGCTGGGGCATCGCCAGCACAGGTTAAAGGAGGAGTGGCGACATCACCAGCCGGTAGTACAACAAGTGGTAAAGGTGGGGGCGGCGGCGGCGGTGGGGATGGTGGTGTCAGTAGTATAAAAGTTGAACCGCAAGTAACTAGCAATCGAACCGGAAAGTATGTTATCGATGATTCTGAAGGTTCCGTCAGGGATTTTTGTACCAAAGAAGGTGATCACACCTACCGTTGCAAAGTATGCTCCCGTGTCTACACACATATTAGCAATTTCTGTCGACACTATGTAACCTCACATAAGCGCAATGTTAAAGTCTATCCGTGTCCGTTTTGTTTTAAAGAATTCACACGAAAAGACAATATGACTGCACACGTTAAGATTATTCATAAGATTGAGAACCCAACGTCGGCTATAGTGACAGCGTCGAGTCAATAATAATTAATTATTAGCAATCCTTTATTTTTTCAATCTAGACTTTCCTTTTTGGTTTATTCCTTGTAAATTTTTAATAAATTTTTATTTTTAATTGCGAAATTTCATGAATCATATGCGGTGATAGAGAGGTGGGTATTTAAAATATGTTGCGAAGGTGTTTTACACTTCCTGCTCGATAAATAAACTCTTTATTTGCAGGCATAAAATTAACTACATATTTAGACATATCCTAATAATTTTTGAAAAGTAACAGAAATATTCAATTTTATTTTTATTTGAACTTCGGAGGCATTTGAATTATTTTACTTCATATCCGACATTTTTCAACTGAAAAATTGATTATTCGTCAGAGCCAAAACCATTATATTGTGTTGCCATTTCAAAATAGTTGGATTAAGAACAAAAATTTGTATGATACAGTTTTTTTCACCGGTATTCAGCCTTTTGATGGCAATGCAGAAGTTAATATTGGTTAATATGATTTATTAGTTTTGCTAAGAACTAAACTTTTTTCAAAAACTGAGATGCAGATCTCTTCTCACTTTTTATCATAAAGTGGACGATGAGATAAATTATCTCTTCGTTTACCATATGATTTTTATTATACTTTAAATTGCAATACTTGTTTAAAAGAAATAAAATGAATTGCTTTGCATGCTCCTTAAATTTTGAGAGAATATTTTAGTATTTAGCCTCTAAAATTAAAAAATGCATCGCTTAATAAAACTTCAAGTTCTTACAATGGAATGTAAGCAAACAATATTTTAATATAAATAATTTTCATGTTTAGGAAGATTTTTACCTCAAACATGTAATGGAACGATATACGATTTTTTTTATAATTGTACGATAATACAACAGAATTTTGGTTTGGTAAATGCAGCTAAATAATTTTGAACTAACACGTCGAATGCAGCCATAGTGCATATTTTCGTATATTTGAATTAAGCTCAAGAACTCAATTTCTGCAGTCGAATTCGCAATTTAGCAATTATCTGTCTATAAGCTAAATGTGTACTTGACGTAAAAAATGTATTTCTTGAATGCAATCTTTGAAAAACATAATTTATATATCGAATCTTAAAAAAAAAGCACGTCAAGAGTATCGAGCAGGATTGAGGTATTAAAACGAAAACACCTCCGCAGCAGGGAGAGAATGAGCAATTAGAAGATGCGACGTAGATGTGTAAAGTTTTGTAAAATAACCTTGAAAAGGCTTCCATATTCCAAAAGCAAAGGATATAACAAATATATTCACCTTGTAATGGTTAAGTTTAAAGTAACTAAAAATCTACTGTTTAAGTAATCCATTAGGTGGAATTTAGTAATTTTTATTTAATATTCTACACACTTGAGAGAGCGTTTTTATAGAGAGAGGAGGGCGAGAGGCGTTACGACTAATTCAAGCAAATTCTCTTTTTAGACGCAAACAAAACGAGGGACCGATTAAATCGGTACAACTGCTATTTGTTAATTTAGTTAGGAGCAAAACGCGGAGGCGACACGCACGTCTTTTAATATTTAGAAAAGAGGAATATTATATTAAAATTATTATTGTTGTCTGTTTTATATATATAATAATATATTTTAGTAGTACGGTAGTTCTCGCGATGGACGGAGACCAGGTTTCTTATAATTATTATTTCTTTTTTGTTTTCCTTTTTATTTTGTGGTTTTATGTAAATTTCTCCTTAGTTCGGAAGCGTTAGAAGAGAAATTTTCTCGATTTCATCCTGTGCAAGTATTTCTTATATATGTGTTTTGTTTGAGGGATTGCAGCAACAGAAATCGTTACCTTCTTTGTACAAGTTATATTTTGTTTAGAAAGAAAACGGGGTGTAAAATTGATGAAATGATTCTTTGGCATGGTCGAAAGTCAATTGGTTGAAAATTTGAAAAATGTATGTGTTTACTGTAATTTAATGATAATCAAAAAAAAAAAAAAATGCAAATTTAAACTAAATGTTGTCACTTTTTTATGAGGAAAATTCTGTTTAGTCGTTAGTCAAGAAATGAAAAAGAAAAAAAAATACAAAAAGAGAACACTTTTCACATTGTAGAAAGTAGTTAATTTGAAAAAGAGAGGGGACAGAGGGTTGCGCTAGATCGCAGAGGAGGATAAAGCAAAAGGAGGACGACAGGAGTCGAAGTAAACAATATTTTTTTATTAATATTATTTAATTATTTTTATTGTATACACAGAAAACATAAAAAAATAAACACGCTCTTGTAAATATCCTTCGACACACGTAACACACACGTATTGTATGAAAGTCAATTGTGCAATTATTTTTTCTCTTAATTTTATTCTATTGTTTTCTGTAATTTTAGATTTGCTGTATTACTTCCAATTTTTATTTTTTCTTTCCAACATAAAAAAAAAAGTTTCTTTTATAATTGAACTTATTTTTTTCTTGTTTCCAAATACATTTATTTTTACAACAGATTTAATTTCTTTTTAATTGTTTTTTATCCGCTTTTTTTTATTTCGATAAGAAATCTTCCAATTCTGAGCAAACGGCTGCAGTGGTCGTTCGTTCAAGTTAAGATTTGGAAATTAAATTCCTTTCACATCCTTTCCTCATTTCCCATCTTGTTCGGCTGCAACATTTTTATTCTCCTTCTCAAGACATTATTCTTAACGAGATAAACTCACGAGCAATCTAAGTAACGACTGTGGTTATTTAGCTCTTCAATAAACTTCTTAAGCAATTTTACAAAATTACCAGAAATCCGAATTAGTTTAATATTATCTTATTGTTTCTTTCTGGCAGTATTTTTACAAACATTTAAAAGCAATATATTTAAAAATTATCAAATTATTTTGGTAAGTAAGTTTATATACATACCTGCAAATTTTTCGGGATTGTTCATTGAGTCATTTCAATGAATTGTGCCAAAATGTGAAATTTTATATAATGTAGTTTGCAAAAAATGAAATCGTATTCCACTTTAAACGTAGTTCTTAAGCTAAATTCAAAGGCAAATTATAAAGAAAATATCAAAACTCTAGTGAGTAACATCTTAAATTTAATGTTTGCATAACCGTTTTATTTTCAACAATTGTTATGCCCCAAGGTTTGCATTAACCATTCATTTTTAAAGTAAAATTAAACTAAAACTAGCTTTTTTCTACCGTCAGTGTTTGAGCCCGCGCTATATTATTTTATTATTTGATTTGTTGTTCATCATAGTCCTTTTTAAAGGAAATTCATCAGTCCATTCTCTAATCGCCAGATCTAAGTTTTGGTTCATGGCTCTAGATATGCGATAAATTGTTGATCGGCAAAATTTCAGTTGTTTTTCAAACAGAAGTTTCAGAAACCCCAAAAATTCAAAATGTTTGTACCAAAGTTGCTACTAATTCTTGCGAAAAAAATTCCGATCTAATTAACATTCTTAGGTATAAAAGCCCTTATTATAGAAAAACTTTTCTTCGTTGGAACTCAGCTCTTAATATGGTACGTTACTTTACTTATTTGGTTTTGATGATTTAATATTTCAACATCCATTACGTAGTATTAAGTATGGATCAGAAATTTCGAATTAAGTACCTAATAAAATTCAATCTAAGCAATATAAATTGTTAATTAATATCTATAGCTTAAGCTATATTTTTACTCAAGGTCTTCCATAACACCAAAATGCCTAAAAGGCGTAAATGGTAAAAGTAATAACCCTCAAACCTCAAAGAAAAGTGACAACAATATTTTAAAATATTTATATTCTATTATTACTTTAATAGCGATTTCCTTCTAAATTGGATTGAATTTTTGTAGTCTTAGGCCTGTTATTTAACCAAAACATATCTTGTTGAACCTTAGATTCACTTGAAACTAAAAATAAAGCAAACACACGAAATAATTAGTTCCGGGCAATTCAGCCACGGAAGAAAATTCACTGATAACAAATTTAAAAGGGAATCAAAGATGATTGAAAACTTTCAACTTGAAACATTAGCCGGACTCAAGGACATGTCTAACAATAAGAAAAATTGCACATCGATAGTTTTACATTGATTCTGACGAGTCCTGTCTCCTGATCACTACACAGCATAACTCCCTTTTTTACAACATTTGAAACGTTGAAGTCTTAATTTTTTAACGTCTTTGTGTTATAGTTTCGTAAGCGTTAGGTAGCCCTTTTTATATTCGTAGTGTAATAAGCTGGAGGCTAACATTAGCACCAAAGAGCTAAGTAGACTAATTGAAGCGAGCGAAGACGTATGAATGCAAGAAGATGCAATTTATAATATTCGCATTCACTAACGAAATATGTAATAGGATTGTAGGTTCTGGACAAAAGACATTATTTTATTTGGAGTAGGACAGATTATGTAATAACTCTGTGCATTGTAAAACGGCGTCCAAACCAAAAAGGAAAACTGCGCGATTTTGAATTTTTTATGTGAAAGTCAAAGGCCTAAAACGTGTGAAGTCATTTCGGAGCATCATGAAAGCGATTATGTGATGAAGCGTGTGGGTTCTTTTAAATAAAGTAATTTTAGTCTTAGGGAGAATCGTAAATTAAAAGTGTATAATGTAATCAGTGGGATCATATTGCAATAAATTGTGGCAAAAAGTGGCCTTCCTTGCAATAAGAATTTAATTTTAGGTGTAACTAATAAATTGTATAAAAATGTTTTCTTAACCTAGTTAAGGCAGAAGTGCATTAGACATTTTTTTAAAGAAAAATTTATTTTGTACAGGAGTTTCGCTGAAATAAAAAAAAAAAAAAGATAAAAAGTTCAAAAAGATACTATACTACTACAAAAGAAATAAATTATTTTGACAATATTTGAGTGTAGCATTATAAACTTTTGCTCACGTTGAGACATATGGAATTAAAAATGACTGAAATTATAGTATTTAAAATATATTTGCTATTGGATTTTACCCGAAAATTTATAAAAGGAGAATTAAGATAGCCAAATTATGTATAAATAGAAGGAAAGAGAGATATGTTAATAATATATGCCCATTTATATTTCTTACACAAGCCCGAAAATTTAAAATTAATCTTGCCAAAAACTCTACTTTTTAATGAAAATTCATTCATTCATTCATTTGTGAACGCTCAAAATCGAATTAGGCTCGGAAACTCTATATGTTAACACAGAAAACAAACACGAACGCGTATTAGTCTGAAATTTTTCTATAGAAAAATAAGTCAAAGGTCGATCATAACAAGAAGCATTTTTTTAAATTTTTGGCAAGACTACACTGTCTTCATTCCATAGGGTTTTCGTTAAGTTATCAAAATATCATCAATCGTAATAAAAATTTGAGGTTCTTCAGTTAAATTTTAAATTACAGACGGTGATAACTTTACAAAAATCCGCAGCAATTTTCCGCAGTGCCAATTGTGCCTTTTAAGCTCTCCCAAAATTTTACATAATAATTGTCGCTCAGAAGCGACCTATGAACTTTTACACAGTCAATGTTAACAACGTAAAATTATCATAAGGGAGTCGTTTTTGATTATGAAGATGCGAAAAGCAATATAAAACTTATGGCTTCTCACTTTGTAATGTAAAATTGTTTTAAATTTTGTTAAATAGCATATACGTTAGAATTTAAAATAAAGCAGTTACTAACAAGGGTAAAATTTGTTTGTTTGTGTCTCCTGTAGACCTTCTAATTAGCAAGGCAAATTTAGTTATAAAAATATTACAAATATAAATTCATTTTCTTCTGTTAAAAGCCTACAAGGAAGGATCTAGTTGAAGCAGGTAATCGGAGTTAGTAGTAAATGTTTTCATTTTAGTATTTTGAATAGCACCTGCAATGTCATTCCCTGAAAATTCATAATTTTCTTAGTTTTTGGAGGCGATCAGAAAGTTCAATTCATTTTTCCTACAGAAATCTTGATTATTGAATTACGCTTTCGCCTACAGAAACTATGTTTTTTGAACCTGCCGTGAATTAAAGCGCAACTTGAGTAGACTACAAGTTAAGCAATTGTATAAAACATTCTTTTAATTTACTTGCATTGTCTAGAATGCTCTTTCCTAGCGCGTAGTAGTGAAGTATTTATTTTAAACTGTTTGTCAATGTTACCTTTTTTTAATGTTAGAAAATTCCTTACAATTGTTTTTTATTTAACTTCTCGTATTAGTATATTATTTTAAGTTCATTTTCAGCTACTGTTCTGTTCTCTCGATGTAATAATCTTTAATTTTAGTCGCATTTAGCTTTTATTTTTTAGATTTTGGCTAAATAAACAGTATGATATTTGAATAATTTTGATGAGCATACTACTGCGAGGCGGTGTAATTTATTTTTTAGTCTTATATAATTGTGAATGAAATATTATGAACTTTACACAATCAATAAACTTATTCCTTTTATTTGTTATTTTAATTTGTTTTAAAAACATTATATTTTTATATTTATGCATATTTCGTAGGTACTTTGTAACTCTGTTGTAATTACTATTTGAAATTTTTAAATTTCGGTTATACAATTCAGGGATCGTAAATAAGGACTATGCTTTACATTTTCATTTAAAAAAATCACATAGAATTGCACTTCGTATTAAATTATCAACTGCATCAATGAGTGATTTTTTTTGTTCTTTACTTGAACAACGAAAATTTCGTAATTTTTATTAAAAAAATTATATCACAGCAATTATATTTGATAACTATCTTAAAAATCCAAATTAAACGATTGAATTTAACTTATAGTGATTTTAATTACTTCTAAATGCTCATTAAAAATTTTTGTTTTAACAATCATCCATAACAGTTATGAAATGATTTATATTTTATAACCGTTACGACCCCTGATAAAATTGTAACCAGTGACCCTGAAAACTCCAGCATGCCAACTTTTATGGAAATTCCAAAAGCTTGAGAATATTGGATCCCCAATTTTAAATTTTTTAATTCCGATAATGATTTCGAAATGAAGTGCCTGAAAGCTACCATTCACCTGTTTTTATTTAAATACCTTGGCGACATCCGCTCTTTTTAAAATTTCATAGATGCTGATTCCTATCTGTGGAAATTATGTGATTTCGTGTAATAATAATTTTGTAATAGTGGACATTAAAATTAACAACAACTTCCCTTCCTTTTTCAGAACACATGAACAATTCGCCAGAACTCACCCAGAGATTACTTGGATTTAAGGCCGATTCAGATTCGACAAATATGCATCAAAAAATCAAAGTGAACCCATCAACGCAGTCCCCGCACAACAGCTCGAACAGCCTGCTGCAGCAGCAGCTGCAGAACGACTCCCTGAACAACAACCACCCGTCCCCGAACACGAGCATCGTTCTATCGTCCCAGACGACGGTGGAGCACGCCCCCGCGTCCTCGGCGAACAGTCTGCAACACCCCTATTTAATGCAAATGACGAGCACCGCCACCACGTCCGCCTCGTCCCCCTCGGATTTTTATAAGAACAGCCCCACGCGAAATGCGGGCTCCTGCGGGAATGAGGTGGAAGGCGGCGGTGGAGGTGAGGGTGGGGGTGGAGGTGGGAATAGCATAAATGACCCAATGTCTCCCACGCTAAGCGGGATCGCGAAACCACCCCAAAGGCGGCGAATAAGGAGGAAGGCGACATCTTCGCCCGACGACCAGGCGGAACATCTTACAGAAATGTCGGTGCGGGGGCTGGACCTCTTCCGGTATGCGAGCATCACAGAGGGGGTCTACCAGTGCACGGAATGCGCCAAGGAGAACGTCCAGAAAACGTTCAAGAACAAGTATAGCTTCCAAAGGCACGCGTTCCTCTACCACGAGGGGAAGCACCGAAAGGTCTTCCCGTGCCCGGTCTGCGGAAAGGAATTCTCCCGGCCGGACAAGATGAAGAACCACATGAAGACGACCCACGAGTGCTACATACCGAAGGAGGTGAACTACCACCCCCTAAATTACCTGATCACAGCAGCTGCCGCTGGCGAAATCCAGCAGATCTTCCCCCAGTTGGACAACAGCAGCAGCACAACGGGAGCTGCCACGCCCACCTCCACCGTTAGTCCCATTAAAATAGATAAACTGCCGTTAAAGTCTGAGAACTCGTTCATTAAAACTGAACCCCCGCCGACACCTGCCACTGACTCCAGTATTTCACTGAAGGAGGCCGATGAGGTCAAGTAACCGCGGCGCCTGCCCTTAATTTTAACTTTTATTTTATTTTTTATTTTTTATATTTTGTAAATCGGTCATCTGCCTACTTACACCTCTCTACACGACTTAGTTGAAATGTATTATTTTTCTATATATATATATATAGTGGAATAGGTTGAAATCCATGTTTTTGAAACACAAATGCAATAACTGTTAAGGAGTTTTTAATATATATAACGCTAGAATCGGTGCTATGTGCCTTAAATTATGTAGACAAAGTTAACGACTAGGTTTAGGATTTTTTTGTACTGCTTAAGCCTTAAGGGTGTTTGTTTTGCCGAGGGACGTGCAAGACAACAATCGGAAATGAAATGAAGCGCATACTTAAAAACAAAAACAAAAACACGTAAGCAACTAGATTTATAAGGTTTATGAAATACTACGAATAACTGTCGGTTTCCTTCAAAGCAATTCTTTCTAGATTTCTAGATTTCTAGAGCAGGGAGCAGTGTTCGAATGGTGCTAAAGGTCATACAATAGGAAAACTTAAAAACAAGAGTATAACATAAAATGCTGCGCCGCCGCTCTCCGGATGCTGGTGGATGCGACCCTAGCTTTAAATCAACGCCAGTGACACACCTACCGCACCTCGAAGTTGGGAATTGTGCCGGACACAATCGCAATACGAAAAAAAACTGCCGGTTTATTCATACTTTTTCTATTTCTTGGATTTTTTTTTTTTTGGTTTGTGATAATGTTATTCGAATAATTCGCATTGCCTATATTATTTTTTTTTAACAATTCTTTAAGACTTGGAAAGTCGCCTTAGTTGTTGTAGTAACAAAATTATTTTTGGGGATTTGAGCCCAGGAGATTGATTGTAAGTTTTTTTTTTTTCTACTAAATCCGCTTTTTGATTAATCGAAGTGACTGTAGTTTATGCAAATATTTTTAAGGAAATGAATACTCATTGATTCGGATATTTGTTTGTCGGGGAAAGAATTTATGTGGTATTTTAAAAATGTATTCCATCACTGCAAGTCGTATACATCATAATTTTTGTTGTTGAAAAAAACCTGAAACTGTGAAAGTGTTCACTTGAACATGCATTTTTAACTTAATTCAAATTGCACATATATATATCTATGAACCTTTTACAGGTCAAGCATTTTTTTGTCCGCGATTACCAATTTACTAGTTCTTTGGAACGAAAATGTTTTTTACCACCCCAAAAAATTCTATATTAACACTAATCCTTTCGAGTATGCTATGCAATGCACCAGCGATTTATTGTTTCAAACGTGCTCTGGTTTTTTTTTCGAGGACTTAAATTATATTTTAAAGAGAAGCAAATCAAGCGTTTATAGCTTTATATAGCTAAATACATACAACCTTTATTTTTAAGTTAAAATTTTTAACTTCTAAACTTTTTTGATGATGTATGCGATGACTTTGCAGTGACTTGTCGTGTTGCATAGCAAGAAAGGGAATTTCTTCGAATTCTACTGACCACGCAAAGAATTCGACCTGCACAAATCTCTGCAGCTGCAATGTCCCCACCCCATGCTCTGTAACCCCCACCGTAAATCGCATGGAAGAGCTCGGGTAGAACGTTATTCATTTTCAGAGTGCAATAAGCGCCTCCTCCCCAGCGAATGAATCGCAGGTGCAATAGAACCTCTCGCCCATGAAACGCTTTTTAATTATCTCCCCCAGAACAGATAAAGGCAATTTTAATTGCAAATTGCCTCCTCTTCCTACCGAAAAATCGAAAAATTCCGGAAGTACCGTTACATTCCGGGAATCGTATTATTATGCCTCCAGTGAACTTTATTTTATTTTATTTTTTGTATTCCTTTTGAAATCACACCGAAAACGCATTCAATTCTGCCGCCTACGTGAAATGTTGGACTTAATTAATTTACAACTTATGACCGCAAAGGTTCTGTAAAAAGCCAGACCCACGCACACTGAAATTATTTAAACATTGCAATTACGCTAAGTTATACACATTATCTTTACAGTTATTTATATTTGTTTTTTATTTTTTTTTTATTATAACTACTCGTAAGAATTTCTTTATATTAAATTCTTTTTCCGAAATGTTTTGTTTTACTTTTAAAGAAAAACTAATCTATGGAAACGGAATTTCAAATCGAACTTGTTTCGAATACAACATTTAAATTCGCATAAAAATTGAAAAAAACATTCATTCATTTAAAAGATTAAAATACAAAAAGACTTTAAATGGCATTTTTATATGTACGGCCTCTTGATGTTAAATTTTAGTGAAATATCGAGAAATAAAACTACGAAAAGCTTGGATTGATGATTTGAAGCAAGTGCTGGACTTTAACTCTTTAAGGCACAAAATTTCAAAGATAATTAAAGTCCTTATTGCACAGAACTTTTTTTATTAAAAAAATTAAGATATTCAATCAATATTAAACTTTATGAGTATGAATAATTTATATTTTTCGAGGTGGGTTAAAATATATCCCACCATGCATAAAAAGCTAAGCAAAAGGTGGGACTGTTTTTAACCCACTTAACCCCAAAGAGTTAAAAGACAATAAGCAAAAATGGAAAAAACAATTTTTTTAGGAAACGCTTTTAATAGCGTGGGTGGATAGCGGGGTATGCGTGGGTGGAATCCACCTACAAACAAGACCACGTTGTATTGTCATCGAAGTTACACGTATGTGCAAAGTTTCATAATATTTTGGTAAGACTGAAGTATAAAAACTTTGTGTTGCAAGACTTGACGCTATGCAACCCAAGTTAAATAAAATCGTTTAAAAAATGGTGCAGGATATCCAGAATTGCAGCATTAATTGGTAGTTACGTGAGTGCTTGTCCGAAAACTCAATTTGACTGATCAATTCAGCAATAAATATTCTTCCTAAGCTGAATTAATTACTCGACTGGATAAATTTTTCTTATAAGAAATTTTACAGGATATTCAGCTAAAAGAGACAAAGCGAGGCGGATCCACTTTACCTCCTAGTGCCGTAATAAATTCCTATTACATTAATGTTAAAATTTAATATTTCCCACGGGGCATGCCGGCCGACCGCCCGTTTCGCTGCGAGCGATTAATAATTTTAAATGTGTGGATATCTTCTAAAATATTCATTTTAATGATATGCTGTACAGGGAAATTTTGATCTACATTAAATGCACAACGTATCTAACGTATTTAATTGGATAAGGATTAATACTCTATTATTTAAAATAGCTTCGTAAATAACCCATTATTTTATAGTAATATATGAAAGATAAAAATGGTTACTACTTCCGTAGTACATTATTTTGATCTATCTCGTAAGGTTTAGCCAGCGTTAGCACTGTAAGCGCCCAAAAATATGTTTTTAACATCATTACAAATTTTTGAAATTCTCGGCTTTTCTCTACTATAATATGCATGTATTATACATATAAACCTTCCGGAAGAAATTCTCTAAATGATAGTGAAAACCATATCAAAATCCGTTACGTGGTTTTGAAAAAGTAAGCCGAGAAACTGACAGACGAAAACGGCGATTTTGTTTTATACTATTTAGAGATTTGAGAAGGATTATTTGAATTTAAGCTTATATTGTACTAAAAAAGGACCTATTTGTGTACTTTTAATTGGATCTGCCCTGCAGCAAATTGATCAAGAGTGAATCATGCAAAAGAATCGAAGTCAGCTCATAAGTTCAGCCTCTCGCTTGGTCAGGTAAAAACACTTTATTGACTGCCACAGACTTAAATACATAAATTGCATTAAATAAAAATTGCGAACCTAATTACAGACACATCACGCGCAGTCCACGCCCAGTCAGTTCTCGGAATCGGAGTTTGAGGAGGACTCGTCTGAGGAGGAGCCCCCCGACGAGCTGCTCGAGGAGGACGAAGAGTTGCTACTCTCATCCGTGGAGTCACTGCTGTCGCTGCTGGAACTCGATTCTGAGTCTGAATCGGAGTCAGAGTTCGAGTCCGAGGAGGAGCTCGAATTGTTTTCCTCAGCGTTGTCTTTGGCAGACCTTTGCTTCTTGTTTTTCGGCTCCTTGACCTCACCGCCACCTTTGTCCTGCTTCTTCTCCAAGTTCTTGTTTAATTGTTTCGTCCTCGAGGTCCGGTGCAAATATTTGCGTTTTCCCTTGCATTCGTAGCTCCAGTGGCCAAATTCAAGGCACTTTTGGCACCGGATGCCATTGGGAAAGGCAGCTGCAAGTTTGGCATCTCTGCGCGGACAAAAATTCAGGTTATTTAAAGCGATTTTATAGTTTAAATATTTTACTTCTTTTTCAGTGCAAGTTTCTGCGTCGCAACACCACCGAGAGTCATTTTTATTTGGATGTTTTTCTTTCCAAAATTGATAACCAACACAACTTTTGACAGTAAACAGCTGTTCAGGCGTTAGGCTTTTTTTTTTTTTTTTTTTTTTTATTTCAAAACTTTAAAACACGTTTTGTACGCCAACAGCAGAACGTTGTCGAACTAAATAACTGACTCCTTTTATATAAAATAAACATATATTTGCTCTATATCACAATCAAAAAATAAAATCGTTTTAACAAATGCAGATAATTTTTTGAAAATCAGATGGCAGTTTTCTCGTAGGGTGTTTTGCAATTTAAATTTATTTTTTCCTCGACTGTGCTACCCTCTCTGATTTCAATCTCGGTACATTTGACATTTCAATTTGTATTGAAAGCGAGGTTAGGTAAATGTCTTTTCCTACTTCTTGAATAGAGTAAAATTTTATTCCCCGCAATTTTATCAATTTAAATAATAAAACATGGCCAAATACGTGGACCTTATTAAAACCGGCACACAATACGCTCGCCGGATGAATTTTCTTTCGAACCGGATATTCGGGGAAGTGGCCAGGACTACCAGCAGCAAGTCGATGAAAGTGGTGAAGCTGTTCAGCGAGCAGCCCAAGTACAAGGACGACCACGTAATTAATTATTACCCTCGGCATGTGGAAACCCACCGCCTGATGATGAAATTGCGGGAGTACGGCCTCTTCAGGGACGAGCACCAGGACTTCAAGGAAGAAATGAAGCGGCTGCGGAAACTTAGAGGAAAGTGCGCTCCTAAGAAAGGAGAGGGCAAGAAGTCGAAGAAGTAGTCAATTAGAACCACAGCAAATTTTAATAAACATTGTATTAATATAGGAAAAAAAACATTAGAAAATGAAGGAGACATGTTGCTTTATATAAGCCTTTCAGATTTCATTCCTTACGCATCCTTGTAGTTACTTTCTTCCTTATATGCTATAATTAACTTATTTACTAATCCGAATCGTCCTCCTCCTCAAACTTTTTTATAAGCAGATCCAAGTCAATTTCCTGGGTATTCACCTCGCTGGGGTTATCGTCAAACTTAGCCGGCAGATCTGCTTCGGTTGATTTGCCCTGTTTAGTTTTTAAATCTTCCTGAATAGTGTTGGATTTCAGGTGGAGCTCCTCAACCTGCAAAAAAGATACCTTTAATTCTTAAACGAACCATGTACGCTCCGTTTTTCCCTACCTTCAAAGCGTTTAAGTTCTGATTTACTGAAGTCAGCATTTTCATGAGTTCGGCTTCAAGTTTAACTAGTTGTCCTTGCTCCTTGAGCATGTCCGCGTGAACTTTTGGAGTAATGTTGCTCATACTGCCGCCTGTTGAGCTCCAAAACCTTTCCAGCGAACTCCGCGGACGAGGGAAAAACAATAACAAACGACCAGCTGATTTCGCCACTGTCAGCACGTGTGCCTGCAACATTTGCGCAACAACGCCCCCGAGAGGATTAAGGCCCAAATGTTTAGGGCGATTCTTTTCTTTAAACGAAAATCAATAGGAATCCTGTCAGGTGGCCTGGGCGCTGTGTTTATACTTCGGGGACTTTCGTGGTTTGTTTATTGCACCAGGGAAAAGCGCAAGGCCTATCCGAGCCGTGCCTAGAGCCATGGTGGGCAGGGATAGCGTTAAAGATCGACCAGTTTTCATTCCGCCTAGAAAGAGGCAAACCTCGAAAAAGGTCAATGGGACACAGAATTACGTGGACCATATTGTGTCCATTCAGGTGGCTCGCGCAAAACTCAAGTTGTTAATTGATGTGAAATCAAACGTTTTCTTTTTAAATATTCCAACAGTCACGACAGAAGCTGTCTCCAACATCGCCAGGCCTGGACGATGCCCTGGTCAAGACCTCGTTGCTCCTGAAAAACAAGCAGCCTCTGCCGCAGATCCCAAAGGATGCCAACTCCCCGACGAGTGCCAGCAACGAAATATGCGAGCCAGAGGACAACGAACTCCAGAGCTTCGATAATTTATCGCAGCACCCTCCGCGCCGCGAGAGCTCCACAATCACCCCCAGCAGCTACTCGGAGAGCAGCCTCGACGCTAAATTGAGCAAGTCTCAGGACTGCCTGACCTCGCGGTCCTCCAAAAAGCGCGTGAATATCCGGACGGACGACCTGCAGTGCAGGAGCCCCCGGAACTCCCCAGACGTGAACACCTATGAGGACCTCGAGTCGGGGGAGACGAGCGTCCTCAACGCAGACGAGCACAGCCTCGACAGGTACAGCACGAGGCGGTCTACAGACAGCTACCTCACAATGACCGGTAAGTGATAACTAATTTTTCTGTGTTTTTGTAAAGCCCCAGCTATAAGATTTTATTGCGTTTGATCACTGCACGAGTTACAGTGTAAGAATCTGTTAAAATAATAAAATCTGTTCATCCTCCAGGCACGATTAAGAGAGGGCGAAAAAAGGGGCAGTCCGTGGATCTACAAATAAACATAAGCAGAGAGGAGCTTGAGAAGATAAATGCCGCAGCCTTAGCTGCCGAGGAGACCAAAAAGCGAAACTTATGCTGCGTTTGCACCCTGACGACGGGATTTCACGTCTTCATCCTGTCGTTGCTCTGTCTTCCATTCGTCACACTGGTCACCAGTATTTACTCGTTTTATATCGGTACGCTGACGTGGTACAACATGTTCACGTACTTCAACGAGGAGAAGTCTTACCTGCACAAGGTGATCATGTCGCCCCTCCTAATTGTGGCCTACCCCATTGGGATTCTCGTCTGCACAGCCGGCCTGGGCATCTACGCCGGTTGCGTTCAATTAAGCCTGCAGTTCAACAGCTGGATCAACGAAATCGCAGACATTGAAAAGGGCTTCTACGGCTGGCTTTGCGGATTTCTGAGACTATCCGACTGCAGCCCTTATGAAGTGGTGGTCTTAACTGATATCCGGGTGCCAGAAGAGAACCCCAACGCACACTCATCGACTGAAGAACTCTCGCTCTAGTCAGCCAAAAAAGGTAGGCCAATCGTTGCCCCCTCAAGGTGCATTCAGTACTTGTTGCATATTTGCATTTTCATATCGGAAGGTCCGTTCGTCTTCTTTAACGATTTTTTACTTGCAGCCAATCTAAAGTAAATCCTCTGGATTTTTTGTAACATTTTAGGGTAGTTTTTTGCGAAAAGTCGCCAATGATTTTTTCTTGAAATAAAAAGGCATTTACTGTAATTTGTCTCGTGTGTGTTTTACTTATATTATAATTTTTTCGCATTAGATACAAGTTTGTAGCTTACATAAATAACTACTGTTGTGGCTCACCATTCTGCTCTTCCTCATCTTCGGGAGGATCGAAGTCCCTCATACGAACATCTCCATCTTCACCGTACTGAATTACATTGTCGATTTGCAAAAGTAGATCTCCTATGCTTTCTGGGTCGTTTATATTTAGTGGGACGAACTTAACCAGACTATCGAAAAATAAATAATAATAAATTTCGAAATTAGCACTGAAGAATTATTACCTGAAGTCATCGATTAAAAACCCAATTGCTTCAGATAGTTTTCTATATTTTCGACCCCAAGAGGATTCTATTGTAACGTCGCCCAGCAAAGCGCGAACGTCCGGTTCCAAGTATTTTTCTATCTGGCTCCTCGCTGAATTGCTTAAGAGGTCCATTTTGCTGAGTACGTTCACGTGGGGCATTTCCAAATTAGCCATAACACTTAAAGCAGCCATAGTGCCCGAAAGAAACTTGGCGCCATCGATCATAAATTGGGAATCCACCAGGAATACTGTGCATATTCTAAAATTCCATGATGTCAACAACTTTACAAGATCTTTTCCCATCGAAAGATGTGTAAACAATTCTATTTGGCCGGGCATATCAAAAATAATGTAGTCGTCGTCGGGATCACCTAAAGGAAAAGGTTGAAATGGCTAAACTCTTGAAACCGTGTCCATCATACTTTCTAATCCCTCCTCACAACCACCACAAAGTTGATTTTTGAGCCAGTCCTGATTTTCGATTAGAAATTCCAAGCAGAAGATTAACCCTCCGTTTGGTCCGTAGTGGAGCTCTTCGTCTTCCATGGCATCGTCCAACTGTATCAGGTCCCTGATATCAACTAGCGGGCGGTATTCAAAGTGCTCAGCGGCTGGATCCAAATTTACCACTTCTATGGCTCGATTACTGTCGGCCGCATGCTTTTGCATGTAGGCACAATAAGTGGACTAAAAATTAAAAGTAAATTATAGGAACCGTGAAAAAGTTTCCATTTGCCAGAGTGATTAAAAATTATGGAAATCGGAATGATTTTCTGTTGCAAGTTACAATGCAAAAAAAAAACATATTTACCTTTCCGCTCCCCGCAGGTCCCATTACTAGTTGGGCGTACCGCATTTTGGAAATTGCAAAAATTTAATAAAGCACTTGCTAGCAGAACCCCTGAACAAAAGTAAACAATTCACCTGTCAGAACAGAAGCACGTGTAAATAGTACTTCTTCTTATTTAAAAAGCTTTGATAATAAAAACAAATCTTCCTTTTTCCTTCGAAAGTTTAGTAATTTTAGCTAAATGAGTGATTAACATTTTTTATTTAATTTTAAAGAATTGTTAATAATTGAGATTTTCTTAAACATTTAATTTATTTCTACTTTTGGTTCATTTTTAAATTATATCCAATAAGATGAAAAGAATTTCAAGAAGAAGTAATCCCACCTGAAACATATGATATCTGCCAAAAAGGTATGGCCGAAAATGTTATCAAACACAAACAGATTTAGTCAATTCGGCTTCATTTTCGGTTTTTAACTTGGAATAAACGTAATGGGTTTACTAAAAAAAACATTCTGCTTCGGTCGGCACCTTCATTTCGACATATTTATTCGGGCGTTGTCAACACAAACACCAAAATTAGCAAGGTACGTTTTGATGGTCATCCAGTTTAAGGCGAATTAAATTATCTGCGCATATTATTTCTCATTTTATGTAATCTCTTTAAATGTAGATTGGCTGAGGTGGGAAAATTAGAGTCGCCTAAAGTTGAAGGGAAATATGAAACTGGTCAGCTATTTTTGCATCGCGTTTTCGGGTACAGAGGTGTGATACTCTTTCCGTGGCTGGCGCGAGTTTACGACAGAGATTTACCCAACCAGAGCAAGGCAGAGCCAGAAAAGGTAGAAGGCGACAATGTAGCAAAGGAGGTTAAAGGAAAATTACACACCTTCTACCAAGTGCTCATCGACTCAAGAGATTGCCCCTACATTGTAAGGACGGATGTTGTTGCTCCCAAAATATTGATTTTTAATTTAACGATATTCCAGAGAGCGCAAACTGAAGCGGTGACTTTTCTTGGGAACCAGGACACCAATCGCAGTCTCTATGCAATTCCTGGACTGGACTACGTGGCGCACGAGGACATCATGCCCTACTCATCGGCTGAGCAGAACCCTCTCCACCACGAGTTGTTCGACAAGTTCCTAATACAAAACTCGAATAAAGATCCACCCTTCGAAGCTCAGGACACTCTGAAGGCGTGGCAGAAGAAAAACCATCCTTGGCTGGAACTTTCCGATGTCCACAAGGAGACAACTGAGGGCATTCGGGTAACAGTCATACCTTTTTACATGGGCTGCCGCGAAACTCCCGCTGCATCTGTCTATTGGGTAAGCTTCACAAGGTGAACTGCTTTTGGTCTCTAATTTTTTGGCACTCAAATTCCAGTGGCGCTATTGCATTCGACTGGAAAATCTTGGAGAGTTAAGTGTACAACTTCGCGAAAGACACTGGCGCATTTTCTCACTGTCCGGCACTTTAGAAACCGTCCGGGGCCGTGGAGTTGTTGGTCAGGAGCCAGTCCTGAGTCCACGTCTACCAGCGTTTCAGTACAGCAGTCATGTTAGCCTGCAGGCTCCGAGTGGGCACATGTGGTGAGTTCTTTGAGGCTTGAGGCATCTACAGGTTTTGATAATAATTTCTTATTTTTTAAACGAGATGACTTGCAAAATACAAACTTAAATTCAACTAGAAATTTCATCTACCTGCGTTAGAATAACATTTTTATATTTTCTTTTTCATTTTAGGGGAACTTTCCGTTTGGAGAGGGAGGACGGGCACACCTTCGATTGCCGCATTCCTCCGTTTTCGCTAGAAAGTAAGCCGGACGAAAGCAACTCGCCAAATTCTCCGCCGCCAGAAGAAAGTGTTTGATGTGTGATTTTGCTCTATAAGGATATGTGAGCTTTGGCGCTCCTCCTTGCTGTCAGATTTTCTGTAAATAATAGACTTAAAATTCGACGAGTTATTTAAATTGCGTAATATTAAATGTACCAAAATCTCCGATGAAACTCAGAATATATAAAATTCATAGTGAGACGAATGTGTTCTTTTAATAAATTTATTTATTTTTATTAAATGGAAAATATTCACCGTAAAACAGAGAGTCGTTATAAGGTAAGTTGAATTTTATTGAATTCTTTAAACATGTATTTCTAAATTTCACAGCAAAGCAAACAAGACCTGTAAATCTGCCCATTTTATGAAAATGTTTTCGGTACAATTAGAGTTACAAGTAAAACTATATGTTGATCGTATATTTTCGGCAGAACAATCTAGCTTACTTGTTAAATTTATAAAATACTGTAACCCTGGCAGTCTTACTGCCCAGGACCGGATAAAGATTTGTCCATGAACTTCTTTTTGGCAAAGCACAGCCACCATTTACTAGGCTTTCCGTCTTCAGCTGAAAATACCTTTTCGCATACTCGATTGCCGGTCTCGTGCCGCAGTTGGAGCAGATACTGGCGCATTAAATCTAATAGAATATAATATAATAAATTTATTAAAACTAGTGAACTTGAGGACAACATACCTGCTTCAGCAGGGGACGAAGGCTTGGCGTAAACCGCATTCAGAGGAAAGCCTGCTTCTCCTGGAATGTCGAACTTGGATATGGCTAGGCTATACATCTCCTGCATTCCCTGATTCTTGTTGGAGCACCTTTGGAGCTTCTTCAGACATTCGGTTATGTACAGAGTTATGTATATAAGCACTCTGTCGACGTCTGACTGCAAAAATTTGAAATTATTGTGGGATTTAAAAACTAGCGGGCGCTACCTTTATTTCATAGGTCCTGAAGAACACATTCGCCTTAAAAAAGTAGAGGGACTCCTCAATGATATCGTTATCAATATTTGCGATTGGAGCCGGACCCCTAAATTGCGTCCGCAGAGGCAACACAGCCATATTTCCAAAAGACTGCTGGTATTCCTTGATTTGTGAATGATAAGCCTGAAAGGTTTTTAGTACAGTTCGCTTTAAATAGTCGATTATTTCCAAATAGATCTTCAGCACTAAGACACACCCTTTTTTTTTATACAAATTGTCTTATTGTTGTACTTACCGGCATTTTAAAGACGTGTAGTATTTCTTATTTAAACAATACAATTTCTTAACAGAAGCACTATAAATAAAATTAAATAATTCAGCCGGAAAACGCTGCAAGAGGTCGAACGAAGTAGCCAACGATAACTTTTACCGAGAAGGAAACTTCATTTTGACAGCTATGATTCACAAGAACGCAATTGAAAATGAAACAGAGAGCAGCAAAGACGCAAACCTCTTTGGAGTTCTTTGAACTACCAAAGGAGTTTACATCTGCAAATGTCATTTCTTTGCATTTTAATTTCGTGATTTTTGTTGACCCCGTGTGTTTAAGAGGCAATTTTTGAATTAGGATAAAATTATGAACTCGGAAGATGATCAGGAGATTCCATATACCGATGAGGAGCAATCCGATGAACCGGAAAGTATCTGCGATGAGGTACAGAGCTGCATGTCGGATGTTGTGAATTTCCTAATTTCGCACGAATGTGTTGCGACTGAAAATGCACTCGAAATAAACCGATATATGCAGAAAATGCTTCTTCAAATGAGAGATAAATTAGAGGCGATGCTCACAAAGTGCAGGGTGAAGTATCAGACAAACGCCAGGCTTCTCTCTTCAGGTAATTTCAATTGGAGGTCCAGGAGGCGCGGCCACATAAACACCCACACGTTCTGCGGAGCACCCTACTTCAAGGACCCACAGGGGTTCTCGCATCCACCGAATAAGGACTATATTTACCGAAAGACGGTTCTGAAAGAGCTATTTCCGATGGACATCAAGAGCTCATCTATTTCTATCTGGACTGTGAAGGACAAAATTGGGGTGATCCAGGGAATCAAGATTCAGGTAAGGATTCCTAATTTTATAAATCAGTTATCGGTCTATAATGCTCATATATATGTTTAAAAAATTAATTATTCTTCCCCTATAACTGGAGGTTTGTTATTCTTTATTCTAAATTGAAAAATAAATAAAAATTTCTATAGGTGGTTGATTACCTGGAAGCGAAGGAACTAGTGACGAAAATGAGAAATTCCGGCAAGAGCTCTTCGCGGAGCAGAGACTTAGATAAGAAAATTGCAGTGCACAGCCAGCGCCTGGTAGACCTTCTCTCACAAGTTGGAGATGATTTCGAAATAAACTGGTTCCTAATCTCAGCAGCTCTGGGCGGTCGGCATCCTGATAACTGCTGTGAAGCAATGTGGACGATGTATTTGAGGCCTGATCTGAATCGCGACAGTTGGACATCGGAGGAGAACCAGAAACTGTTGGCTGCAGTCCAAGAGCATAACTTTCAAGATTGGGAAGCTATTGCCCGGAAGATGGGAAACAGATCGTCCTACCAGTGCTTTGTTCAATTTAGAACCGAGCAAAGTACGTTCTTTAGGCAAGCAACCAATGAACGGGTGAGGTGGACTAAAGACCAGGATGATTTGCTGAAGGAGGCTGTCGAAGCGAACAGAATTGGGAATATTATTGTGTGGCCAAAAGTCGCCTCACATTTTCCGAACAAAACGAGAAGTCAGATCTATACAAGGTAAGTCTGGAGGAAATGAGTCCTTCATTTATTAATAAAATCCTCGGCCGAATTACACTATACCTAGCAACTGAAACTGAATTAATAAGTTTGGACTCATTCAAAAGCATAATTAATGAACAAATTCTTATTTCACCCATATATTTTTACAGATACAAGTACAGCATAGATCCTAACTTGAAAAAGGGTTCCTTTACCGAGGAGGAGGATTGCATAATTCTAGCTGCGGTGCAGGAATATGGAGAAAATTTCTATTTAATGCCGCGATCGCTGTTCCCAGATCGAACGACTTCGCAAATTAAATCGCATTACTACAACGCCCTAAAGCAAACAAAATCCCACAAAGTATGGGACGTTGAGGACGATAAGAAACTTATCGAACTCGTAAACGAGCATGGGCTAAACTGGGTACTAATAGCAAAGTTTATCAAAACACATACACGGATCAGTTGCAGAACTCGTTATAATGTAATTAAGAAGTACCTGGAGAGAGATCCCAACAACAAAATTGAAAATATTCCTCGAAAGCGGCGAGGTATACAAACCCAAGTCAGCATGGACAATTGGGTTGATAAAATTATTGAAATCAGAGAACAGGGACCACAAGAGAAGATTCCAGGGAAAAAACCAACAAGAGCTACAACTTATAGAGGAACTCTTCGTTCTATCGAGCGGGAATATTATGAATTCTTAAAATACTCTTACGATTTCAAGTTCGACTTTGATAGAAGGGTGCTTATCATTAATGTGAAGGCGTTCCAGCACCTTAAACACTTGCTTAGCTTAGGGATAACAGTGAAAGCATTAAAATCCAACGAATCTGCCTTCAATGTACAAGAGCGTAACATCATCATAGCATCCCATCGAAGTAGCGTTCCACCCTATTTGAAGGGTAGTTTGGTATCAGAATCTTTGCTGGGAAAGGGGTTCTTTCTACCGCCAAGTTGGTGCACTATTTTAGGCCTGCGAGCTGTCTGCATTCAGACAACAACCGAAACTAAGAGAATCAGTCCAAGTCAGACCGCCTATGCAGAAGATCAAAGCCAAGAAGACGTTGAAAGTGCTAAATTATTGTTTAAGAAGCGATTTTTTGCTATTTTTTATAAAACAGCTCTATTAAGCGAACTATCCCCGTCTATCCGAAAAGAGCTTACGGGGGATAAGTACACGATAGAACCATATCCAAAAAGAAGAAAAATCGACAAGCTGAAATTGGAAATCAATTAAATCTTTCGGTTGGTAAAGAGATACAACAGCTCAGGTGGGTTCGAGCACTTTTCACAAAACTTGTTTAAGTTAAAATAAATTCCATCGCATTAAACTTAACAAATATCTAATAATTGGAGTTCACAGAATCCATAACTAAGTTACCGTCCTTATCCTTCAAACGCACCCTTCCATTAGAGTACCTGGTCTCTTGGCTGCCATCGGGGTACACAATTTTCACAGTCCCGTCGGGATATTCCCTCCTTTTATGCATTTTTGTGTGTATCTCCTTCTGACCATTGGGCATCGAGAGCACCTTATCGCCGCTTTTCAGCTGCACCAGGGTCGTCCCGTCCGGATATCGCCATTCCTCTGACATATTCTGATCGGTGGGATTTGTTATCCTTATTGATCCGTTCGGGAAGTGAACCTCAACCTTGCCGTCTTTATACCGGTGCTCCGTCTGACCATTTGGGAATTCGAGAATTTCCAAGCCGTCCAAGTATGTCGTGTGCCAGGTGTTTGTCTCAGCGTAATAATACTTAACTGTGCCCTCGGATATGTTCGTCTCCTTTATGTCCTTATTGTAGTAAAGCATTCGTATAATCATATTGTCTGCAGATATCTTTTTTAAATTTCCGTTTGGGTACCAAATGTCCTTACTCCCATCAGAGTTAACAATTTCGCGCTTAAGGCTAGGCACTTCGGATTTACTAGCTTCAGTGATATCGTTCTTGAGATCATTTTTGCCTTTTTCCTCTGTTGTTAGGGTGCTCCTGACTTCACAACCCCGTTCTCCAGATTTGCTTCTTCTGTGGGTGTTACTTTTTCGACGATTTCTAGGTAAATAAGGCGAATCTATTTCTGTGTCCGATTTTTTATCGCTTTCAGTGGAGCTATCATCAGAGTTTTCGGTTATCGATAGAATCTCTTCCTCATGGCAGAGATCTGAGACATTTTTGGATTTTGAATCTCGTCGCCGAGAATTTTGCTTTCTATAAGAAACGACCTTAGCCACAACGGGCTTTGTATTCTTGTTTTTGACCTCAGTTGGTTCCTAGCAAAAAGAAGAAATGTTTGTGCAGTGAATTCATGGAATTCTTTATTTTAAATAAATTTTTTAAATACGATTATTGACCATAAATTGCAACTTACCACCTTTGGGGCCAGCTTAGCAATTGTTTTGTTGATCTCTTGAAGCATCTTATTGTTGTTCATTCGATTCAGCCGCGCGTTCTCGCTTTCCAGTTTTTTATTTTCTTTTTTTAAGTGCTCTATTTCTAAGTTGAGATCTCTGACTTCCTTTTCAAGGTTTCTAATTTGTGCCCTAAGCCTTGCTTGGGCTGCACAGTGCTTACTCTCCTTATTTTCTTTTTCTTTATTTAGAGCCTCAACTTGTTCCTTAAGTTTAGCGATTTCTTCCCTATCCCTACGATTCGGTTGCTTCTGGAGTTTTTCAATTTTCTTCCTCTCCTCCTCGAGCTTCATCTGCTGATCGTGCAGGTATATTTCGATTTTGATCTTCTCATCGTTGAGCTTTTCCTCCATTTCAATCCGCTCTTGCTGCAGCTGAATTTTATCCAGTTCATGCTGTTGCTTTAGTTTGATCAGTTCAGCATTATTCGTCCTGAACGTTGCTATCTCATTCTCCAGCTCTCGTAGGCGAGTCTTAAGGAGTTCACTGTTCTCTATGATTTCCTGCTTTTTATCCTCAATTAAAGTAGAGTCCTGGGTCGTCGTAGTAGAATCGTTACCAAAAATTGCAGCCTTGAATTGCTCAAATTGGTTGCTATCGTTCGGAGTCGATGTCCTGAGCGTGTTTAGGCCATCCATGTCATTTGAGTGAGCGGTATCCGTCTCCGAATCGACTTCGTTCACTTCAACATCTTCGCTGAAGCGAACGTGATACTTTTCGCTTTTTTCAGGTCTTGCGCAGACTTCTACTTCATCACAGCTGTCGTCGTCTATCTCCTCCTCCTCGTCATCGGATTCGTCTAATACAATTTTCTTATCAATATCAAATGGGACAGGGGATATGCCTTTTCGGGCTATGGCTTTCGACACGGGAGGCTCGTTTTCAGACAAATCTAAGGTACTATTCGAATTAGCTTCAATCCAGCGCTTGATACTACTTAAATCAAGTGAAAAACTGCCTTCCTGCGCTTTCTTTTCAATGAGCTCAAAGAGGCTTAAACTATCCTGCTCGTCCACTGTTCTGTTCTGTGATGAAGGAGAGCTGAGTAGAGTTTTCCGAATTTTTTCAATTGGGATGGGATTGTAGGTGTTAAGCACTTTAGCCCAAGATACAGGTTCGGCGGAGGTTTCCTTGCTCTCCTTGGAATCAGACTGAAGGTCGCTTATCTCTTGAGGCACAACTGTTTCATTGTTGGTATCCGAATTATTATTGGGTAGTTCTTGTGATTCACCTAGCTCTTCTTTAATTCTACTAATACTGGAGGATATATTATCACAGTTTTTAAAAGGGACAACGGTTTGGCACTTTTCTACAGACACTTTGCTAGTACTTTGGAAGCCAGAGTCTGTCTCCGAACTCTTGGGGCTTCTTTCAACCTTTCTCTGGACAGGTTTCGATTTCACTTTTTCAAGAACAAGAGTTCTACCTAAATTCCTTTGCGTAAGAGGTGCAGCCTCAGATTTTGGTGGTATTTTAGGTTTTTCCCTTCCTAGAGCCCTTTTTTTACTTTCCTCAGCAAGAGCCTTTTTTCCAAATCGTTTTTCAATAAAACTTTTATATGCATTGGCGTATTTGTACTTGGGTAAATTCTGAAGTTTAAACTGGTCTGGATCGACTTTAAATCGATTAGCAAGACCCTCACCTCTTCTGAGGAACGGCCGTTTAATTATCTTCGGTGGTGATTTATGTGACGTGTTCAGGGCAGAATTATTCCTTCTATAGTCCTCTAATAAGTCTAGACCTTCTTCTGTTAGTGTTGCGTCTGATTTAAATAAGCCACTATTCTTTAAAGCACTAGAATTTCTAGAAAATCCAAACTCTTCTCGGACCTTTTGATGCTCAAGGTTCAACATCTGCCGCTGGTTGTTTTGCCGTTCGATTAATATTCTCTGTTGATCCTCCTGCCATTGTCGCAATTTCTCAAGTCGTTTTATTATATCCTGAGGAGACTCTGTCATTTTTTAATAGAGGTTTTCCTCATTTATGAGAAGCAATGTCGGAAATTCAATTTTTTGAATCAAAGCTCGTTAATTGACATTTCTGCGCTATGACAATGGAAATGCCATGTTGGAAATTTCCTTTTTGTTGGTTTATAAACTTTTTGAAATTTTTGTATTAAAAAACAGGGTTACGGGTCATAGATTTGAAAAATGAGGCGAAACGTAAAATTGGAGTTGAAAATAAACGACGTGATTTGAATATTTTAAAGATGTAAGACTATTTTTAATTTTGAAAACGAATACATTTCCTTATTTCACATGGCACTGCTATTTCGAGTAATTTCCTTCAAATAGTACAGTACAGTGAAAGATTGGTGAAACGTCAGGACGGTGTGCAGCAAAGCGAATTTAACAAAAACAAAAGAATCACGGGAAAAATGAGGTAAACTATTTCGCATTACGTCTTTACAATCCGCAAAACTACTAAAATATTAAGTGCATTTAGGAACCCCCCAATACCTGGTGCTCCGCACATGATGCCGAGTCCCCCGACCGTTCCTTGGAATGCGGAGGCAATGCCCTGGACAATTACTCCGTACAAAGGTGTGATGGAATTTAATGCGGGTCATATGGGCTCCTTTGGGAAGAAGCCAGTCAACCTTCACAAGCGAAAATCTTTAGAGCTTCCTCCTCTGTAAGTTTCTATAAACATTTTCAAGACATACCCTTCTAATAGCTCTGCAATCCCAATTCAGTCCGACCAAGCAATTCATCACCGAGGAGAAAATGGCTGCACATTTAAACGGGCTCCACATATCTTCCGATTACATCTCCCACAGCTCGGCCGCGGAGGGTGAAATGGACAGCACCCTCTCTGACTACGCGATGGACGCGGACGGGATTGATTCGGACTACACGATTCCCATGTCGTCGAAGGATCTCGCCGAAAAACTAAAGACTGCAAATCGAATATCTGTCTGCGAGGAAATCAGAAAACTCAGCGAGGAGGACACTATCATCCCTAAAGCATTGCTCTCTCGCGTGGAGAAACCCTGCACAGCGCTGGTCTTGTGGCAGCCACCTCTCAAACTATGTGATTTCGCCGAGAGTAGGCAATCGCAGGACGAGGACGATATCGACGACGATGACGAGGAGACCAGCAAGGACAACAATAATTCATCCAGTTTCGATTTCAATTATACGATGGATACCGACATGTAGTCGGCGAAGAAGGAGGGCTCTTCTCTAATCGATATTACCATTTTGTGCGTGACCGAAGTAATTGTGAAAAAATAACAAATGTTTTGTGTGTGTCCTCTGACTATGCGTACGTTTTAGAATTACTGCTAACTTCTATGGTTTACTATTAAGTTTCTACGGATTACAAAATATATGCGACATAAATGAATGCAAATGAACTCGAATGTTATTTCTAAAGCCCTGAACATTCGTCAGACTATCCCTCAGGAAGGGTTGTATTTATACTTCTGAGGTTATTGAATTGTATTTAAAATTAACTGACGTCCTCCCCTTAAAAAGTGGAATAAAAGACTGGGTACTTGTCATCAATTTATTGACTTAAAGATCTAAAAACAGTGGAATTTAATTCACTAACTCTCAGACATCCTCTTAGCCTTCAGTGACGATGATTTCTGCAATTTCTCGGAAATACGCTCAATTTCTATGTTGAAGTTAAACGGTTTCATGTCATCATGAATTCCATAGAAAGATCGCAACACATCCACAGCAGCCATATCAACAGCGATTTGCACTGATTCTCCAAATCCTAAAAAGTTAAAGTTGATGAGGTGATTTTTTTACAACCCTGTAGTAATTACTTACCTTTGCCAATTAATTTTTTATTTGTGTAAATCCCCACTTGATACGCGGCTAAAATCGTATTCTTTCCAATTTCACCAATTAGCCTCGGTTCAGGTGCATCTAGTTTATGATCAACACAAAATGTTTTTAGGCGATCCAGAGGTTTGTCCAGCTCCCAAACCTCCATCAAATCTTTTTGATTCAGATGAGTGCAGATGAAGTCCCTTATAAAATCGTATGCCTTCTTTTCACCAGAAGACTCTTCCAAGGCCCCAATAACAGCCATAAGTGTGTTTCGTAGTGTGGTTTTGCTGGGCGGAAATTCCCCACAAAGTGCAAGATCCTTTGTTCCTATATGGGATGAAATATGCGCTAGCAAATCTTCACTCGTTAGATACTTGTAAATTGCTGCGAGACCATCCTCAGGGACTTTTGGTAAATTAAAATTGAGGTATGCTTGCAAGTATCCAGAAACTAAATGTTCGCCCTTCTCGATAAGTTTTCTGTTGTCGTCCAAATTAATTTCTGGCTCTTCGATGCCTAAGTTTCGCTGCTTGACTTCTTCTTGGAGGATGTAAGATCGGTGGATGAATGCCGTCTGCAATTTCTGCAAATCGAATTCCTCGTTCAGCCGCTTACCAAAGGCGAAAAGTTCAGCGCCGTAATTCCATTCAATGCGGTTAGATCGAGGGGCTTCTGGCTCTGGCCCCAACTTTCTTCGGCGTTTGTTGATTTCACGAATTGTGGGACCTACCCATCTTTTGATAGTGCGGCATTGACCTGTAATTTATGAAATAATTATATTTTCGTTGGCAAGTTAATAGTCATTTTAAATCCTTAAGTAATATTGCACTATCTCACGATGGCTTTTCTCAGCATACCTCTAAAACAATTGAATTTCCATCTTCTGCAACTTTTAACTCCCAAAGATTCTATTAACTGATCTCTTTGCAATTGAAGCATATTTAACGTTTCTTAGGCATAAAATGTATAGAATTTCTTCAGTAGAGTTAATAAGTAATTTTTTGTTAACAAATATTGGGGGTAGTTTTTTCCTATCTTCTAGAAAATACTGTAAAATATGAACAAACCCAAGAATAACTTACCAATTGCTGGATTTGTGCGGCAATTAGTATAAACCACTAATTTTAGAAAATTCCTTAACATTTTTAACACCGTGCGGTGGCCGCTCCACTTTGACGTTTCGAAGTATTTTGAAGTTTCAATTGACGGAGCTTTTTTGGCCGACTAATGGCTGCCAGTTTTAAAAGTTCTGTTTTTTCTGAATGTAATCAAAGTATAAATTTATGATATTAATGTTTATATGATTGTTCAGTTCGGGTTATAAAAACTTCAAATTAAGTTTGAATATTTTAAAACCATTCTAATAAGAAATAAAATTACTTTTCAGCTTTCAGGAGAGTTCATTGAAAGTTCTTGTGCCACCACTGGTGGCTTAAAGCTTGATGAATATGGAATGACAGCTAAAAAAAGATCACTAGCCGAGCTGCCCAAGTTCAATATCTCGTTTGTGCGTTGGTCAGAGCGGGAGAGGAACAATTGCCCGGATGCTTTATCTCGCCTGCATAATCCGCTGTCCCCCTCTCGCTCGTGATTTAATCGGGCAAAGTGATTTTGTCCGCAGAACTTCATTTTTATTAATGGCGATGCCATAGCGAGGTGTGGACGTGTTTTCTAAATCGGGAGACGAAGCAACGCGGGTTTCCAATTAGTCCAAGAGATTTTTTTTCCCCCAAAATCGATTCGGGGTGCGCTGCTGTAATCAGTTGCAAACAGTTCCGCAGTGTGAACGAAAGTGATTTTAGTGGCTGAGGTGTTAGCAATTTATGGAATTGGTGCCGAAAAGTGCTGCTACCAAAACGTCGTCGGTTGGTGCGGACCAAGTGAGGGCAGGGCGGACGTGTAGTGTCGAGCGAGCGACTTGGTGTGTTCTCGTGTACAATAAAAAGGCATTTATAAAAGAAAAACTAATTAAGATACAAGTGCTGCTCTTCAAGAGTTTTGTGTGCTATTTTTTTGTCCCTCCATAAAGAGGTTTTTCTCCGGTTTCGTGTCCCGACCTTTGTGTGGCGATGTCCGAAACGGGGTCGCCTGCAAGAAGTCATCAGAGCCGCCGTCAACTGGTTAGTAAGCAACTCCCAAATAGCCCCAGCCTCCGCCAGGAAGGTGCATCCCTTTTGGCATATTTACGAAATTTTAGGCGTCCACCCCGTGTCTTACCGCCGCACGGGCGCTCTCTGGGATGTGACGCCATTTTCGTGATAACAAAAGCCGTATTTTTGCCCCCGAGTCGAAAAAATAGGAAAAGTCTTTAGAACTGCAACAGTAACCGCACCGCAGCCTGGCCTGGCCTGGTCCGAGATCGAGAGGACTATGTGCTCTGCGTCGCGCCTCGGCGGCCCCTATAAAGTGCGCGGATTGCGGAGCCGCCGAGCCACAAAAAGGCCGCTCATATAATGAAATAAAAAAAATAAAAAATAAAAAATCAGCATAGTCGGTGCTGTGTTCTTTCGTTGATTTTTAAACCTGCTAAACAAGTTTTTTTTCGTTTCCCGATTTTGTATTTTTCTTCTGGGAGCTCCAGCAAAGCCAGCCTGCACCGCACCAGCAGCAGGGAGCAGCCCAGCCGATTGCCAAGCAGCAAATTCACTTTCTGGCCGTGTGGTGTGTGCTCACCTCGTCGCATTGGCCCCGGGACGGGACAGCCACGGGATCCAGTGGGACACTCGGGCATCCCGCTCACCGTGCGAGGAGCTCGCAGTTCGGTCCGGGGCCGTGGCTATTTCCACTCTTCCGAAGCTCCGGTTCTAAACTGCTGCTAAATGTTGATGTAATTCGACGTTCAAATAACAAAAGCTGCCTCAGCTTTTCTTCAAAACAAGCAAAAAAATTAGAGATACGTATAAAGAAAAACAGAAGGAGGCGGCCCAGCTTGGTATTTGTGCGAGCTGATGCGGCTGCTCCGGTCTAGCGAGCCCCCAGAGTTGGGGAACAGCTTTTACTGACGCTGCTGCTGGCTGGCTGGGAGTGCTGGGGCCCGGCTCCCCGGCTGGGCAAAACTTTGTGCAGAACAGTGGACCGGCAGCAGCGCTGCGTGCTGGGTATAAGACTCGAGAATCGACCGAATCTAATCTTGGGCGACTCCTCTCAATGTATGAAAGGAAACCGATTCCGATCCGGATAGTGGGGGGACTTGAGGCATGCCTAAGTAATGTGCTAATTTGATATCGCACGGAGTAATAATTCGCGACTTCGCAGTTCGCACGGGGCCCGCTCGGAATTCTGAGCTTTTCCAAGTATCTTGGGGCTTCGGGGGTGCTCCTCTCCACCAGGAAGGTGGCTGGCAGGCAGGCAGCTCGTGGGACACCAGCGACCCGAACTGAGTGCCTGGCTGGCTGGCTGTCGTCGGACTGAATGCCGCATTTGCATTGTGTCCCATTCGCCGCAATGATGCTTGTTGCTGTATATTTCACAATAGGTGTTCAGATTTCAATTAAATGGACTAACAAGATACAAATGAGATACTTTGATAGGACCGTGGCCATGCACACAACAAGAGATCTGCTCCTCGCTGGACTGGGGGATTAATTAAAAAGCACTTCTCAGATAAGGGTTGGTTTACTGCAACTCTGTCACCAGCAAATTCCCTCCCGCAGAATAGATCCCTCAACAGTTCCTGTAATTTTGTTTCAGTTGCAGTTTCCAGTTGCATCTGCACAAATCACGGCTCACCCGCGAGCTCTGTTGCGGTTTGCTGTCCGCCGTCGCACCGGGCTGTCTCGTCTCGGGGAGCGCTGACTAATCCGCTCAAATTTTCTTATTGCCAGCATTAAAGCAGGGAAGCCGCTATTACTTTTAATTTCGCACAGTTTAAATGTAAAATACTCCAATTACTCAGAGACTTATGGAACTCTAGGGACGGGTGCTTAAGATTGGGGAAAAACATCTCGTTTGTTTTTCAAACAGTAGTCGCAAAATAAATATAAAAGATTCGAACGAACCTCTTGTGGTGGTGCCGCAGGGTTAAGGTTTTGACCCACTTGGGGATTCGATAAGGATCATCAAAGCGAATGTTTCTTCCAGTCTCTTTCCACTTTCGAGAAACTTGGGAAGATGCTTTGAATCATTATTCTGCTTGGAAGTTAATTCAAAGCTAATTACGGTTTTTGAGACAAACACTCGAGAGATTCGCACAACTCTTTGTATTTGATGTTGGCCTAATCGGGAACAGGTGTTTTCTTCCTTTCTATGAGAATCAAGCTTTTAGTATTTTCTATTAATCCTTATTCTTTCAAGGTTTTAAGAATTTTATAATTATAATTCAAAGCTAGAAACGGCTCTAACGATTTAATGAAAAGAGGCTAAAATTCACTTGGAAAAAAATTCGGATGGTTAAGTTCGTCAGCTCACACTTGTTTTAAATTCCATGTTTTGGAGGACTTTAAATAACTCTTTTTAAAGAATTGTGCTCTGAACTTAGAGCTAAGAAAATCATGTGACTTAAAAATTCACTTTCCAGAGATATGTGAGGAGGTTCGCAAAATCGTAATCTAATACATTCTTGTATTGTATTAAATTGCCTTCTCGCAATTTAATCTGAGCGAAATTGATCTCGCTCTGTTCTCGTTGAACACAAATTGTTGATGGATTTTAGTCGCTCATTGTAGGAATGTAGTTTAAATTATTACGTTGTGAGTCTCAACTACCTTGAAAGTAAATAAACAATTTCAAAAAATGGTATAAATTTTTATTATTGAAGTAAATTTAAATTGTAATAATTTAAAATACTAATTGACCATTTATTTGATTTTTGTGTAGACAATTGTGCTGAATTTTATTACTGTGATTAAAAAATCAGAAATATTGAATTACTGAATAAGAATAGTATAATTAGAGTTGTTATTAAATGTTTTACAATTTTTTTTCTTTACTAAAAATCATTTTTGCACTGCATAAATGAGTCATCCGAGATCACAAGAGCTTTTGATATACTCGCAGACAATGCGTAATTACCGAAGAACAACGCATAATTTATAATCTTAATTAACCCATTTATGCCGAAAACAGATATAACCGCATCTACGCTAGGTAAAAAGAGCTTTTCAGAAGGTTTTTACATGCCTTTTATTATTGATGGCAATGAAAGTCCAGTTTTGGTCGGTATCGGCTGCTTAGGTATTAAGTGGTATTGTTTAATATCTTGTAATTATAGAGCACAAGTTCCTCTTCAGAAATATGACTTCTTCCGACTTTAATCAAACCCTGGATTTTGGTCACTTACGCAATTGGAAGGTATTTGCCTGGGAGTAGGGCCTCTGTTAACTACGTGTGAATTTTATGGATACAATTATTTTCGTATTTCTTAATTGGTTTCAGCCCAAATTTGTTGTTTTGCAAAATCCCACTAATATTCTATTAAATCTCGAAATTACCCGCTTAAATAAAATTATTGCGTAAATTGTTTAAATCAAATCCATTTTATAGAATATTTAAATATAGAAAAGCTGAAAGATCCTGCCTGGGTTATTTTCATCGACTCGTTTCTTGCGCAAAGGAAGACGTACTTTAATCCAAGTAATAAAAATCTAGGATTTTACAAATTTACTGATGTACAGAGGGTCAAAAATGATGAAAAGCCAGATAGCAATGAAGCCGGTATGTTAAATGTTAAAAACTCTTAGGGATGTTGCACCGGAAAGTAGACGACTGGGGTCCAAATGGGTCCCGGCGACCTTTCCTGTGTTAAATCACCTTATAATATCGTTGAAATTTTCGTTTCGGTTTTTTAATCTCGTTCAATTTTTTAACTGCAGAATCAGTGCAGTTTTCGGGTTTCACATCTCATTAGTTCTTTGCATGATTGGCTATATAAACTTACTTTAAACATAAGGTGCTAAACAAATTCAAAATTTATTTAAAACTAAAAAAAAAAACGGGTGAGGTGTTTGGAAACTAAACGAATATGTTTTGAGAAGAGAATATTTCTTTTAGTTAAAGTTATTATCTACATGTGTTTGTGGTTAATACAGCAATGTCGAAAGGTTTTTAGAATGGTTAACGTATGGGTCCCGGAATTATTTATTCAGTCAGTGATATCCGTAAAAAACTCTAATTTCAGTAGAATAGCCCCAAATTCCATGGAGTGTTAAAAAACCGATTTCATCAGGAACAGCCAATAGAATGCTAACAGCTGTGTAAACAGTTGCGTTGTCTTGTGTTGTGTTAAAGTAGGTTTTATACTTTCGTGGTTGTGCCCGCTATTTTTATTGAATTGTTTTCGTAGTAACAACGTGAGGTTCGTGAATATCATAGAGGAGGTAGCGCGCCAGAATCAAAATAAAATCACTCCCCAGTGCTGCTGGAAACGTAATTTATGGGTATTCCAGAGGCGCCTTCCGTCTCAAATAGGCGAAACTTTTCCACTTGCTCAACCTTTTGTAGTGTTTTCACGTGTTTAATGACAGCAAAAAGATATCTTGCCAATTTTACAAAAAAGCTCTTTATTTCGACTCAACTCTTCATCATGATTCTATTTTATATTTTACTTTTCGTGCTCTTTCAGCGTGAGAGAAAACAACGTAAACTTTACTCAGAAGAATGGGCCCTAGGTGACGATGACCTGGAGGGGGTGCGAGGATTTAGCGTTGCTGAAAAGCTCGAGTCCTCGAAATTTGCGCAAGCCGGAATGGTGCGTGAAATGAAGGGCTCGGATCTCACAGTAGGGTAAGTAAAGGCATTGTGCGAGCACGTGCCTCCTTTAGTCGTTTAGTACCTGAGTTTTCGCAACGGAAGCACCGCACCCTAATAACTTGACATCTTCATCCACAGATTTATCCAACAGTATGGCTTTAACATTCCACTTTTATTTCGCGAGAAATCCGGGCTGGGTCTGCGGGTGCCTTCGACGGATTTCACTATAAACGACGTCCGCCTGTGTGTGGGCTCCAGAAGAATTCTGGATGTTATGGACGTGAATACACAGAAAAATATTCAGATGACGATGAAAGAATGGCAGCAGTATTATGAGGATCCCGATAAAGATCGATTACTGAACGTTATTTCCCTAGAGTTCTCTCACACCAAGCTGGACCAGTATGTCCAGAGTCCAGCCATAGTACGGCAAATAGACTGGGTGGACGTAGTTTGGCCGAAGCAACTTAAAGAGGCCCAAATTGAGGAAACGAATGCCATTGGGGACATGATGTATCCCAAAGTGCAGAAATACTGTCTCATGTCGGTCAAGAATTGCTACACAGATTTTCACATTGATTTTGGTGGAACGTCGGTCTGGTATCATATACTGAAGGGCAGCAAGGTATTCTGGCTAATTCCGCCGACAGAAAAAAATCTCCAGCTGTATGAAAAATGGGTGTTATCTGGAAAACAGTCGGACGTATTCTTTGGGGATACTGTGGAAAAATGCGCTCGTGTGTATCTCACAGCAGGGAACACCTTCTTTATTCCAACAGGTTGGATACACGCTGTTTATACCCCAACTGATTCGCTTGTATTTGGCGGAAATTTTTTGCATTCCTTTGGGATCGTTAAGCAATTAAAAACTGCACAAGTTGAGGATCTAACGAAAGTCCCACAGAAATTTCGTTATCCATTTTTCACGGAAATGCTATGGTACGTACTCGCAAGATACGTCTACACTCTCCTGGGCAGGTCGCATTTGGAGGGAGAATGGTCGACAGAGGAGGACATGGCGAGCAGGCCACATATTCATTTAACGCATCATGAGCTTTTTGGACTAAAGGTAAGTGGATTGCTTCCATAACGTAATTTCGTAAATAATTAAATAACTTTTACGTAAATCATGTCCCCAAGCTCCCCTATGATTGCAGTTTAGCTCCCCACTTTTAATTAGGAGAGTCGGGTGAATGTTATTCGAAACAGAACCCTCTAGTTATTATTTTTCCAATGTCCCTGCACGCGCATTGGATGACATTGAAATTTAATTTCCTTTTTCAAATTCAACATTTGATTAGATTTGTCTAGGTTCAGATTTCAGTAGAATGAGAATTTTTAGTTCATTTCCATTTTAAGAATCAATAGGATTAAAAGGTATTAGATAATTAGCTGCAAACCTTATTTATAAGTTTCTATAATATTAATATAATTACAAAAAGCATGCTTTAATACTGCGTGTTGTTGAAAAAACAACTTACCTTGCTAAAAATGAAGCTTGATCTAGATATTAGACTGATAAAACACTTCATTTCTTCTCAAGGTGTAAATATTACCATGAAGGAATTGTCTTCACTCCAGGTCATGTTTAGTTACAATATTAAGCTGAATAAACCGCAGTGTGTGTCCACTTACTACGTCTTACCTTAGCGAGCTTTTTTCCTAATATGAAGTGAAATTACATACGCCCTTCTTGTGGTTTCTGAGAATCTTATTCTTGCCTGCGCGCATAAATCAGACGTACTTTCTGGTTGTGAGTGAGCTTCTGTGTAAAGAAGCCTTGCATCATGCAAACCACTCACAATTTTTGGGCCACACTTCCCTCTAAAAGCAAGTTTGAAATTATATTACAAATTTTCAATTTTAGATATTTTATAGGGCATAATTCGCCGTTTAATCTGTCTGCTAAATATGACTCAGGAGAATGTCGCCTAAGGTATAAAATAAACGACGTGAAATTTATGGTCAGGGGGTGGTCCTGTTGTATCTTAAAATTAAGAAAATAAATTTTTTTTGGCATGTGGGTTATCAAGTTGAAAGACCCAACATGTATTTTTATAAAAAAAATATCTGAGAGCGTAAAACTGTGATTGTTGATGATTTGCTTCTTTCAGATGAATTAAAACAGAATTTTTGCAACATGAGCATTATTAGTTGAACAAAAGAAATTTGCAAGGAAAAAATATAATTTTCCATTTGTTTTGTATTAAAGGTCGTGGAGATATAGCATTTTAAGAAATTATTTCGAGAAAAATAATGATATAGAAGCTTTAAGGTGAAATAAATTTATTTTGAAGAATTACGTTAGTTTAATGAAGGAAAAACACTGCATGTTTCCCAAATCGTGCTAGTAGTGATATAATTTTTAAACTTCTCTCTATACCAGGAAATAGTCATGTATCTCTACGATCTCCCATCGCACAAGAAGAGCGTACCAGAGTTGGTGAAGGATCCGGTTGCTTTAATCAAAGATGTTCGCAATCTCGTAGAGCGCCACTGCAAAGATAGGCCCGAGTTGGCTATCACTGGAGAGCCAGTTCTCAAGCCCGAAGAGTTGATAAATGCGCCATATGTACCTTACGATCGTACAATGTTCATCGAAACCCTTAAAGTAGAAGTCAGCGAAAACAGCTGCCCTCCGATTGAGCAGCAGTTTATAGAAAATCGAACTTTCAAAACTGAGCCGCTGAGTAATGGTAGCACGGCCAGCATCAATGCAGTTGAGAATCCCGAATTTACTACAAATCCAGAGGTTTGCAATTTTGCACCGCCTCCAGTAGCCAAACCGGTTAAAACTTCCTACAAAAAGAGTAGTAGTAATAATTCTTCGATTTCTGAGGGAAGCACCCTTGATGGTGGTCCAAAGGCACAAAACAATCAGACTGTTCCGAACGGCACTCCACGTCGGAGGAGGACACGGTGCAAAGTGTGCGAGGCGTGCCAGCGGTCAGATTGTGGCGAGTGCAGCTTTTGCTTGGATATGGTCAAATTTGGGGGTCCCGGGCGTGCCAAACAGACTTGTATGCGACGGCAGTGCTTGTCACCAATGCTGCCTGTAACTGCCCAGTGCGTCTACTGCCATTTAGATGGCTGGAGGCAAACTCCAGTGTCTCCCCAAGCGAAACTACAGGCATCACTTGAAGGACCTTCGTCCTTGATGGAGTGCTCCGTATGTTATGAGATTGCTCATCCCGACTGTGCTCAGAGAAAGGCGCAAAGCGCCAAAGGCATAGTGAACGAGGATCTTCCTAACAGCTGGGAGTGTCCATCTTGTTGTAAATCGGGCAAAAATACAGACTACAAGGTAAATATGTTTTACTTCCTAAATTAAATTTTCATCTAATTACTATTCCTTGAAATTGTTTACTTCAGTAATTAATTCAAATAATTCGATTGCCTAATTTGGAATTAGAGTTTTTTTTCTTGAATTACTAAACTTTATGCTAAATATAATTTTCTTTAATATTTTGGACCTCTTTCAGCCCCGCCATTTTAGAGCTCGTCAAAAATCGTCAGAAATCCGACGGATGTCTGTGAGCAGTGATGCATCTTCGGCTGTGGAAAACAAAGCCCATCAGGATGGCAATCACGAATTCGGGATGTCCAGTGAGTCAGAGTTGGACACACCCACAAAGCACGATATTAAGAAAGAAATTAAGGTCGAAGGTGTAAAGTTGGAGCGCCTGGAGACAAACAGTAACGACAATAAAGACCTGGATAACCGTTTAGGAGTGAATACCATTAAGCGGCGGAAGAGCGATGATGGTAGCATGTGCAGCAGTATGCACGAAAGTGTAGATGTTTCCGAGGCGAACGTAACCTTACCTAGAAAGAAGAATACCATTCGAACACAGCTGGGGCACCAAATTCTCAGCTCATCAACGAAAGTCCTGAAGAAGCCTCAGTATGTGGTCAGACCAGGACAGTTGCACAATCAATCGCAGCACGCTGCAGTTAATTTAGCTCTTGATCCGACTGTTCTTAAGGCTGTATTTAGGTTTTTGCCACCAGAAACCCTTGTGACTTGTTCAATGGTTTGCAAGGCCTGGTCAAATGTCTCTGTTGATCCAACACTTTGGAAGTGTATGAATTGTGCTGAGCACAAACTTTCCGCTTCTCTGCTAACTGCTATTGTTCGTAGACAGCCAGAACATCTTATTCTGGATTGGACACAAATAGCAAAAAGGCAACTTGCTTGGGTGATTGCCCGTCTTCCAGGATTGAAAAACTTAAGTCTACAAAATTGCCCAATTCAGGCGATTCTGGCATTGCATACATGCCTCTGCCCCCCACTTCAAGTTCTAGATTTAAGCTTTGTTCGCGGCTTGAATGATTCTGCCATTCGGGAGATTCTTTCGCCGCCGAAAGACTCACGTCCTGGTCTCACTGATTCTAAGTCACGCTTAAGAAACTTAAAAACGCTTAAAATCGCAGGTACAGATATATCCGATGTAGCCCTACGCTACATCACCCAAGGCTTACCATCTTTAATCCACTTAGACTTATCATCGTGTCAACGAATTACGGATGCCGGTGTTGCGCAAATTGGTACATGCCAGAGTGCTATAAATACCCTCGTTGAATTGAATCTAAGTAGCTGCCGCCTTGTGACCGAGCTTTCTTTGGATTATCTAAGTAAATGCGAGCAATTAACATGGCTTGATCTAAGGCATGTACCCCAGGTATCTACGCAAGCTGTGATCAAATTTGCTGCTAAGTCTAAGCACAATTTACAAGTTAAAGACATTAAGCTAGTTGTTAAACGAAAGCAGAGTTAATTAATTAACGATAGTCAGTAGAACCTTACAATTTAAGCTGTTGACCCTTACTAGGTGTACGTTTGCGGCAGTGAAACCGGCTACCTTTCTATAAATCAAATCGAAGCAGCGATGAAGGGGTGCGTGATCTTCGTCTTCGCGCTTCACCGATATGTGTAAAAGTGGTACCTCCGTGATTTAGTCGGTTTTTGGCTGTACCCCGATGATTGTAAATCAAGTAGCAGTTCTTACCTTCCGGTGTCTTTCATACAAACTGTCTTTGGGGTGTGCGCGTAATGTGCAGACTCCGCTATTGCTCCTTAGAAGCACTCAAAGCAACAGACGATCTGCGTCATACATGTTTTGATTTTTTCAAATCCTCGCTTATTAAAATTTTGTGCAATTTAGTCTCTATTCCCCCCCGCCACTGTGTGGGCATTAAATGGGTTTTGTGTAATTCTTTCTATGTACACAATTTTGCAATAGCTAGCTATTGCAAGCAGATTAGCGTTTCTGACACGTAATTAAAATTAGTTTCTCTTTTGCTTTCGCTGTATCCACTTAGGGATACGAGTGTACGTTTCTTTCTTGATAGCGTTACTGAGCTTAAGTAAGAATTAAAATATGATTCAATGTATTTAGTAATTACCAAAGATGTTTTAACAACTTGTTGAATTTTGTCAACGCTCTAAAGTAAACTGTACCATATTTAAGAACGAGCAAAATTAGATTTTTAGGTATCGTTAAGACTAACTGACTTGTAAAAATATGAAATAAATATGTTTTATAAGTTAGACATTGTAGTTTACATTTTTGTTTGTCTATAAGCACTTTTTTTTAAATCAAGGAGCGTTTCTCTAGTGAGCCTGCTGGTAGTTTGGTTCATAGTTCAGTTTCTTTTATCGGTTACCATAAAACTGGAAATTACTGAGCAATGCATAGAAATATAAACTAAAGACGGAATGGCCGTAAGCCAGGATTGACACTACATTTCCTGATGTGTTCGAAATTGCTGTGTTAGCAGTGGTTCGCCAGTGCAGGTGTAAATAAGAGGGCATTTCAAAAAGTAATAATAATAACAACTTTGCAAAATAATTCCAACAATGTCGACAACAAATGAAATAAAATCATAGAAAATTTAAACACGTATTTATAAAATTAAATTCTAAAATTCCTGACATAAACCCGATACCCCTCCGGATATTCACTTTGCACGCCACCATTCATGCGATAAGCTACCCTGTTTTTGCGGTATGTAAACAAACCAGCGAAGTAAAAAACATAACTATTTTCTCAATTTGCCGAAATCTTAGAAATTGTGTGAAATTCAATTGTATAAAGTGGGGTAATTTCACGTTTGCATTCCTTTTAAGGGACTTAAGACACAAAACCAATTATTTAATCATTTTCGGTGTAATAACTTGATGGGTTTATGTCATTAAAAGTTAATGGTGTGAGCAAGAGAGATCGAGAAGTGCACCATTTTAATATAGGCACTTTGTATGGGACGAGAGGTCCCTTTCTATATGTTAGTGATCAGCACTATTTAGCAGGCGTTAAAGTTGACATTGAATTGAAATGGAACAAGTAGTTACAAAGAAAAAAAATATAAACAAGGGAAAACAATTAAAATATGACACATGAAACATCAAATGAAATGGCGCTACTATGATGGAAAAACTTTTAAATCACTAATACTAATTCCCGAGATTTTGGGGAGAAAGAAACATGGTATTAGTTTATATTTCTATGGAGCAATGCTTCCTGATACAGAGTTAAATTAAATTTTCTTAGAATCAAAATGTTGTGCTATATTCTTTGCACAAACTAACTAAAATAAAATTTCTTTTTATGCCATAATAATAATATGTAATTTGTCTATGACTTTCCTGAGCGTTATTTTTATTTCAACGTTTAAAAAGAAACAAATAAGTCGATATCTAATATTTTGCAATGTAAGCCTACCGCTGTTTCTTGAAAAAGGACTCTGGCACGACTTATCTTCGTTGACAGTTCGTATTGCCAAATTGACAGTCCGTCGTGTTTTTGTGATCCTCATTGTTGTCCGACGATTTCCGGCAGCAAAAGTTAAATTATTTTGTGCGTGAAAATGTTTTAATAAATATGTAAATGTCTTTTATCTACATAATCAACCATTAGGCGCTCCCTTGTGGGCAAGAACATAAAGAAATCTCCAAATTGCATGGCGAATATGATTCTGGATTTTACAATTACCCGACGCTTATTGCTTGTTGTTTTTCTTTTAGTCGTGATATTATTTCTAAAAACCATTTTTAACTGATCGCTGTGAAATGAGCAACAGACGAGTTTCATACTTTTATAATCCGGACGTAGGAAATTTCCACTACGGGCCGGGCCACCCGATGAAGCCGCACCGCCTTTCGGTTACTCACAGTTTGGTAATGAATTACGGGCTGCACAAGAAAATGAAGATATACAGACCTTACAAGTGGGTGGTAGTTTTTGAAGCATTCAAAGGCTTTATTTTAATGCATTTTCAATAATACAGGGCCAGTGCACAAGATATGTTGAGGTTCCACAGCGAGGAGTACATCGAATTTCTCCAGCAGGTTACTCCGCAGAATATCCAATGCAACTGTAAGATTCTTTTTTTGTAGCGTTTTACTAGATTAATATTGCTTTTTTTGCAGCTGTGGGCTACACTAAATATTTGTCCCACTTTAGCGTAGGAGAGGATTGTCCGGTTTTTGATGGTCTCTTCGAGTTTTGCGCAATGTACACAGGCGCTTCCTTAGAGGGGGCCCAAAAGCTTAATCACAATCACAGTGATATTTGTATCAACTGGTCTGGAGGGCTTCATCATGCCAAGAAGTTTGAGGCTTCGGGTGAGGCTGCCAGAGTCATAATTTTTGGAAAATACTAAAGAAATTCTTCCGCAGGGTTCTGTTATGTAAATGACATTGTAATAGGAATACTTGAGCTGCTGAAATATCATCCGCGGGTCCTGTACATTGACATAGACGTCCACCACGGCGACGGGGTGCAGGAGGCGTTTTACTTAACCGATAGGGTGATGACGGTGTCCTTCCACAAATACGGCAACTGGTTCTTCCCGGGCACAGGTGATATGTACGAGATTGGGGCAGAATCCGGGAGATATTACAGCGTCAACGTTCCTCTGAAGGAGGGGATCGATGACCAAAGCTACTACCAGGTCTTTAAGCCGATCATTTCGCATGTGATGGACTTCTACAGGCCGACAGCTATTGTACTCCAGTGCGGGGCTGACTCTCTGGCAGGGGACAGACTCGGCTGCTTTTCGCTGAGTACAAAAGGTCATGGGGAGTGCGTGAAATTCGTGAAGGAACTCAATGTTCCAACGTTAGTCGTCGGCGGGGGTGGGTACACCCTCCGTAACGTGGCACGGTGCTGGACGTATGAGACTTCCCTTCTGGTGGACGAGTCCATCTCAAACGAGCTGCCACTCACAGACTACTTGGAATTTTTCGCTCCCGACTTCACCCTACATCCGGACATCGGATCCCGCCAAGAAAATGCCAATACAAAGCAGTACCTGGAGCTTATTGTGAAGCACGTGTATGAAAATCTGAAAATGTGCCAGCATGCGCCCAGTGTTCAGATGTTCAATATACCCGAGGATGCGGTCGAGCCGGAAGAGAACCGTCAAAAGGAGGAGTCTGATCCGGACATTCGGGTCAGCCAATCGGATGAGGACAGGATGGTTGAGTCGAAGGGCGAATTTTTTGATGGCGAACAGGATAATGATAAGACAGAAACTGAGAATTAAGCTAAAATATAGGTTTTAAAGAATGTAATGTAATGAACAAATCTAGTTTTAATCTCCGCCCTCTGCTCTCGCTTTACCTTTATCCTGAAGTTTTTTTTTTTAATAAGATTTTATTTCATCTGCTCCCAATGCTACTTAACTCCGGCGAGGCGCCTGTAGCTAAGAAAATTTAGTTAAAGCTAATATTAAAAGTAGGGTAAAGTGGTCAACAGTGAATTAGTAATTATTGTCGAATTGTTGTGGTTTTTTTTCTGTAGATGCTTTGGTTACTATAGTTTCAAAAAGTGATGGATTGCTGGGAAATATACAAAAAGAAGTAGTTATAATTTTTGTTTTCAAAATAAATGGCATTTGATCCACTGTGGAACAGGGATGGTACACAATGAATCATCATATGGTACACACTGGGTTAAATAGGTATAGCATGTATCAAAACTACGATTTCCAATAAAATGTAGTCACGGTATATAACAAGGAAAAAAGTAGTCTTTATTCTCATAATTAACATGCAGAACATACAGAAATGAAAATGAATCAACTTCATTTATTCTTCTGTATGTTTGCCTTACTTTTATTTTCAGGGTCATCTTTCTGCCCATTCTGTAGAATAAAACGCTATAATTATATGATGAATTTGCAAACCGCTGATATTATTGCAAGACTTGGCCTATGATATATGGTGAATCATAATCCATTGTATACCACGAAAGATATGATCCAGTGTGAATCACACTGCCGTTTTGAATTCAACGTGATATTCTAACCATATAGTTTAGCTTAAGATCACAATTTTACCGGTATAGCATGGCCTAATAACCACTTTAAACAAATAAACAAAGATCTATTACGTTAGTTCAAAACTTATGGAATTATGTTTAAAGTTGTACTCACGCTTTTATTTTTCCAGAACATTAAAATTACATAAAACCTCCTACCACGTCTAATTATCAGCGCAGTCAGGGAAGTATTGGCATACGGGACGCGTATAATTAACGCATTATTATGTGTTTATTTGTTTTTATAAAATAACTAGATGTTACCGTAGTTATATTAGTGATTCAGTGCGATCCATTGATCCACTGATGACCACTTTCCCCTACTCGCAGAAATGAAGATGCTGCACTAAAATTATTGTTAGTGCGATAACATCGTAGCTTTAAAGCGTTTTTAATAAAAATATTAGTGAACATCATGAACATTGGGATCCAGGGACGAAAAATGTATATAATATCAAAAAATATATTTTGGGACTGATTACCTTACTTTCTTAAAGCAGTTATTAAATCAATTAAAATATTTGGGTAGATAATGCCATATTTACTAATTGATAATAAATATTTCAACCAAAAACTTTTCGGTGAGATAATTTCGAAAAAACTCAAGTTCGTGTATTTTTAGTTAAAATAGTGGTGGTTCCGGAAGAGCGCTGGTACAAGTTTTCTTAAGTAACGAAACTACTCATCAAACTCGATTCGATTCTCGAAATATTAGTTATATTTTTTGGATTTTACACATTTTATTCTTTCTGTTCGTATAGTAAATTCGTTTTGAGCGTTTGTTCTAATTGGAAGAGAATAAAAATGTGGCAATAAAGAGAATTCTAGTAAAATATTTCAATTAATATTATTAATGCTGCTTTCCACGTAACACATTTATCGATTCTCGCCGTCGGCCATCTTGACGAAAAATGAAGGGAAAAAATCAAGTTTTCGATATTATATTCGATAAAATATTCAGTCCTTCGTCGGTTTTTCAGAAGTGGAGAGGTGCGGCCATATTGATTAGTGTGTTTGGAGCGGTGTTCTATTCCGTAGGCGTTATTTTTTATACAGGAAGGCACAAGAGCAGTTTTGTGTGTGATTTTATAAAATTAAACCTCACTCGGGGAATTTTACTATAATTTGATCAAGTTTATTGAATCGAATCGTAAAAAACAGCAAAAATGTCCGAACGCGAGAATAATGTATATAAAGCGAAATTGGCCGAACAAGCCGAGCGCTATGATGGTGAGTTGAAATTTTATCGTTTTTGTGTCTTGAGAGCCGCACATTTCTGAAAGAAGTTATAACGGTGGCGGCGGGCGGGTGCCTCAACTCTGGCTGCAACAGGGGCACTTGCATATTACTTTTTTTTTTTTCTTTCCTCGTTGCGGATTTTCCGGCAGGCAGAGAATTTCCCGGATCGACTCGGACACGTAATGGGCTCTCCATGAAGCCGTTCTCGGAAAACGAGCGGATCTTCGGAGGATTTTTCCACTGCGGGTGCCGGCTTTTGCGCAAAAAAAAATTTTTTGGGCTAGCTCGTGGCGTGCGAAAGATGGGGCGGCGCATCTTGAATTTAATAAGAATGTCGCCGATGTGACGTATTCGCACATCGTAAAATGTCCTGATTTCTTACGGTGTGCCGCCTTTTCAGTTAATTCAAAGAGAAAAAAAGCTGAAAAAATCAATGACCGGATCAATAAAATTTCTAGGAGAGCGGGCAGTGTGAGGGGAAGCAGCCAGCGCACTTTAAATCGCGAATAAATGTTCCTTTTGTTACTCACGCTCACCCATACAATACAGGCGGGCGGTTGGGCGAGTGTGAGTGAGTGACGTTCCAGCATACGTCGATATTTGGGCAGACGCAGAGGGCACTTAACACGCACACTAGGCCGCGCGCACGCACACACCCGTGCCGCAGTTTCCAAGTTCCTACACAGAGGGGCCCGCGTGTGCGGACGGGGCGGCCGCGTGTGTGGGTCGGGTACTGACAAGGGGATGCCGCCTGCCGCCACCGAGTTTAGTCATCGCAGTTATCGATGAGTAGTACGACGGCGTATGCGGTCCCAAGGAAAAGAAACGGTAACACCAACACCAGGGCGACGCGCGGCAATGGCAGAAAAACGAGTGGAGGAAAAAAGACGAGGCTTTCTCGTCGTGGAGTTGGACATTCCTTGGAATTTATACGACTCCCCGACCGGCAGATTTATTTTGTCGGCCAGTGCTGGACGGGTGGCGGCGGGTCGGTCCGCCACCGCCGCTGGCTGCCTGCGCTCAAAATTGCAAATAGCAACGAACTGGGAATTTTTAATTTATCTGAATGCGGGCTCTGCGGCAGCGGTGGTTGTAGTTTTTCGGTAGCGGGCCAGCCCAAGTGAAAGCTGAGCAAGTAGCGCCCTCCAGGGGCTGTTTAATCAATCGCATAGCCACCAACTGGAGCGGGGGTAGTGGGCGACTTGCCGACTTCTCTTGAGTTCGCAAACCTCATTAAATATTTATCCTCGCCCTGTGCACTCGAAGGAGTCTGCTCCTGAAAAATTTCGGGAGGACGCTCCCGTTTCGAGCTGTCAGTCGCATAGTAACAGCAGACCGCGACCACGAGGCAAAAAACTGATTGGATGATGAGTTATCTCGTCCCGGTCTTATGTCTCCTGACTTTTTAACGATTTTCTAACTTTCCTCTGCCTTTGTCCATACTACGACTGCAGGACTCGTGTCGTGTCCTCTCATATCTCAACCGGAGTACTACACGATGCCGCAAAACCTTTAAAAGTACTCTAGTTTGCGATTGCAGCATTGTGGAGCACGACATGAGGCTTGCTTAATAAAAAGGTCGTCCTTAGAGCGATGTTTCCTTTTAACGATAGGGAAAGTAGGACTCGCCCTCTGCGCTTCGGCGGAGAGCTCCTCTGGGATTGCTTGAATACTTTAATGCAATTGATGGGCTTAAACTGAATATTGGTAGAGATGTGTGCTAGGTAATTTTTCCGCAAAAACAAGATTGTAATAACAGTCCATTGAAGTGTACACCGCCCAAACAATAAAATTGCCTCCGAGTTAAAAATTATTGATTTGTAAAGGGTAACAAAATAAAACAGAATGGCGCATCTCAGAGATGCACACCTGAACTGAGTACGGGTGCTTTTCAACGAGATAAGTGGACTATCTCGTACTGGCGATCTATTAGAAAGAAAAAAATTCACCCTAACCAGACATGACATCATTTTTCTTCGTGACCTATTTTTATAAAAACCTTGTTCCAGAAGCTGTTCCCAAGTTAAAAATAGAGAAACCTTTGCGGCATTTCCTAAGTCAACATAAAAATTGTTTGAAAATTACATACCTACCTACTTAATAAAAATTTGAAGTAATAAATTATTACGGCTAAGGATTTTCCTTTGTTTTCTTAAATTAAGCTGCTTGAAAAATTGTATATGTCCCGTCCCACTCATAAAATACACATTTTTTCTACAGTTTCTTTCAAAAATTTTCCACAGTTGATTCAAATGACGAAAAGAATTTGTTAATAATCAATATTGAAATCATCTTCAAAATGATGCTGAATTTGGACTCTTGTTTCCCTTTTATTCTTATATATATTTTGAAAAATGTTTAATGTTTATATTATGTATTTAGATAAATTTTTTTTACACCATTCGACTACAAAAGACAACGAAAAAATGAATTCAATTTATTATTTGACGACGTAGTTAACGTTAAACAGTATTTTATGACCTCTTTCAATGAAAATCCGAGTTAGAAGTTATGTGATTACACTTACTAAGTTATACTAGCCTAGAAGTCAGTCAACTTTGTTATATTCGACCTCTTGCTTGCGGGATAACTGCGAGTCAAATTTCTTAGAAGAATCGTTGCACGCAATTCAGCTGCAAGAAGTCGTGTCGAATGAGGTTGTCGCGACTTCTAGAAAGAGACTCCCATAGCCTAATTAGTAAACTGAATCCGCTTGAATCTTAGCTGGATAAAATACGTTCAACGCTCTACTGAAAGCATCGATGTAACGTGGAACAATTATTGTTCAAACAATCGAGCAAATCTCTCGAGCAAATATTAGTACTTTTCCAAGTACGAAATAAATGAATTCTGTGCATCCGTAGATAAGGTGATTGTTATTTAACCAAATGGGCAATCACATGTGTAAAATTTTAACCTTAGAGTCGTTCTGTATCGCCTTAAATCAGATCAGATGCTCCAGGTGTATTGCTTTTGATAAGAATACAACTTTAAAAAAGTGGTCTATCGTGTGACACTGAGTAATGAAATTGCGCGAAACGTACCTGTGAGGTGCTGGCCTACTCATTCGTATACTATTTCTCACTGCGCCTATTAAGGTGAATGAATTGAGCACGTTTGAAATAAAAAATCGAATTTGTAATGTGCCAAGAGCAATTCATTCTCGAGCGATGAAAATTGCTTTCGATTTTTGCAATGCAGCATAATCTTGGACTAAAATGCGAAAATTCACGCAATTTGTCGCTTTGAATTTTAATTGCGACAATTGCAAGGTCTCTCGCGGCAATAAGTGTTCATTTAGAGAGCTCTTTTTATTTATTTTTTGGTAGCTGAGCCTCCCTTTTACCAATACGCGCTGTGGCCTCTTTGTCAATTTTTTTCTTCTACTTGAATTGGTCGTGAACACTTTCCAGCTATGGTCTATGAACTTCATCGCGGCTTCCGCACAATTTTCATGTACGTAGTTTCGAACGTGAGTGGTGGTTTGGACTAAATTCATGAACCTGCCGCTCATAATTTTTTCTTTTGTATCATCGTGGGTGTTGGCTTGTCGCTTATCTTTATTAGTATGAATTCTCCGCTTACTTGGGTATCTTCATTTGGAAAGGCATATTTTATTCAGCAAGGTAGGCATAATTTGACTTAAAAAATGAAATTTTTGCTATATGCGTTGCTGTGGTTAGATGTTTGGAAATTCGATATGTTTTATGTTTATTCCTCCATCGTCGTATTGGACATGGGCATCGAACGAGGTTTTCACTGACCACTGTTATTAGTCATAAGTTAGGAAAAGCTTTTTGGATGACTAATTCCTCGCCAGTGGCTGCGGTCTGTTGCTAATTAGGTTAATGCGTCCGTACAGCTATTTTCGAATGCATTAAATATATATATCAATTGACAAATTATAGAGGATATCACGCGAGATATTTTATTTTTTAGTCACTTGCACCATCTGCGCAGGTTTTTATTTTGAAACGAAAAAAGAGTTCTATCATAAGGGCTATATCATGAATCAATCTCAGCAAATCAATGTTCCCATTTTTTAATTGAAAGGCGTAGCTTCCGGGTTTTTGTTTTTTAACTTTTAAGAAATTCAAAGGTTGAATTGAAAAGGATGTCAAAATATATTAGACCATCTTTGGAACAACTTTGAATATATTTGTGTAGCTATTCTCCCAAATAATTCAATGTTCACATTGCGGAAATCAATCAATATGGATATCTCACGATAATAAGCACGCAATTGTTGAAAGCTTGGAATGTGCACTACTCAGTGAACCTTAATCTTTTGTTCAAAGTATGTATCTGGTTAGTTAAAAGGGAATTAATTTGATTAATTAATCTTGATTCACTCATGTATGAGATTTGCTTTGCGTTGGTCCTCACAAAATACAATGTTGCTGTGTTGAACCCTGATAACATTGCTCAAGTATTACACCACTGGGTGGTGGTGATCCCGCCCATTCTTCTTTATATTAAATTGAAAATTGTTTCACCCAGTTGAAAGTTTAGACGTAAATTGGAACGTAAAATCCATGGTTACGGTAGATTAGTAACCCCCCAACCACAACAATAGAACATATGCTTATTAGCTTATTCTGTAAGCCTATAACTTTATTTTGAAAAATACTAAAACTAAATTTTCATTCGATCTTTTTATATTTTGAATGAATTTAATGAAAACATTTTTGAATTTTTTTATTGTATTAATAAATTGCTTAATATAATTATATTATAAATACAATGACTATCAGTGATTTTAATTAAAGTTAGTTTTATGACTTGAATTTGATGGAACTCATAAATAAAGTGAGTAAGATATTGCTGATTTTAGGATGGCAAATAAACAAGTCAGGATCTAACTTAATCTCCTGTGAGATACTTAACAATATTAAAGTAGTTTTATTACACACAAAGGTAGTATTGTTTTATACACGAGTTGCAATAATGAACTATAAGCCACCTAAATAGAAAATTTGTTCAAAATAGACGACGTGTGACGAGATGACAGTATCTTCTAGCTTAGAAATTGATTGTAAAAGGGAAATTGCTTTTGAAATGAAAATTTCGGGGACGGGACTAATGCGGCTCGCGAAATAGAGCTATTTCAGATCATTCAAAGATTCCAAAGCCATTCCGGCTAACGCCCCGGTGACTACGACCATTCGCGACATGCCCCAAAACGGAACGTTTATTCAGACAAAAGCACCAATAAATCTAATTAAACACGTCTTTTGTGCAAATTCTTTGATATTATTAAAAGCGAGCCCGCAAAGCTCTTTGATAAGCTCGTAAATGTATTGTGAATATTGCCATTAATATCCTGAAGTTTTCCTGTCGCTCAGCATATCCTGCCGGTACGACACATCAGACATCGTACGCAAAATTTATTTTTGGTAATCGCCGTGGGAGTAAAGCATGTATTAAAGGGGAATTATGAAATTTAACGATCAGATTTAATGCAGGGTCTCGTAAAATTTTAGCGAAGGTATAGGTAACCAAGTTGGCGCCCGTAAATCGTTTCGTTGTACTCCACCTCTCTGCTTGAAAAGGCGACGGTATTGAATTGGCAATGTTTTAGGAAAATAATTGTTTACACGTTGTGTATACACACATGCGTGGTTGGTTTTCACGCGGGAATACCGAAAACGCACAAAGTGTACGGGGAACGACAATCTACAAATTTCTGTGTGCACTCACGCAAAATATTGATTTTCAGGCCAGGCAGGCGAACGCCAGCCATTAGGAGGTTAGACTGATCCGCTTCGTTAGACTTCTCTCGAATTTGTCCAAAAGTTCTCGGCTAATTCAATATCATTTAATTTCCTTTCTCACTTTACGTTAAAATGGTTTTTTTTGTTGTTCTTCTCTTTCAAATTTGGGCACTCCACCCCCAATAAATGGCTCTGCTCCTCTTTTATTGTTTGCTGTTTTGTGCTGAGCTGGAGCAATCTAGAACCGTCGTCTAGCTGGCAACAAGAATTCGTTGGGTGCGTAAAAGGGGACAATTTTTATTATCGAAATTTACGAGGAATTTGAACTCAATTAGAATGAATAATTATCTGAACCTAGAGGGCTTTGTCATACTTTTGCTTCATTAATTCAGGTGAACATGTAAAACCTTAATTGATTTTTACTTGATGGAACTTCAATTTTCGAGGTAGTCAACAGTGGGATGGATGATGCTGTTTTTCTCGTTCGTTGGGTCAAAAGGTGCGTTCTCTGATGTTTAGGTCATGATTTTTGCAACGCCCCTGCTTCGTCGTCCATTTGGAAGTTTCGACCTCGCAAATGAGACACGAAATCACAGTTGCGAAAAAAAAATGTGAAAGAAGCCAGGAAAGTTCTCGTGAATGGAATATTAATGGAGGGAATTGCAATGAGAGGGTAGTTTTATTCAAGAAAAGAAACTTATTAAAATAATTGTAGCAGTTCGGCTGGATTAAGTGCGGGCAAAGTTTCTTAATTAACTCGAAGCATCGGGGTTATGTCCGTTTAATTTTTCCACGTCGGTCCCTTCTCTCCCCAAACGGTGATAAACTGCCCCATTTTCTTGAACTCCTTTTCTCGGTTCTTAAACAATATCATCTAGAATCAATTTTCATGCAACGATTTAACAATTGTTCACTTGTTTGCCTTTACAGAAATGGTCGAGGCAATGAAGAAGGTCGCATCCATGGATGTTGAACTTACAGTCGAGGAAAGAAATCTTCTATCTGTGGCCTACAAAAACGTCATCGGTGCCCGACGAGCTTCTTGGAGGATAATAACTTCCATTGAACAAAAGGAGGAAAACAAAGTAAGCTCGCGACACTGGTTGATATCTTTTTAATTTAAATTTTGAAGAAAGTTTCATTCAAGTTTTGCAATTTCACAAATATCCTAAAATGTAATTTTCTTTTCTTTAAATTAAGGGAGCCGAGGAGAAGCTCGAAATGATCAAGAACTACCGCGGTCAAGTAGAAAAAGAATTACGTGATATTTGCTCTGACATTCTGAATGTTTTGGAAAAGCACCTAATTCCATGTGCCACAACAGGCGAAAGTAAAGTATTTTACTATAAAATGAAAGGTGACTACCATCGCTATTTGGCTGAATTCGCAACCGGAGCCGATAGGAAAGAAGCAGCAGAAAATTCCTTAGTTGCTTACAAAGCTGCGAGTGATATTGCTATGACTGATCTTCCACCTACGCATCCAATCCGGTTGGGATTAGCATTGAATTTCTCTGTAAGTGCACAAAACCCCAATAAAACCCAAATAATTGATGATTAACTACCATTTTTTTTTTTGTTGGTACATTACAGGTATTTTATTATGAAATTTTGAACTCCCCTGATCGTGCCTGCCGATTAGCGAAAGCTGCATTTGATGACGCAATCGCTGAGCTGGACACACTTAGCGAAGAAAGCTATAAAGATTCGACGCTTATTATGCAACTGCTGAGGGATAATCTTACACTGTGGACGTCTGATATGCAAGCTGACGGTAAGTAATGGGTGTAATGAAACTTGTGGCTAGTACTGCGTACTTCCTAATGAATAATTAGGCAAATAAGCTTTTGCTTTTGCTTTTATTATTTGATTGGTCACGTCCGGGAGAGTTGCTTAGAATAATAAAAATAAAGTGAGGATTAATGAAATTTTGAGATGCGGCATTTATGTATATAAAATTAAATAAATGTTTATATTCTATATACAGTGATGGACAAAATAATAGGTACAAAAGCTAAACATTCAAAATCTGATCTGGCAATCCCTTCAATGGACGAGTTAAAATAAATAAATCTTTGTACATTGAGTACATTTAGTATAGTTTATAGTACATAGTATACTAACAAAAATTAAAATATATTGTTATTTATATGTTATTCTGAATTTATAACCATTATTTCTTAGTTTATTTTTCATTTGTACCTGTTGTTTCTTCCGCTTCTGTATAAACCATGAAATTTAGTAATGAAGCAAGTTGAATACATTGTGGTGGTAAATTTACTTGTTTTGTTTTACAATATCTATTATAATTCTTATCAGAGTTTGATTGTACTGCATGTACAATTAGCTAAGAAGTCAGGTCGGTTCGAGTGCCTAAATCTCACAATAGGCGATAATGCGTTAAAATTTGACTCTTGTCTGTAATTAGTGCCTATCACTTATTGCATATCTCATGAGCTTCCATAGTCGGTTGTGCAAATTTTCTGTTATCGCTTGTTCTTTTAAAGTGCCTCTGCAACACGGCATAAATATTCAAACAATAAGCTTTAAAAAGGTGACTGCTAGAATTTTTGGGATGAATGCTATAATGCAAGTTTTATATCGAACGAATTCGTCAGTGCTATAATCCGACATTAAGTGTAATACCGGTAATCGGACTAATTATTTTTATTTACTTTTGCAGGTGAGGGCGAACAGAAAGAACAAATTCAGGATGTCGAAGACCAAGACGTGTCGTAATTTAAGTAAAGTGTATGTGTGAAAATTTAAAAACAAGAACTTATTATTAAGAAAATAACTAAGTAAAGAAAAGAAAGATGAAAGAAAAACATATACATATAAGGTTAAAGTAAATTATAAGTGTATTGTTTCGTCTTTACATTAAAAAAATTGAAAACAGTAAGGTTTAGAAATCTTTTGAAAGTACTAAACAAAACACGAGAAAAAGAAATATGAGAAGAAAATTAAATCATTCACACACACAAACACGCAAATATACACACACTCAAACATTTAGCAAGAACATTCAGCCACACAGCGTACATGAACAACATTTTCCAACATAAGCAACCAGATACATCATAACAACGTCGTTTTCTGTATTATTTGAATTTTCTCCCAGATAGAAGATTAGGCAAAGAAACAATTGTCGCATTATTTTCTAGAGAGTATAAATACTTGAATGCAAAGAAAAAGCAAATAAAAAAAAAAATTAAAAAAAATTAATTTAGGTCTGTCGTATAATTGCATAGCTATTTTCTGCACATTCTTAAGTGTCGTGGTCTCTTGTAAGGCAGTTAATAAGATATAATGAAAAAATAATCGCTTGTCAAAATTACCGGAAAGTTCTTAGATGGTGGGCATGTGGCTCCCCTCCCCTGTGGGTGGAGAACCATTGGCCTGTCTGATCTTCTGAAAATTTTTATACGAACAAAAACTAAAATTCACAACACTCCTCATTTGGTTTTGAAAGACTTTCCTCTTTATGTTTTTTTATGAAGGCAATTTTTATATATTACACCTAAAGTATATAAAAATTTTACTAACCGTAAGATATAAATAGCAAAAAATATACTTAAGAAATGCAACAAAATATAAAAATATTGTATTTGTTCGTAATAAGGTACAATGAATTATATTTATATTAATAATACGATTCAAGTGAGAAAGTAAATGTCACAGTAGTCATTTTGCCGTCGCGATGCATTTATATATATTGAAGGAAATACATAGAGTAAAATAGAGAAAATAAAAAAACAAGTGAAACGAAATTTTTCAGATGTAATACTTCCGTCAGTTCATGTGCTTTCGCCTCCTCAGTTCAGCGCCGTTACGACATCGTTAATAAAAATCGCTGTAAAAATAACTCCATTCCGTTCTCTGTATTCTGTTTACGTTTTAATTTCAATTAATGTAGAGTACGTTTAATGCGCGTTACTTATAAGCACAAGTTTACATTATTATTTTCTGTTTTTTTATGTTTTACATGGTAGCATCATCGTCGTCGTTGCATTTGAGACATTTGTGCCCCTTCCTCGCTCTGCATAAGAAATATGAAAGTTTTGTTCCTTGACCTCCATCATTATTATTATTATTATTACTCTCTCCCAATAATTTTTTAGCAGCTTTAAATTGAAAGTATTTTATGAGAAATTATCGAAGTAAAGATACTAAAAATTCAAAATAAATTATGTGACCAACACAAGACATTTTTTGATTGATTAGACAAAGCTCACAATATTTTTCGTTGTTTCTGTGTTTTTACATCATTTGTGGAAGCTTAAAGACTTTTCTACTTCGTAAATAAATGGTATACTGTTTATATTAGATAACATTGTTGTTTGGGGGACTTTCATTTACATCATGTCCTTTTTAAACACTCCTAATGTTGGGCTTGTTTGGAAGTTAATTTTTTTGTGGAATGAAATCGCACATTCTTCACAACAGCCGTTTTTAATGTTGCTTGCCAATTTGCCCGAAAAATATATCGGTTTCAGAATTAATATTGGAGTTTACTGTTTGGGTAGCATACCTTTGATTTCTGGCTATTGCAGCACAGAAGAAAAGGTTCGTTGTTTAGTTTTTAGCGGACAGAAACCACCAGACTGCGATGGAGTTGTGTAATTTGGCTTCAGTTTTGTCGGGCATCGAAATCACCGGTGGATAATTTGTTATGTTCAACCCTATTTTTTGAAATGTAGGAAATTTAAAAGCAGCCTGGCATTTTTCGAGATTTTAATCTGTGGTAATTTCACTCTTGATATTGGCTTGCTTTTTAAAAATGTAAAACATGAAATAATTATTTCTAACTCGGATTTTAGGTAAGTTCGTTGTTGAAAATAACTTTGTCAGTTTCAATTAAATTTAGATCTTACTTTACCAGTTTTAAAGCTATTTCAGGATTAAAATAAATTGAATTGAAAATTGAAATAAGATGTAACTATAAAATAATAAAATTTAAATAAAATATGTATGGCTATATTCATTACATGATGAAATATTTTTCCTTTAAAATCTAGGGGTCGCACAATTTATTAATTTTAATAATGGATTATGTTATAGGTGCAAAATAATTGTGGTGGCTTTTGATGGCATCAGCTTTTTAGGTTTTCCCTTGAAATTTGTTTTAATATTTGACCGTGCATAAATTCAATGAGATTTTTTTTTCCGAATTGATTTAGTAAAATACCACTGCTAAGTAAAAAGTAAGGCATACTTTATATAATTTAATTTATTAATGATGTAGCTAGCCATCGAACTTATTAAAAGTGGATGATCTTAATTTATGTTGATATATGAAATATTTATTAAAGGGTTCTAATAATAATTTGGTCGGTCTGTGGGGAAATGCAAACAAATTTGTAATCTCTAAATGATATTTATTTCTTTAAAGCCTTTTATATCACTACTCAGAATATTGTAATTTAGACTTCATGCGTGCGATCAACTCCTCCATCCTCTGGTTGTAAAGGGGGTTGCACGCTCGCCCTTTTGCGTCCTCGACATATTTGAGAATTTTTTTCTTAAAAAAACAAAAAAACCAACTTTAGATTTAATCGTGTTAGGAGTAAAAACAAATTTTTGAATAATTTCGATTCGTCTTGATAAAGTGAAAATTTCTCGACGTACCGGTAGTCTAGGATCAACATTTGATTCAATTTTAAGCGCTAAATTCCATAAATTTCCAGCAAGTGAAAGCATTTTATCTTTCGTAAGGTCCGCGTACATCACAATCCTCGTAAAGAGCTCCAGGGCTAAGTTTGATTGCAGTCTCAACTGATTGGCGTCTCCTAAAGATTTGAGCTGGACCAGTAACTGGTCAACAACTTGGGAGCACATCGAGTTCACCTCGGCTATGAATTTTGTATCAGCGCCATACAATTCATCATTTGATACGACTGTTTGAGACATTTTGGTGAACATGATTTATTTAATTCGCTTCACTTACCATTCGGAATGTGATAAGGGAAAACTTCAAGGCTCTCGACGTAAAGCATGTCCAGCGTGTGCAAGTAGACAATCGAAGGTCCAGAGCTGTGCAGATCGAAGGGGTACTTCTTAAGAACATCAATGAGAAGGCGGACTAAATAAAGCACCCCTTGATCTGGACTGTCCTGAAAGAGGAAACAAACAAGATTTTCGCGAATTTAATTAAGGAAAGAATACGATATATTAGTGAATTCAATTCAGCTATTACGAACGAAACTAGATAACACAGGGGACCAATTTTTTTATTTTTTATAACGGCAGGACAAGTAATAGGTTCCATAGATTATGAATTCTCAAACAAAAATTCTAAATTTGCTCACGTTTTTGAGAAAAATAAAGTCAAAAAGTACAAAACATTGTATTTTACCCATTTTTGAAAATTAATTCTAAAATAAAGGGTTATTCATAGACGCTTGTAACATGGTTCAATTGAAAGACTGAATCTTAATCTAAAAATATGAAATACCAGTAATATCTATAGATCTTTTTGAACTTGGCGACCAAGTTTTTCGTGGGCGGGCGCTTGTTATGATTTTTATTCCCTTTTTGCTGTACGAAATAATTGGTTTATAGGAAAATATAATGTTCAAGGAATATTTCGACAAAGCTTAAACTTTTTAGATTTTTATGTAATAGCTTAAGATTCAATCTTTTATTTAAGTTATGTTATTAACTTCTAAAACAATTCGTTATTTTTTAATGACTTTTCATAAACGGTAAAAATAGGGCATTTTGTACTTTTTAATCCTATTTTTATTGATAACTAAAGCCAATTGAGTATTTTTATTTCCAAAGCCGTAATCTACGGAAAATATCCGATAGAAATGATGTGCTATTTGTTCGGCCGCAAATTTGTTGTTGACCTGTGTAATCTTTTACTTACGGGAACCACAATCAACGTTGAGAGCACGTTACATAGGTAAGATATCAAGTAACTCTCAGTACTTTTCAGTTTCCCTTCAATTTCAATTGTTCTTGGGAGTTCTGCGACCAAATTCAGCGCAGTTTCAAAGCATGCATCAGCTGAAATAAAGCCCAAATAAAATTCCGTATCTAAATAGAGAAAAGCTAGCTTACCTTGTCCCAAACACAAATTCAGTAGCGCAACTTGCCCGCTCAGTAGGTATAAGTCCATTTGTGTAGAAATCGAAACGATGCTGGGAATTGTTATGAAGCAGTAAGCGGCGCACGCTTTAACAAAAGCAGCAGTTTTTCTGGTGTGCTGTCCGTTTACAATTTTTCTCGTTTCTACAGCCAAGGTGTTAACGCATTGCACCAGGGTTGTGAATACTGCGTCCAGGTTCGGGAAGGCTGCCCGAGCTTCCACGTAGAATGTGAGCTGCTGTTCGAAATCTCGACCATAGTTCACTTTTTTTATGAAGTTGCTGATCAATCCTCCAATCTGGCGACGTTCGTCTTCTACAGTTAGAGCACTGGAAGATTGTGTGAGATTTGGTAAAAAATTTAATTCTTGAGCCCATTTCGCTTAGTTGAATTGTAATTAATTTATAGTTTTAAAAATAAATTCAGCTACAAGAGACGAAGATAGTCTCTTGGTACATACTTCACGGAGTCATTGAGCACTTTACAGATGTACATGAGCGCGTTTGTGACAACGGGATCCGAAGTGGTTCCTTCAAAATTATACTTGTAGGTGGTGATAATGTTCTTGCACACATCAAGTTTAACAGACTCTTTCTGAAAGAGGTCCAGGACTGGGAGGAAATTGTCCTGAAACCCCAGAAAAGAGGTCAGTAGATGTAATCTTCAAGAATTCAATTTCTGTAGCTTATGACACAATTCAACAATATAATTAGTGTTTTTAAGCTTTAAGACTTACTTTTAGGTTTTATTTTACTTACCAAAGTGAGTAAAGTCTCCAGGTCCTTTACATGCTTCACAACCTTATCAATAATTGACTGCAGCTGCGGAAAGTGGCTCTCGTAAACTTTGTTCTGGTTCATTCTATGAAATATATCACCTAATAGAGTATTGACTTCCTTTAACTGCGATCAGAACGAAAAGAGAATTAATTTTAAAGAATTTCTCTGTGTAATTCAGCTATTATAAATAAGATGAGAGTATTAATTTTATTTTTGGTAATAAAGCCCAGTTCATCTAAAAAGTGTTCTTACACTAAAATGTTCTGCTGTGTATTGCGACCACATCTCCACGCAGCTGATGTATTCACTGGGGTTGGTGAAGGTGTTAATTGTGGCAAAAGCCGCCGTTAAAACAGGCAGTCTCTGGTCCATCGGTGGCGGAATGTGATTGAAACTGGCGCCTAAAGCTCTGAATAGTTGGCCCTTCGTTATTCCTTCAGTGCTCGAATTCGACAGGGTCTTCACGAACTCCAGCGCTCTGTTGGCTATAAAATCAGGCTTAAAAGAGGACAAAATCGACATCAAAAGTGGCCCACTGAAATTGTTTAAATGCTTTTTTCCCCAATTATTAAATTTTAATGGATTATTTTACTTATTCTTTTTCTCCTTGCACATGTTGAGTATTTCATCGGCATAACTTTCGGGTGATCGATGCACCAAGCCTTGGAGTATCCAGTCCAACGCTGGAGCGTACAGAGTTAAGTAACTGGATATATCAATTCTTTGGCGGTTAATTTCGGAACGAATTGACCCGTTGAAGATCTTTTGGGGGGTGTAATAAAATTCGCTTCTTTTCAGTTAATTGAATTTAAGCTTACCGTGTGGTAGACAGACAGAAAATCTTGAAGATTCTCCTTAATGTACTCCTTGTCCTTCGAAACACTCAATCCTACCCGAATGAGGTAGCACCTGGCGTAAGCTGCCACCAGCGGATCCCCAATACCCCGGATCATTCGAGTTAGCCGAAGGAGTGCTAAATTGAATTCGCTGAGACGAATTTTTTAATTTGGTATCGAAATTTTGAAATTCATATTTCAATTTAGGCTAATTTGAATTCTGATAAAGTGACTTAAATCAGTTTTAAGGAATTCATAAGACTGAAGGTTTCTATACATCGGATGAAGTCGGGTACCTAAGCTCATTACCTTATAAAAAGGACTTTTATTTTTTTGAGATCGTCGAATTATAAAGTATTATATTTAAAGCATTTTTTGTGTACTCTTACTTACCTTTGAGTAAGAAAACTGTAGCACTTGAGGATGGCCATTTCCACATAGAGCCTTGGCAAGAGCTCTCTTATAGATGCGATTTTATAGAACCAGTTCTGGCACGTTTCCTTGGCAGTCTCGGGAACCATGTCGGGAGTGAACTTCTCAGGCAGAGACGTTGGGACATTCTTCCCAGGCCTGCAAAACAATTTTTGTGAGAGCTCATGAAAGCATAAAAATTAATCTTTCTTACTCGATGTAATCCGCCTTTGTTCGCAGCCTCTCATAGACCAATTTCCCGAAGATGTCGAGGATGTCCGTGATGAGAACAAACTGGCTGGGGTAGAACTGGAGAACGGAGGTGTCGGCGAGCATCTTGGAGCATTGGATCGCGATTTTGAGGGCCTTCACGCGCTGGTGCCCGTTCCACGACTGGACCAGCTCCTGGTTGAGCTGCTCGATGCGGAAGATGTACTCCTGCTGGGTGAGGTCCATCATCTGGCGGACGGAGCCGTCCTCGAAATCGTCGAGCTGCTCCAGCCGGTACTTCACCTTGTCGGAGACGGTTGTTTGCGTTTTAACTATAAGAGGTGGTCTAGTTTTAAACTGGCTAGTCATAATTTTTTACGGGACTTCTCACTCATTTCTCCGCCCGATAAGAAGCTTGTGGTGATCGACAGCTTCTCGGAAGTCGTGAACTTGCTCAGAATGCCCAGTCGCCTGGAACTCCACGAAATCGTATCCCCGTCCACGGCATCCTTCTCCTTCTTCCGTGATCGCTTAAAGGAGGTCTCCTGAAAAGCAGAAGTGTAGGTTTTTTTGTGGTTTTTAGGGGAATTTAAAGAATTACATATTCCGCGACCATTTGCGACAGTGGGTCCATCGATTCCTGCTCCTGCTTGGCGAACTGGCTCAGGGGGTCTGTGCCGTCGAGGGCTAGACCCAAGGGATCCAGGGAGAGAGTTGACGAGGTCCTACTGCTGCTGCTGCTGCCTCCCCCCAATTTGCGGGTCCCCCTGCTCTCGATGACCTGTTTAAATTGAGATTTATTAGCATCCTTTTAGCCGGGAGGAGTCAGTTTTTTTTTTACAGTGACTGTCATCTGCTTCAGGGGATGCTCCAAAGTCTCCATCCGGCGGAGCATCTTCTTCTCCGGGAATGTGTCCCGATCGACGCAGCACCTGCAGCAAATTTTTGGTTATTTGTAGCTGGTTCCGGTAAGAAAATCGGGCGAATTACCACTCCGTTGTCATTTCCGCTGGAAGATTGCTTTTATCTGCTTAAAGTGGAAACTGAGGTCCACCCTGTGGCAAAATGTACACAAATGAAAATGTCAAAAATTATCGAGAGAGTAAATTTAGCTCTTAAATATCTCTTTTAAATTGCCAAGAGAGTTTGGGAAAATCAAAACCTTCGATAGATGGAGCCGCCCCGTAGTTGTCCCTGCTAAACTGAAGGAAATAATTTACCGTAGATGGGAAATATTGGGCAATTCTGCTAAATTCCCTCGTATAAGTGAAATTTTCGTGGCTCTGTTCTTGGAGCTTGGGATTTTATTTCTAATCATTTTTCATGAGTCTGGAAAGTGCTGAGCTTTGTCGCAGTCCGGCAGTTAAATTTTGTAGGCGAGTTTTTAACGGATGCAAAAACGAGCACAGTTTTCACAATATTTCGAGGAATTGATACTTAGTTAATTTATATCGACCACAAACTTCTTTACGTCTTCATCATACAAAGTATTAAAAATAACTTATTTATTACCACTTTTCTTGTTTTTATTATGTTTAGAAAATTCAAATGTGCGTATAATTGAATTTCGCACCTATTTTTTGTTAAAATTAGTTAATTATTTGTTTGTTGCGATGGTAGATTTAAATTTCTAGATATTGGCATACTTGATATATGCCCCGAACTACTTGTAAAATTTAATAATTTATATTCTTCTAGTCGTTAAATACCTTCCAGGAATTATTTAATTAATTAACCCTTATCATAGAACAAATTACGGTCAAAATGACCCTGTCTCAAAAATAGTAACTTGTTTTTATAAATTTAATAAGTCTGTAAGATCTTTGTGAATATTTATGTAAATAACAAAATTACTTTTTAAATTTTTGAGATATATGTGAAATATTTTATTTAGTTTTAAGGTGTGGCGTAACACAATTCGATTCGAATGACCCCATTTTACTATTTGATTTTCATTTAATAAATGTTTAAAATTGTTCTGTTTTAAGTTGTTTATTTTCAGATAAATCTTATATTTTCTTTGTTAAAATAGTTTCTTTACTACTTTGCTGCAGTCCATCAATTTTTCCACAGAGTCAATTTTAATCTTAGAAATTTTAATTAAGATCTGCGTAAACTTAAGAGTAGTTTATTTTAAGTAGGTACTGAGTCTCGTTCATCATTTACTAACGATTTTAGTTAATAACAGAGGTGCTCATTACCCAAGCTCTCCCTCAAAGGTCTTTGTGAGTTCCTGAGTTGTCCACTCCTAGGCCCTGGAGTCGTTGATTCTGCGAAACATAAAAATATAATCTATTTGCTAAGAGCGTAATTTGCTTGTCTGACTAAATCCAATAAGCGTGCCTCCCGGAAGATTGCTCCTGGAAGACATGCCAGGACTCATCGGCGCGCTTGGCTGCCGTCTAATAAATTCGCGGGATCCCTGTTCCCACCCCCGTCATCTTTTTCATAAGGGTCCCATTATGAAAAGCAGTCATAAAGTGTTCCTTTGGGATGAAAGACAATGGGACTCCCTCGAGCGTTCGTTGCACTTCCTCTGGAGGACTCATCACGGAGCGACAGGAAAGGAAACGGCTGCAATCGGAAGGAGGAGTGCAGGGAATCTCCTCCGGGACAAACTACTTCCCATTTTCATAAATGCGACTGCGACAAAGAAAAACAGGAAGGCATCAATGAGCCAAACCCGCGCTCCGCCGCCACTCCAGGGCAAAAACTGTAGTTGATTTGCTTCCCAATCGGGACAAAAATTCCTTGGAGTGCAGTGGCGGGCTGGGCGGGGGAGGGGCGGAGGTGCCGCTGGCGGGCAGATCATAAACAAAGTTCCGTCCGGGATGTATCCCGAGATGAGCCGGTGTCACAGAAAAGTAACGAGGAAATGATGAATTTCTTCCCGCCAACAAACGGCTGATGCGCGCCCCCGCAGGAGCCGGAGGAGCAAAGCGAGCCGAATTATCCGTCCCGGGGCACCGTGGACTGTCCCGGGAGCAGCGGACCATTTCGGCTGTAATGCCTGTTCGGCTCATTTAATTCCTTGTTTATGCAAAGTGGGCATTTGCTGGGATATGAATTTCTTATCTGGGGCATACCGCCCCTGCAATCGGCCCTTCCCACGGGTCCCGGGCGGGCTAAGTCGAATGCCGCATTCTAGAAACCGACTCTGCGGGCGCGAGCTCACTCCCGAGAAATCGTGAGACTCCCGGCGGCAGAAAATGGTTAAAGTAATGAAGCCATCGGTACCCGTGCGCCCCTAAGGACCCGCCGCCCCCGCACAGACAGCGCTCCTGGCTCGCGGCGACGGTGCCGATGAGCGGACGCTCCTGCGGTAACATTCCGGAAGGCGATTACGGCGTATTGTCGAGCGCCCCAAAATAATGAAGTGGATTTATCTCGAGTCTTTGCCGGATTTATCTGGCAGAGTGAGTCGCATTCCGCCGGAAAGGACTAGCGCCAGGGCCGGGCTCCACAAAGAGTCAAAGGACTTAAGCTCGCCCCTCAAGTTGTTATTAAAATTGGGAGCCCCCGCCCGCTGTCTGCGGAGGCGTTCTCGGCCCCCAAAAGGTTAGTTAATGCGCGGCTAACGAAGTTTTCAAAGCGTCGATTTTACTCACAGGAGTGGACGGGGTCTTTACGACTCCTCCAGACTCCAGAGTCGATAGATAACATAGCGAGGAGGGAACACGGGATAATCTCGTAAATTTGAGCAGTTCATATTTTTGCACGGACGGGAATCTGGACCGGGATGAGGGATGAGGGACGAGGGGGATGAGGGATGTATCGAGCTTCGGTCCGCGGTCCACAAAGCGAGGCGGACGGAGCTGTATTCCGGGAAATTGCACGGGAGTGCCACTGATTTACAGAGCTTATTCCCGATTTAAGCGGCAAATTGGGGAAGGGAAAACCGGGATTTATGGACATTCCTCGTTTTAACGACCTTCTTATCGCTAGGAGACTCCGGTGCGCCTTTTATGGCCCGAAATCAGCAGTTTGCTTCAGGGACGATCTCCTTTTTAACAGTATCAATCAAATATACTTACATTTTCCTTTCTAGCGATTTGAGGCGTTTTACGATCGTTTCGAATGCATCGGCATTTTCAGTAATTTAACCTGGAAGGATTCCACGTCGAACCCCAGAACTTTAATCCTCCCGAACATTAAAAGATTGGCGTTCTATTGTTGATATTTTTTGATTGCGAAGAAATTTCTTGTATTTTATTGAAACATAAATTTTGCCCACAATTACAAGATGTAGGTGTAAAAATAATAGATATTATTTCGAAGCTATTTACTCCTTACTAACTTTTAATTTATTTACTTAAAACATACTTTCACTTGCTTGACTTTCTCAGTTTGCGTCCTCTAAAAATATTGATCCACTATTCTGAATTTCGCAATTATGAGACGAGTTTTCTGTGCCCTATTCCATTAAACTCCTGCACAGAAAAAAAAATATCTAGTTTAATATTAAGGAATAGGTCAAGTTATCATCAAAATTCTTTTTATTTTGGGTGCACGACATGAGGCCCGTATTTAGGATTAGTAATTTTTTGATTTAAGGTTACGTACCACAAACAAAACAAATATTAGTTTTAAATGGTTTTCTCTATGGATTATGTTTTGTAAAGACGTATCTCTCGTTTTATTGATTTTATTGTAATTGTTTGAATTTATTATGCAGTCAACTAACTAACTAATTAAGACTATGATGTCCATAAATATTATTCTAAGCAAACATGTTAGGCAAATACAAGATAAGAATTAAGGAATGTAACAAGCAAGCAAATTTTTCATGTGATTTAAATACAGCACTTTTCTAAACGATTACACTTAAAATGAAAGTGCCAAATAATCTTAGTGACTTTATCTATCTACCTTTATCGTCTGTTATAATTATAAGATAATCCACATCACATTATTAAAACAAAGATTTATTTATAATTTAGGTAGTCCATTCAAAATTAAATATTTTAAACAGTTTTTTGGTGCAGGCCCCTTTGTTGTAACCTATCCTTAAATACGGCCCTGCACGTTATTCAAGTATAAAGTTAGTTAAAAATAAAACAAGAAATCTTCTTCGTCTGCCCTCGTAATCGCCTAGAATTAGACAACATGTCATAAATCATCTAACCAAAAAAAGGGGGCCAACATATTTCAAAGGGAGATTAAAGATCCACGCCTCCCGAGTAAAAATATATAGGCCCAAAATGAGTCCGCACCACGCCCGGAATTGAAGAAACGCCCGATATACGCCCGAATCGGGCCTGAGGACTGCAACACGCCTGTTTAAAATAAAAATAAAAATATAAAGTTCGGGTGTTATCAAAGCAATAGAAGTAGACTCTTTCTATCTGCATTTCTTTAGGCGAATGTAACTAGAGAAGGATTACTATGAAGAATTAATACTCAAATTATATTTTTGTAAAATTATTTATTTATTCATTTTCAATCTTTATTCACATAATATATAAATATATTCGCTTATTTTTACCATTTTAAGGTGCGTTCCGGGCCTGTTGCAGGAGGATTTCGGGTCTACTGCAAGCGCATTTCGGGCCTGTTGCGTCGTTTTCATCCCCCCGGGAAATATTCTTGTGGCTACGGCTTTGAACTAGGTGATCTTAATTAGAAAAAGTATGAAAACTTTGCAACTAAGCAAAATAAGTAATGTTTAAATAACCTTTTGGGAATGGAAAGTATATTCTTAATAAAATTGAACTTGGTATAATATGTTAATTCGTTACGAAGATATGATTCTTTAAATATTCGAAAATGATTGCAAAATTACCATTTTTACAAGCTTTTATTTAGTTTCACCTGTCCCGGTGTCTGTAATGAAATCTTGCAAGTTAAATTTGACCCACTTCCCGGTTTCCGATTGAGCTGAAATTTTGCATGCATATATGTATTTGGCGTGACAATGCAATATTATGATGACATGGAGCTGATCTGATGCTGAAGCTGGAAGGTGGCCATAAGAACTCCGCAATAAAACGATACAATCCCATCGATTTTGGGCCCGTTTGATTCGTATTGATGAGTACTTTGGTCCTAGGTAATATCCGTATGCAACCCCATCAAATTTGGGAAGCACGTGCCGAACACGTTATCGCGAGACACAGAAAAATCACGAGTAATATTTAAATACTCCAGATGCTCTGTAACTTTTTGTTTAAATTGCTGAAAAATCAAGCCAACCGTTGCCATGCCAAGACTGTTGTTAAAGTGTGCGCTCTAACAAGGGTCGCAGCGCGTCTGATTGGAGGCTCTAAAACGTATCTATATTACATACATATATAACGACAACCCTCCACCCTTTTTGCGAATATGAACCAAATATTGCTCCGAAAAATACATGGGTAAACTTTGATAGAATAAACAAAGTAATCTTGATAGAAATGGGTTATGCCGCTACTTTTAAGAAATAGTTACCAACACCTTCCCCCAAAAAGTCAATCCTGTACCCAGTGCCGGATTTACACTTGCCGGGGCCTGTAGGCTTTCTACTGGTGGGGGCCTACTTAAGGGCAGAAAAAATTTGGAGCACTCATAAATAGTCATGCAGTTTGTTACTATAAGTAAATTTATTTGTTAATTATTTAGTTTATAAAAATTAATAATTTTCAAAATAATTATAATAAACTAAAATAAAATTTTATTTTAACGTACTCGCTCAAGCAATTGGTAAAATAATCGACTAATTAAGCAAATAACCGAACTATTACTACTTAGTGGAATTCGACAGTACAATTGCAAGTTTCAAAATTAATTAAAAAATTTAATTTTCAGAAATTAAATTAAATGGTGGGGGCCTACTTTTTTCGCAAAATGGTGGGGGCCGGTAGGCTGCAGCCTACTCCGCCTACTCTGTAAATCCGGCACTGCCTGTACCTATATGTTCATATGAAATCTACCTAAACTAAAATAAATGGTTACGTTTTAATATCGTTTGTCTAATGAGCTAATTATTTTTAAATTTCTGCCACTTACCAGCTCTCTATCTAAATTATCTAATTTAGTTAGAAGGCCAATAATTTCATAAAACTTCTAGGATATCTCCAGCAGAACTAGAAACTTAAAATTTTCAAAAATACAGTCTGACAAGTTCAATAAATTACAATTTTCCATTATTGTAGACGTTACACAAATGATTTAAATAACTTAAATTTCCCGCCCAAGTGCCTTTTTCATATTTTCCACTGCACTTTGAATGCAGGAGCTGTTTCCCGCCCATTTTTCCAGTGGGAAGTGACGTTTTATGCAAGCAGCTCGCCCAGCACTGCCTCGGAATGAAAAACCCAATTACAAATATTTAAATCGGCTAATTTCCGGCTAAATAAAGTCACTGTAGTTTAATATCATATAATTTCTAAAAATTCGCCGTGGAAATGTGTTAAAAGTGTGAAAATACCCACCGGTCGGGTAGCGGCCGTAAATTGATTTATATGGCGTGATTGTGCGAACTTCGGCTTCTTAAACCGCGCTTTTTCGAATCTCGCAGGCTGGGCGACGACGCGTAATTTGTGTGATATTTTTTTAAATTTTTATAAATATTTGCGGTAAGTTACAAAATTCCTTTCTTCCTGTTTCTTGCTGATGTCCGATTTGATTGAGGCATTTGTTCTCGAACTTGTTGAATGTAGTTCATTTTCGATGGACCAGCGAAAATTATTAAACTGCGACGTGTGAGTAACTCAAAATTTTATTTTACAAAGTAGCACTCCTTTCCCAAAATATGCTTTAAAACTTATTCTTATCTTCCGTATATTAAATGCTCGTGTGTTTGAAAGGACTCTCACCCATAAAATAAGTTTAATTCAAAATTTTTAACTCTTATCTTTCTCCAAACTTGGAAATATGGGCGTTTTTAACGGTGGAACATAGGTATCCTAATTATACTTAGATTCTCTACATAATACTTTTGTAAAAATTAAATATTTCTTTATCACCTCGATTACTTTCTTTCATATTTAACCACAACGTAAAATTTGCAATAAATACAGTCGGACGAGTTCAATAAATTACAATTTTTCATTATTGTAGACGTTACACAAATGATTTAAATAATTTAAATTTCCCGCCCAAGTGCCTTTTTCATATTTTCCACTGCACTTTGAATGCAGGAGCTGTTTCCCGCCCATTTCTCCAGTGGGAAGTGACGTTTTATGCAAGCAGCTCGCCCAGCACTGCCTCGGAATGAAAAACGCAATTGCAAATATTTAAATCGGCTAATTACCGGCTAAATAAAGCCACTGTAGTTTAATATCATATAATTTCTAAAAATTCGCCGTGGAAAAGCGTGAAAAGTGTTAAAATTCCGCGGGTCGGAAAGCGGTCGTAAATTGATTAATTTGGCATGATCGTATGAAATTCGGCTTCCTAAACCGCGTTTTCTCGAATTTCGCAGGCTGGGACGGCGCGGGTGTAATTATTTTTAGTTGCAAAATTCCGTTGGTAAGTTGCAAAATTCTTTGTTCCTATTTCCAGCTGATTTCCAATTCGATCGGGATGTTTGTTCCCGAACTTGTTGAATGGAATTCATTTTGGTTTGACTAGCGAAAATTGTTAAACTGCTACGGTTGATTCACTCAAAACTAATTAAATATTAAATAAAATATTAAAATTTTACAAAATATGCTTCAGCACTTATTTTTATCTTCCGTATATTAAACGTTTGTTTTAAAGGACCCTCACCCATAAACTGAACAAAGAAGATAGGCGTCCTAATTATATTTAGACTCTTATTGTTCATAATACCAGCGAACAAAAATATCGAATAAGAATATTGTAAAACTTAAGTATTTCTCTATCACCTCGATTACTTTCTTTCATATTTAACCACAACGTAAAATTTACAAGAAATACAGTCTGACGAGTTCAATAAATTGAAATTTTCCATTATTGTATCACTTATTTTTTCGTTTAATGAACTACTTTAAAATTTTGGCGGACACTAAAAATTCATAATACTATTATACCTCGTATATCCCTACTCTAAGCTTCAGTTCCTTCTCTTTATCCCCTTTCACTGAAGGAATTCCCAAAAAACAAACTGCAAAACTAATTCGTTTAAAATTTTCCCTGAATTTCAATTAGAAAGTATTGAACTTTAGCGAATATTTGTCACATGTTCACTGCGCGACCTCACGGCTCGCTGGGCAGAAAATTAGAAAGCAGAAAAGTGGCACAGCAGCAGCCGGGATTTTGGTTCCAGATAGAGGGCGCGATGCGTACCTGCCCCTGGTCTGCAGCGGTGGGGTATCATTCACCCCTAAAATGGACAAAATGCTACTCTAAGACCAATAGAAAATTTGCTCAATTTTTTCTATTATATTTTATTAAAAAAAAATTAAATAATAAAAAAATATTTTTAAAAAAAGCTTTTATTTCCTTTTTAGTATATTTTTATATTTTATTGTTAAATAAAAGCTTTTTTTTAAAAATATTTTTTCATTATTTAATTTTTTGTATTTCGTCTAGTATCGTTTTTTGAATGGTTCAATAAGGAAAATTCATATGATTTCTTTCAATTTTAAACTATAACTATATAACGAAAAATATGAGGCCGTATTCAATTCTTTAATACTAATAGAATTTTTCTATAATTCCTGAATTTCTAATGATTCTTTCTATTCTTTTGATTCTTTCGACTTTCTAGAAATTGGGGCCTGGGGCAACTGTCCCAGCAGTCCCCTGTTTTCAGGCCCTGACCCATGTACAAAGAGTCGAAAGGACGACGTGGCGCCTGGGCACTGGGAGCTTCCCCCAACAGGCGTTGGGTTCCGAGTGTCGGTGAAAGAGACTTGGACGAAATCAATTTGCTGCGGTGCCCCTAGGCCCGCACTGCCCTTCGATCAAACTGCCCGCCGGACAGTAATTCAGTAATTAGAGGTGGCACGGGCGTCCCGCTGCCGATGACGTCGCCTTTATGCGGCTTAATTGATTTTCCCAGGTAAAAGGCGTCGCGGGCGTCGAAGCCCGAACCCATTCCCGCCGCAGCAGGTGAGTGCGGCTACTTGAGAAATTCGTGGACATGAGCCCACCCCCGCGAAAGGCTCCCTGTAGCAAATTTGACGCGGAAAGTGCGAGTTCAAAGTTTTTTCCTCGGGAGTGGACAAGGGGAGGTTTTCCCAAACTTCTGCTGAGGTCTGGGCATTTTCACGAGTTTTATGAAAATTGTTGAAAACTTTCCAATTAATAATTGAGGTAGGCCGAAGCGGGCCCTGGGATACGATTTTAAACTTTTTTTTTTATTCCAGCAGTTCTTTTTTTTCAGCTGAGCAAAACGGATGGGTGGGGCAGAAAGATCCCGGAATTTTTGGTGGCGCTTTTGTTGAAAATTGCGGCAAAAGAAATTTTCTTCAGAATTTCACTCGATTACCACTTGTCCGGCCAATCGAAAAATATATCTCGATGAAATTCACAATTTCATCTGAATGAAATTGAATTGATTCCGGACGAGGAGTCCGGTGGGGTTGTCCCGGTCGGAACCCCCCTGGGGCTTTTCAGTGGGTTTAGATATGCAAATGAGCTGACAACTGGCTTTTTGTTGCCCCCGCTCGGCAACTGGGTTGGGACTGCTTTAACTTTCTGTCCTCAGTTTTCAGTGTGGGGGCTATGTAGTTGGCTAGTTCCGAGATTTTCCAGATTTTTCTGGCTGTGGATCACTTTTCAGGACAGTTTGCTATAAATTTTTTATTTTTATTTTTTTTACTATAATAATATTTAGTTACTATTGGGAAAGTGCACCGTTTAGGACTCTTGCAAAATTTTTGAAACTTTTTCATGAATGTTATATTTGGTGAATGCCATCCGAGGACTGTTTGATAAACCACTAGAAATAAGAGTCCTATAATTTTTAAAAAAAATTTAAAACCATCTTATTTTAAACGTCTTTAAAATTTATATTTATTATGACAGTTTCTTCTTTTTTTATTAAACAAAATAATTTTCGTTCTGTAAAATCCATTTTATTTAAATTTTCCAAAAAACTTGATGACGTTTTTTCTTAAGAATTCATTTTAAATCTCAATTCAATTTTAAGGTAACACAAAAGTTTGCAATACAACTAACATCCTTAATAAAGACTTCGAAATTAAGCTGAACATTTCTAGATAAAAAATGACTCAATGATTGAGGGCAGGAAGGTCGTGACCTAAATTTTTAAGTCTGTGCTGAGTCCCCCACAAGTCCCTCAAGAGTTGATTTTCACAACATTTTCTTAGAAATCCTGGTCTGGGAGCAATAAAATTAATAAAAATCTTCTTTAAAAAATTATACTTCCCTATTAATTTGAAGCAGCTCTGTCAGCGGGTGCTTTGCTCCAGAAAAATTGACTTTTAAGCGGAACAGAGCCCGTCTGGGGCTCTGGGAGCCAATTAAGCCGCGATTATGGGCCACAAAGTTGAGAAGTATTTTCCTTTCTGTTTGACCCGCAGCCCCACCACCACCTTTTGTCCGATCAAAACTTCTCTGTGTGATGCCGCTAATTTCTAAGTTTTTACTGAAAGCCACAAAGACCGGAAGGGCGGGGGAGTGGTGCTCCGACGGTCAGGGCCCCATCTTATTCCGGGTCTTAACAATTAACCGCAGAATTGGGCGGCAGTACTTTGTTGAAAAATCCAATTACCACAGGCGCTTCTTCCTGCACTTTCTTTGCGTCGTTGGAGGAGTTTTGGAGTTAGTCCTCGTGGTGGGCTGGTGGCTAAGTTAAAATTCTCCAACCCTTCCGGGGGCGGTGCATTCATCCGGGAAGGGCTGAAAAATCTAGAGGATGAGGACAGGAGTTGGAGTCATTGTCGCAAGCTCAAGTACTTAGTTGCGAAGAATTAAATACATCTAAATGACACAATTTTTACTTTTTACTACATTTTTTTAGTGTTTCGCAGACACTAGGAATCTTTTTAAATTCGTTATTATTCATTTGTTATCGAAGAAATTTTAAAATTGGTACTTACAAAACACCTTCAACTAATATTATTTTGGATTCGTTATGTTCCTTATTATTTAAATGCCGATAATTAATATACAATCGAATAAATAGATAAATTAAAGTATTATCACTTATTTGTGAAAAGTCCCTGAGAGTTTGTGTCCAAACTGGGAACAGTCTTCCTTAAATTTAGTGGAGTTCTGAGACATGTTCCAGCATGGACGCAATTTTCTTGGTTCGAGCTTTTGGTGGCTAAGACTATGGGAAGTTAATTGAGGTGAAAAAAAGTTAATAAAATATATTATAGTAACATATTTAGAATATCGCGCAAGTTCCGACTCGCACTTGATTTGTTTTTTGGTTTTTTTTATGGATTTTGGTAAAACGCGACTCGTACTTTTTAATTATCATAACAAATGTGAAGTTTTTACACTGTTTTGCATAGTGTTTAAGAATAAAATATGTTCCTTCTTCTTATATCTTTAGTCAGTAATGGAGAGTGGAAGCCGGGGGATGTATTAACCAATTTAAAACTTTATGTTATATTTCTAAAGGGAAATAACTTTTTGACGTTGTTTTTGCGCCATAGCATACGTTAACTATAACTTTTATAGCAAAAATCTCTCATAGATACTTGGCCCCTTTTTGAGGGAGAGCGCTTTGTTTTTTTTAGGTGAATTGTTAATACTAACCCCAGTTTTAGGACTAGTTTTAACATGCTGCGGCTAGAAGTAAGATTTAACGGAAATATGTTTTTTATATACTATATACATACATAATTATCCAAACATGAAACAAATTGTTTAATAAAAAAAAGAACCAAACAAATAAGCATTCTGTCTCTCAAACATAGACAAGTCGTTTTTCTTACCTAGAAAATAAATTTCTTCTCTTTTATATTTCTTTTAAGAAGAAAAAAACATGTTGACCTTTGGTACGATTTTTTGTGACAGAACCAACTAAAAGAAACCGCATTAACATTTCATGTTTCACCATTTTTGACAAAATGGCGGCCCTATAACAAAAAAATGTGAAAATACCATTTTTTAACATTAAAAAAATTCGCACAAAAATGAAAAAAAAAAACACTTTAAAGGGGGAAGAACAAGCTTTCAAAAATTTCCATTTATTTCTTATAAAATCTAAAATATATTTTGCACCCCATAGATAATTTCAAAATTCATAAAAAATTAAGAGATCATTTTTCCAACTCTTCTAACGTTTAGCGCAGAGCAGTAGAGGATGATAAAAAATTTCAAGCCTCTGATTCATAAACTGAAATGTACAAGCTATCAAAAAGCCTCGGATTACTAGAAATTTAAAAATTTTTTACCCTTTTGGATTATCCCTTAATATTTTTGATGAGTGTACTTATCACAAAAAAACATTTCCAAAATTCTAATCTAATCTAAAATTTGATTTGCTGCTAACTTCTTGTGAAGTAGTGCCTCGGGTAGTTTTCTTTTTATAAGTCCTCATTCTGTAAAAAAAAATAAATTTGATTCAACCTGGGGTACGTATTAACATCTTAATACTGGCCCCAAGACCCACTTTTTTATATATTAGTACATAATTATTACCATTAAAATATATCTCCATAAACAAATTTGGATTTTGTAAGATTAATATAATATTTAAGCCACAAATCAAAAACTAAAATATCTCGTAATAAGAAAGAAAAAAATTGCGTGATTAACTAATAGATATTTAATTTTCGGTTACTAACTAAAATTACGAATTAATCGGTTTAGTCACAGACAAATAATATAAATAAATTACCAAAGTCAGTAAGGGCAAGTGATGTTCAGCGAAATTGAAAAAGAATTTAAATTCGTATTCGTTGTTCAGAAGTTTTTTTTTTAACTAAATAAAAGTTGATTATTGAAGTTGCTTTTGAATTATTACAGATTTAAGTCTTTATAACCCATATTTATAACTTATATCGACTAATAAACCTAATAAAGTTTGGAAAAAATTTGAATTGGAGGTTTTTTTTATAACAAAAAATCTTCCCAGCCTCATATTTTTTAGTTAGCCCCGGTTTGCCTTAATTAGCATGTCTGTTTCACAAGAAGTTAAATCATATTGATGCTCTTTTATCATTCTTTAATTTTTTTTATCACTATCCAAATTCTCTGAATGAGTTCAAGAGTACGTAACTAAAAAATTCCACGTGAAAAATCTTAAAGTTGGTAAAATTGGATCAAAATGCATTCTAAGTAAGTACATCCATAAGTGTGTAGCACAAATTTTAAGAATCAAACCTCCTCGGAACAGACTCTTTTCTATTTCGTTAAAACAGTATAACAAAAATTTACTTGCTTATATTTTTTGATCCGATTTCCCTTCAGCCTCTGCCTTTTCAATAGGTGAGCAGGTACAAAAGAGGATTGGCAATTTAGCATCCAGTAAAAGAAGCGTCGTCGAAACGGGTGCTCCGGAGAGGGCCCTAAGCGGCTTCGAAACAGGCCCTTTAAAAAATGCCCCATCGCGCGCGCTTAATTCCGGTCATAGTTATTCATATTATGGATCGTAAGCCCCCCAATGACGTCATATCCCAGTCGTTTACGGTTTACGTGACGTCTTCCCTCGTTGCGAACTTACAAGCGATCCGGGGTGCTCCGCCCCCCGGTAGTTTCCCCTCGAGTAGGTGCTCTGCCCTCAGATCGTTCTTTATTAAAATTCCTGCGATATTATTTCCTGGTACGGAATCATTACGTGCATGAGGTTTTTCGGCAAGTTATTGATTTCGTAGAGATTAACTTTCGAGTGCCTTCCATTTTCTCGGTGGAGGATGCAAGGAATTTGGTCGATTGATACGAAAAAGAAATCCTTTTTTAAAACAGCTTCTCTTGAATTTTGATGCTGTTTTTTTTATTACGAGTTAAGAGGATTTTTCATTAGATACACGTGCAGAAGGACTACACATATATTTTCTTTATTTTGCTCAGAAAAATAGGATCTTTCGAGTCAAGTAGCTCCCCGCGTTTGCATACGGGCGTTTAAAATTGTTGCTCCAGAGATATATATTTTTTTATATTTTTCCTTAAAGCCATAAAAGGGTTCCTTTCTATTAAAACTAAAATTTCAATCGGTTTTAATTCGGGGGCTGTGCGGCCCTCAAAGCGGAACTTGAGCCAATTTGTGGTTAATTTTTAGTTAATTTTAAGCAAATCCCCTGTGTTAGGATACCGGCATTTGAAAGTTTGCATTGGTGTTAGTTTTCTTACATCTTTTTTTAAAGCCTTGAAGGGTTTCCTTTCTATTTATATTAAAATTTTAAAAATCGGGTCTAATTTGGGGGTTCTGCAGCCTTTGAAGTAGAACCTGAGCCAATTTCTGGATAATTTCTAGCTGAATTTTAGACCCTGCTTTAAGGTACCGACGTTTAAAATTTTTGTTTTGGCGGTAATTTTTTTACATCTTTTTTAAAAGTCCTGAAGGGTTCCCTACTCTAAAGTGGGGGGTAGTTTAAGAATCAGCTAGAAATTACCCACAAATTGGTTCAGGTTCTACTTCAAAGGCCGCAGAACCCTCAAATTAAACCCAATTTATAAAATTTTAGTTTTCATAGAAAGGAACTCCTTTAGAGCGTTAAGGAAAAATATTATAAAAAAATACCGCCGGTGAATAAATTTTAAATAGACGGTACCCTAACTCGGGGGATTTGCTTGTTAGAAATTAACCAGAAACTGGCTCAGATTCCGATTTAAGAGCGCCCAAATTAAACCTGATTTGTGAAATTTTAGTTTTAATAGAAAGGAAACCCTTTAGGGCTTTAAGAAAAGATACATATAAAAAATTCACCGCCAGAGCATTAATTTTAAATGCCAGGGGGTAGTCTAAAAATCAGTTAGAAATTGGCTCAGGTTCTGCTTTAAAGGCCGCAGAACCCCCAAATTAAACCCGAGTTTTAAAATTTTAATTAAAATAGAAAGGCAACCCTTCGGGGCTGTAAGGAAAGATATAAAAAATCTAACGCCAGAGCAAATATTTAAAACTCAACTAGAAATTACCCAGACATTGGCTCAGGTTCAGGTTTTAATTTGAATAGAAAGGAAACTTTGAAGGCTTTAAAAAAAGACGGACAAGTGCGAGTAGAATTCGCACCCTGAGGGTTCCGTTATATTACCGTAAAACTTAGTAATTAGTTATTTTATATTGTCCATTAAATTTGAATCATAGAAATAATTTTTTCACATACCTAATAATTCTATCATTTTGACTGTGCTAGCTCCTAAAGTATGCATCTAAATGACATGATGTAAAGGACAAATTTGATATGCACTATATGCTTCAGCTAACTAACGGTTTTTATTTAATAAGGGTTAATACTATGTATAGGTCAAAAGGCCTTCGTACTGCTTTTTGTTTAAATTGCTGAAAAATCAAGCCAACCGTTGCCATGCCAAGACTGTTGTTAAAGTGTGCGCTCTAACAAGGGTCGCAGCGCGTCTGATTGGAGGCTCTAAAACGTATCTATATTACATACATATATAACGACAACCCTCTACCCTTTTTGCGAATATGAACCAAATATTGCTCCGAAAAATACATGGGTAAACTTTGATAGAATAAACAAAGTAATCTTGATAGAAATGGGTTATGCCGCTACTTTTAAGAAATAGTTACCAACACCTGCCCCCAAAAAGTCAATCCTGTACCTATATGTTCATATGAAATCTACCTAAACTAAAATAAATGGTTACGTTTTAATATCGTTTGTCTAATGAGCTAATTATTTTTAAATTTCTGCCACTTACCAGCTCTCTATCTAAATTATCTAATTTAGTTAGAAGGCCAATAATTTCATAAAACTTCTAGGATATCTCCAGCAGAACTAGAAACTTAAAATTTTCAAAAATAGTCTGACAAGTTCAATAAATTACAATTTTCCATTATTGTAGACGTTACACAAATGATTTAAATAATTTAAATTTCCCGCCCAAGTGCCTTTTTCATATTTTCCACTGCACTTTGAATGCAGGAGCTGTTTCCCGCCCATTTCTCCAGTGGGAAGTGACGTTTTATGCAAGCAGCTCGCCCAGCACTGCCTCGGAATGAAAAACCCAATTGCAAATATTTAAATCGGCTAATTACCGGCTAAATAAAGCCACTGTAGTTTAATATCATATAATTTCTAAAAATTCGCCGTGGAAAAGCGTGAAAAGTGTTAAAATTCCGCGGGTCGGAAAGCGGTCGTAAATTGATTAATTTGGCATGATCGTGTGAAATTCGGCTTCCTAAACCGCGTTTTCTCGAATTTCGCATGCTGGGACGGCGCGGGTGTAATTATTTTTAGTTGCAAAATTCCGTTGGTAAGTTGCAAAATTCTTTGTTCCTATTTCCAGCTGATTTCCAATTCGATCGGGATGTTTGTTCCCGAACTTGTTGAATGGAATTCATTTTTGTTTGATTAGCGAAAATTGTTAAACTGCTACGGTTGATTCACTCAAAACTAATTAAATATTAAATAAAATATTAAAATTTTACAAAATATGCTTCAGCACTTATTTTTATCTTCCGTATATTAAACGTTTGTTTTAAAGGACCCTCACCCATAAACTGAACAAAGAAGATAGGCGTCCTAATTATGTTTAGACTCTTATTGTTCATAATACCAGCGAACAAAAATATCGAATAAGAATATTGTAAAACTTAAGTATTTCTCTATCACCTCGATTACTTTCTTTCATATTTAACCACAACGTAAAATTTACAAGAAATACAGTCTGACGAGTTCAATAAATTGAAATTTTCCATTATTGTATCACTTATTTTTTCGTTTAATGAACTACTTTAAAATTTTGGCGGACACTAAAAATTCATAATACTATTATACCTCGTATATCCCTACTCTAAGCTTCAGTTCCTTCTCTTTATCCCCTTTCACTGAAGGAATTCCCAAAAAACAAACTGCAAAACTAATTCGTTTAAAATTTTCCCTGAATTTCAATTAGAAAGTATTGAACTTTAGCGAATATTTGTCACATGTTCACTGCGCGACCTCACGGCTCGCTGGGCAGAAAATTAGAAAGCAGAAAAGTGGCACAGCAGCAGCCGGGATTTTGGTTCCAGATAGAGGGCGCGATGCGTACCTGCCCCTGGTCTGCAGCGGTGGGGTATCATTCACCCCTAAAATGGACAAAATGCTACTCTAAGACCAATAGAAAACTTGCTCAATTTTTTCTATTATATTTTATTAAAAAAAATTAAATAATAAAAAAATTTTTTTAAAAAAAGCTTTTATTTCCTTTTTAGTATATTTTTATATTTTATTGTTAAATAAAAGCTTTTTTTTAAAAATATTTTTTTATTATTTATATTCTTTAGGTGATGCATCTTCAAACACCTATTTTTAAGTTTTAATGTTTCGTCCCCTTTCGCCTTCTTACCAATTTATTGGAACATTTTTGTTAAAAGAAATTTTGATTAATCTTTTTTTTGTTAGTTTCTAAGCTGTAAGCTGTATGTATTTTTAATTTTCCCATAAGTAGATTTAAAAAATTTTTCAAACGACTTAAAAGTTAATTAAATTAAAATCTGATCTTTATTGCTCCTAATCACAAAAAAAAAAAAAAACAAGAGGCCTATCTATCCGATTGTCATATACTAAAGTTTAATATGGTTAATTATAGCCGATATATATTTGGCTTTGATTGTAAACCTTAGGAAACTTCGTGCTTTTTGTGGTTATCGTTTATGGAAAAATAATTTTAAATGATTTAGAAAATATTCAGCGCTTCTCGTGTGACGGTCAGTGAGATCCCAAGAGTGAGCCGAAAATTTGGAAAATATCTCATGGGTTTGCCTCCGATTGCTAAAATTGTGCAATTGATCTGAAATTTTTTATCTAAATCCAAGAATTCCTATGGCGGCGGGTAAATCGTGGTGGATTTTTATTTTTGCGCTTTTTTAAAATGTTCAACTGACTTAACAAAAATCCCTTTGTTCGAATTCAAATTTGCAGCGACCGCGTGAGAATGGAACAACGGCGACGTGAGCGCGCTGCTCTCAACTTTCAGGGGAGGCTCGGCTCTTCCGTTTCGCCTCCACAGGAACTTTTCCAACAGTTGCAAGGGGCAAGTTTTCAATTTTGACGGATAATTTCTAGAAAGTCAACTTAAATTTAAGCGCTTCTTTCCTGTTTTTATATCTTTCCCTAAAGCCCTGAACGATTTCCTTTCTGTTAAAATTAAAATTGCAAAAATCGGTGCTCCGGATTTTGATTCGCTGAAAGACTTCACAATCAAGTTAAATTGTGGCGAAGACGAAGGTTTCATGTTTTATTCTGCAGGGGAAATGTTTTGCAACATGTGAATTTTATGCGAACTTCTAAGGACTTAATTTTTTAAATTCTGTTCGGAGTTTTCTTGCAGGAAATTAGCTCTGAATTTTCCCTCTTTTTAATAAATCTTAAATAAGTAAAGTTTGATAAGCCTAGAAAAAAATTCAACTCTATAATTTTTCGCGATTTTTAATGTTTTCGTTTCTAACCATTTCAATTTTTGAATCGAATCAACCGTTCGTTCCCTGAAGCTGAAGTTCTGCGGCAATTCCTGCAGTTTTCGTTTCCCCTTGTTTCAAATATGCAGCCTAATTTACCGTTATTCTATAAGCGTTCTCCCAGTTCGTGAATTATTTTTGGAGTGGGCGGATGGACTGCGGGCGTGCATCGGTGATTTTAGTTTTCAAATTACCTCAGGAAACCCTTTGAAATGGTGGCGTTTTCTTTTATTCGGTATTTTTATTATTAAATTAGCTCGAAAAACATTCGCAAATTTCTCCTTTCCTGGAAAAGTATAATACTTCAACCAGAACAATAAAATTGGCCAGAGATTTTATTAATTAATTTTTATTTTATTTTTCTCTCTTGCAGGATGGCCGCCACATTGGAAGAAAGTGAAAGTGATTTTGTGATTGTGTGCGGCTGGTGCAAATTAAAATTGCATATGGAAAATGAGCCGATGAAGTGAAAGTGTCGCTTTTTTTTTAAAATATTAATCTCGAGTTGTGTTTTCGTATTGAAGTGATTTTGTGGAGGTGTTTCATAGAAAAAAGGGCCTGTTAAAAAGTGACATAAAAGTGCATGTGCAGTTATTTTTAAAGTGTTTCATGGTTGTGAAGAAGAAGAAGAAAGAAGAAGGAAGGAAAAGAAGAGGAGGAAGCGAAAGGTAATTGGAAATTTTAATTTTTACCTCTATTTTTGATTGATTTAAAATTGTTGGAAGAGTTTTGCAATTACGCGGGAGTTTCCTTTTTTATTGGAAAGTGTAAACCTTAAGTTAAATCCTAGTTGATTTTAGGGGTGCCATCGATTGAAAAGGGTGCAGGTGCGGTATTTTTTTAAATATTTTTCCTTAGAATCCTGAAGGATTTCCTTCCTATTAAATTTAAAATTGCAAAAATCTGTCCTCCGCGTTTTGATTTCCTGAGACGTCATAAGTAATGGCGCGCGCGTAGCGAAATTCTGGGGAAGGCGAAGGTTCCATGTTTTATGCTTTGCATTATGCTGCAGTGCAGGAGAAATGTTGTGCAGCATGGTAATTTTATGTGTTGACTGTTGCGGAGCCTACCATGTTTCTAAGGATTTAATTTAAATTTTTTTGTGAGTTTTCTTTCAGGAAAGGGGCTTTTTTTTTCCCTCTTTTTAATAAAATACCTTAAATTTTTACATTTAAATCTTAAATCGATGAAGTTAATTCGGAAAATTCTAGGGGCTGGAAAGAATTAATTGGAAATGATTTATGGAAAACGAGAATTTAAAATTTCGCACAATTTTTATGGATCCTCTTCTTCTTGGTGTGCTTTCGAAAATTTAAATTCGTTAAATCTGAAAGGAAGGGGCGGAGTCGTTAAAATTTATCGGAACTCCTTTTTCGCGTCCAACTTCATATCGAAATCAGTTATTTTTTATTCTTGAATGAGTTGGCGTCGGTTTTCATTGGAAAATTTCAAAATCAATTGCTCAGGTAAATTTCACCTGTTCAAAGTTTTCGGTTGTATTTTTTTATGTTTTTATTATCGGCTGAACGGTTTTCTTTCATGGGAAAGCAGAGCATACGGCATTTACGAGGATTATTCGGTAAAATTTAATTTCTGCTTTTCTTAAAAAATAGTTTTCTTGAAAAATAATTCAAGCAGAAGAGATTTTATTAATTAAATTTTATTTTATTTTTCTTTCTTGCAGGATCATCGGCCGCATTGGAGGAAAGTGAAAGTGATTTTGTGATTGTGAGTGTGCAACCGGCTAGTGAAAATTAAATTTGGAAATTCAAAATTAAGAGCCGATGAAGTGAAAGTTACAATTCCGAGAAACAAGCAGATGAAAACGAAGAGCGAAAGGTAAGTGGAAATTTTAATTCTAATGCTATATTTTTTAATTCTATTTACTTCTTCCGATGCTTAAAGTATAAATTTTAGTACAAAAGTTTTGAATTAGTTTTTTTTAAGAGTTCGAATTCGACTTACAGGCCATTGACTCACATTTAATTGAAATCACAAAATGAAACACTTTTCTCAAATTTTAAATTAAGTGTGAAAATTATCGCATTTACTTAGATTATTTTGCCATTTTACTTTATTATCTTAATTTTGTTTTCGTTGTATTCGTTGTATCGTTGATAATAAAAATGAATCTAACACGACATTTACAATTTATTTTATTTTGTTTTCTGATGCAATTTCCATTCTGCAAGTTTTTTGGATGAGGAAATTTATAAATAGAAATAAATCTCTTCGAACCGAAGTAATTTTATTGATTCGCTCTAACAATTGAATTTGCCTACATATGTGTAAAGTTACATTGTTAAAAAAGCATTTGGACGCTAATTTGAGAATTATCACTACTGGAAAAACATATTAAGCTTCTGAGCTTGCTTTACTTTGCTTCGAATTAAAATCGGTGAAAGATTACAGTTTAGATACGGGTTTTTGTTTTTTTTTTGTTTCAAAAAAAGCTAAATTTTGAAGAGCTTTACAAAACCGAAGAAAGGTATCATGCGCTAACTTTGGTGTACTTTATTTTATTTTACTATGACAACTTCCCTCAGCTTTTGTATAATAGTTTAAAAATTGAAAAATACCAGTTACGCATTTTCGGTCCCTGCTAAATATACAATGAATTTCTGCACATTTTCGATATTTTTTGCTCTGCTATATAAATGAGCATCTTGAAAGGGATAAGAATAAACCGTTATGGTGTGACGAAAATGTGTTTACAGTTATACTGCTTTGCGGCTGTCAGTGCAGTATTAAAAGAGATTCTTTGTGACTTGGTTACAATTTCGTGTGCATCTAATGCTAAATTCATCCCTACACTGAGATGGCCTGCCGTTAGCCCCGACCTCAACCCTATGGAAAACTGGTGGGGGACATGGCAAGGCAGATTTCTGAAGATGGCCGACAGTACCACGACATTCCGACCTTGAAAACGCCAATTTTAAATGCATGGGCTAGGGTCAGTTGTACTGATATTGAAAATTTCATAAATTCGATTCGTAATCGGATTTTCGGTACAATTACTAACGGAGGAGGTCATACCAAGTATTAAAAATAACTTTAATATATTACCACTTTTCTTGTTTTTCTCATCTTTAGAAAATTCAAATGTGCGTATAATTGAATTTCGCCCCTATTTTTTGTTAAAACTGGTTAATTATTTGTTTGTTATTATGCGAATAAATAAATATTTTACAAACAAGCTGTACTTTTGGTCCTTAGCAATTACCTAAAATAAGTTTTAGAAATACTTTCCGTAATACCCTGAAACCAAAAAAAATTGGGGTGCGTATAAATGAATTTCGCTGACTGTATGTGGGTGCCATGAAGACCTAGCATTATGCCAAATTTCAAATTTCTACGTTACAAAGTTTTCTTGAAGAACTGTTTTTCTTTTTAAGGTACGGAACCCTATAAAAAATTAGATACCTCCAGAGTAAAAATTTTAAACGGCGGCACCCCAAAGCGGAGGTAGTCTAAAAATCAGCTAAAAAGTAACTAGAAATTGGCTCAGGTTCTACTTTGAGGACTGCAGATTATTTTAAATGATACCTAGATAATATTTGAAAAAAAAAAAAATAATAAAATGATTTCCTTAAAATAATAAATTGCGATTGAAAACGTATGTAACTGATGTAACTTATCTTTCATCTATTTTATATTTGTGTCATTCTGTAGGTAAAGGGCCCATTTGGCCGAAATTGAGTTATGACCAGAGCGCAATGTAGTAGACTATAAGGAATCGAATAGAAGTGGTCCGAGCTCAACAGATGTAAAATTCGCGAAAAAAAATCATTTTGAAGTTGAAAGACTAAAAATTTAGAATTTTCAAAATTGCTGAAAAAATTGATCTAAAACTTTGGATGCATTTTTAGCCGCTCAGAGTGCTCTGCAATTTTAACACGTGATAGTAGACTATATACTATGTAAAAAAGTGCGAAAAAAAATTTTTTTATAATTTTTTGATTTTTCACTTTAAACGCGTTTTTAGAGAAAACTGTGATCGACCAAATGGGCCCTTTACCTACGGAATGACACATTTATTTTCTTTCATCTTCTTCTGAAAATAATTAGTAGTAATATGAAAGTGGATGGGTAAAGAAAAATGCCATTTTAAGTGCGAATTAATTTAAGTTTTATTATAAACATCTCATTATTAGTTCTCACATATTCTTTATAAAACATTACAAATTATATCACAGATAATAATTTCCTTCTTATCAAGAAACTCGAAATTATGGGAGAAATGCACAAGTAAAGTCGGAGGATGGTGACCGACACACGAAGGAATGAAACACAGGAGTGGGGCTGGTTCGGAATTTAATTTTCATTTTATTTAATTCCACTTCCAAATAATCGCGGACATTCACAATTTTAAATTATTAATTTATTTATTTTCTTCTTTTTCCGTTTTTCGTTCACTGTTTATTTTCTAGGTGAATTTAGCGATTGTTTTTCCTTTCTGCGACAAAATGGGTAAACAAAGTCGAGCGAAACGCAAACAGAACGACCGTCGCGGGGCGGGTTCCGGAACATAGAACCGGATTCAACATCAGTAAGAACAGTTAACAGGTAAAAATACTCGTAGCCCTTGCTATTTACATTACAGCGGAGTTGCTGAAGGGGCAAACATAAGTCCTTATATAATTTTTTTATTTATTTTTTTTTTGTAATTTTTTCATTTTTTAATTTTCTTTATGATTATAAACAAGTCCCTCGGGCGGTTCGGAAAGAACTGATCAACATCTGAGGATGGGCTTAGAGTCTATTTTGAAGAAAGGCACTTAGACTTAAAATTAGTTGTGTCTTACTTACATTGCACGCTTAGTACTAGCCGCGCCCTCCAGAGGGCCGCGACTCCATAATTCTAATTAAATTGTAATCGTACCGGATCGCTCCGTTATTTTACTCCTTAGTTTTAATTTAATTAAAAATTCAGTGCTTTTCGGCATTGTGTTGAATCACGCCTACGTTTTGTACGTGTATTTTTTGGGGTAAATAAATTTTACTGAACCATCTGCTTCTGCCCTGTCTCAGTTCGAAGTAGTTGAGACGTGAATTTTAGCCCTATATCTCATTTCCCTCCCCTCCATCCGCATAAAAGCAGTTCCCAACGGATTTTCTAAACCAGGGTAGTGGGGGCTGGACCATGCGAGGGATCCTTGTGGCTGCATAAACGTGCAGTCAAAATTTTCTGAGGATGTCTCCTAGCTTTTGTCATAAATTTTGTTTTTGCCCAATTTTGTTTTTGGCGGAAAGAGCAGGTCCCTTCCCTCCCCAACCGATTGAATTTTAGTTCAGCACAGTTTTTAGGGTGAATATTTTTGGTTTCGTCGCTATTCAGCTCCATGCAGAGCTGGGAGGTTTTGATGTTAATTTTTTTTTATATTTTTTATTTTTTTTTTACGTAAAAATGAGTTTTAGTGAGGAAGGATAACTTTGGAGTTCTGCATAAAATTCGCTTTTAATTTGAGCTCTGTTCAACAGACAATTTTCCAGCTCCACTGCGCTTATGCTGGCTCCGTTCGGCGAGAAAATATGCGAGTCGCGTCATTTTAAAGGTGCCTGGAAAATTCATCCGCAGTGAATGGATCTTGATGAGGGAGGTGAACAAACTTTTTATGTTATGAATGGAACATGGAATAGAAGTTGAACGGTTGTGGAAAGTATGCGATTAATAACATTTTTAATAAGACTGGGGTAAAACTTTAAATTTTGTTTTTGATCGTTAAACATTGTTGTTCAAAAATTATGTTACTTTAATAAGATTTTCATGTACTTAATTCGTACGAGTTCTTTTGGATCTTTTTACACTAATTAAGTATTTCAGATTTCATGAAGAAAATTAAGTCAATTAAAAAACTTGTATAGGACCTTCTTGATCGATCTTAAAAACCACAGCTTTTGCTTGGATCAATAAACACTTTTTTTTAACTAGGAACTAGAGTTAAATTTAAAAAATAAAAGAATAAATTGTGGCAGATGCTACTGATTGCGTGTATATAGAAGGACTATGTTTTATAAAATAATCTAGCTTATTTTTAAAATATGGCATAAATTGAGTTTGAAGTCTCTTCACGGATTTTAATGAAACTTTGTAGTAATGTCCATTTAGGGCCCAAAATGACGAATATACAAATATAATTTGTCGGTCGCTTATATTTCCTTAGATGTTTAACTGAAAATAAGAAAAATTTTACTTTACTTCAATTTATCATTTCATAAGATAAAATGGGTGCTCGTCACTGTTAATAAATCGAAAAAGATATTTACTTTTAATTCGTTAAATTCAAAAATTGTTGAAGAATGTTTTATAATGTAAAGGTGGAAATGTCTTTAAGTTATGGTATTTATATAATTTGCAACAACATTTTATGGGAATATGTAAAAAATTGTGGCGGCAAAATGTAAATTTTCGAAATTTCAAAGTTAAATATCTCGAAAAGTACAAGTGAGCGACAAATTGTTTTTGCAAAATTCGTCACTTTTGACTCCAATTGAACACTCCTAGAAAGTTTTATCAAAATTTGTGAGGAGACCTCAAACTCAATCTGTTCCTAAAATATTTTATAGTTAGATAAGTAATTGTTGTCGCTTTTGAGCTTGTATATTTAGATTTTCGTAAATTCCCATTTAAATTAATTGTTTGAACTGGTCTCCCAAATTCAAGTCTTATTATCTCCTGAAGGACGAGAGCAGAACGGACAATCGTGGTGCAATTCATTTAAAATGCCGAAAAACACTGTTCAAATATCTACAACAATGAAACTGAACAACGAAAACATCCTTTAAAAATTTGATCTGATATAGTGAACATCTTAAGGTCTAAAATTACTTTACTGAGTTTTTTATTTATTTTGTTAATTTTTTTTTTATTTTCATTTTGTTTGTTTTGTTTGCAATTTACCTAACGCTTAACTAATTAATTCGCTAGCAATACACCCTAGAACCGTCTAGAAGCAGTAAGTACGCTCTGAGGTATTTTTCTTGCTATCCTTAATCTTGCCGGTAGCGTCCGGGCGGACAATTTGGACATCTTTGCCGGGTAAATTTTGTCATCCGTAGTAAAATTGGGAGTTGTGGGCAACCCCCGTGGACAGGGTCCTGGGGGCGGTGCCGTCATATTGAAATGTCTCTGGCGGTTGGGGCTGCTGTTGGGCTGAATGGAGAGCCCCACCGGCACCTGGCTGTGGTGCTCCTGGGGGGCGCCGCAGAATGCCGTCCGGGTCCATGATGTAGCCCGTGTGGAAGGTTGGCGCTGTCGTGTACTGGGCCAGGGAGCTGATAGGAACAATCGTACCTGAAATTGAAATTTTAATTCCATTTTTATTGCCACTGTAACAATAAGATAGGCTAAAATTAAAAAACCAGAAAAATTCACAACATTTGCATATTTTTCTGGGTCGCACCCTATGTCCCCGCATTGCCTGGATAAAAGAGGCGGAGGCGGGGGCTCCCGGTGGAAGAGGAGGATTCTTTGCGCTAGTTTCATTGTTTCGCCCGGGAGTTTATCTTGGGCTTGGGATGGTACTTAAGCGCTCCTGTTTACGTACAAAATCTACCCATTGCCCCAGGCCGTATCTCTGCTGTTAAAAAATGGATTTAAATCTGTTTTGCTTAACTTCCCGCAGAATAGCGCTCCCGAGCATAAGTAGATTAACTTTACATGAGGCGAATTTGCACCGGAAGGTACCCTCGTCCGAACTACTTACGGGGGTCTTGTGGAAAACTACTTCAGCCCTTGACGAAGGGTGGGAACGCGCGGGCTCAAAAGGAAACGGCCGTGGGAAGCAGTAGCTGGAGGGCAGGGAAGCGTATACAACTTTTGTTTTACCTCTTTTGGCAAAGCAACAACCAAATCCCGGAAGCTGTGAGATGAGGGATTTTCCTCGAGAAGGCTTAATTATTTCTACAACTCGATTCGGTTAGACCGTCTCCTCGACAGCCGCTCGGTAAAACTTTTGAGTGGCTCCTAGATAAACATGAAAGGTTTTAATGGGACGGAATGAAATTTAATATCCCCGAGGGGGTGGGGCTCCCTTAATTTTTAATCCACTCAAAGTTTTCTGTAAGTGATTCGAAGAAACACAACTCGAATTAGCCGGGCTTTATGATCTGCGGTGGTGCTTTATCGCTCCCATTGTAATCTTTAATTCCCGAGGGATCTCGAGGTTTTTTTTAATTTTTTTTAATTTTTTTTTTACTTTTTGCATCTGCCTTTATCCCTTTTTGCGGGGGAGTACACAATTTAAGGATTGCCGCTCAGCCGAAATGTGGAAACTTTTGTAATTGTCTCAAAACTGGGAGTTGCGGAATTTGTTCCTTTGTAATTCGATGCCAAGTGGAGCTGGATATGCGCCCCGTGCCTCCGCTGCCATCGAGAAACCGGAACGGGGGTGGCAAATTGCAACTTTGTAAACTTTGCATGGATTACGCACATATGAATTGTGTCATCATTACGAAATGCAAGTGCTCCAGTAACTTTGTAGTCCTCTGCTCCAAATTGGGTGAGACCTGAAACTCCATCAGGATGTTTTGGTTTGGTATGTCAGAGTATGTTTCTAAGTCAAAGGGCGGCCCTTTCACTTGGAATACTTTTGTTTTCCTTAAAATAGTAAAAAAGTATGGTACTACAGATAAAAGGAACTAACTTCACAGGCTTTTCCGTCTTCCTCAACATTTTCATACTTGTTGAAAGCGTATAATAAGCAGAAATTAAAACAAAAATGTTGTAGAAACAGATACGAGTTCTTCTCCAAATAATTACTCATACAGACAAATTACTATTTATATTCTAATTTTACTCAAAATCTACATCTGGGGGATTTTGCAGTACCTGATTATAAATTTTTATAATTAAAGTCCGATATTGAATTTATTTTGCGGCTAAATTTTGTATGGAAATTTAGCTGTGGTATTTTGTTGCGAAATATTTAGCTAGAAATTTATCGAGAATGACTTTCTTTTCACGTAAAATTTTTGACGGTATGTTAAAACGATTAAAGTGAAGCGATGCCACCGTATGCGTGATTCAAAAATAAGCAATAATATTATAATAATGTTTCTTAAAATTTCAAAATTAAATAATATATTTTGTGTTATTTCAATGAAAAAATGAATACTTTTTCGATTTTTGCATACCATTTAGTAGAGGATTTTTATCATTCATGTTCTCATTTGACGCAAAACCGATACCTGGAGGTTTTCCATCTTAAAATGTAGAAACTTAATACCGCGAAACAGTAAAATGTTTAGATATTTATAGGACATATATATTTCATGTACAATGATTTAATGTTAAAGTTCCTTAAATTTTATATTTTGGTAAAATGCGAGCACCTTCAAAGTTAAAGGTTAACGTTGGTTGAAAAATTATTCGAAAACAGTAGGTTTAAACTTTTGTGTTATTTAGAACGAAAAAAGGGGCAATACGCCAAAACATAACAAAATGAACAGAGGAAACGTGCGTTTATCTGTTCTTAGTCTGGATATACCTAATCTTGCGGTTTATCCAAAAAGCGTGCTCTCTATTTGCCAAAGGGAACTTACAGATCCTTCTTCCTTTAGAATTGTCCTTTTTTAAGTTATTAAGCAAATATTTTCATTTCATTTCTGGGAAACCAGCAAGATTATCATAATACCCGAGGCAGTTTCTTCAAAAGCACTTTTTACCAAAATACGACAATCAAAATCATTTCACGGCAAAAATATAAATGACGAGTTTTAGATAACGTCAGGCACGTGCTACTTGCGTAGGTGTTTCCTCACAACTGTCCTTGGAATCTTCAAATTAGTCGTCTCTGGCGTTTGAGTAAAATTTATAGGTACCCTGTTATTTCAGTTATCCGGAGAGGAGGATTTATGGACTTTGATTGCCGGCAAGACGGTAGTTATGTTCCTGTGTAATAAAGAGAAAAGATTTATATAAAATGTGTATGCTTGCAGTGCAGCGCCATCTACATAAATCAATTGTTTGAAGTCCAAGGAGCAGAGTTAGTCCGCAAAATGGGTGCGGGGGGGTTTTGGGGAGTTGCACTGATCGGAGAAGTTGGCTCATTTCGATTAGTTATTGCCGTGCTGACGTGCATCCGTAAGTGGGATCAGATTGTGGTCCCGGGATTTGCAAGGATGCTGCGCTTCTTGGGCGGGGAGATAAGAAAATGTTAAATGAGGAGGAAAGATACAATAAAGCGTATAGTATGAGACATTTGGCCGATTTTCGACTCTCTAAAACTGCTGCCATCTGTCGAAATTGCGATAAGATATATTGCCGGCAGAGGGATGGGAGAAGGGAGGGAATGGGTTGGAATTGTATGGGATGGGACGGGAGTTTTAGAACTCGAAAAGTTTTGGTTGGGCTCCAACCGCTGCAGCACTTTGGACGCTTTTGTTTCTAGAAGTGCGCCATATCTGCAGTAAATGGGAAATTGGGATGGGCTTCGCCTTCAAAAACCAGTGCCGGATTCCCATCACGTTCGGTGAATTTATCAAACTTTAAGGGCAGAAATAATATCAGCGTGGAGCAAATTGTTGGCTCCCAAATAAAAAAAATCCAGATAAAAGTGCAGGGATGTATAAACAGGCACTATACTATACTTACATATGTATGTAGGGCTAGTCTGGAACTCTGAAATCGGTAGTGTGACTCTAGACTTACCTATAGAGCTGCTCACGTGGGGCGGCTGTCCGACGAAGGTGTTCGAAACGCCGATGATGTCAGGTGATTGTCTGGCGCACATCATTGAATTCGTTGCCAGCAGCATCGTCGAGGACGTGTGGGATACGTTCGATGGCCCCAGACTGCCGTAGAGGCTGGCCGTTGGTCCACAGGCGATGTAATTCTTTTATCAGCATGAAAGTGGAAGGTGAACGTAAAAAGTGAGACCATAAAACTTTATAGAATCAGCCCAGCAGAAAGGCTATCGGCTGTGCTTTTATTGCGGCTACTCCGCTTGCTAAACCGCGGGGGTGGGATTATGTTAACATTTTGCGGGGGGTGGTCCCCGCTTACTAACCTCATTTTTCGAAACGCTCGGCACCGGCACAGGTGTGGTTAAATCGATGTCCGCATCTATTTCTGATATGCTATCGTTGAATCCGTTCGGTATCGTTGTTTCACCTTTCGGCGAGGAGGTCTGATTTTCTCCCTGATTCCGGCGCTTCTGGATTATAACACGAACAATGACCAGGACGATGCAGACCAGGACTCCGGTGGAGCCAGCTATCAGCAGGTAAAGGTACAGGCGATTGTAGTCCGCTGGAAAAAGAAGCGATTCAGGGAAGAATGAAATTTCAATCAAATAACAAAATTGGCTTTTTCGACGGGGAACATGTTGAACTTTGTGTTAGGACGAAGGGAGGGTTCCTAAGGGATTCACCCCTGGAATTTTCAAAAACTCAAATTTTATTTTCAGATTTTTATTCTCTATACTTTTAAGAATTATTAAAAAAAAATTTTAAGAAAATTCCACTTCATTACAAAGTTATTGCATTAAATGTAATTGCGTTTCGGATTGGAATATCTACCTTTCCGAAACTATATTTTTGGATACTGTCGGAACGATGTTTTCGATTTTTTTAATTTTTTAGTTTGACAATTTGTTATAAATAACAGACGTTGTCCTGTCCAAATTTCAATAAATTTATAAAATTGTTTGTGATCGTTTTGTGAATTTGTGAAAAGCTATTGGAAATATGTAAACAAATTAAAAATGAGAGAGAAATGTATTTCTGAGTGATCATTGTATCTGTTAACGATTGTGGCCATGGATATTAAATTTGAGGAGGTTATTTAAGTTTTATCAAAAAGTCATGAAAATATAATTTTTTTCTATTTTTTTGTTTTTGTAATAACACAGGTCAACACTAAATTTGCGTCCGAACAAATAGCAGATAATTTTTATAGGTTTGTTTTTTTTTAGTAGATTACAAATTCGAAAATAAAAATACCCAACTTTCTTCCGTTTTCAGTAAAAAAGAGTTAATAAGTTTGAAAGGCCGTATTTTTACCATTTATGAAAATCATTAACAAATAACGAATTATTCAAGGGGCTAGTAACATAGCTTAAATAAATATTTGAATCTTAAGCTCTTATATAAAAATACTTAATGAGGGTCCAAAACATTTTGAAATAATCCGTGAATGTTTTTTATGATTTTTCAAAAATGGGCAAAATACAGTCTACAAAATCTATATTATTACTACCAACATTACAAAAGAAAACTTCAAGGAGGCTTAGGGTATTTTTTTTTGATTATTTTGATGCATGACAAATAAAAAATAATTATTTCATTCCAGGCACAAGAAACAAATGTTTTTTGTAGTCCGGTGTAATTTAGAGCTCAATAAAAATGAATAATCGATATTATTTTATATTTTTCACATAAAAAACATTTAAAACAATTTTTTAAATATTCATACTTTTTGTAGAGCGCAGGGATATGTAACTCCTTAAGAGGCTGTCGGTTAAATTGTTTTTAAAAACATTTTATGTTAAGAGGCTTCATGTAAAAAGAGCTCTTTAAATGAGTTCGTATTTCTCACCCATTCTTAATTTCTTCTACAGTGAGGGATGCTTCTTCTACGATTAAATGAAATCTTTTGTCATTTGCTTTATGAAAGTCGATTCAGCGGTTTACAGACTATCAAGATACCAAAGAAAAAAAAAACATAAAGACTGTTAAATACAGGGCTTAGTTGAGCTAAAAATGTTATCCTTTCAAAATAAAGAGGCTGTCTGCAATAATTTTTCAAACATTTTCATTCATTTTTCCTATGAAACTTCCCATAAACTTCCCCCAGCTCGAACAAAATGTTTCCGACCGTACTCGAGAGCAGATATTTTGTTTCGTAATGGAGTCGTGAGGCGACAGAAAAAGTATACAAAATTACTCAGCCCATTTGAAAGGCCCTCGACAGTGAATGTGCATTAACTCGTAATGAGGAGCTCATTTCTCCAGCAGCACCCACAGTCCCAGGATGAGTCCTGTTGCGCTGTTTCTCACTGTCCTCAAGGATTTGAAGGAGTGCTACCAAAATCACATATAAATTTGATGTAATTTTTAAAGCGACAAAATCTCAACCCCACTCACTTTCGCCCATCCTCCCAAATTCCAGGAGACAAAATTTCTCAATTAATTTTATATCATCCCACCCGTCTTTAGTGCTTCAGAGGAACCGATGGCACTGCATCTCAGCTCGGAGGTTGCGACAAGTTTGAATGGGGCCCTCCACCCCCGCATGTAAGCCCGGTGCTGCAAGCAGTGTGTAATTTAATCAAAACTTGCAACACTTTCCCATAAAATGCAAAGTTGTTATGCAACGGACGATAACTAAACGGGAAATGGTGCCCTAAAATTGCAATATATCAACTCCTTTCTATGGCACCCGCCCTCGAACAAAGTAACTGGGGAGTACCCCCGCACTCTTCGAATATATGAAACAGTCGCCGCATAATTTAGGAGCTCCAAAGAAGAAACGCTCGAGTGTTTCTCGGCTGGGAAATTTACGCTTTTTACAGGGCCACTTAAGAACAGGGACCCATTCATGGGGCGCTTATGAGGAGCCTCCTTTCCCCAAGGTTTTTGCCTCCCAGTTTTTTTATGCATACCCGCGAGGACCACAGTGGAAGAGTGCACTAAAAGGCGTGCACATAATAAGCAAGCAAATTTCAAAACCCGAAACAATAAAATTCCCTGCATTGTTCTTCACAGACTGCCATAGTCCCACAAAACCCCTTCTTCCAGCTCCGTAGAGCCCTAGCAACCCTCCTCCCGGAGGGTTATGTCCTGAAAGCCCTTCAGGGAAATATTCGCCTGTGCGGCATTTCTGCAACACTCCTGCAATTATTTTGCGGCGTTTACTTATTAATGGATGGAGGGATTCACGGCTATTATATATAAAAAACGAGAGAATTCACTAAAAATTTCACTCTGCCCAGGACGTCCAGGCTAGCCTACAGGGTAACCAATGCGACCGATTCACGTTCACTTGGTGAAACTCATTTTACACCCTGTGGGAGGTAGGTGCTTAAAAAGTGTGAACTTGAAGCATATAATTATCATGGCTCGTGGCACCCTCTCCAACTCGAACCCCAACTCCAACTTATATCGCAATTAAAGTTGAGCGAACTTTTGTTTTTTTTCGGACACCCTGTGCCCTTCTGAACCCGCCCGGGTTGGATCTGCTTAAATATGAACGTCGGCTCGGCTTGATTGGATAGTAATTGAGTTACACTGACCTCACGGCGCCGGGGGGAAGCGCAGGGGATAAAAATTTAAATCAGCGCCAGGCACGATTTTCATATCGCCCTGTTAGGGGGAGGGGGGGGGGGGAGGGGGAGAGCCCCTAGCCGTAATGCGTGGCTCGTCGATTATTTCACCATTTTCGAGGTCCGAGTGGATATTTTCGAATTATCGAATTTCTGAATTGTATATGTGAAATGCCCACACTGAAAAGCACAAGAGATGGTAATTGAAAACAAATTGCTGGTTTAATATTTGATACGACTAAAGTAGTTCATTTCACTTGCAAAGATTGTTTTTTAGGGTACTGAAAAGGTAAAAACAGAAACCCGACCTTTTTTGGGCTGCTTTTTGTCTATTTTCCTCTGTGTCTCGGAAATATTTCATGCACACGCAAACTTTAAAATTAATGGCACAATCAAACAGAGAATCTACTCAAAAAATATTCGTGCAATGAGATAGAGAAACTTATTTAAGAAATAATTTCAAATACATCATTTTGTAATAGTAATTAAGCGACAAAGTTCAGCAATTAAGACAAAAATAGATAGAATTCTCCTTCGAGAATTGAACGTTTTGTTTTGGAAGCATATGTTAACAGAACGCAATGCAAACGTGGTTTTATACTAGTAAAAAAAATCCAATAAGTATTTTAGAACCCTAGTTATAGCACACAGAAGTTTCGAATTTCATCTCTTAGTATTTCCAAAACATTTGTTAGGCCTGTTAGATTACACCGAAAATAATTTTCCTTTTATATTGTTGAATCAAATCCAAGTTTTATGTAATTAAGATGACTATTTTGTTTTCTAATTTAATTTATGACTCTTATTTTTTGAGCAAGTTCAATCAAAGATGATTTCGAAGAGCATCGAGCCCTTAAATAAAATACTATTTTAATTAGAGTTTCCTGGTCAATATTACTAGAAATCGTGTTAGATCAAAATTAATACGAAAAATAGTTGAAACAACTTGAAAAGTAGTAGTTTTAACATTTTAGTACATTAAGCTTTTAATACCTGGATGGTTCTACTCACAAGGGAATTTTCCGCGACTCACCTTATTTTGTATATTTTTTTTAAGGATATTGCATTTATTTACGACCAAAATTGTACATCTATTATAAATTTTTTCTATTATAACACTTCAAATAAGCTCGTTTCTAAATATATTTCTTGCAAAAATTGTACTTTAAAGTGTCAAATTCTCAGTTTCCTGACATGTCTCTCACCTGAAATAAAAGTTTTAAGGCTGAATCATAATTTTATTTTAAGTGTGTACGTTAAATCTGCACTAAAATATAAATTTATAATAGATATAGTTTCAATGTATTTGTTTGATTTTACCACAAATGTTATATTTAATTAAAAAATACTTCATTAAATTTTGTTTCTCGGTTTTTACATCAGTCTCCTGCTGCATCAAAACACGTTAAAATTATTATTATTATAATAATATAATACAACTTACAATCGTCGTTTCGGCGAGTTATCTGAGTGAAGTTGTGTCGTGGCCAAGTCAGCCCATCATGACCCTGGTCAGTATTTACGTAAAAACCAATTTTTTCTATGTATTTTTGTTTTTGCATTCTTAGGTCGTTTGTAGTACAGAATTGCATAATTTCAACATTAAATGTTATAAGGTCAATTAAATTAAATAGGTAAATTTACTGGCTAAAAACTCAAATAATCTCAGTATCCTGGTCTTATTCTGCTGCAAACATAATGCTTTTCTCTCAATTTTCCTAATCTTATGATACTGATTGATATTTTATTTTCTGTGGGTCAAGGTCTTAAAATAGATGTTATTGGATAGTTAGAGTTTAAATAGTTAAGCAAAATTACAATATGTCTTAAAAAACACTGGAATAACATCTGTTTAAAGATTTATTGATGTTCTTTTATTTCATTACACTAAATACATATGTATATTTTTTGATATTTTTTTAATAAACAGAAATTTATGAGATTCTTTTGTTTTGATACTCAGTAATCCTCAGTCTCCTGGACTCATTATTTTTTTAAATGGCCAAGAAATTTTTGTATTTTATTTTTTTGACTGGACCGTTTTAGATCAGTAAAAGAACGACCTAAGTTAGACTTAAAGCTACTTATCTGACTTAAGATGCGAAAGAAATTATCATACCGAAAATAACTTCATTTTCATCCGTCCTGTGTAGAACTTAATAAATTTGGGACCGTAGGGAAAGCCATTTGAGATTACAATTTAATAGTTATTTTTCTGAAACAATACCATAATCTATATATAAGTATGTGCATATACTGGGTTTTCCTAAAACTACTCGAAACTACGTCTTTCCTCAAATTGTCCCAATTCAAACTGTGTGAGTTTATTTTAAAACATTTTTACGAGGATGCGATGAGTGGCTTACATTTTTTATTTATATTTCTCACATATCCCTATTTTTATATGACTGTTTTTATTTGGCTTTCGAACTTCAAAGTTTCTACCTTCCGGTTTCTTTCAGGATGTTTTTGAGCCACTTCGCATTGTTCATAAATTCTGTAAAATTTAGGGAGTCTTTAAGGAGCATTTATGTGACGATGGCACTCATGTGTCGATTCAATTCCCTTTTCCTTCTCTATACAGTGGAGCAGCATAACAAATAAGGAAACGAAGTAAGTAAAAACTTCAACTTTTAGAGACTATTAACTGCCATTCAGCTGAAGTCCAACCTTCAGAGACATTCTGTCATAAAAATATGAAATGCGATAAAAGGCAGCCAATTCCTTTTATATGCTTATATGCTTATATATTTTTTTCCATATGGGCCGTCACGTTCGAAACTCATAATTTTCTGGAGTAAAGAATTTCCATAAATGTGTCACAGTGCCCGGTCACATTGCGCAGCATTGCGTAGAGCGCCATCAATTCAAATGAACTTCCTTTTGTGAGGGCGTAACAAATAACAATTCCAGCACAAATCTTACTAATGGACAGTATCAAATCGGGGATAATAATATCAGACGATATTTTACAATGGGATATATGGGCCCACCCCCACCGGGCAGTACCTCGTCGATGATAAATATATATATATATATATTTGTTTTGTACCCCGGGAGTGCATAATTCACGGCAATAAATCAAGTGAATAATTCCTATTGATGGGATTTTTGTTGCTGCCCATAAAAGTAACTCTCGATGAGGAGGTCAAAAAGTATCCTTCGTCTGGAAGGGCGGTCCGGGTATTAGATTTTTTTCGGATGTTGGAAATTTACAGGCATCCGGGTAGCTTTCAATATTCCTCAAAATCTTCCCCGGGACCCTCAGTGCGCTACGTTGCCTCGAGAGTCCTTGCATACATCCGGGACACCGATTCCGATACATCAGAGGAAGTAAGTAGCGAAATTCCTGTAGGATCATGGGAGAAGTTGGTGGATTTTGGGGGAATCGGGGAACCGCTGCAGAGGGCATACGAATTGAAAGGCGAAGCAATAAAAAGGACGAAATTTATTTTATTGGTGAATTTAGCAGACATCTTTTAAGCTGGTGCCGGGGATTGCTACATTGTTCGGTGGTGCTCTGCCCCGCCCCTTGAGGGGCCCCCAATAGCCAGCTACCCGAGCATAGGGAGCTGTTTTGTCACTTTTGTCTCAGAATTAAATGCTTCCAGATAATTGAAAATGTTCCCTCGGGGAAGCCTTGTGAAAAACCGAAGCAGAAGGAAAGTCCTGGGGATGAGGTCCTTCTGGAGTACAAATAGGAATGGGGTGGAAAGGGGAGTGGGGTGGAAAGGGGAGTGGGGGGGGGAGAAAGAAATTATTTTAGAGCGATTTATATCGTTCGAGATAACATCGGCGGTTCCCTAACAACTTAATCCGAGACAAATGTAACAACGATTTGGGTCCGGGCGAAGTCCGAGAGCCCCCATTGTGCGGTCGGGGATCCGGATCCGATGGATCCTGCAAGTGACCGATTATTTGCTGAGATTTAAACTTATTCCGCCTAACTTGACACTTATTTCTTCATTAATCAATCTCGAGGGGCTTAAGGTGCCTTAGGCTGAATTTATAGGACCGATTTTACCCCACCCATCCTCCACCATTGGGGTTACAGCGAGTTACTTACACTCGAGCGCGCCTTTTGAATTTTATCGAAAGCCAGCTGATTACTGCCCTTCCTTTGGCACTCCCCCCTCTTAATTTAGCCCTGGGAATTGTCTTCAGCCAGTCATTGGAATCGAGGCAAATAATTAATTTTGTCCCTTCAAGTCTAATTCGGCGCTCAGTTTTTGCGTGGGCGGAAGGACAGAGAATCACCCTTTGCTCAGTAGTTTCGTACCCTCCATTCGCCGGACAAATAAGCAATTAATCACGTGTTTAGTTACAAACGACGACTGGCCTATAAATTTACTGCAAATGTCTGTTACATGTTTTCCCGGGGGATTTTTTTCTTTCTCTACCCAAACCCTATGAAATTTAAACCGGATTCAGTGAAAGGGAACTTTAACTAGGGCACCAGGTTAAGAGGATAGGTCACGTGTTTAGCGACTGTTTAAAGGGATTTTCTTGAAATTTTAGCAGGGAAGGGATTAGATACAAATTTCTAGACCCGCATTTCGTAATAAGGATAACAAGAAGAATTATAACAAAACAATAAACTTTCATACAGACGAATTCAAAAAATTTATTTTTTAATTAGTTTCATTCCGTGGTAGGATTTTAAAGTTTAATTTTATGAAAATTTTATTAAAAACTGAATAAATGATTTAGTTTCAGTACTTCCAACTTTATTCAAATATAAAGAGCAATAAAAATTAGTTTTTAACATTTTTAGGGTTCCGAACCTAGGATTTGTTGACCGTCTGCCTATCTGTTCGTGTCTCAAGGCCTATTTTCTCAGAAACGGCTTGGGGTATCAAGTTGAAATTAATATCGAATACTAAGGTCTGCTGTAAAAAATTTAAGTTCCAGTTCGCGACTTTTCAAAGCGTATTTTCATACTAAAAGTCCCACTCACTGACTGATCATCAAAACCTATAGAGTACTTTTCGGTGACCCACAATCTTGAAATTCGACACGGAGAGGTCTTTTGGCATAAGGAATAAATCCGAAAATCATTAATTTATAATTCTATATTTAATTTTCTTTTTATTTAAATCAAAATGAGACTTAATACGTGATAAACTTAATATTATTCTAGTTTATTTCTTAATTAAAGCAATATGTACATAATCAACTACAATATGAAGAATGAAGAAATTATAGTGCCGAATTTAAGTGCATTTATTTCGCTGGTTTTAATAAAATAAGGTGCTTGTTAACTCTAAAAGTTAAAATTCAAGTTTACTACGTATTTAAATTCCCTACATTTTTTTCCCGATATTAAATATTAAACGTTTTTAAAGCTCTCTATGTATATACTTCAGATCGGCGAAAATTTTATTAAAAGCGATTGTATTTTGTAGTTGTTACTTGGAAAATTTTATTTAATTTCCTTTTGTATAAGCTGAGTATATTTTATAAATTTAATGTTTGGTTAGTAAATTTAAAATAAATCATTTTCAAAAATGTTTGTATCATACATTGCAAGTTTTTGTATTTTTTCCGGAAATTGTGGTTTTATTTTCTTGAAAATAACGATTTTTTTATTAGTGTATTTTAAATGCGTTCACATTTCACTTGAGTGAGTTGGACATTGCCTGAGTTGTCGAATTAGGCTCCAGGAGAGTTCATTTATAAGCAAATTGTTCGAAAATGGTTCTACCTTCAATATAAAAAGGATCACACAGTAGTCGATGTGTTGAGCTCCCGCTGGTCCACTCACAGATGAAATGGTTCTTCCCGGTTACATTTAAAAATTCCCAGCGGTGGTAGTTTAGGCGAACAAAGGGAACCGCCACTGCCACTCCGGGATGACACTCACCGGCCCATCTCCCAGATTTATTTTAATCTTGGCAATTTTCCAAATTGCGACACAACTTTGAGGCTTCATGCTAAATTTACCCAAATCTCACAATCAATTATATTCGCATTCATACACATTTGGGATTTTTGGCAACACAAAAAAGCCGGGAGTAGGGCGTTTCGCACACCGTGTAGGACTTTTGTGCCACCCGTTGTTCCCGTCGATTGAACAAAGGGCATAAATTCCGGTACGGATGGCACGAGGAGGTCGGGAATGGGCCGGGAAGTCCCGCATCTGGCGGACAGTGCAAACCCCGAGAAGAGGCCAATTTGAACGATTTATGCCCGGCTCGTTATCAAGCTTAAAAATATTCAACACTACCGCCGCCGTGCGCGGGATGAGTGTTTTTGCAAGTTTCTGGTGGACGCCAGGATTAATGGGCTCCTTCTAGAAAATGGATAACTGAGCTATTTCTTACCGAGGCAGGCGGCAAATCGGGTTAAGGGTCTCAAGATTTTCCAGAGAGTCCCACTCCACGGTGGGTGGGCTAGAGCCAATATTCAGGGCGGGGAGGTTGCGGAGTCCCGCCTCCGGGCGCATTGAAACTAGACCTTAAAATATCGCTCTAGTGGGCGGCGGGTATTGAGTCACAGGATTTATCCGGAATATTATGGAGTCGCTTCAGTCTAAGTTTTTTAGTTGGAACATCCGATTAGCAGGCATTCTTGAGAGGCCGGGTGTTCAGGGCAATTTATTTCCCGGGGGAACATGGAAACAGGGACGTTGAGAGGTCCACACAGCAGTTGGCCTTCGGGGAATTTCGTCCCAATAAGAAATAAGAAAGTCCCTAAAATTGCTTTATGATTAATTCTCACCTACTTACGTGCCAATTGGTTGCCGAAGGCCAGGCTTAATGGACGACATTATCGCATTTATTTCCACCCAGAAAATCACTTTTATGCCGGTTCGGTACACCGCAGAAATTGCTACCCCTTGCAGGGCTGAGCCCCGAAAAGCCGAAAACGTCCAGCCGGAGACAGTCAACTAATTTCGACAATTCCCCATTTCGGCAGTAACTGCTCCTCGAACACCTCAGATAGTAATTTCCGGATGCTGCCGGTGTCCTATAAACGAAAATTGCTTGTGTGCTTTTCCATTTGTTCTATCCACAAATCATTGGACCTTATAGCGTTTATTGCCGCAAGGAAAAATTTCAGACACCCCTATCAGATTTAACGGCTATTGAAGATGTGTGGAAGGAATGGACGATCATCGGCACTTAAAGGGCTTTGCCAGAACCGCGGAACAAATAGCCCTGGCCCATGCGGGTGCCCCAAATTGGGCCGCCTGGAGGTCGTTACCGCCCCAGAGCCCCACCCAGCGCAGCCCCTTTCTCCGGGCCGTACTTTCACCGAGGAGAGAAATAAGATGAGCTTAAATAGTTTATCCTTGTGATGTAATCGTCGATATCCGGGAGACACAATAAAATTTTATGGTGCCCCCCGCCCGGAGGAGCCCCGAGAAGACCGATGCAGCCAATCCCATCCCTGACCTGCAAATATTCCGATAAAATTTTATCCTGAATTTTAAAAGGAGAGCTCTCAGCACGGCCTTCGAACGTCGTAAAGTGCCCGGCAAGGATACACCCGCTCAGGGTGCACTTTTAACGAAAGTGAATCGATGGAGTCCGTCCGTAGAAAAAGACCAGAAATAATTTTGTTAATAGTGACCTTATTTCCGTAGTTGTATGTCGAACTGAGAAGGATTTCGATTTGCTTCGTTGGAGTTTATACGAAGGGAAACGAAAATTTATTATATGTATTTATTTTAATTTTATCGAAGAAAACGTATCTAAAAGTAAAAATCTCTTTAATTCTCTCTCCACATTTACGTTGTTTTATGTTATCCTATTACACTGATCTACAAATTTTGACTTTAAAAAAGTATTTTCCACGTAAAGTAGTTTTTTCTTTTAATTTTCGTATGCTGAATACAAAAATTATAATATATACTTAAAATTAGTTTCCGTTTTCTAGAAAAAAAATTACAAGGCATATCCGTCACTTTTGACCCTAAACGAACATTCTTACAAAGTTTCATCAAAATCCGTGAGGAGACCTCAAACTTAATTTATGTCTTAAATTGATTTCGAGTTATATGAAACTACATAATACGAAATAAAATGAAACTAATATAAAATTCAAATAGATTATTTTCAATGAAATCTAACTATTTTCAAGCTTAAGCTCGGAGAACTAAGAATAGTCATTCATAATTTAATTGGTTGATACGACTGCTATTTTTCAAAAACTTTTGGTTTCTGAGCATAAGATTATTTGAGAATATATGAGGGGTTTAATTCTGAAACGTCATAATTTTTGTTATAGTGCAGCATTACAGCTGCATCATAACAAAACACTGATGGCTGATGCATAAGATTGACATTTTCGAATGGACAGTGCGAAGGTAAAGTCCCCGAAATTTTTAAAGAGATCGCAAATATCATAATTAATAGTTTTATAAACAATTTTAAAGGAAGTATGAGTCCTTCGCGAGTCAAAATTTCAGGGAAAAGAAGGTACACATAATATAATACATGCAAAGAAAAAGGTTTGTTGCTGTTCAAATGGTTCTAGCAAATAAGAGGAGAATTCCAAAATTTAAAAATTATATGGCAATTATTATCGTCTTATTTAAATTTGAATACCCTCCCTCACATGGCGTCTTGTACATTATATCATAGGAATCAAATGTGCAACAGCAAACTTCGTGATACTATACATATATGTACTCGTTCGCATATGCGCAACATCATGCATAATTCGTATACTGCCATTGTAATGCATTTTAGAACTTTATACCTTTTGTGATGCATTTGTGATGGCGCATCACTGCGTTTCCGTATTTTTATGGGCACCGCTCCCGAGAGCGCTAGTTTAAGGATAGGATTTAAGTTTACTTATGTCCTATTAGTAATAAATAAATAAATAAAATAAGTTTCCGTATTTAGCCAAATAAAATTCTGAAAATCAGCGACTAAAATTAGGTAACTAGACAATGCTATACGGAATAATCCTTTGAAAGTTTTTAAACAGGACAATGTTCATTATGACATATATACACTAGGAAATTTTTTTAGTGAAATGTGAATAGAGGAGCTAGTTAATTACTTCATATATTTTTCAGTAAATTTATCTGAAAATGCCCGGGAGTTATTTCATTAAAACTGAATTTCTAGCACATTGTCAAAAACTCTGATATTTAAGTAGTTTCTGACAGATATTCTTCATTATCAAAATCAGCCAAGCAGTGTAGAAATAAAAATTGAAAAAATGGAAAAAGATAGAAAAATAAACAACAAAATGTTAAATATAACTTTCATTCAAGAATCTTTCGAATGTTGTGCATCGTAGGTTTATTATTAAAGTTATATTTTCTGTTTCATGGAGAACTGATGGTCTTTAAATAATGGTGAACATGAAATGGAATAATTACACATAGAATACAATAAAAAAACTCAGCGATATTAGACAGATAACTTTACTGGTAAAGCAGGCCAAAATCCCTGTCCTTCTAGTTATATAATATTTCTTAGAAAATCACTGAACTAAACTAGAAGTACAGGAAATTATTACAATATAATTCTAGTGGTTCGCTTTCCACTAGATTTGAACTGCATATCTAAGAAACCAATTCTAGTTGGATTCATTGTAATCTAGTAAGAAAACATCTTGAGTTTGATGAACTTGGTTGATTAGAAAAACCAGAAAAGGCATAAAAGTTGGGCCTTTGCCCATGCGACTACCTAAACTCATCAAAAATGCAATTGGTCCTAATTAAAATGTGCAGTAGTTTAACTTTTACTGCTGGGCTCCCTGTAATCTCGGTTATGTAGTGCTAATGGTCGCGTAGAAGATGTCTTTTACGAAAGGTAGTTAACTTTGATTGCCCCTACCTTAGCGGTGTGAGTTGTACCTCGTCCTTGTTTAGCTCTAAACTCTAATTTACATCTAATTACCAAGCCGTTTCTTCTGAACGTACCACAGGGCTCTAAGTTGGGTCCACTGCTGGGATCCCTCTCATTCCAGTTGTCGAAACATCTCAGTCTTATCCTAAACAAAGTCATTAGACTTACCCGGTGAGCTCCTTTCAGCGGAGAAAAAAGGTGGGAAAAAACAAGGGAAGCATGGGAAAATCGCTGACAACCTTTTCGTAATGTTTCAATAGAAACAGTCCGACTGACTGCCCGAAGATGGGAAAATATTTTTAAGTAGAATTACTGTAGCAGGGCTTCAGCACTTAGATTTATGATAAGGGTTGACTGTAAATGATTGAACGTCAGCTGAGACAGCGGGGATGGGATCGGATTCCCGGAGAAGTACATCTATCCATCCAACCATCCATCCATCCATCCGTCCAATTTCTTTTCTCAGACTGGGGCCGCAACAAAATTTTATGAGGAATTGCTCCATAAACGAAACAAACCCCAGTGCGCTCCTTGAGAAAACGCTTCAAAAACGCCAAGTTAACACGGGTTTAGGGCGACCGGGGGTGAGGAGGATGGATGAACAGCTTTCTTGACATTTTCTAGGCTCTCCAGGAAAAATCATCTTGATGGAGTTCTTAATGGGCGAGTGCGGGTGAACATCTATCCACTTTTGCGCTTTTTGTTTTTCTTTAAAGTTCTATCGTGGGAGACGGTCTGAAAAGGCCAGAAGGGAACCAGACCAGCAGGAGGGGTCAGGGGATGAGCGGATCCCCTCCGCCGCCAAAGGGCAGCTCGCCTGCCAATGCCTGTGCTTGTAAAAGTCCGCAAATAAAAAGCGATTTAAAGCCGAACAAGAAAATTTAATGAAGCAGCCAATGTTCATGGGTGAATTAAGGTATTTAATTTTTATGAGTACCGACCGCAGAGGGTGCTGTGGGGCCGAGGGTGCGACCGGGGTGATTTAGCTACTGGAGCCCGAGCGTGTGCCAAAAGTAGGCCTGCTGTAGGCTCTGCCGGGGGCCCTTCTGAGATATGTTTTAATGTGCTGTAATATGCCCGTGTCTTGTTTTACACGGGCTAAATTCCCGCAAAAAAAATGTTTACCTTACGCTGGCTGAAATGAATGGGAGAGGTCTACCCGGCTGGAGCGGCAATGAATTCCCGAAAATTTTAAGGGGAGCTAAAATTGATTTAATGAGCAAACTTGGGCTGCTGCGGGGTCGTACTATACAAAGAAAATAAGCAAAATCTCACAGTGCGTCTTAATTTTTAAGTCGCCTTATGAGTGCTCCTCACTTTAGAGCCTCTTCGGGGACGATGCATTTACCTAGGGCTCCATTCAAGAGGATATTTGCTCAATTTAAACAAATTATGATTTTAAAAGCCATAAAACATGATGAAAACTACTCAACGATCATACTGACACAGGGGGAAATCTGAACCATAAACATGAATACCAAATTATTTCAATAGAGGTTTGGTTTATGTTAAATCCGAAATAAATCAGGCAAATCTAAAACAAAAATTCAAAATTTATTTATATTTTAAAAATGTTGTTTGTTTTTAAATTTATGTTGTTCACGCCGAAAGAGGCTAGTGCGATTTGGGTATATGTATGTATCAGCCTTAGTAAAATTTAATTGAAATATTAATTAATTTCAATTAAAATTAATTGAAATATGTATGTACATATGTATATTTCTAGTTCGTACTTAAACCAAATTAAGAGAATTAATTGAATAAACGAGACAAATAGATAGACAGAGCGACTATTAAATCACGTGAAATTTCGCGTGCAATATTTCGATTCGATAACTTGCATACCTTGTAAAAATGGCATTTTCTGTAATGAACCAGTGCAAACTGAATGAAGAATGCCTCGCGGTGCACCTGATGAAATATTTAAAATACGGGAGCGCGGTCGGCGGCTTATAATTTCAATAATTTGCGTGCGAAAAATGGTCGAAATTCAGTATGCGAAACGTAAAATGGCCATTTGGGGTTTTTTCCAAAAAAAATTTATTAAGACAGAGCCGGAGATTTATTGGTAGTAAATCTCCTGGAACAAATTGCTCTCTGCGTGTGCTGAGGTCCACCGATTATTTTGTATGTGGGTCAAATGTAAAAAATGGCCACCGGCATATTTTTAATTAAAACGATTTTCGTTCGTTACGCGCGCATTCCAATTCTCTTCATTCTTGGGCCTCGCGCGCAAGGGGAGCGTCCAGAAAACCGCAATATATAAAATTCGCAGCGTTGCACTTTTCATCTAGCCGATTTAAATTGTTCGGGGCGGCGAGGCGCGGGGGTGCGCGGGCGCCGAGATTGAAAGGAAGTGTTCAGGTGAATGAAAGGTGACGAGTGGACGGGATAAATCTGCCGGGAAGTTCCTTCCCCTAACGAGTTCTACTCATGTTCCGATGAATATTTATGAAAAGGCTAGAGAATCGCATCGTGTGCAGCGACTTACCTTCGAGGCTCGAGTCCTTGGAAAGCGTCATTACCGGGTTCGAAGACGTGGAAGGTTCCGCCGTGCTGGCTACGTCTGTGTCGCTGGTTGAGTGCGTCATGTTGCTCTGGAGCTTCGGGATGGCCTCCGACTCCTTGTAGAACTGGTCCTCGTCGTACAAGTCGCTCGTGTCGCCGTCGAAGTGCTCGGGCTCGTCTGGCTCAGCATCTGACTCGTATCGATCCTTCAGGACTTGTTTCGGCACTGAAATTGTAAAGCAGATTCAAAAAGAGCTCCCTCTACTAAGTAACTAAGAATTTTATCTGAAGACGACCAAAATTCTGTAGTTTTCGTACTCAGGGCATACTGTCGATTTAGATACATATTAGCATAATTCGGTACAATTATCCTTACTATTGGGTGCAAAGCACATTTCTAGTATCTCTGAAAAATAAATCTACTTTTGGATGAACTTGAATTTGCAATTTTACTAAACAATTTTAAAAATTTCAATAAGAAAAAGGCAGTTTTAAACCAAAGCTCATAAATTTTGTAAAATGCAATTTTAAGTAGAGATTTGCTTAAGTTTTTTAATACAATTTTAATTAAACCTTTTCAGAAATACCGAAATAAACGAATGTATGTTAATTACAGTATAAACAAAACAGATAACTTTTTTATGACTTTTAAAAAGTTTTTTCTAAATTGGGTAAATCTCAGTTTTATGCGATAGGATTTTCACTAGATGTGGATCGTAAAACTAACGTGGAGTGTGGAAAGCTATTCCATTTCCACCATATAATAAAAAAAAAAACTTTCATCTACGTCGCTTGGGATTTAAGTGGGAAGGATCCATTCGGTGTTTAAGTCTTCCAAATAAAATCGAACGAACTTTTATGAAGGGTCTCATTGTATTATTGTATGCAATTTGGAGATTTCGTAATCTAGACACTTATTGTTGGTTTTATTATTGGAACCAGATATGTAGGTATACTGTATGCAATGAAAAGCAGTTTTTTTTCAAACAGTTTATAGTTTTCGTAAAACGATTATTTATCATTAATCCTACGGTATTTTCATTAATTCTTTGTGTTATGATAAAAAGCTCATAGAACTTTTTCTTTCTTGACAAAAATAAAGTCAGCTTAGCGTTTTATTTTTACGAGCCGAAATTAAGAAGTTTTAAATCTTAATTTTAATTTTTGTTAGTAAAAATAATAAGTCAGTTAGGCTTTTTATTTCGAGCTAACAATAAAAAGTTTTGAGGCTTGCAATTATTTTGTAAGCAAATCAAGTTATAATATATACTTAAAATAAAACCCTAATATACAAAATCTGAGCTACAATAACAGTTTTGATTAGATTTTTATATGAAATTCCAAATTCTTTTAATTCCACTGCCAGGGTCCTAAAATAAACTGTTTTATTGATTTAATGAAAATAATACGTCACAAACAGAAGGAACAATTGTAATTATAATGGAATAAAGAGTATTTGAATCATTGAAACTTTATAACAACAGCTTGAAAAACTAAAAAGCCAATGAGGTTTTTAGTTCAGCGAGACGTCATATATCCTATGACATACGTACTATTAAGGTGCATCAACTGACACCTTATTTGCCAAAATACGATAAATACTTAAGGTCTGAGGGAACAGGTGAACATAGCCACATACATAGGTGCATACACACATACATACATGGACTGCTAAAATCATAACCCTCCTTTGGCTTTGCCCTAGTCAGGTAAAAAAATAACGAGCTTCACAACTTGTATATATAAAAAGTGATCCTAAGCTAAGCTTATTTTAACTAGAAAAACATATTACCTAAGTTTCTGAGCTTGTGTCTCTTTGCGTCAAATTAAAACCGATTAAAAATAACAGTTTAAATATATGCAGTTTTTTAAAGAAAGCTAAATGTTGTACAACATTTTGATGTATACTATATTTTATTCTACTATGACAAATTCCTACAGCTGTTGTAGTTTAAAAATTGAAAAATACCAGTTATTTTCGGTCTCTGGATTTAAAATATAGAATATATGTACATTTTTGATCAAAATAACTTTTTAAAATATTCTTAAACATTGTTTTAGAAAATTGCATTATGCAGTTCTGCCAACTAATTGAATTCCGGATATTTGCATTTTGAGCGATTCCCAAGCAACAAGACTGCTCAAAAGTTACCATATAATAACATTTGGATATTTTTGTTTGGATTATATCTAGCTCCAGCTTCATAGTAAAATACATTGCTATCATTTTAAATACTTGTTTTTCTGCTGTACTTTACGATCTAACGAATTTCGAGGCTCCAGCCCTTACCTAGTTACGCTGGTCCCTGCGGCTCCAGCCCTGGCAAATATCCTAATTATTCGCCAAAGACTTTCTGCAAAGTTAATGAAATTTTCGGCAAACATTTACTTACCACAAGTGTACACAACTTTAAGGTACATCCGGGAGTTGGGCTGGCAGGGCGCTCCGAAGGTGGAGGAGTCAGCGGATAAGTTGCAGCGCCTTCTTCCGTGGCAAATTTGCATCACCGTCTCGGTTGCATAGGAGGCGAGGCAGGCTGTGGGGGGTTGAGGTTTTGTTAATAGAATCTTTGCAGCGCGGGTCCGCTCAAGAAAATCTGCACAATTGTGCAGTGAATAAAAACTTACTCTCCTCCTTGACACCTTGGGGCTGCGGGCACTGGATGCTTTCGTACTCGGTGCGCCCGAAACTGGCGCTGTAAACTGCAATGCGGGAGTAGGGATTGCACTCGAGCTGGATCACGTCGTTCTCGCAGGCAACCTTGCTCCGGAACTCATCTGTAAAATTCCAAAAATCAACAAGATGTAATGAGTCTCGAAGTTTTGGGGCTTTGATGGGGCGCTAAGGCACTCCCTGAAATGCTAATGTCTGCCGGGAATGGGAGGAATTCGGGTAAATAGGGGAGCAAATGTCTGCCAGAACCCTCTTCCGACAGTATGGGAATAATCATAAAAACTAAATGATATTATCTGTTTTGAAGGGGGGTCGGGACCCAACCGGTTGGATCCAGATCCACTCTGCACCCGTCCCGCGGGAGGATATGTGCAGGGAATTTCGTATTCATTTCGATTCCGCACATATGTCCCGTGGGAACGGGGAAGTGCAATGCATTTAGATGTCAGGATGCGTTGCCAAGAATCCCAGCACTTTGGGAGGATGTTTTATGGCAGTCGCATTCCCGGGACATGTTCCTTTGTTGCTCCTCCTCGAGGGCTAACAATGTGGCTGGCATTCAGAAACACGGCCGGCCGAGATATTTACAGGAAAAGTTACGGCGCGCCACTGACAATTTTCCCCGGCGAGGCGTGCTCAACATTTTCGAAATTTTCCGAGAGGAAAGGGCTTTGGGCTGGTTTTCCCGCAGGTCCTCTGAGCTGCTAAGCAAACCTTTCAGACTATCCGGAAAATATAAACATAAAAAGGAACACGTCACGGGTGGATTGTGAGTCGTTTTTTCTACAAGCTTGATAATCACATTTTATGTTGTTCACGAGCTGTTTGTGACAGTTTATTTTAAGCTCTATAGGTTTATAATAGTTAGCATAGAAATATGCACAATCATAGAAAAGACTTTGAGAAACATCAATAGAAAAAATACCGACAAGAAAAATCAGGTTATACTCGTAGGTCTTCTGATTTAATTTTTATCAACGTCTTGCCCAACCCTGTAAATGTCGATTCTGCCCACTCTTCTTTCTTAAAAACAAACATTTTTAATTAATTTCTGCTCAGGCCAATATAGAAAATGTTTTCATGATAAACCAAGGTTAATTTTCTTTGGGTATAAATAGCCTTTTGTAAATCGAATTAAAATTACGTATTTTGTTTTTATCCAAAGGCACTAGATAAACAATTTTAATAAAGGATTTGTGGAGGAAAGTGTATTATCAATTTAAGCACATGTTTCTTAATACGTATGTAAAGTTCAACAGCTACTAAATTTATTGCTAGTGCATTTTTGGGTCTTTTAAGTTTTTAGTTAAAACACCAAAAAAAAAAAAACTTAGGCAAATGTAAAAGGAAAAATATTTTGAAAAAGCAGCCAACTTTAGTATATAAATTACCTAAAAACATTAGGCAATTTTATGCAAGATGCTTAGGTGAACTAACTAAAAATTTCGGTACAAAATATGTATAATGCTTATAAAATGGCTCTTGCAGCTTGATATGTGAATTATATTGAGTGAAATTTTTATGAATTTATCTTATTTTTGGTCGTGTTCATTTTTACTAAGGAAAATTGTTTAAGTACTGAGGTAAAATTAAAGGCAAAACTATTATAAACGCGAAAGTTTTATGTTCAATAAAACAATTGCTTAGGAAAGTAACCTTAGTCTTGTGTAAAATTTGGTAAGGCAAATTAACAAAGTTATTTTGGACAATTTACCCAATATAAGAAAAACAAAGCCTGGTATAAAACAATCAAAATCTTACCCAAGCTGATTTAGGTAATTTTACAATTGTTTTTTTCGCTGGAATGCAATTCCGAGAAAATTATTTTCAGACACTGCTTTACTTTTGAGTTTGGGTTAATGATAACGTAAATGTTTCGATTCCAACTCCCATCCTCTTTCTACGCTGCAAACCACTAGGGCTCCGGCAATCAAGTTTAGTCGAGAGCCTTCATGTTTACGTGCAGTTCAAAGTTCGCCAGAAAATCTATGAAGGAACAACTGGCTAATGAATGTCGATGTCAAAAGTCGTTTCTTCCTCCACCCCCGCCCCGGCTGGGGGGTAGGGATGACAGCTGTCTAATAAGTGAACATATACTCAGCTGGAGCCCGACCCGGACCCAAAAGGGGCCGGGGCTGAACCCACCCAACCCTCTCCTCACCGCCGCCGCCGGGGCGAGCGATACGCAAGTGGTGACTTTGGAGTTTTCTTAATTTAATCGGCAAACTTGCTTCCTGCGAGCGAGTGGAGATGGAGTCCTGGATGACCTAATTAGCATTTGCTGCTATTTTCTTAAAAGACAAAGTTTCCGCCCGAGAAACCCATCAGCGCCCGGGGTTTATGGGCTAAAAATGTAATCTCCTATACAGTGGCGTGCCATTTCACTAGAAGTTAATTGTGCAAACTTCCAGTGGCGCACCAATTAAATCTTCCCGATGGGCGGGAACATTTTCGGCTGTGGTGCCCGGGACGCTTGTCCCGACCGGGAGAACTTCTTGATCTTATCGCAATGATTAGGGCGGTTACATGGAAATTTACTGACACCAATCTCCGACTGAGCCAACCAGAGTTCATTTTGAATTTCAGAGGTGTTTCGGAGATATTCGATAAATTCCAGGTGCATTTCGTACATTCACCCACTTGCCATCTTGTTTGTTGAAAATATTTCAGTTTTCTTTTGAAACTTGCCGTGCGGGCGAGGTCCTGACCCTGGAGAATTGTGCAAACTTTTAAATGGATACCTATGAGTATACCTTTCAATCGGATATACCACGGGAACAAGTTTCCCCGATAAAATTTAATTTGCCGAATGGTGTGAACAGGGAAATTGAAAGTTCCTTTCTATTGCTTTGTTGGACAGTTGAACTTTGGTTCTGAAAGGAGAATTTTAATAAATAAGTCGAACTAGGGAAAAGAAATATAAAGAGCCCCTCACTGGTGCGAACTATTACACATTTTCCAAGTTCCAGTTTGCCTGTGTCACAATTTTCTTTCTGCGGAAATTGCACAGGCAAACATATTTCCTCAGCATTAAAAATGAAAGGAAAAATCTTGGAGCTATAACGAACCACGACACGAAAATTGTGGAGATCATGTGGCTACGTATGCATTTTTATTGTGAGCTGATTTCTTTTTGCTAGAATTAATATCTTTACTTTAATTTCCATCCTTCATATTGTTTTGAAATTGTGTACAAAACCTTAAAATTCGTTAAAGTAATAGTAATTAAATATTACATTAATTTACTTTAATTCGTATACAAAATTTCAATTACAGTACAAATAATACAAGAATAGAGTGAAAATATATAAAAAAAAAAAATTCTATACAAAAAATTAATTTAAAATTTTGGTAAAAGCACGTTCAATGGTTTCGCTGTAAAAGCTCGTAAAATGAAAAAAATAATTGGAAATAAAAATGGAAGTGAAGTGCTTTTGAATTAAAATAAACTCTCTCTAGTTTACAAAATATCAATTTAAACAGACAGATTTAGATTTTACGTGACGAAGTACTAGGTGAATGCAATTTTTATCTGTTTTTATGAGCTGGCGATATTCAAATGCGAAATCGATTATAAAAACTCAGGGCAAATACTGAAATTATTCAATTTATTTACTTTATTTTTATTTGAATAATGTAACGTGTCCCAAAAATATAGGTTTTTGAAGGCTTTTATCACTTTGTAGATGAATAAACATTTGAGTGTGCGTCAGTTGGATTTCTTTTGTTATTTTTTGATGTAGATTAGCTTTGCAGATTTCAAAACGAGAGATAACAAGGGTTAAAAGTGACGCCAGTGATTGGCTTTATTTTGATAGTGGTACAATTCACCATCATGCTACAACCCCGTTGTGTATTTATTTCCGGAACACGCCCGGGGCGAAAATGTTTACAAAACCACTGAATGCAGCAATTAGAAAAATTTAGTTGGGCAAATTGCGGAATTGTCATAAAATCGCTTTTTCACCCTTCATGCCCCAGGTTTGGCGCGTTTTGTTTAATTGACTTTTGGGGTATCTGCCGCAGCGGAACCATCCAGACCCACGCACCCGCAGCATCCGCAGCACCCCGTTCCTGATTCAATAAAACAAACCACCGATCCGAAAATGTCGGGGTTCTTTCTCATCTGCGTTTAGCTAGCGACGGAAATTGAACGACTGCAAGGTTTTTTTTGCAGGCTGCACATGCAGCGCTCCGCCCACTCCCTGTACCTCGGCGGGGCACCAGCAAAATATTGAAAAAATTTTTTCGTTTGTTGTGTTTTGTTTTTAGCACACGCGAAAATGATGCCACCACGTCGCAGGAGCGGAGCAGGAAGTAGGCCGCAACGACTGCCGGAGCCTCAACCCCGGCCCAGGCCCGGCTCATCCCTGGCCCTGCCTCTGCCCGCCTCCGGCCCAGGCACAGGTAAGTGACCGTGTCGACCCCTTTTGTTAAAATATTCCTCGAAATGGCTCAGGGTGTGTTTTTCGGTCGAACTTTTCTAGAATTTATGTCGCCATTAAGGACGCACTTCACTGTGAATCACTTTTAATTTTTATGATTTCGTTTTCTGGCGCTTGCCAGGAGGTCCGGAATATTGCTACAATACTGCAATCGGGGGGGCGCGAGGGCCCTAATCTATTGCCTCGGCCCTTGAGCCCTCTAGGCAAAAACGCCTCAATGTCAGGCCATTGTGCTAGCGAAAAAAAGGTGGAAAATTCGGAGCGCGATATTGCCGCTGTGGCTGGTTTTGGCTCCTGTTGTTAGCCGGGCGCGCGTCCTTCAATTTCAGAACGAAAATAGAAATTCAGTCGTGATGGCAGTGTTGTCCGGGCTTTAGCCGAGTATTTGTTGGACATTTTGTGACAATTTAAATGAAAATTCTCGTAATGGGTTAAATTGGAATGAATAAAGTCGACTTTGTTCTGCGGTTATATATGACAAAAAAATGTGTTTTTTCGCCCGACTGAAAATACCTGGGGGCGTAAAATACATACATAATAGACTGAGCAATTTTCCAACTCAGAACACATTTATTTCACAAAATTTATTTATGTTCTTAACAATAAAACTCCTTCTCCTTATCATACCTCGCTTATAAATCAAATTGAAACTGGAAATTGCTTTTATAAAGGCCTTAGGTTTTAGTCTGATTCTTATTTACACTTACATATTTATTTATAAACATACCTTGGATATAGATGCAGAATATTGAATTTCAAAGTTTTAATAACAACTATTGGGCTTGAGTCGAAAAACCGAGTAAGGTATTCGATTCGTCATTTTGAAATTCCATATTTCGACGAAAGTTCAAAATCAGTTTAAATAAAATTTTCGGTTGTAATAGATACTGAATGCTCCATTTTTATTTTTTAAATTCACAAAATGTCCAATTCATGCATGGATAAATAAATAATGTAACATGCAAAATACCTAAAAGATGAAATTTCCGGAATAAAACATACCTACGTAAATATACCTACTCGTTAAAAATTAAATTACCCCACACGAAATAAAAAAAAGGGAGTATTATTTTTCAATGGTTGCAAAAGTGTCCCGCGGTTAAATTAAAATTAAAATGTTAATACCTTGTCCAACTCAGAGCTCGTCTCTTTTCCTCAATTTATTTATTTATTTTTTCTACAGAAATTTGTGGCGTGGTATCTTCATTATCGGGATGGCCCTAGTCTTTTCACATCTCGCTTGTAAATCAAATTGAAATTGCTTTCATAAAATATTGCTCTTATTTCAGTATTTTGAGCAGTCCTCTCTATTTTTCTTAAGTTATCCTCAAGGAGGAATAACGACAACCATAAAAACAAATGTAACACATGGGAGGAATGTCCCAAATTAATTTTTCAATTACTCTTCCCATGGTTTATATATAGTAGCTGATGAAAAAATTGTTTCTTCAATAAGTTCCTTATCATAAGATGCTTTCACAAAAAAGTAAAGAGAATAAATACCTGAAGTTAATTACTTATAAATAAATAAATAAACATATCAAATTAATTCGCTTTTATTCCTCTACTGTAATTTAAGCACTGTGACGATTAATGTTTTACCTGAAGACCAAAATCAAGAATTTAAGTACGTTATACATATTCAGTTAATATTTGTTATTATTCATAGCAAGTAAAAAAAATTGGTAGAAAATGCTAAGAATATATGACGTAAGTAAGCTTCGATCTAGAAAAATTTCGTGCAGATTAGAAAAATTAAGGCAGATTTATTATAGCGAGGTGACCTTCCAAATAAGTTATGAAATGGGAAGGAGACAAACGAGTGCATCCTCGTAAAACAAAATCGTGCTTTGTATGGAGCAACTTCATTAAACAACTTGTCCCTGGAAATAGTGAGGACACACCTTGCCTTTTTTATGACAAATGAGAAATATATGAAAAAGAAAATATCTAAAAAAAAAGAATGTTAGGAAATACTCGTGACGCATATTCTTACTCATATTCTGAATTTTTATGTGTCAACGAGCGTAGACATGGAGTCGTTAAAAAAATATATTAGAAAAGAGCAAACCATTTAAAAAAGGGGAGCATAAAGCGAGAAAAAGGTATCCTTGAAAGCGCTGCGGAATGAGTTCCGGGAGCATAAAACAATGCACGCAGTTTCTGAACATGCGTCGGTTCTGCTCAAATATTCACAGCCGTACTCTTCCTTTGCGTTCCCTTTTTCTGTTCTCGGGTATCCTTGAAATAAATGAAAATAATAAAAGACGCTTCCCGGGAACTGCAAACAAGTCCAGGTGAGCTAATTAGCCTATTGCCCCTATGAATTCAGAACAGACTTAATGCAAACTGCTGGAGCACTAGCGGCGTTGGGGCTCCCTGCTCCCCACCCCGTGACACCATACACCGCAGCACCGCCGCTGATCGCGAAGGAGCAAATTATGCGCAGTGTTCGCTGCCACTGTATTTATTAAGTTTAAGGCAGTCCAGAGCTCAAGAAAATGAACAGAATGCGCAAAATGTAGAGGACGAGTGGGTAATTTTTTTTGGGGGGAATGCTCCCGGCCACATCCCAGTTATGGTCCAGGACCGGGATGAGGCCGGAGCACCAACCGTGCGCACGGTCTGCAGTATCTACATCTGGCGATGCGAGCTATAGTGGATAGCGTAAACAAGACGGAATTAATTAACGTCCTTCACTTTTTGCTAATATTACCCTCACCCCCGCCAGCTCGTCGCTCGTCGTCCTTGTAAGCCTTCATCTCAGGGATGGAAATTATCCAAGCCATTTCTGCACGCCGGCGAAACATATCCCACCCATGGACTAGGAGTTGGTGGGTAAAAATGGCCAATTCCTTCTTAAACACAAAACAGAGGTAGGACAACGGAAAAGTCCTTCTTTTGTCTTAAGCTCACGTTTCAGGCTCCTCTTAAGAGGAGAGATGGTTTTCTAGACCCCCCTCCTTCTTTTACCCAATCTAACAATCTCGACACAAATTTGTGAAAAGTTAGTAAACGACGGCGAAGACAAATTCTTCGAAATAGGTACTCCATTCTCTTTCTTTGAGAGATGGGTGGTTCTTGTTTCAGTTTGCTTTTAAGAATTATGAAAAGCGGTCCACGGGATCTGTTTCATTGATCCTCAAGGGATTGTTGCACAGTCTGGCCGCCATGAATTGGGAAAACTTAGAAAATGGGGTAACCAACAAACCCTTCCAGGACCAAAAACAAAACGGCTTTAACAGGTTTTTAAAACCTTATATTTATATTACAGAAGTTAGGGAAGCATCTTTATTTAAATAGAAAAGCCGAGTCATTGTCGAATGAATTTGAAAAATTAACTTATTTGAAATATTTATAATCAAAAGTTTTGTAATTCATCGTACAACGGCCTGCTTTAAATAGATTTATCTGCCCTTTTTACACTTATTTTGTTAGTATACAGCTTAATAAATTAATAGAGACCACAAAATGCCATTCCCGAAGTAAACATTTAACAGACTCAAACGTAGCCTGAAAGAGGTACGGGCACGTCCGTTATATACCCAAATGAGGCACGGTGCGCCGCAGCACAAATTTAAATTGTAAAAATGTAAGTCGCTCCAGGCACGTACAAATCCTAACGCACCCAAAACAGCCCAAATCAGGCACAGAGCGCATTATGTCCACAATAAACAAACAAGTTTTTTGCCATTATAAAAGTTTCACGACCCAGAACGAAGCAAGATACGCATCGTGCTAAATTGGTCTGGTTAAAAAACGCTTTTTGTAGTAATTTTCGTTAGTTTCGTAGCAACTTTTGTGCAGTGCCTAAACACATGAGCGTGTATATATAATATAAACTTTTCTTTATTTATTAATGCATTTTAAGAAGTCTTGTGATATATTTGATATCATATGCAATTTAAAAAATAGGGATCTACAAAGCTTTTTATTAAAAAATCGGAACTGACACATTTTTCAAAGCGTTCACTTTTAAAAAGTAGATCGATTTTACTTTCAAACAGATGGTAGAAAAGTATCAAAAGGAGTACAATGGCCTGACAAGAATGCCTGGTGTCGTACAAAAGAAATGTCGGATTTTCGAATTTAAACTGAAATTTAAAGATCGGTAAATAAATCACTATACAACTCCTCGAATTACTTCTGAAGTTGCTGAACATTATCGCTCCCATAATAAAAGAAAAGGAATCGAAAAGAAGTAGGGTATCCATACCTTTTGGTGCACGACACCACCCCCGGTTTTAGAGATTCACTCAATAAGAGCTTTGCATATATTTTCATCTTCCAAGTACGAAAAGATAAGATTTTTATGGTTTCTGAGAATTATTCCATTCTTTGCAAGTAAAATGAGCTCAAGCACCTTCATGCTTTGGAAGAAACATTTTCCGGGGGATTTATCTTAAAATATCACACAAATCGATAAATTCGTAGGATATCTCAAAAGTAGAAAGAAAAAAAAGAACGTGTTTACTTTACCGAAGTCTTACTGAATCTACGTAAAGTGCTAAACGTGTCTATCTGCAGGCGAAAGAAATATTTTTAAAAAATCCTCCAAAAATTTTTGCCTATTTATGCCCTTGGCGGCGGCTACCTCCGAGGCAAAACGTGCCGCACAACTGCAATAACATTAAATTTTGAGGATTAATCGCACTTTTAATCCGCTTTAATGTGTACTTTGTAAAACCACTGTGGCCTGACCGCTCCACGTCCCAAAAGGTGCCCCGACCACGCAATTATAACAATGGAAAACAATTTTTTTTTATTTTTAAATAACACAAAAGTGGAAGCCGCGGGACTAAACCCTTTTTTCGCCCAGATAATCCCATTTTCTAACAAAACTCAATTTTTAATCATCTCTCGCAGTCCACCCACTCGAAAAGTCGCTCTCGGAAAAAAGGGCGGGACTCGAAAGGGATCTCCCAGTGCAGCATAATTCCCAGGAATATAAAGCGAGCGGGGCCCCAGTGCCATTACGTGAGCCTTCTGCATTTATTCGGCGTCCAGTTCGCAAGGGCCATAAATTACGGCCGGAGAAGATTGTTTCGCCGGGAGTTGGACCGTCGAGCCTCCGCCCTCTGAGGGGCCTCCGGAGCCCAGTGCCCATTGATTTTTAGGCGTAGCTGGGCCTCCCCCGGCTCAAAGGAGCTGCAAATCATTGCGTAATTTTTGCGGAGGCCGACTTATGCGAGGCGAGCCACTGGTTTAGGGGTAGGGTTGCCACATTTTCTTATAGGGCTAGGGTACGAGTTAAGGGAATTTTATTCTTATTAATAAAAACAAAGGTTACACAAAGAATACAAATAAATTTAAACAATTTATGTTGAGGTTGCTCTTATTAAAAATTTACGTCCTACTTTGTTTTCATATCGTCTCCTAAAACTACATTACACTTTCGGGCATATAAGAAAGAATATATTGGAAATAGTTTCCGAAACACCGGCAACTGAAGAAGAAAGTTTCAACATTTTTATGAAAATTTGATATATTATAATTAGAGCCAGAACTTATCTATAATATTTTAAACGTAGCCTAGAAAAATTATTTTTAAAACCTGATTTAATTAAATTTGTGGAAAACTATTTTGTAGAATCTGTCCAGGAATTTCACAATCGTTTAAATTGATATTTCAGCTAATAGATAACTCTGATTGAAAAGATATCTTAAAACTAAATTGCTTGAATCAAAATTTGATACTGGAATACGGATTACGAATATTTTAATTTAAAAAAAATATTAGAAATTCTAAAGTCGTTTTAAATCTCTGATGGATATTATAGTACTCGATAAAATAAAAAAAAAGTATATAAAAGTTAATGATTTCTTAAACCATAGTTGTTTTTAAGATTACGGACAATTTCTTATAAAATTTTGATATAATTTTTCGAATTTCTACTATCATAAAATAAGAGGAGTACGGTACGGGTGGTCGTGGCAACCCTATCAAAAGGGTTGGCATATCTCATAGAAATAATTTTTCTCCTTGGTTTCTGGGAAAGGATTAAAGCCGTGGAATAACTGAATAACTCGCATCTTACCTTTGTAGGACCACGAAAATCTCGCAGGGGGCTCTTCCTCCTGACTAACTTTGTTGTCAATAACCGCCTGAGGCAGTCCGGGGCTCGGTGACGGGTGCTGTCCCGGGCATTGGGGCTGTCGACCACGGACCACCACGTCGGTGGGTTCGTAAAATGTGCGGAAATGGCGCCTTACAGCCCGGGTCTGATTGGAATAATGAACAGCCCCAGATCCGGCGGGTAGTGCTCCGAAAGGATAATACAAAAAAAAATAAATAAAAATAAAAATATTCTCACCGCATTGTTTTTGTTGCACTAGGGTGCGCCAGAAATGGCGCAGAATCTAATTAATTTCACCTGATTCTCTTCTGGTCATTGTTGGGGCTATTTCGGGGCAGCTCCGAAATTTGCTGCCCACAAAGGGAAAGGATCTGATTTTTCGCCTGAACAAACTTAACGATTGCGGCTCTTACCGGATCCACCCCCGTCATCTTGGCTCGCCGTGAACAACCCCCGCCACCCACCCAACGGACACTTTTTTAACGAAATCCAATTTTGATCCCTCGTGCCGAGGGATCTCTGCTCTCCGAATTTGTTTATAATATCAAAAGGACTTCGCTAATGGAAAACATTTGGACAATTGAATTAAATTCCGGGGCCAGACCCGCCCGCCCAGGAAGAGCCCCACTGGGGCCGGATGTGGCTGTTGTTTCTGCGATTCGCCACCGTGCGCGCCACCGCCTCCCTGCCACAGAATTCTTAATTAATTATTTGTGCTGGGAGCACGCTTGCCACTCCGCGATGCAAGAGGTTCCGCGTCAGAGCATTCAAATTCCGCCGCGCCGCAGGGGTCAGGGGGGCTAATTCTTGTGTACTGCTGCGGTTTTGCGGTGTAATTGGTTTCCATGTCAGGGGCCCCGCAGGAACGAATGCGGTGTACCTCAACGAGTCAATTCCTGTTTTTACTTAATTCCCCCAGGAGTTCTTGGGAGTTCTTGTGATTTTCGCTGCACTTAAGAACTATTTTACTTGTTTTCTATTGCATAACAAGTACGAACAACTGGGGAGTGGTTCTAATGCAGTTTATATCATTTGATATATAGGAAATTGAGTTAACAAGATGAAAACGCAATGGCACCATATGGTGCCACGATATTAATTGCGCGTGATATATTATGGTGCCACAAATGAGCAGTGGTAAACAATGTAGTTTGCTTTTGTTTCTTATAATAACTTTCTACACGCTTAATGCCAGACCAGGAGATATCTCCTTTTTTCAATAAATTTCTTTGTATTTTTACAAGTAAGGTATAAAGTTTTTGAATTTCAGAAAATACCATTTTTGAATCAGGCTGGTCGAATTTCAATTCAAGAAAGTTGCTTTAAATTTTAAGAAATCTATTTTCATTTCAAACTAGTCCGAATTTTCGGCACAAATAAGTTCAACTTTGCAAATCAAATTAGTCCAAAATGATGAATTTTCTAAACCAGTCTAGTTGCACAATACTGCAATTACTCGTACAAACCTCTATTTTGTAACCATTTCATAATATTTAGTAAATCGATAATAATATTATAGTATATTTTAGCAAATAAATACATACTGCAAAACCAAATGTGTTAATATTTTACCTACATACGGTGGAATTCAGGTCAAGCTTTTAAAAGCTTTTGAATAAATTAGTAAGTTTTGTGAAAGCAAACCTCGGGTATGTTATCAAAGCCACGTTTTTTTAAAAGAAATAATTTTAGTTTTAAAAACTAGGGAATGTTAGTGCAAAAAGAGAAAATATAGGTCATAAAATAGTAAACATACATAGGTTGCGTACAGTATGAAATTAAATTAGAAAACCTTTCAAAAAAACCACATTAGCTCATTGGAAAAATCTAAAGAATCTCCAAAGGTCGGAAGATCTAAAAGTTCTTCCTTCTCAAAACAGAAAAATTAGCAAAAGCCATAAAAGTAAAGAAAAACAGCAGCACGCTTATAAATAAGCCAGCACAAAAAGTTGTATATTAGCAAACTCGAGCCTTCAAGGATCACTTCTCATGAAATATGCCGAAATCTGGCTCTATGAAGTGCACTTACACGTGCCTCTCAAAGGACTAGAGTTCATTTGCAGCGCCGTCCTGCGGGAAGTATTTTTAGCGCCCACTTTACTGAAGGCTCGAATTTCAGAAAGTCGACAGAGAGCGCCTGCAACCAGAAAAAAATTATATGTATATCCCTTCAAAAGAAATATCCGACTTCAAGTGGCCACGTGGATTGAATTGGAGGGCAAATCCGAGGGGGGTGCGGTGGTCTAATTTCACCCCCCGACCACATAAGGTGTGAATGGTGAAAGGTGAAAGGCGGAAGGATGCCGTGGTGGAATAATTGAAAACGTTCCGGTGTAGCTCTTTGGCATCGAGAGGATCCACTTCGCCCGGAGTGATACCAGCCACATTCCGCGCCTTTTATCCGGTGAGGCTAATCCAACGCCCCCTGGTGGGGCTGGCCTTCGCTGACTCCTGTCGTCAGCCGTTTTCGCCTTGTTCCAAATGTTCCGAAAAATCATTAAAAATAATTACTTAGAGAAAAAAGCGGAAAGAAAAAAAAACAGTTCCGTGTAGCCGTGTTCCTTTGGAAGTCGGCAACCTGCCTCGCTCTAGACTGGCCGACTTCGACCCACCCCATCCCCACTTAACCTGCAAGAAGTTGTTCAAAACATTTCCAGCGACCGGGTCCTTGCAAGCGTTATGATGGAGTTCCCGGGAATTTCACGGATAAAATTCATTATTTGCTGGTCTTGCCGGTGGGGTCCCGGGGGTTTTTATTGTTGTTTTTATGCTGCCTCAGCTCCCGTTGATTTCCGGGAAGCCCGGCTTTCCGGTGCTTTTACGGCAAACTACTTTTAGGAATTAAAGTTCGCTAGAGAGAACCACCGAACGCTGAAATATGCATGCTCGATCTTAAGCCATATCGGCCACAAAATCCGGTCCCGGGGTGGAAGGTCGAAGAGGTAGCCATTTTGCTGTGGGGACGGAGCCCCCTCCCACTCCTTCTACCCCTTCCACTTATTCGGGAGGGGGAGGTAAAGCTAGAGCTCGGGGAAGAAAAATAAGTGGTTGGGGCAGAGAGGCGGTTCGAATATTTCGGGATTAGCGAAATACACTGGGTTGAGAGATCCACTCAACTGGAAACAAAATTCGGTGCAGCTTTGTGTCGGTCGAAAATAAACAACTTGATGAACCAAAATTGTTAATTTATTCGATCGGGGGATTAAGGGCGTTCACCGAGCCGTTTCCTCTTGGGAGCCATCCACCCCTTTCCCTAAAAACCGCCGCCTCCACCCGTTCTATGTTCAACAACCAGCCTAGCTCCCAAGCGATTAGAGTGGAAAGTATCGGCACACATGCACGGAACGACATACATAATTGAGGATGAAAGGATGTAAAGAAAAAAAAAACATCGAAAAAAGCAACAACAAAAAAACAACGACGCTATATGTGGTCCCAGCTTTAGGAATTGTGCATTATTGCTCCAGCCACCATCTCACCGGTCGAATTCAACTGGGTGCCCTTGGACTCTGCGCTTTTCAGAGTCAAAATGCAAAATTCGGAATTATTTCAAGCACCGGCGAAATGAATAATTATTTAATTTTGCCCACTAGTCCGGATATTGTGCTTCCCGGAATCGAACATTTTTCGAATGTGGGAAATTTAATGAAATTATTTAAAAGGATACGATGGATTCAGTACCAGGAAAATAAATTATCCTAACCGAAAATATCAGGAAAATTGAATATTGAGTCTAAAATCTAGGGCCTGCAGAAACTAATCACAAGTAAATATTTTAAGTCTAATTTTGGCCTGAAAGTGATTTTTTTCTTTCAAGGTCAAGTGCAGCATCATATGAAAAGTTTGCATATTTTTAAACTGTTTTTAGTTACACATATATCTTGTAATGTTTGATATACGTGCGTACATATAGTACATGTAGTAAATTTGTATAAAAGGTTTTTAACTTTGCTTTTCTTTTTATAAGATTGGAAATATGCTACATGTGGCACCCTTCTCTTAATAATACCAGCAGTGATTTTATATTTTCAAGATAATAGATAAATCAAACTATTTAAAACACATCTTAAATAGGGAAAAATGGAGTAATAATATAATTTTCTAAAACAAAAGAAATACGAGATCGATAATTGTAATTAGTACAAGTTATCAGCGTTTGAAGTGGGATGTATCATAGCTCCGTGATTTAGAAAAAAAGATATTTCTTGCTTTGATGGTAAAAACTAAATATAGTCAAGTCTCCTATAACGCGGTGCTTGAATAACGCGGAGCGATAATACGACAGCTCGTCTATAACGCGGTCTCGTTATAACGCGTTTTTCGTACAAGAACATTCCAACAACTCAAATGGTTTGAGGAGGATTTTCGAGCAATTAGAAAAAAAGGGTTAGACTGCAAATATTTGACAGTGATGATGAATAATAAAACAATCTAATATCTATTATATTTGTTGGAAACAATTTTTTTAGTTTATAATTTTATTATACGAACTATTATTATGTTCAATAAACCTAAATACAAATATGTAAAAATATACATATTCATAGCCATTTCTATAATATTATAAAATTTTATTTATTAATGATGATTTATGTACAGTTTATTTATTTCTGAGATTCCATATAACACGGAACGAATTCACTAAATTTGTATTAATTCTGAGTTTCTCATAACGCGGTTTCCATAGAACGCATTTCCTGATTTCAATGAATTCTGAGTTTCTTATAACACGATTTCCATATAACGCCTTACGAATTAATCGCGTTATAGGAGACTTGACTTTATATGTATTATTATGTACTTAAGAATTTTATGCAAAAAATTGCAAATAAGTACAGAGACATCTTCAAACTGTTTAAATATATGAGTAAAATTGTGAAGAGCTATTAATGAAAAAGTCAGATTTATGAATATGATGTTCGATACTTATAACCACTGTTAATATTCGATGAAAATACAACATCCATTTTAAATAAAAATTTTTTAAAAAATATAACTTCAAACAGAATTTGTTTTCACAGCCAGCCGATGCTTTTTCTTCTTCTGCTAGAACATAACCATAGCGTAGTTAACAACCAGATGTTCAAAAATACTTCGTGATAAAGCATAACTCTGTAGTTAAGAACGCTGTAATTATAAATATCGGGAATTCTTATTGTTTAACCTTAACCTGTTATGTCTCTAGTTCCTCTACATACATATATTTTCCTGATAGTAAGAATATTACAAAACGACTTTTTAACTTTCAAAAACAGCACACCGAAGTTTTCTATAAGTTAATTAGTTTAGCTTTTTATTCTGAACGTAAAATAGCAATATCATTTGATCCCATGATCTTCCTGTGTTAAAAGACAATATTTCATCCTTCGGAGGAGAAACCTTTTAGCCAACACCTTCGGTGTAAAACAGACACCCAAAACGCCTAACTTAAAGGAATATGTGGCTCTTCTTAGAGGTTATTTCACCTCTTCCCAGGCGAGTCACACAAAGAAAATGCATCAATTTCCTTGAGTGGATTCCCAACCGATCCGAAGATGGGCTCATAAAAATTTTATAAAGCATTTTCTCATTCTCTCACCAACAAATTTTAGTTCGATTTTCTTCTGAGTCTTCACCTTACCCTGGTTTCACAATAAGCGCATCAGTGGCGGCGGAGGAAAAGAGGGGCATCTGCAGGTGTACGCTTGGTTACTACACTTTTATCTAAAATCGCTTGAAATGATGGGAAAGGATTGGGGGGTGGTGGCTCTCCTAGATGCTGCAGATTTCGTTTTGTGTTTACCTGGACCTCCATCTATAACTTTTTGAAAATTTGTAACCAGAGGGCGTTACGTCTGTCGTTTTAGGGACGATAGTGTGAGGTGCCGAGTCCGATACACAGCCACTGTCCGGGCCGCACCACCGCACCACCGCCTCTACATAGATATCATGGAAATCGAATTTTAAATCATAGATGACATCCTCGGAATGGATGTTGGCACTGCCATCCAGCCACAGGGGGTGAAGTGCAATTTTCCATCTTTTCCACCGCCCCTCTTTCGAGCGACATGTGACCATCGAAGCCGAAAGAATATTTGATAACGCCGGCGGGGCCTGGCATCAGGTGGGACGGGGGAAAGGGCAAAACGAAAAACAGATAGAAAATCCTTGGTACTTACATGGACGGCATTTATAAGCAATCTCAACAAATTTCCGGACCCGGGGGCACGGATCAGCGCTAATGCTGGTGGTACTGCTGCTCCCGTAGAAACTGCTCGTTCCGCTGCTCTCCCCGACCCCGCTGTTCCCGCCACCCCGGTAGGTTCCAGGGAATGCGTTAAATTTGCAATGCTTCTTCTTTTGGCAGGCTTCCACAACCGTCTGGAGCAGGGAGTACTGTGAATAAGGAAAAAAAAATATATTAAGTAAAATTCAGTACGGAACGACTAGGCTAGGTCCTAGTCGGGTAGCCTGAGAGCAAAGTGCCGCGATCAAAACTGAAAATGGGAAAATTATCATTTTAGGGAATTTAATACTGCGAGGGATGGAGGGAGGTAGTCCAATGCCATTCAGCTTGCAGTCAATGGGATTATTTGATCATTTTTCTTGTTAGATATTGGCACAAAAGTCCCTTCTCCGATAATTTACTTTTGAATGCATGTACCAATGGAGGGAAGCGACAGATCCTGGCACCGTCCACCGAAATGTAAATGCACTTCCTAACAGCTTTTAAGCCTTTTCGTGCAAAAGGGTTCGGCCCTAAAGGGTCGGTGGTTTCGGCTACGACATGTATCTACAAACCCAACTACATACAAACAAAAATCGCAATGTAGGTATAGGGCAGAAAGTGTTGCCAAACCTTCTGCATGGGCAATAAGGAACGTGTCGTCGTCTTGGACGTTTCCATAATTACTTTGCACGTGGAGCGTCAGAGGAGGATTTCCCTGCCTTTTCTTCTTCGAAGAAGAATCTTCTTATTCTAATAATTTTCTACAGGGAAAAGGAGGATTTACTGTCTTGTACGTGTACCGGCTAAGCACGACTGTAGGTATATTTTTGAGGATGGGCCTTTATTTGGATTTGAGAGTCTACTCAAAAATTTAAATGAAAATCTCTTTTAATTTGCACGACTTGGAAGGCGTATACAAAATTGTTTGAGAAAAAGGTATTTAAAGGACAAAGCAGCTCTCCTTTCCTTTGACTAATTGTTAACAATTGCTGTAATTAAGCCCCGTACAAGGGTAAACTGTAACAAAAAGCCCCCGGGAGATTTTCTTCTTAAACGTAAATTTCACTAGAAAATGTATAATGATTCTGTTAATAATTCAATTCGATTGAACAACTTTCCTCTTCCTCCCCATTTTCCTTTCCCGCAAAAGGTAAATTCCTTTTTGTCGTAAAATTCACTTAATATTTTAAGATTTCATTTACCTGCTTCGTTTTTGTATCACTCATATCATTTTTCCTGATTACGTTTGTGACGAAATCTTATCTTTTTCGTTATAAATTTCAATTCAATTGGAAATACGATCCCCTTTGGAACTTTCGGAGGTACACCTGTTTCTGGACCTGAATGGGATTATCCATGGCTAGATATTAGTTACAATTTGGGTTTTGGAAATTCCTCAAGTTTTCATGCCTCAAGTGAAATTTCAAAGAGCTGCTTTCAATTTAGTTCATGTTATCGTATTGCTTCTTTGGGATGTTTGTTGTTTAATCAGATTCATACTTAATAACATGGCGGAAATGTGTTCCAAAATGGAATTGAATGTTAAAGTCCTTTTACATAATCGTAAGGCTCAGTGGGATGGGTTCAGCTGCGATGAATTCGAAAAGTACGCACTTTTTATCCGATATTTTAGTTATGGATGAACTTCCTGCAATGCGAATGGAGATTGATATTGTATGATTAAATATTCATGTGCTCAATCGCGACTGAATTTATGTCGTAATGTTTTGAATTTGAGAGAAATCTTTGTCCCATGCATGCAATCATAAAGTTTTAGGGCTTTTTTGTTCTGATTTTGTCCCAAATAAAAGACTGTGTAAATTATATTATTACCCCCAGGACAATGAAATCTCGATAGTATTTATATCAAAACTCAGATTTGAGTTTTCTCTTATATTTGCATATTTACTATGGTAACCATTAATTTTCTTAATTAAGGACTAATCCACAAATACCTAAATAAAAAACCCATTTATTTTTTCATATTTATTATAGCGCAAGTAATTCATTTTAGCGTTTTGCAAAATATTTATTAAAAGTAAACAATTTTCTCGTCTAATAAAAAGATAAAACTCTCGATGATTATTTCTCTGGTATTTGTGAAATTCTACAACCATTTTGGGTTAAAAAAAGTAAAAAGTTCTCTTTGGTCCTTTAAAAATCACCATGAAAAAATGCTTTCAGGCGATTTTTCACATCAAAGATTTTCTGTTTATTTGAAGCCAGACATTTCTGTAGACAAGTATAATTCAATTACTGCTCTCGTCTGCGTTGTCTATAGAAATTTATACCTTCTGAAAATGCTATTGCGTCTTTTGACAATTTTCTTCATTTACAAAGAATATTTAGCATAGAATGGCCACTTAAAGGATATCGTCTAGGTCTAGGACATTTACGTAACGTCCATTCCGAACAACAAGAATAAAAAAAATTGTCTACTCTTCTCGTCAGAAGTTTGTTTCTGTTTACGACAAAAGATCCAGAACAGTGCCAGTCAAGAGTATCGTTGCTTGACCTCCCCCGTCCTTTTGTTTGTACATCGATTTTAGAGTTTTCAATTTATTTTAAAGTTTTAAATTGTTTTTCCGGCGCAAAGGGAACTGAGGATGCGTTTAAAGTTTATGGGAAACTGATTGTCCCTAGAATTTTGGCAATTGCTGAACGAATATTATCGCACTATTTTGGCTTTAGGAGCAGAACAGGAGCTGTCTAAAGTGTGGTCTAACCCAATTTTAGTTCGTAAATTGAATTTTACACGATCCAAAGCCAGCGGTGCGGGCATACGAAAATTTGTTCCTTTTCTTCTAAGATTTGTATACCCTGTAAAAATATTTTTTTGGTGCTATGATTACAGTTTAGGAGTGGAATATATAAAAGAGAAGTTATTAATTAAAATAGTAACAAAAACCTATTCTATTAAACTGAACATTATTTTCGTGGAGTTCTTGTATGTTATTATAAATTATAAATTTTATAGGAATAATGTAAAAATATCAATTTGTTTTTTTACATATTTTTCAAGCAATTGTTTAAGCATTGACCCATATGGTGTGCTCTTTTATTTTTTATTTTCTACCAAGGCTTTCATGTAGGAATCGAACACAATTCCGTAGGCGGAATGGCATACTTTCAGCTGTATTGAAGAACAAAATATTTTGTTTTTTCATTTTATAGTAAATAAATAATTTTTGCAACTATTTCTGTTTTTACTGACGAAAATACTTCTAGAAACCATTCACTTTTCTCTCAGTATTGTATGTTGGGTGTTATTTGGAGGACTAGTTCTAAAAAACAACTTCTTGCTTATTTCGAAAGTATTTTTAAGCAACTATGTGTGATAATTTATTTCATATTATTTAATGTTTTATTAATATAATATGAATCACTAAGAAGTGAATTGAAATACCTATATGAAATTTTAGCCTGTTAGCTCTCAATTCTTTCTCTGCATGATATTTATATTTTACAAATCTGATTCGTACATATCCACCGGGAATAAAAAGTAAAACTGGTAAAACCCTTCTCCAAGTAGGGAACGGGAGTGAGCTAAGTAGGACCTTGAACACTTTCCGAGAAAACTCCAAGTAAAAGCAGGACCTTGAATACTTTCCCAGCGGGAAAAAAAGGCATCACCCCTTCTTCCTTGGAGCACAATTAGCATATTCCTTCGATTTTCTATGTCCCTCTAGATACAATTTGCAATGCAGAAGGCTGTTTAAGGATTTTTTCGCCCCTCAGCTGTCTGTCAGCCCGTGTTTCCCTCTCGAATTTATCAAAGGGAGAAAATCGATTTGAGCCCTGTTATCATCCGGAACAATCAATCCTAATCCCATCAGTCCCGAAGTAAACTGAAGGCGGCTTTAATTGACGTCAAACTGGATGGCAGCTTCTAATTGATATCTCACCCTCTGGATGAGCTCCCGAGGGAGCTGGATTGCCTAAACATCACCCAATTTGTAGTTATGGAATTTTCCTGATAATTAAATTAATCTTAGACAAGGTCTCCCTCACCTCAGCTCATTGCCCTACCCATGAATTTGCTAAATCTCAGCAAAGTCAACTTTATGTGATATAATTCGATATTTTCGTGAACTTTTGCATCTTCTCTTTCATAGCACCTGTTCAAATTGGGCTAGGTGAGGAAAATAACTTCGGCAAAAGTTCGTTCTGAACAGGCCCCTTTATCTCAGCCGGATCCCAATGCGACGCGATAAGGCGCGAACAGGTAATGAAGATGTCGCTGCGGCGGAGTCACGGCGCTTAGCGAGTTCATTAAATTCACGGAGATGGCGCGACCGTCTTAATTAATGTTTAAGCACAAATAGGACGCAAAACTTTAGCTACCTCGATAAATTCAAGAGGCATTAGATGCATCTTACCTTCGGATGTTTACTAATTGGCTACTGATGGTATTTGTCAGTTTCTGGTTACTACAAACATCCACCGCTCGTATCCACGTAGAGCTCTCATTGATACTTTAACCCTTAGATTCTACTTGGACCTCATAACTGAACTTAAGGTTGCTCTTATTGGGTTAAGGGTTTAAGTGCTCGGGGTTAACTCAGGTTTCTTTGAGAACAATACAAACGCTTCAAAAGGGCTCACACAAAAGGTCTTTAGCACTGTTTTTATCACCTTCGTTGCATTAACAAATTGTACCCATTTTTCCTTGTGAACGCAAAGGTTGAAACGCTGGTTTAATAGAAAAGTTAGAGAGTATTTTATGATTCTTAACGTTTCCATTCCGTTCATTTCGACAATTTTCATCTTATGAAATATAATAATTTTCAAAGTTTTTAATTATTCGGTACATGCAATTCAGTACCTCTGCTAAAATAGAATGAACATTTTCTGTTTCCCTCGACTTCGACCCAAAGGTTTCCACAAAAATTTAAGTAAGGTTGATTGAAGATTATGTTTCGAACACTAGAGCTAATGGGATCGTTTGTTTTTTAAATTTAATCATTTTATTGATATGTCGATTAGATTAATATGTTGGGAAAGAATAAGTCTGTAATATATGAATTTTTGTACTCTTCATGAATTTATTTTAAACTAGCTGTGTCCGCGACTTCGTACGCGCGGACGACTAAAATATCGTACTATTAAATTACAAATATTTACGACAAATTCTGATTTTAAATAAATTGAGGAAATAAAACTAATACAGCATCGAAAAACCGATGATCTTCATAGGTACACTTATTAAAATTGAGATATGTAAAAGTAGTAAATTATGATTTTATAAAATGTGCGCTGTGAACTATATGTTTTGGATGATTCCACTTCAAATCGACAATCGGTTGGAATCGATAATTTTTACGCGTAAATATGGGTTATAAAGACAAATCTAAATAACTCTCACTTATGTAATTATTGTTTAAAAATATTATTTGAACAAAAATTAATATGGAAAAATCCAAAATTAAGTTGTTTATTATACGAATCTTTATCTTAATAAATTATCTAATTCGATTAATTTTGTCTTTTTCGTATTAATAGTATAATCCGATTGATTCTCCTATGCGGCATTCCTAATGATTTGCGAATGAGGCAAGGCGTTTATATGCCCTATGTGTAAATTAGTAAATTTAGTAATTAGTATAGAAGTATAAATTCCTTTAAATATCATAGTGTACCCGCCTTTAATAGTTTAAGAAAGGTTCAATAGCGTCTAGGAATTCAGAAAAAATTGTAAAAAAATCCCTTTATCGAACTCTCTTGCTCGAACGGGTATCTTAAAGTCCCCGAGGCAAATTGAATTCCGAAACCACTTAGATACCCGTCTATCGGGGGCCCAATATTTGTGGTAAAAAATTTGCTTTACCCCTTTAATCCGCGTTAAGCCCGCAACAAGAGTTTCTACTACTCGAGTCGATGATGAATTTCTCAAGGAAATTCCAACCCTTCCTTTCCTAATGTCACTCGGCAGTTGGTGCCTGATGGGGACTTCGCCCCATTCAGCCGGGGCCCCGCTGAACCGCCCCGAGCACAATTCGTGGTATCACATTAAAAAGGAATTCCCATTAAATATTTATGAGAGTTCATTTTAATTTCAATTAGAATTCCGAGCAATTTTTGAGCTGAACGGTTGCTCGTCAGAGGACGGTTATTGGATGTCTGAAAGTGTCTGAACTTGTTCGAGGATATTCAGAGATGTTCGGGGGTGGTGGACCGTACTTTGGAGCCCGACCACACTGCGGGGGCAGAGGGCTCCACTCAGTTGACTGGGTGTTTCCAACAAAGCAAATTGTGACCCCCAGCTCGTCAAACCCCCCGCCAGAATGTGGGTGGAATTGGGATTTGGTCTCATACACCGAACGAAACGTATCATGATTTTTTGATGGAAGCATGCGGGCAAGTCCTTGCTGGGAATTTCCTTCGTCGCTTTTTGTCTTTTCTGCGAAATTTATGGGGGGTCGCTGCTTGGATTTACTTCATTTTTATTAAAATCGAAGGATTTCCAGAATAAGGGATTTCTTGTGTTTTCCGCCTTCGAGCCGGCACAATGCGGCGGTGTATCGGCAGCAGAGCGCAAAGAAGCTCCGGAAAAGACTCAGATCCTTAAAAGATTTAAGCCGATAAAATTTCATCCTTACCGGGATGAGGGCGGCGCGGATGTCGGGGGTTGGGCATTAGTAAAATTACATCTACACGACAGGGACTAATGGGTCTTATGGATAAAAACTTTTCTCTGTACACCCAGCAAGGTATCTATGTATGTTCCGTGAACTAAAGATCCTTTCAAGTAACCTTCCTTTTTTTTTTTTTTGAAGAAAAAAGAACTTTCCTTTTTGGGGGTTTCAAGTTAACAGCAGCACTTTTTTAATATCTAATGAATGAAACGAGCAACTTTTGGGATGTCCTTTCAAGTCTTATCCCTGTGAACTTTGGCCGAAAGTCCAAGCGGGTGCCGCATAGACTAAAAAAAATAAAAAATATACTATTTAAACTTTGTGCAAGCTGCAGTGTCGGACAGGAAAGTTTTCGATGCCTTTCCGGAATAGATATGTTTCTTGAGCAAGTTTTGGGTAAGATATCAGAAGACTGTTAATAAATGTTTTATCCTGGATGTACCATGAATTGAAATATAATTTTTTTCTTAAATTTCTTCAATCTTCCTGGTGACGGCACTTCACACTTTTTTAATTTTATAAAGTTTTAAGAGCAAAGTTAAAAATCTTTTGAGGATTTTTACAAGACATGGTCAAGGTTTAATGGGAAAAGATATTAAAGTGATGCTTTTCAACAGTTTTTTTTCCTGGTATGAGTTAAATTTCGCTGAAAGGAATATTAAAAGATTCTTCAAATATCTGAGCTAAAAATCATCTTAAAATATTTTTAAAAATCTGCTCCGAAGAAAAGTCCGTAATTTTTTAAAGGTACATAAAAAATACTCTTTCCAAACAGCTCGTTACCTAAGAAATTGTATGTAGATTTAAGAATTGACAAAAGAAAAATGATTGGTTCGCCACGCCATTCATATAAAAGTTTGTAAAAATCCATAACAAGAATAAACTTTTCCTTACTATTTTTAACTAAGCCTGGCTTAAAAAGAACTTTGGATGGTATACAAATAAAATGTTAATAAGGTAAAATATTAGGATCAGTTTCATCATACCTAAACTAAGGAAAAAACACTGACTAAAAGAACCAAAAATCAAGTTTACATTTACTAAATATTTCGCAGGTTTTCAGCCTCCTGTGTGTTTTGGATATAAAAACAAAAATAAATTTTGTTAATTTAGTTCAGCGGTGTCCAACCCAAATGATCTTGCGGGCCACTTTGGAAATGTATCATAACTCCGCGGGCCACATATAAAATTATATATCTCCATATTAGATTTAGATACACTATAAACATTTTTTTGGAGTGAAAAATTGAAACATAATGAGTTATTATTATTGTGTTTACTATTATTCTTACATGTAATTTGGTTTTCACTACTTTGGCCATTATAAAATAAATATATTTTTTAAAAGTGTGATGAATGTCGCGGGCCGGGAAATTTGTTCAGAGCGGGCCGCAGGTTGGCCACCCCTGATTTAGTCCATTGGGCAAATCAACAAGGTTTTGTTTAAAGACCACAGAATCACTAAATTAAGCCCGATTTTTAATATTTTAATAGAAACCCTACAGGGATTTAAGGAAACATATAAGACAAATACCGCCAGAGGAAACATTTTAAACGTCGGTACCCTAAATCGAGCAATAGTCTAAAAAACAGCTGGCAATCACCAAGAAATTAGCAAACTCTTTATTGAATCGCTGAAAATTACAAGAGTATAACCAGTAGCACTGTTATAATCAAACTTAAAAAACCAAGCTAAAATTAAAGGAGCAGATTTAAGATTAATTTAAGAAAATATCCTCATACTCTCCACATTCAGCAGTAAATAAGCTTTGTTGAATTAACTTTTCGTTTTTGTTGCTTCAACCAAATGGTTGTATTAAACCACCTAGAACCACCTAGAAAAGTGAAACAAGCCAGTTCTATTTAATTACCAGTACTTTTTTTCTCAGTTTACCTAATCCCCCTTTCGTTCACACATTTTTGCGTAATAAATAAATACAAATCCCTCAACTACTTTACACAAAATATGAAGTTTTGTGTAATAATGTGGATTCAATGCTTTACGTAAACCTATTAAAGAAAACCTCAAGAGCCTCAAGCTTCAAGAGTTTTGAACGTATGCATTACATTTTCTGCTACTATTTTACCTCGTTATTTCGTTGTTTAAAGAAATATTCACCATGCAGGCGTTGATAATCTGCAGAAGCATCCTGCTTATCCCCTCATCCCTCATGAGATTTGTCTATATATTTTCAGCCCTAGAAACAAACCCACCCTGGTAAAGTCCGTCAATTTTTCCTGAAATTTCGAAAATCTTTTTCACCTGGTACACGCTAAGGAAAAAACTTCCCTGGATCGGGAGAGGAGCATATCCCAGCACCATTCCCGGTTACGGTAACAAGTTGAAGCCAGGTCTGGGGGATCGCTGACTTGCTCCACGCGGACAAATCCCTAATGCGAGGCATAAATTTTCATAAAGCAGCAGCAGCAGCACTGTAGCAGACTAATTACATCCGAAATTAATAGGTGAAACTTGAAGCGTTTAGACCTGAATTACAGTCGTATTACTTCAAACGCAATCAAAAGTTTTCCACTAAAGCAGCGGAGTTTATGGCAGCCAGGAGGGTTATTAATCACGCGCCCCGTCCGCCTCGCGTCTGACTGGAAAAAGGCCTGCAATTTTGCTCCTGTCGCTGTGTCACGCGAATCCCTGTCGCGCCATCTATGTACCTACACATGCAACTATAGTATCTACGCGTCTACCGGCCAAAGTCTAGCCTGTCTATTGCCTATTTAAGTCTATCGTCTGATTCGCATGAGGGGAATTTTTCCGCGAATCCTTCAAACATTTTGAAATTTCAATTAATACCTCCATTTGGTTGGGGTTGGGGATGGTATTGGATTCGTAAATAATGCAAAGATCACTTCTCCCACTGCCGGTTTTTCGCCGTCATAACTAACGGTGGAGCCCTTTTAGCCATCTGATGGCTGCTCTGCTGCTTTATGTCTCGGTTTACAGCCTCGAAGGGTTCGCTCAGGGGTTCAGACAGGGATCCCTCGGACACCAAGGATAAACATTCAAGAGTCAAATACCCCGAAGTATGCTAATTTTGGCCCCTGCGATAGCGGAGGAGTAGACAGCGGAGGGGGGACGAGGGAACGCAATCCGACGGTTTATTGCTGCGGGAGCGTGAAGTTCGCACCCGCGCTAGTTTGTCGTCCTCATTAAAAATTGAAGGACGAGGACGAACACTTGCGTTTTACAGTGCAAAAAGTTATTCTGGTCCTCGAAAGCCTGACTCGCTTTGGGTTATTTATTAAAAATGGGTTCCTACCCTGCCTAACCTAACCTAAACCCTCCTTCTCCCTACCCCAGCAATTATTCCGTATCCTGTCCTGGAAATGGCCGGGGTATTAATAAGAAGCGAATTAGTCCTTTGAACCATTAAAGGAGTGGAAATGCACGTTTCGGCCGAGTACTGCACCCTGTGGTACCGTTTCGTCGACGTTAAGTGGGCGCCCGGCTTATTTAATAACCACGAGTTGGGACCTAATTCAATTCTAGGCCGTGATGCATGTACATACCTTTGGTTCCCGGGGACTCGAACGAGGACGCTCCCCGCCTGGATCTAGGTTCGTTGGTCTATCGTCCAGGTGGTGGAGACACCAGATGGCGTGTGTGTTGTATGTGCCTAGTTTTTAACAATGGCAAAGTTTTGATGCCTCTCTGCCTCCTTTGTCCCGGGTCCCAGGCTCAACGGAGCCGTAAATGGCCCGATTAGGAGGCGCGCCCGTAAGTAACTCAATTTCGAGGATTCCTCTCCGGGCGCATTAGGGAAAGGGCAGGTTTTACACACGATCCTCTTCCAGAAGCTTCCCACCCGCTCTAATGGAAGATGTTAATTCGTGCGATTATTACACTAAGAGGATACACAGGAACCCTCCCCCGCCCCCGCACTTATACCCAGGGCTTGGCATGACAGCAGGCAATCCCGCGCAATCCTACAGGCAACTTTCGCCAGTTTACACGACCCGCAATAGTTGTTAGATGCGAGTTAATTCTGAGGTCATTATGTGATATGTCCTCTTTTCCCCCTTCTGCGGTGCACCAGGGTCCCTGGGGTTACAGGTAAATAAATTATCCCTGGTTCCAGGATAGTCGTGTCGATTAAGGTGATTTACGCTGGTTAAGTGCTCCTGGTCACACACCACTTTCAAGATTATTGCCCTACCAAAATTATTGCGGTGTCATCCAATGAATATCCGCATGGCGTTCGCAAAATTTTCGGTAATTAATTGGTGCTTTCCTGCAAGGTGGGCTAAAGTGGATCTATAAATTCCGCAGAGCACGAAATTGGCTGTAGTCAAGCGAGGGGCATTTTAGGTTTGTATTTAAATTGCTTGGAATTCAAACAGGGGAGAATTTCAGATAGGGCCATAAAGGCTGCGAGAGAATTTAGGTCTAAAATATGTTAAACCCTAGGTTTTATACTTCTTTATAAATACACCTTGGATAAGAAATTCCCTTTTAAAATTTTAATGTTTTTAAAAATGAAGCAATTTATTATGTATTTTACTCTGACTAGAGAAAGACCATTTTGTTGTAATTATTAACCAATTTTTCTTTTCTTTCTTTATTTCTTAATAATTTCTAGCTACGACGAAGCAAAAAACTTACAGCTTATATAAATATTATATGTATGTATTATTATATTATATTTCGATCTTGAATTTTTATTCTTCTTTTCCTATATTTTGCATATTATTTCTTTATTATTATTATTATTATTATTTATAGCGTCTTACGTAATGAAACTGTATCCATTATAAGAGCAGCGATGGATAAATATTATACATATATCTAAAAAGTCATTCGTTCAGTGATAATAATAGCAACAAATATTTACCAGCTCTAAGTCTTCATGTTTCACCCTTGTTAGAGTTCTATTTTCGCGATACGTCACGTACTTTGCAGGTCCTTAAAATAAAAGGATACCTCACGTTCCCAACCCTAAAAACCCATACCCTTCCACTTTTCATATTATAAAATTCTACGTGTTCATGTGGACGACAATCCCCAACGTCTTATCCAGACGTTGATGTAAATCAAAATTTATCTCAACATCCAGGGCGTGACTCTAATCCCATCGTAGTTGAAACCCTAAGACCATGACAAAGACCCCAATGAATGCTATCGCATTCTGGATGCCACAAACAGCGCTACCTTAAGACGTCGACGACAGAAGTTAACCCCCCTTCCCCTCTAGTATTTTTTTTCTGTGTGCTGGTCTGAGGGGATCTAATAAAACTAGTCAAAATCAATCCATAGCAAGTGTATCCTTGCATCCCCTTAGAAAGGTCGTCGAAGTCAAGTCGTCTTGAAAATTAAATCCAGATTTTGGCCATCTCATTGAGAGCCTCTATGGCAGAAGCCCGACACTCCTCACCCCGCCCACCCAGTTATTAGCACTTACCATATAAACAACAATTTGCCAGGAGTCCTCGAACGGGCCGGTAGCCCGGGGACTAAGAAAACTATCGAACCATAACCATAAGGCTTAAGCAGATCTCATGCTGCAATAAAGCGAATTATACCTACCGACTGGATGTCTTCTAATCCACTAAAAGAGTCGAGTGAAATTGGGAAACTTCACAGTCGGACGGCGAAGGGAAAGGGACCCTCAAGGGCCTCGATAACAGCCTCCCGGTTGGGGCAGGGTTTAGATCTTGACAACAGTTACAAGGATATAATGGAAACTGGGCCAAGAATCAAATATTAGAGGAGGATAAGGTCAGGCTCGGCACTGCAAATCTCGGGAAATTTATCTGGCTGCTTCAGAATAGGAGCTAATGAACAGTCGAGGAGAGTAAACTTTTCTAATTTAGCAGCATTAATTGGCCTTAAATTCTGGAGGGAAAAAAAACTATACGTCCCGGGTGGTTCTATATATCTACGCCCTCTGGGGGATGTGCGTCAAACTTTGTGTACACCATCCCAAAAAGATAGAAATAGCATTTCTCGGATTTACTCGGCTCGAACGAGACCAGGCACTCAGATTTAGAGCAACCTCTACGAAAGATGTGACCGGTGTGGTATCCGGATCCAGGAATACGAGAGATGCCAAGGAGATGGGATTAGGAGCGTCTGCCTCGTCGTGTTCCCGAAAACTGGCCGGGAACATGGCAAGTCGGCTAGGTGAAATGAATTCGAATTGCCAAGGATAGCAGTCGTTTAATTAAATTTTATGAAATACTATAATTAATAGCACCTACCTGAAGTGCATTCGGCCACATGCAGTTGTCCGGGGAGGTGACTTCATTTCCATTTGGGACTCGCTGGCCAGTGTTGTTTCCCACAGTGCCGGCGGGACTTCCCTGTCCGGGAAGAGTGTTGTTCGGGTCTGAGCGGGTGCTTCCGTTCGAGTTCGATGGACAGAGGTCCTCGATTGTTATGCCATCTAGGGGGAGATATTGCAGAAGGTTTTTTGAACGTATTTCAAAGGATTTAAACTTTTTTTATATTATACTACATGCATGGTAAAATTTTATCTCGAAAAGAGCCGAAAATTCTAAACTCCGAATTTCGAGAGTCGCAATTTGAGAAATGTTTTAATTATATAATTTCACGTCATTAACATATATAATTTATTTTAAAGAATACATTTAATATATGTATGTACATATGTACATTTAAAATATTTATGGGTGATGCAATTTCAAATCGATACACTGCTCTCCAATAGGATTTTGGATGAAGTTTTTTTTAAATAAATTGCGTAAAACGAAAAATTTTTTATCTTTAAAGATTTTAGAAATTTCGAAAAGAAACATTCAAAAAATTTTGAAAAATAATTTCTTTACTCGTACATGGGAATGGTATTTTGATAATAAATTTCATTGTTGAATACAAAGATTTACAAAAGTATACGTTGTACCAAAAATCGAAATCAATTTACAAACTGCACTCTGAGACCGTATTTATAAACTCATAGATATCTCAAATCGAATGGATGACTTAATAAAATATTGTAGACAAAAATTACTTTAATGTTGGAGACAAAGATTTTAGAGGAAAAGGTAAGGTAGTATGAATTTAAAGAAAAATTAAACATGCTTCAGACGATGATTTTGAATTCTTAAGACATTCTCGAGATAAAAATACGTAGCGATTTGTTTTCATCGGATTATGTAGGTATGATTGTTAGTTTTTACTTTCCGCATCAAAGAATTTTTTTGTATTAACAATATTTTTTCGGTCTTGGCTAGAGTCGCAGTTTGCCCGCGTATGCTATACTATCTTAAAAATTTAATAAGGTTTAGGTAATAAAATATATCCTTTTTTTCGAGTATTTAATATTCTTTTTATAAATACGTTAATATATCTTTCGGTTGTCTTAATAGACACAAAAAAACCTTCTATAAGTCATTCATCTGAGAAGAAAATCAATTTCTTCCAAATATATTTCTTCTGGAGTTATAGGCCTAAATAGACTAAACAGACGGAAAGAGAAGATTTACTAAAAGCCTTCTACTTTAACAATTTTAGTGTGTAGCCTTGCAGAGAGTGCCGAAAAAGCGAAAAGCTAAAGTAAGAACATGAAATGGAAGTAAAAGAAGACGCCTTTTCTGGCGCTCCCTTTCACATCCCTAGCGGCTTATGCGTGTAATGATTTGCGTTAAAAAATTCATGTCGCCTCGGGCGACATTCCATTAGCAAATAAGCACCGTGCAACACGCAATAAATTAAAAAGAAATCTCCTAGCTTTTTGGCTTATCCCCCGCTGTTTCGGAAGAGGACCATATGCGATTATTTATTCTTTTTGATTGCCCCCGCCCGGGGTCCTCAACTGCTCCCACCTTAATCGAATTGGCTTTTATATGGCCGTGAGGAGTGTCTTCTATTTTGCGTAATGTCTGTCGAGGTCGTGAGGTACACTCTGCTTCTAGGCAGGGAAATTGAACCCGCACAAAGGGCCCTTCTCCTCCCGAAAGATTTGGGTAAGTGTTCAGCTCAGAAGTCATACGCCTACTTACTCACTTAGGAAAAATAGAGGGTGGTTACATTATTGTGAATTGGCATTGCTCTTATCAAAATCGATGGCACCATCCCTTTACCATAATACAAAAATCCAACCCTGAGTTTTTCCTTGTAAGACAGCAATTCGTATAAATTGATATTATAAGGGCTCAAAATAGCAAGTGTAAGCCACGTCTTATCAAATACTCTTCAAGCTTCTAGTATAAATTTATTTTAGATAAAAAAACTTATCTATTAACACTAATTTAAAATTCTCTAAACAGAATAAACAATCCTTAAATTTATGGATTCTATTTGTGGCTCTTTACTGACATAAAATTAAACGTACCTAATAATTTGTCGGCTATTCATAACATAATTTATATACCAACTCTATTAAAATTCAACTAACGTTTCAATCCTTTTAGGGAATTTACTCTAAACGTACTTACTATACATTAAAATTCATAGTAGGTTAGGTACTAAATTTTTTAAGATGAAAAATCCAAGTTTTTTAGTCTTTCGTCACATTTTTAGGAAATCTAGATTTTTTGAGAATAAATCAGGGATCGTAATTGTTATAACTTATATTGAAAAAATCAGAAATTAATCATTATTTTGAAACTCATACATATGATTTAAGACAAAAATTACCGATATTTTTCTACTATTATTTTAAATCTTTTAAAACTGTTATAAAATATTCTTTTTTTAAAAATAATGATTACAATGGACTTTTATTTCTTAAATCAAAAATAACTGTTAAAAAATACTTTGATTTTTTTCTGTCTTGTATAAGAATCTTTGGAAGTTTTTTATTTTTTCGGTATAAAAATAAAAGTCTTTTGCAAAAGTTAAGTAGAATGTCTTTAAGAGTAGGTTGATTAGAACTTTCAAAAAATCGATTTTTTGTTGTTGATTTCGAATCCTTATAGTCTTGGGAATCATCTCCTAAAATTTGTTTGAGAAATTCTTAATAGAACCGGAGATACACCGGTTTTTATCCAGTCCAGGCGCGTTTTCGAGCTCTTCTTATAAAAAATATCCCATAAATAAATGGTCCTAAAACTTTAAACGCATTTTTCTCGAAACACAATTTTTTGAAATGGAGGACAGTTAATCTAAGGATCTACTGAACCGATTTTGATGAATTTTTTAGCAACAGATAAAGGCTGAAAAAAGGGTAGATTTTTGCAACTTTTGTTTTGAACGTCCGCCAATTTTTTTTAAATCGTTTTTTTAACTAAATGTGGTGAATTCCCATGAAACCTTCCTCTTTCAGATGCAATTTGGTTTTTTTGTTTCAGATGTGCCAGTTCCGAGATTAACTGTCCGCCATCAAACAAGATTTTTTTAAGGGCTCGACTTGGGCGCCCTCTATCATGCAGAAGGGCACATCAAAATAAATACTTGAAGGATGTACAAATGTTTTACAAAAAGTTTCACGTAGATATCTAATAAAGGAGCTTAGAAAAAAAATCTTGAAAATTGTCATTTTTTTGCCCTTCTAATCTGTAACTTACCCTTAATGACTTAAAATTTTTTCAATCAATTTTAGCTAGTATTTTTGATTGAAAAAAAAATAAAATAAAATGTAGGTATAATAATTATTAAGTTTGACTTTTATAATTAAACTATAAAATTTAAAAGTGAGGACGTCATTGTACTATAGTATTCGTCATGGTGGGTAACATGTATAAGCTTCAAGCAGATCAAACAATTCTTATTATTTTTATTATTTTCCTATGATTTTTTACGGTCCCTGGCGTAAATTGAGTTTGCCGTCTCCACACTGATTTTGATGAAACTTTGTAGGAAATTTCATTTAGGACCAAAAGTGGCGGATATGCAAACAAATTTCTCGGCCGGTTATATTTCTTGAGATATTTAACTTTAAAATTATGAAATGTGATAGTTTTTCCCCGCAATTTCTCCATGCTTCCACAATTTTTTGGTGAATTAAATTAAAAATGCTTCAAACGGACTTCTGCAAAAAATTCTACACAAGAGCTGAACATAAGAAAAATTTTATAAGACAAATGCGTGCTCGGTACCGTTGTTACCTTTAATTTGTTGGAAATGCCCTTAATTTAAGGTATTTATAGGATTCGCAACGGCATTTTGTGGAAATATGAGACCTTAAATTCAAACTCTTCCCTTTTTTGGCTATATATTTGTCGTAGTAATGTTTTTCAAAATTTCTAGTAGCTTTTTTCTAAGCCTGTTGTACAAAACGGAGATAAAGAATTCTACTGGAATTTTGTTGGAATCAATAAAAATCTCCCTTATCGTAGGGGCCCAGGCTAAAACCTCACGGTTTTTGCTAGCCGTTGGCCTAATAAAAATAGCTGCGACCCTCGAATAAATTATGTCCATTAAAAATCGCCTCAATTCACAATCTCCCGGGGGGCGCAAAGGATAAAACTTTGTCGAAAGCTGGAAAACGCTTCGATTATTTAAATTTTGGCATTTTCCTTTAAAAAGAAAAATGGTTGCTATGTGGTGTTCGAGTATCAATTTTAGTGCTATTCAACTTAATTGGTCCTCTGATACATGCACACAATTCGTTGAACTGGAAGCATCTATTTAGGTGGAAAGGGGTGAAGTATAAAAAAAAAATTATATCTGCCGAGCTCCACCTTAGCCCCGTCATCCATCTTCATAACACCACCCAGGGCGCATGAAAAACATGAAAAAGTATTCCAAAGCCTTTAATTTGGCAAATTTCGTGAATAATTTTAAACATTCGCATTTAAATGAGAGCCCTCGAGGGGCTCCCAGGGCATGAAAGAAGGCTGGCTTTATGGGTGGCGGCTGCCAAGGAGCACGGAAGGGCGGAGCGCCCTAGAAGGGGGGCTGGAGTGGCAGTTTGATGTGTGCAGGCATTCAGGCATGGCGAACCCTTCCTGCCTCCCTGCCTCCCCGGAGGGACTGATTTAAGGGAGAGATTCCTGAAAATTTTCCGGGAAAAGCCCTTTAAGCGCACCTACTTTTTAAGATGTCTCAAGATGTGTCGTCAGACACGTATTTCATTTGCGTAAGTGGGTCGACCTTGCCGCGGGACTCTTTAATTTCTATAGCGATAAACGTACCACCACCATTTTGTAACGTAATTATTCTATGCGCCACTGAACTGGAAATGGACGACAATTTTTTTCAGGAAAGGGCTTTGAAAGGATATTGCGTGAAAATTGTAATTAACATTTAGTGTAATCGATTTGGTATATTTTTGGTAATATCCATAAACAAGGAAGACATTTTCCTCATTCAGTACATACTTATCAAGGTTCGTTTAAGGCTATAAACTATAGCTTTAGGGATCCAAAAATAACTAATATGACGTCTAAAATTCCTCAGTTTAATAGGACTCTCATGAAACTTACGATTACATTATATTTCTATTTTTTAGTGATTCTTTGTACAATCTACATACATTCGTTATGTTATTTACTATCTACTATATACAAAACTAGCTTTCTGCCCGCGACTGTTCGCGTGGATCTCAAAATAGAAACAGAATAGTGATAAAATGGGGGTTGAACGTTTGTATGGAAGTCCGTCATTTAAAAAGTTACAAAGGTGTAATTTAGTTTAGACTATTGGTTTGAAATTAAGTGCCTAACAAGATGAGAACTCGTAGGTTTTTCGATTTGAAAATGTAATTAAAATTTCTTTATTGGAAATCTAGTCCAACATTATTTAATGATTTTTGATAGAACTATTATGCGTATTAAAATTTCATCAAGTGAAATTGGAAAGCAATCAGTCAATAGAATTAAATGAAACGAAATTCAGGGAGCAGACATTCATTTTGTTGAATTTTGACTGGGACCTTAAATTGTTGTTTCAAAACTAAGCTATGCTTGCATAATATTGAAAATTTTTACAAAACTCCCAAATTATTAAATAGTATTATAGTTCGTTAACTTTATAAATCCAGAGAAGTGAACTAAAATATTCACTGTTGCCACATTTAAAGACCGCCGCCATAAGGCTAATATCACATTAAAAAATTGCGTCGTGACGGGCTTTACAAAAAACTATTATAGTATTTAGGTTCAAATTTGGTCATTTTGAATTGAATTTCTATTTAATATTATTGAGTTTTATTCTTTGCGCAATTCGACTACATATCATGCAGAAATTATTTCTAAATCTAATTAGAAAACAAAACAGCCACAGAAAAAAGGGTGTATTCGACCGAAAATTAAGTTAAAATATAATTCATAATAGAACGTGTAAGTATGTATGTACATACATACATATACATATATTTTAAGAATGATGTAAATGCATTCTTGATTTCGTATAATGTATAAATTATAACCCTTACAATACTATAATTTTAATTTTTTATTCTTCCAATTTAGTAAAATATAGTTTTGAAAATATGCGGATTTAATTTAATATTAATTTTAGGAAGCATTTTTCAAAATAATGTAGGGAAACCCCAGAACACAAAAAAAGCACTATCAAGCCTGACCGATTCTAATTTTGGGGGTTGTAATTCGGCGTAATGCTTTTAGGGCGTTTGTGACTGAGAGGGTGGAAAGGTTACAAAAATGGATACATTTACTAGAGCCACTTTGCGTGTGGCCCGGACTTGTTGACTGTGGTTTTGGATACGGTCGGTGCCGCAATTAATCCTTACCTTTGCCGTCGGGCCGTCCGTACTGCGCCACTTCGATGGAAATACTTGTCCCACGTGGGCACGAGAGCGAAACGTGGTCCGTGTCGCAGGCGGCCCTTTGATATGTTCTAAGAGTTGCTGACAATAAAGCTGATGAGTTCGCAGTACGTGTTGGCGAATTGGGGAGGCGTGGGAGGGGATGGTGCAGGGCCCCAAAGGGCGGCACAAAGGGGTAGCACATTTCGAGCACAAATCCAGCAGGAATCGGGCACAATCATGACATTGTATTTCGCGCGAGATACAAAAAAGGACAGGGAAATAAATTGGGAAAAAGGGAAGTATGTGATGAGGTCATGTAGCGCAGTGCGTTCCCAATCCAGAAGTCGGGTCAGATTTCCAGGAGACATCATTTTTGGGAAGCAGATCCGTTCACGGCACCGCCCAAATGAGGACGATACATTTAATCAACGCCGACAAAAGGAGTTCCCATACGTTGGGAGTTGCGTCACAGCATCCAGGCGGAATCGCATTTTACCCGAATGAAGTCCCGGTGATAAGACGCGTTGTGATGAACGTACGTCGACGGCAGGATCAGGTGCGCATCGTCGGTGCGGGGGCGGGCGAGGTAACATGAAAAGAGAGAAAAGTAAAAGTATTTTTCGTTAGCAATCTCCATTTTCAGCTGAAAACTTGTAAAATTCATGTCAAAGGGGTAAAATTGTAAATAAATGAATAAGAAAATGCCGCAAATTTGGCTCCAAGGCGACGATTGCCCGGGAGCACAATGCCCCCGGTGTGTTTTCCGGGAGCCCCATTTTGCACAGCTCCTCCTCCCTGGACCCTGCGCCACTTCCGTTTATTTGATTTGGCTCTGAGGGCAAGGGAAACATTTTTATTGCGTTGTGACTCCCAATAATTTACATTTCTCGGGATAATACGACACGAAATTAGAGTCGGCGAAGCATTCACTGGGGCTGGTGGTTGGCTTTTGTGCGTGCGACTGTGCAAACCACACGAGCTCTTCCCTGGGATCCCATGATAAATTAAATTGCGTCTGTGATTCAGAGGGAAAAAGGGGACTCTTGGGTCTGATTGTGTTCTATAAACGAATAAATAAGTCATTTCTTGGGTGAGGTGCGGTCAATAATTTTCTGGATACTTAAGGGACAAGCAAATTGTATGGAGATTTTTTCCTATTTAGAAACTCTTGTCTTATAGATAATCCAATTAGAAATTTCGGAGTTGAACAAATGTTTTATTTATTTTTAATAGGGATGAGTCGAATACTTTCGATATTGAAATTATGACTTTTTAATTGTAATACTCAACGAATGTCAATCAAATGACGAAGTTATAAGTTTTTAAAACGGATAGAAAAAAAGGTTTGTGTTCCCAAATAAGTATATTTCATAAACATAAATTTTGTTGCTGTTTCTCAAAATACCAAAATATAAAACATTACTTAATACAGAGTTTTGGCTTATTCGTATATAATATGATTTTTTTCAGAAACCGCTTCAATGATAGAATTAACATTTTCTGTATACCTTTTTCCTTGACTTAACAAGTATTTTAATGACTAAATATTTTTTTACCAAATATTTTAATGATATACATATAATCATTTTGAATGGAGGCTAATTTTAGGAATTTGACGGCGATAATATTTGAAATTTAAATCTTCGCAAAACACATTAAATTGTGAAATTCCAAAATTTTAATATACAGCTCAATGGATGAAAAGAATCGATATTTTTTTTTATTGTTTTTTTCTATCAGAAAATCGCCTCAAAAATATCTCTACAAAATTTCATAAAGATCAGATTGCGCATCTTGAAATGATGAGCTAGAGTACCTCGCCATAAAATTAGGAACGCTATGAATTTTCGACGTAGACTGTTTGAATGAGCATAAAATCAATATTCTTCCATTACCCGGTAATTCTCCGGATATTAACCCCATAGAAAACTGTTGGGCGAAAGTATATAATCGTAGGAATATTATAGTACAAATGCTGAAGCAAAATACTGAAGAAATCTTTCAAAGTGACGATGATCTCAAAAAAAAAAAAATGATTAAAAACTGCATACTATAAGCAGCATGCCAAAAAGTATCGTTGCACTTATTAAAAGTAAAGAATATCTTACTAAATATTAATAAGTCTCGTCAATAGATGTAATAAACAAGGAATTTCCTTAACATTTAAAAAAAAAATGTTTCTTCTTTCAGGCCCTTCATAAGGCAGTAACACTAACATAATCTTTTGACTTTAGATATTTTAACGAAACTTGTCAAAATTCGCAGTCAATTTATATTGGGTGTAAAAAAGAATTAAAAACATTCAGAATTTTTCATCCATACCTATATTAAATTGTGAAATAAATAATATATGTAGGTAATCTTATCAATTTAATTTTGATGAAACATTTTAAAGTTTTCTTTGGAACTAAAATGTATTTAAAAATGAGCTTTGTAAAGTTAATTTATGTATGTAAATATGTGTTAGTTTATTAATAAATTATGAATTAATAATTCAATTTGTTAAATTATGTATGCACTATCGATTTGGCGAACAACGTCTATACGGATCAATTTTGTGTTGCCAATGGTTTCGGAAGTTTGATAAAGTTTCGATATTTACTCTATAGAATTTAAAGCATCGTAATTGATATCATTTTGAATTAGGTACCAAAATGTATAATAATTAAAATCAGAAATCTCTTTAATTTGTGGATATTATACGCAATATATTAAAGCAATTTGAGGTAGAAGTGGAGAAATATAATTGAAAATTAATAATACCTATAAGCACCTATTTTATTAATTTTTATTATAAATCCATTCAATTGCTTAAAATTAAATAGCCTTCCTTGATTTTTAATTTTTGTTGATATAATCAATAATGCTTCTAAATGGAATTAAAATCGCTTTTTGCTCGTACCCATTAATAATTTAATAAAAAGTAATGAGTGTGCTGTAGAGAGCTCTCCGCCCAGAGGTTACCTTAGTTCAGCCATTCGAGGGCAACGTAATGAAATTCATGGCATGCCGAATAACTCTTTAAATTTATCGACCACAATACCCAGCGGAATTGGTGGCAAATTAAAATTTATTTCACCTTGCCCTCTTATAAGTAATTAAACCCACAAAAATATCTCCCGCGATAAGGGCAAATTCTGCGCGATATAAAATCATACCACGCAATTTCTCTTGTAAGTGGGGAGGTTGTGGGTCAGAAAATTAAACTTTTTTTTTACGAAAAAATATAATAAAATAGAATATTTGCCCGAAAAACCCTTGATTACCCACACACCTGTGCACTTAAGCGGGATGCTCGCAGCATACCCAATAAATATAAATTTTCGATTTGAAAGGGGAGAAAGTGTGAAATGGAGCACATGCTGGGATTATTGAATCGACTCTGGCCAAAACACGGTCGCTAAAATTCACTCCGAAAAAAAAAATTCTGAATTCGGAGAAAATATCGGAAAAGGGTTTCCCGCTGGTAGATTCATGGAGACTACAGGGGCTGAATGGTGTCAGAGGAATATTTATGGGATCCGAGGGCTGTCATTAACGCGCTCGCCCTATAAATATCCAAAAAGGGCCCGGCTGGCTAATTCTAGGGCTCGAGACTTCAAAGGGTGTGCGGGGCTCCCCACGAGACGGTAATTATTAAAAAGCAAACCCCCGTGTCGCCGCGTGAATGAATTCTAATTTTAGCCGTGTGTGGGGGGCACTTTTCCGAGTCATTACGCCACCACAAGCGCGACTTGGCCCCTCCCCCGGCAACACCCGCGCCAACGGCTGCAATGGCCGCGCAACCCTTTCATATCCATTTTCCCGGAGAAAAAAAAATTGTGTAAGGGATTTTCCACGTTATTGGTTCCAATTGAAAGTCAATCAAAAAAACTTTTCTATATGCGGCTTATATTTGCAGGAGTTCACGCTCCCGGACGAGGGGTGGTTGCGGGGGCGGTCTAATAGGGCTCAAAAGGTGCCAGTTGTCAGGCACGATGCGATTCCTTTTTTTCCCTTATCCAAAAGTAATGCAAAAGACAGTTGAATTTCAAGGACGAGTGGAATGGTGCGATTTATGTGTTTGCCCTCCCCCGCACCCTCGGAATTTCTCGTAACTTTTTGTATGACAGTTGTGACTTACTGAGGCTTATCGGCGTCCATCCGTGCCGTTTCAGGGGGCGGGGCCCAATCGGTCTGGCACGTTACTACCGAAACTTTCCCGGAATAGGGTTCAAACTTGCGACAGGATTGTTGCCTTAAAATTCCCCAATTACCTTTCGGACATTCTTTTTAGTGGGGTTAGGAATTTCTGGATATTTGCACAAAATTGGCTCCGCAACCAGACTTTGGGACGTGTGTGCTTTATCCTTGATGTGTTTTCCTTTTCTCCCAATTTTTTTTTTTCTGGATCATTTCAATGCAAAAATATTCGACAGACAAATAGATGTGGCGGAATTGCCTGCCTGACGGTAAATTTGGTGTATTGGACCTTGAAATTATTCAAAGGGAAAATATATCTCTAGTCAAACAGGGAGGAAGTATACATGAAAAAACAAATTATACCTAACTCCAAGAAAATTGTCCGAGGTGCATTCCATCTCGACATACTAAAAGACCTTCGACGTCAAGGCCAAGAATTGCTTAGGCTTCTTTAGGCCTGCTGAATAATTTAGGAATTCAATAAAAATTGAAAATAATATCAGAAGTAAGAAGAGAAACCTTTAGAAGAGAGCCCCGACCATTAAAGAATATGCCATTGTGTTCCTATTTTATAAGAAATTTAAAAATAATATATAAAATTACGAAACATTCTAAACCGAAATATAAATATTATGTTTACGTAAATCCAAAATATATGTATTATATGTAAATATATACTTTAGAAATTAAATTCAAAAAAAATCTATCAATTCAGACATCGCATTTATAGAAGACAAAGTTGACAGAATGCCCAAACAATTTTATATTAAGTGTGAATATTTAGATAACACCAATCTCTTGATCTGGCAACTTGCCTAGATTAGAAAATAGCATATATTTCTAGGATGTGGAGAAAATAAATTGTAAAATAGCTGAACTCTTACATTGAAATATTTACTCTGTAAAATTTATGTACATGTCAACATATTCCAAATAATAATAATAATATTCTAGCAAGTTCAGAGCAGACAAAAACAATTTTTTTGACGCTTTCCTTTCGTTTCTAAGTTGTTTTTTAATAAATCTTCAAATATTTAAAGAACAAAAGTAGAATTAATGCAATATATACAATACAATAAAAATTAACTCAAGTTTATTTTTTTTACATTAAACCAAACTATCTATATTCGTTTCAGAAGTAAAATACCTTATCAAAATCAATTTTTTTTAATAAGTATTAAATAAGATGGATAAGAAAATTATTTTCAGCTAATTTAAGTAATATTTGCTTAGGAAACTGGTTATCGTTTTTAATTACATGATTTTGGTATCGAATATTTTAGTATACAGTATTTAATATGTAAGGACTCGAAAAGTTTATCAACTTTTGTTACCCATTTGTTTCCTGCTTAACGTTATCTTCAAAGTTTCTTTCAAGGAGTATTTGAGTATATATGTATAGTTGTATAGTATATCTTGGCCAAAATAAACTTGGTTTTCGAGAAATATCAACAGAACATTTTCAACACATTAAATTCGGCTGGGATTCATTGAAATCGATACCATCAGGATGATAATCAGATGCAAACACTGTCCCTCCGAGGAAGCGGAGGATTTGAGGAAACGGGAGAGGGCTCGTGAGGAATTGTTCAGTATTTCCTAAGTGACAAGTTTTGCCATATCATCGGTACTTCGCAAACAAAGCGGTGGTGATAAATTTTGCATGAAACGTGAAACTAATTTCAACAGTTTCGCCCGGCTCTCTCCACTCTGCTTCGCCTCCTCCAGGGGAATTTGCAGAGATTTATCAAAATTTGCACATCAAACATCGTTTACACATGAAAGCAAACGCAGCACAGCAGCACGATGGCAAAACTCTTAAACTTCATTTAAATTGTGCGACAGCTTCGGAATTAATTTGTCCCTCTTATTAAAAGCCCATTTGTAAGCTGCCACCGCAGCACCTTGTGCCTGACTTTAGCAAGCCTGCATCTCTTAAAGGGGTCCCAAAACCCCCAAACCTTTTAGACTCCCCTGGGCTCGTAGGCCATTCAGCCCTTTGTCGCCATAGTCGTCGTCGACAGAGGCTTACACATGTTGCCGAAGTGTTGTGGCGCAGGATAACGCTCCTGAGCCACTTCACGATACCACCCTCGGCTCGTTTTCTGAACCGACCACTGTCGTACTATTTTATCGTACGACACGACCACAGTCGGAAGAGGTTTTGCAGGGAACGGGAGCCCGATTTTCTGGTGCACCGCAATACGTCATCTCGTTCCCCAGCGGTTTGGTGGGCCAATACCGTAAATATGCATAAATTACATAGTCGAAGTATTCCTGAATATTGAGTGCCCCCGAAGCGCTCTCTCCAGTCTCGCGCCACTGCCTTGGTATGGTTAGTACTAAAGCGTTTCAACTTCCTCAACAGTTGTAAAAAGTTGTGCCTCTTTTTTATTTTATTTGAGCCCCTACTGGGCTAAAGTTGTCTGTTCGAGCCCTTTGGAGGGCAGAGGTGTTTCCCAGGTAGGGCACCGGGCCACCAGGAGCCCCAGTCTGGAGCAGTAGCGCCAACGACACTATTACCCTAAAGTTTGGGCGCAAGAAGGTAATGTTGGCGATGGTGGATCGTTAAATTTGCATTTTTTGTGGTATACTCGTACTTTATCGCCTGTAGGGCTTGTGGGTGAATTTTATGCGTGTTCCAGTGGCGGAGGTGGATATCGGGGAAAAAAGGAGGGGTCTGGCCCTGCACTGGGTCGTTCCACCAGGTCGTTGTCGTCTGCCCTGCAGATGGGCTGCGTATACCCAGATGTCCCGGCTCTGTGCCGCAGTCGGATATTTCGATTTTATTGCAGGACATTCCGGGAATACGAACAAGTGGCGTACTACGAGCAGCTAGGCAGCTCTCTGCGATTCCCTGTCAAGCCGTTTCGGGAAGCATTTTTCAACTCGCTAAAGGGCTAGGAACTGCTCGTACCTGTTTTGTTTCTCGTTTGTTGCCACTGTTGCCGTGTGTTGTTGTTCGGCGAAACGCTTAAAGGTGAACCCCCATTAAGAACGACCGGGCGGAAAAAGCTCATATGATACGGAGGAGGAAATTGAATTTTGCCAAAAGCTTCCAGGAAATTTGCTTTTTGATTAAAACAACAAATGCAGAACTAACCTTGAGCGGGAGTGGGGGGCGTGGAGCCCGTTCTAACTATCCGTAGAAATTGGATAGTTCAAAAGAAGCTCAAATTTCGTTATTGTGCCGGAGCTGAGCTCCAAAGGCCCTTTGTAATTGTGTTTTCAGGGCATTGTATTATAAAAAAAAAAAAAAAAAAGCACAATTGCTGCCCTGGCTTTCCTTAGGGGGTGGAGCCCAATCCGGAGCCGAATCAGAGGGAGGCTCAAGGCAAAAGACGATGATGGTGATGACGACTACAATTACTGGTGGAGAACTGTGGGGCTGGAATGTGCCCAATTCCCTAGCGTGTTGCTATTCAGCGCAGACTTCAAACGCGCTACCAATTTGATTAAATTAAAATGGCCTGAGGGATATTATGATCGATTACTTAGGCCAATGCGTGCCCGCTACAATTTAAGGGCAAAGGTAAATAGTAGATTTACCTTACTCTTTGTTGGATCCGATTAGTGGGATACCTTTATGACCTTTGATCAAGAATATCTGTTGCTAACTTAGAGTATCTCCAATATGAAAAAAAAAGGACGGAAGGACGGAAGGACTGAAGGTTCCGTACCGTTATATTACGCTAAAGCTTAGTAATTAGTTATTTTATATTGTCAATTAAATGTCAATCATAGAAAAGAAAAAGTTATTTGGATTAAATAAATAAAATAAAAAAAATAAAACTGTTCTAGCTCCTAAAGTATTCATCTACATAAATGACATGATGTACCTACAGGTCAAATTTGATCTCCACTAAATGCTTCAGTTAACTTAAGTTTTAAAAAAAAACTGTTGTTTTTTAGTAATCTATGACTCCTAACACCCTATTCAAATCTAAATTTTAGCTTTAGAAATCTAGGAAATTGGGGTTATATTTACAATTAAGACCACTGGAGCAAGAATTATAAAAAAAATATTTTTAGAATACTTAGATTCAGCTATTTCAAATGATACCTTACACGATACATTAATTAAAAATTTTTTTTTCTTTGAACGAAATAATTTTTTTCCTAATCGTGATCAAGACCATTATGCCAAATTTCAAATTCCTACGTTACATATTTAGTTTTCGAAAAAAACCTCTGTGACAGATTGGGACATTGGATTAAAAAATAATTGTAATCGAAGGCCAACAAAATCTAAGAATTTACATATAAGAAGGTCTCCTACTACAACTATTTTTAATTCAAGACCAACTGATGATAATTTTAAGACTGTTCGTTAATTATCTTTTATGGATTTAAGGAGCTGGGAGACTAACAAATTGAAATTAAAATTCATAATTATAATTCAGTTTGAGGAAAATTTGCTGAGAAATTTGTAAGTATATAATTAAAACCAGGACCAGCACAGCTTATTTTAAAGTAGTTCTAATGGGAGTTCTGTTGTTCGTTTTTAGAAAAAAGTATTATAATTAAAAGGAATTTTTAGTACTTACGACGCCATTTCAGAAATATTCCAGAAAACACACTAAACAAATATCTAGAACCTTTCAGAAAGTACAAAAGCAATGAAACGTAATTTTTCAACACGGGCCTAACGTACCGCAGCATTTTAGGAAAATTTCTATTCTTCTGGGATACGAAGGAATTTGACTGGGTCGAGGGTCTGAGAACTCCCCTTTGTTACAGTCCGACCTAAAGTGTTGCCCAAAATCGTAGGAATGCCTTCAAATCTTGAAATAATTAGGAAACAGGACACGACAAGGCATAACACCTCTTAAGACATTCAAAGCACCTCACAGTCCACAACAATGTCTTACCTTTCCGAAGAAAAAATCCCCTCAAGGAGGGCGGGGGTGGTAATTTTACAATGCAGACAAAGACAAAATAACAATCATTCATTCCGGGCTACTCGACGAAACAAAAGCGGAGGGGGCCTAGCTGCCTAGCAGCCCCTTTCCCCCCATTGTTCGGGCGCCTATTCAGGCGAAATCTTCAAATTTCACTTCCTTCCAGGGGACTTTAATCATCATTAGGTCCTTTCACGGAAACAATGGCATTTACAGAGCGGCTCCGGGTACAATTGAGGTTATGCGCAAATAAAACCTCAGCACCCGACAGCAGACATAACATTTTGTCGGACCGCCCCCCGCTCTCACGGATTGATGAGCCCTCTTGATTTACCTCTGTCGAGCGGGTTATTGCCAGAACTGTGCCGATTTGGTGATTTTCTAAACTCCCAATTCGGCTAACAAGCGTTAGCTAGCATCAATCCTTTCACAGATTGCTTAGTCACCGCTTATGACTAGCTTGACTAAATTGACTGGGCCTGGCCCAGGAGCAGTCGTGCAGGAGTCTCTCTCCGGCGACATTGCCATGGCAAATCCCGGGTCAGAAATGCAGGATCATTGTCAGTCGACAACATCTTCATTGCGTGCCGAAGTAATAAATTCGGTTTCATTTAAGGGATGGCACCATCCAGGCATCATGCAGGCCTTTTCCCATGCCTCCCGGGGCCGCACCCGGTCCCCCCCCAGTCAGCTAAATTGACTGTTCGTTCGGGGAGGGCATCTACCGTAATCATTATATAGATATCGATTCGCTCCCCCGTCTGTTCGGGTTTCGGGACCCGGGAGGGAAGAGGAGCCGTACGTGACGGGCGCACTTCCTCTCCCGAATAACCAACAAATCTGGTGTCAAAACCTGGCGAACGTGTGCTAGACTCGCATTTATTTTCTCCTTATCTAGATAAATATGTCTGTAAGGAGGTGAGCGCCGGCTTCACATTTCCCGTGTTTGCCAGCCCCAATGGGGGAAAAATGGAGGTTTTTTTCCTTTTTCATTTTTTTTTTTTTTTTGCTTCTAACCTGGACCCGAGATGGTCCGGAGTAGGTACTAAACCGCTCCTGATTTCTGGATCTGGGTCTAGAACCCTGTTCACACTGTAGCAACTTCAGTCGTCGTCGTCGCGAGTATCCTCCTTTTTCGTCCTGTGTCATCAGTTTGTGGCACCTGGATAAACCCATGGCGGGGAGGGGTGGGAGAGGGGGGAGGGGAAGCTAGGCCAGGGGGTGGACGACAACGACGGCATTTTCGAACTTGATCAATGCTGGCAGGAAGGACACAAAACCCTACGACGGGCATCGCGGGGACAGGAGACAAGCACAAGAAGCAATTTTTGTGTTTGCTCACTCCTGAGGGTGTCGTCGATTGAATAGTGGTGTTTTGTGGCGATGAAGATTTATATACTTATATATATATATATGTATATATATTTTTTTTTTTTTCGTAAAAAACATGTTTCAGCGGCTCTGTTCTTGATTTGATTGAATTTGATGAAGTCATTCTGACGATAGAGCCGATGTCCATAGAAAATTGTGGCAGATTTCCAGGACAATAACGTTTTTCTATGAATTGTGGACGCTTTTACCTGAAGGTGGCTGCCGAAAGCGTGTTAGGTTCTGAACGTGCCCGCATCCCCCCAACTTTGTCCCAAAATAGCTGCTATTTTGCAACACATTTGGGGATAGGAGATGAAATTTTGCTCGATCCTACTATAGATATTTTGATAAAATTATGGGGCAGATGTAGAGAATGTGTGTGGGAACCTTAACGAAAAGATGGTCAAGTGTGGATCAGGCTTTGTCAATGGGGGTGTTTGTTTTTACTTTTTTTAAATTGGGGCAACAAATATTTGTAATCTTTATTTTTGTGTTCATACTTTAAAAGGAAATGTTGCGTCTTAAACTTTTATAAGAAGTAGGTACATATCTATTATATATTTCAGAAACTTTAATAAGTTAATTTTCAAGGTTATGCTACGTTATGTTATCGCATATAATGTATTAGAACAAATTATACTTTATGAGTATGTTAATTAAAATTAATACCCTTTATGTATAAATCAAAATTCAAAGTTCAAAAATTAAAATTTTGCTCTTTTTACAGATTCTTATTCTCTATACTCCTAGGAATTATTAAAAAAAAAAAGCAATTCCATTTCATTACGCGTCGGATTAGGACGCCTACTTAACCCACACTTTAAACACGTTTTACTCTTTTAAATCTCGATAATTGTTATATCTGTAGTCTGAGGGAAGGCTTTTTCTTTTTAATTTATTGATTGGACAATTTTTATAAATAATTAAACATACATTTTTTATTCAAAAAGAAAAACCTTTCGTCAGGCTATAACTACAATATTATTTGTTATTTTTGAAGATTGAATTATTTTTGGTGAAGTTATCATGCCGACAAGGTTTTCCATTGTTTTCATCAATAGTCTATTAGACTCCATAAAAAATAATGTCAATATTGAAAATAAAATTGTTTATATTTTGTTTTTGTAATCTTAATTTATATACTTTTTGCAAGGCGGCGAGATATGTAACCCCTTAAAATTTTTTTTAAAGTTATTCAACTTTTAAACAAATAAAGTTTTCAGACCTTAAAAATATTAAATTTAGTTCTGGAAACATTATTTTTATGAATCATATACTGACAAATGTATCTAAGTTCGGAGAACCCTTAATTCTTCTTTAAGAGTTATTTTACAAGTAAACTGAGCTAACAAAACAACAGATTGAAATTTTTAATTTGTAGAAGTTCATTAATTTACTTCTATACTGTCGGTGGCAGCTGTTGCTACCCTTTTTACCCTCTTTCATTTTCAGAAGTTTGCCTCTGGCTCAATATGTATCCAAAGGAAAAAATTACGTTATAAGAATAAAATTCTCTTGGTATTTCAACAAAAGCCAATATTCACACAATCTATGCTTGCACCCCATCGGCCTAGTTGCTCAAATATCGAAATATTGCTGCTTCGTTCAGTTATTTCCCGATAATCTAATCGAACCCCAATATTGAATAGTCCTTCTACTCCATAGGCAGGTGTTAGCATAGCTGGAAACTTTAACAAAAACATGAACCGAAAATCTATTTCAAATTCACAATGCTCTCGAAAGGTTGTTAATTTTCAAACACTCGATTCCACAAGAGGGTTTTTGGGCCTGCAGGAATTCTGGTTCCCTTTCCACGCTTGTGGCGGTTATTTTCAACTCTTGCACCCTACTCCTATTTACTCTATTCATGCCAGGTTCATTGTTTTCCCACCGTGATGTGGGTATGTTTCTTACAATTTTCAAAGTTTACAGGGTTTTGGTTCTGAGTTTCGACTGCTTTAATCAAACTTCTATCGCTTTATACATTTAAAGGAGTTCTATTCTTTTCAAAGGCACAATGTGAGCTTAGAATGAATATTTTGTGGTAAGGAGGAGGGGGAGGGAGGAGGGGTAGGTATATCATATTTAGTTCAATCCATACCTGGTGAGGTATAGTTAAGTGTGCGGTTAATAAAATCGTACCGAATTCAATTTTCAAAGTTTCAGACAAGTTAACATAATTTTGGTTCAGTGCTACAGTGCCAAAATATCCTACTCTAGGGGCGGCACCTCTACAAGGGGAGGGGGAGGGGGGGGGGGGGGGGAGTGGAAGATGTAAAGCAATTAATTCAGGAAACGTTGTCGCATAGCTTAAGTCAACTTTCGAAGTCGGCTTCATGGTAGCTTAGCGCCAGGAACTTCCAAGTGAGTATAAATCATAATAACTTCCGAGCCACGTAGCTTTACCGTCTTTTGGGAGGGGGTAAGCGGGAAATAGTCAGGGAAGGGGAAAATGGTGAGGAGTGGGCGTTAGGGGTGACTCGGAGCATATCCCAACTATAAAGAAAATAGAGTCGAACACCGCACCCTGCGAAGGTTGTTCGACTGGTGCACGTTCCGAGCGTACGAGCATGCCGCTGATAGGAGCATTATAAAATGAGGCCTCCGTGCTGCATGCTGTGAATTCGTAATAACGTTCCCTCGCACGGCACACCGCAGCCGCACGCCCGCTGGAGCCTGGAGAGTTGGGACCGACCTTCCTGCTGCCGGCACACGCGAACAGAGTCCCGGCTAGTTTTCTGCGCCCGGCTCCTCCAATTCCCCGAGCTTTATATTTTCAAATAAAGGTTAGGGAAGAATTTATGCCGAGCCATTAATCGCATCCCTACCTCATTTGTTGTATGTTTTCCACAGTTTTTCCCCGGTTACGCCCGATGTGGGAGGGGATGGGGGGTAAAGGGGGATGGGGATCGGTTGGGTATATAGAAAGATTGCCGCCTCCATCCCCACCCCTCACACCCGGCGACTTGCAGATTTCTTTATTCCTTAATTTTTTCCTTATCTCCTTTTCTGATATTTATATCTTGCTTTGATGTCGACTTGTGCCCCTCCCTCCCCTCCCCAGGGAAATAATCCCCCGAGCACGGGTACGGTCCAGGGCCCGTCGGAGTCGACAAACGAGGGTAAATTTGAATAGGCGCCTCCGGCTCTATCTGTTCATATATTCGCCCCACCACACCGCATTTGATGTCGATTTAGAGGTGAACAAATTCAAATAAGTCCGGTCTTCGGGCAAATAATCTGGAAAATGGAGGTCCATTCGAGGAGTTATGTTCGCATTGTTTTTTACTTCTTCTTCTTTTCGTTAAGCTTTCTACGCCCACTTAAATCTATCCGGAATAGAGGGGATGGAGGGGATAAAGAGTGGAGGGAGGGGGGGGGGGGGAGAGGGGAAGAGGATGGGAATGGTGAGTTTCGGGGTAAATTCGGCTGGCATGTCCGGGACAAGAAGGTACACCGAAAAGGACTGCGATAACATTTCTTGCATAATAATTTTACTGCCGGAGATGCGAAAAATGATAACGCATGATAAAAAGGAAAATTAGATTCATTTCATTTTCGGTGGGGACCGAGAGAAGAGACGTCGAGTGACATGTGGAAACGGGAAAAGTGGGCCTCTCTAACTTGGTCCCTCCGAAAAATCCCAGATCTACGGCACGAGATGTCGTCTTTAGTTTGTCTCACATTAAGGGAAATAAGACAAAGAAAATTTTGTTTTGCTTTGCCTGATGGAATTTACTTTTCTGTAAATGGGATTTTCTGTTCCTGGTATATGTGATATGCGACGTAATTGTGTAAATATGATTTGGGCGAAGGTTTATATTTTCAACGAAATTTCGAAGACGCATGGCGGTGGCGGTCCTTCCCAAATATCAAAGAACCTTGCTTTTTGCGTGTTCAGGAGTATTTTAATGCCGCATCTCAGTTTAATTTATTTATACTTATGTTTACTGACGATGCTGCGGAAATTATTATGCTCTGATTCCTCTGAATACGCAGTTTGGTTTGTTTTCAAAATTTAACTTCTGCTATTTGTGTACTTAAATTGCGTTGTTAGTCACTCTTACACCTATACTTTTAGATTAGGTACAATCCAGATTGTGATTGCGTTCCTACCTTTTATTCTCTATTTTGTTGTGGCCTCTTCTAGGACCAGTACTGCTTCGCGGTTTCTATTGAATATTTTTGGTTGAGAGTTTTTGTCACGCTTTCAACAACATTCAATAATAGATGATTTTTCCAGTTTACTTCAAAACTAAATGATTCCTCCAAACAGTCGTCATAGTCTTAAGACTAACTATTCAAGTTTAGATGTAGTTTTATAGAAAACAATTTAAATTCATTTAGGCGAAAATGTCCCTTTAGCAACAGAAATTCCGAGATAAATTGATTTTCGATGAAAAGGCGAGTCTGAAAGATAATAACTAAACAACACTGAACTGAACTGAGACTAGAACAAAAGAAGTTCTATGAGGCTTTCATTAATGAATTGCCACGTGTCAAATGAAATATGATAAGTAGTTCGATAAAAATAACTAACGAAGCAGAAATAAATGCTTTTTCGTAGTTCTTCAGTATTGGTTCACATTTCTAAAATTCTAAGGCTGTTTCTGAAAGATTTTTTTTTTTATATTAATTGCTTTGCTTGTTCATAATACATATCAGTGAAATCGTGTTAAATATTGATTAAATTATGGGTAGATATTACTTGGTTATAAACTGGAAGAAACCACAGTACGTTAGATAACCGAAATTTAAATCATTGAACACATAGCGCCATCTATTGAACGGTTGCAGCTTTAGAAAGGTACATCTTTATAATTTCAAAGACACCCTAGTTAATGTTAATCGGATGATAGGTGTGAAATTTACATTTACGCATTTTTTGGAGTTTATGTCGTAAAAACACAATGGAATAAAGAGCAAATATTAAATTTTGTCTTAAGGTTTGCACAAATATTTGTTTATATGTACGAATTGTTGATACTCAAATATTTTATCTGTTATTTGATTTGTCTATGTTAGTGGAATCCTGTGAGTTGTTAAAATTTTGTAATAATATTCGCATAATTTTGTAGCAGTTTGGCAAAGCAGTAAAGATAGACAAATTTGACTATAATTATTGACACTCTTTGCGGCCATTAGATGCACACTACTGGACGGGAAAAGTGATAAAAAGCACTTGTTCACAAAATTCGAGTCAAACGTGATTTGCAGATTCGAAACATTTCATGAATTAAATAACTTTCCCGTCCTCCTCTTTTCCCAGTCTAAAAACGCTAAAATATGTGCCCTAAATGCTTCCATTGTACGAGTCCTTCTCTAGGCATTGAAACCTTGCCAAATTGTTCATTACAATTTGCCCAACGATAAAAATAGCTTCTGGAATTCGCCAGCTTTCCAAGTGGCGCGTGATTTAATTTTTCCCATAGAAATCTGTGCCAAAATGCATTTATACAGGGTGCATCTATCCCCTGATAAATTTCGTAAAAATATTGAATCAAAGTGGGAAAATCCGCCAGCCATGCACGTCTCACCCAGTTCTTGGGGGACTGAAGGGCGGGGGAGGAGAGACGAGAGGGGCGGACGATCCCTGTCGAAGGAAGGGACAACGACAGCATCTTATCTTTAGCCGCAAAAGTTCCTGGACCGAACGCCCGGATCGGCAGAGATTTAAGCTGTAATCTTCTACATCGCCACTCTTGACTAATTACATCTTCGTTTTTCCGCCGGAATTCCTTCAAGGTGAAAATTTCGAGAGGAGCGAATTAGCCACAGGAGCAGCGTGAAATAATGAACCGGGGCAAAGTTAGCACGTAATGCGGACTTAATTAAATAACGGGCGCTAATCTGAAGTAATTCCTTCCGTTCGCCACCCGCACAAAGTCCTCAAAAGCCGCTGTAATAACGTCGAAGCGCGGTCTCAGGATTTCAGGGAAAATGTTTATATCGCGCGCACGGCCCGCCGCCCCCGCTCATTGGGGAAACTTTTCCTGGATGAGGACGTTTCCTAGGCTGGTGCCAAAAATAGAAGCCTCTGCCCCGGGGCTGGCCAGTTCTCGGCGGCTAATTTCGTATTCACGACGCAGCGACTGATAAAGTCATATTTCCCTGGGAAAAAAAGAACGCTAACTAAAGTTATGAAGCAGTTCTAAGGGCCTGGCGCATTCTCACGGCAGCCCTCCAATGTAATTTGCCGCTGTCGTGTCGTGTGATACCCCCAAAAATTGCCGGGCAAATGTCACCGAAAATCCTCTAAATTATTCAAGTAACGAAATGCATAAAACTCCCTAAATGCGGATTAATCTGGTAAATTCGTCCACTTCCCCAACTTCATTCAGGCCTGCAAAACCGGCCGCAATGACGTTGCGATTGTTTCGTTGTTTTACAACAAAGCGGAACACGCGAAAAAGACTCCGTCCGGGAGCTCCGCCCACGTAATTGTGGGGATTTCCCAGATAAATCTGCTGTCGCTGCAAATATGTAATGACAAAATGCCCAGATTGGGAGCAGTTGATTCCCGGCAGGCCCTGTCCCTCTGGACGGCCCGGATGTCCTGCCCGGGCTCCTTTGAGCGGAGCCCCCGAGTAATGGACACTTTCTGTCATCTGGACATGGCTTAATCAGCGCTACAAAGAAATTGCGCCGCTGAAAAGGTTTTCTGTTTATTTGCCGGACCCCTCTGATGGGATTTCACGGGACGGATGTTTTCTGGTACATGGGAGAAAGGACTGGAAAAATTTAGGGAAAGAAACGAACGCAACTTCCGAACCATTTGCAGCAACAGCATTTGAGCTTGAGATAGAAATGCGGGCTCTTTTTCCGAAGAACGCCTCACACTTACCCCCAACTGTTGCACATTTTACTTTAAAACAGAATTTAAATGTTAACTTTTACATCTTAATTAGTTTTTGACTTTGGAATAAAATAAAGATTTTCTTTAATTATATCTTTTAATTCAATGTATAATTCTTTATACAGAATACAACAATACAATAGAAGTTCTTTGTGACTTATGTTCTAAAATCATAATTACTCGTATATAGAATGTGGTTTATAAATTCACAAAAGCTTCTTGGTTGGTCTAACATCAAAAGAATACCTAAATTTTTATTGTCGATAAAATGCAGGTTCAATTCGATTCGTTTTACGTGCAACTTAGGTTATTCAATTAGTGATTATATGAACAAAAGTATTTTTCTTCGCATCATCTGTAACAATATGAAAATTGTTGGAATTTTTATATTTTGGTATAAAAGGTAGTCATCGATTATTATCAAACAGTCTTCATATTTGTATTTTAAAACAGAAAATTTAAATCGTTTAGTTCTTATTCAGTTGCTTTTAATTCTCTTTTTTTATATACAAACATGAGTTTTAAACCATTACATAGCAAATCCTGGAACTTGCGGATATTTAAGTATCTTAATAAAAGAACAATATCAATAACAAATTCCCGGATTATAATTCAATTATCCTACAAGAAGGCAGTATTATGATTTTTCTTTTCATTTTCGTGGAAAGTTCTTCACAAAAAAAATATATATACATATCTTTATATATATATTGGAATTCAAAGTTCGACCAAGTGTTTTCCCTCCAATTATCGCAATTTCAATTTTTCACATGAAAGCATTTCTCATCTGAGTTATAAACATGTTAAGAAGCAGGCGTCGCAAATGATAAGAACATCTGAAAAAGTTTCTGATGGGAGCGGAGGAAAGAAACCATGGAAGCCAGCCACTTTCTTGTCAATTGCTAACTTCCGCTTAGAATCAAAGGAATTACAGGGAGCATACCCCTGGATCATTGCGGGGGTGGGTGAGAGATTGATTTGGTCCAGGAACATGGGAAAATATACGAGCAATTTCCTGGAATTTTCCCTCGCCCGCTCCGGGGGGTGCATGAACATAGGTACAAATGTGGAAAGAAATTCCAGAACGTATAATTCCGGTGAAAAACTTATTTCAAAAGAATGAAACTTTTCAGTTTGCAATTAAATTCGCAATAACTCATGCCCCCCTTCCCTCTGTCCCAGCGATTCGACGCCCATGGACCATATGCTTTTCGCTTGTACGCTCCATTTAATCCGCAAATTTCGCAAAATTGAATATCGAATTTGCAGGAAACGCAATAATAGGACATGACTTCAGGGCGCCGGGGGAGGTGTGCACTTTTGATGAGTCCAATTGAGAGGAAGTAATGCGCCGGAAAAAGCAATTATTACCATTACGCATGTTAATCACTTTAAACAAAATCGAAACGTTATTACTTGCGGCCAGAGCTTGTATTTTGATTAATAAAGTGGATGCCTGCTCTCGTAATGAGTTGTTTGAATTTCATCAGCGCACGGATGAGTTGATCCCGGCAAATTTTGCAGCTGAGCAAAAATATTATAATTAACAACTTACCGAAGGGATCAACTCCGAATGTTATTTTCCCAGATACGGATCCTACTGCAAGTTGAGCTCTAGTAATTTTGCCAAAACGATGATAATGATGGCATAGTTTTTAATGGACGGCTGCGTTTCCTGTTCATTTTCATAACTTTTCCCTCAATTTCGCTGAATTTTCGCTAAACTTTCGTTGAATTTACAACTGAGTTCCCCACTTATACAATTCTTTGCATAAAAATATGATGTAATATTTTTTCGAAAGTATTTTAGAATTTTGAAATTGTTTTCAAAATATTTGTTTGCTTTGAAATTTTTAGGGTTCCGTACGTCCGAATGGAAAACCGGAACCCTTATAGGATCACTCGTGTGTCTGTCTGTCTGTCTGTCCGTCTGTCACAGTCAATTTGCTTCGAATCTACTAGACCGATTAAGTTGAATTTTGGTATACATATGAATTTTTGTGACCCAAACACGGACGTGTAACGTAAATAAATGATTTTTGAACATTGGGGTCACTTTTGGGGGGCAAATTAGAAAATTAAAAAAAAAACAGTTTTTGCAAACTGTACCGTGTGACATATCAAATGAAAGGGCTTGTTGTGAGGGTCACAAATATATATTTTTTATAATTTTAAAATATATAGTTTCAACGTTATTTAAGAAAATAGATGAAAATTGACCATTCCCTCCCTTTATCTCCGAAACTACTGAGCCTAAAATTTTGAAAAAAATGCAGAAAATAGTGCTTTACTTATAAGTTACAGGAAAACCTATAAGAAGTTTTAAAATAACATGGTAAATTTTTCAATATTGTGCGTACAAACTTATATTTGCAGTTGGAATCTATGGGAGAACATGTTTTTCAACTACAATGTTAAGTTTGTTGTTGTTTTTCTATGATTCAAATTTAATAGACAATTATAAAGTGTAACGATACGGAACCCTCAGGGCGTTAGTTCTACTCGCACTTGCTCGTCTGTTGTGTTTTTTTAGGTATTTCTTTTAAAATCAATTTAAATAATAAAATTACTATTTATTGTGAAAACGTATAAGCTGTTACGACTTAACTAAAAGTTTGCAACCTATATAATCATTTTTCAACGGGCTTCGCAAATTTTTTCATAACTTGAAGTTGTCATCCGTTTATTTATAAATCTTGGGTGTAGTGTTGCCCGATGTGTAACGAGAATGTTTAGAAAATTAAGCATTTCAAGAATATAATAATTAGAGTAAAGAAAATATAATAAAAATAAAATAAAATAAAAATTAACTTACCCAGGGGATCAATTCTGAATATAATTTCCCCAGAAACTCTTCCAGCAATGGATAGGATTAGGATAGTTGTCGTAATCCTCAAAACTGACGAAGGTGAAAACATGGCTTTTGAAGGTTGATTATATTTCCTATTCATTTTTCCAACTTTTCCCTAAGTGTTCGGTAAATTTGTCTGCTAAATTTCCCTAAGTTTTCGCTGAATATCACTGCACAATATAATTTATTTTTTGTACAGAAATGCACAAGTCACTGTGTTTCAATAATTTAATTAAAACACAAGACGTTAGCTAAAATAGATCACGTTTTCGTAGAGTATAACGACCCGAAACATGCTAACAAACTCGAGGACAGTTGCCTTGAGTTGAGCAATCAGCATATCGCACCTGTTCGCCTGTAAAACTTTAGCCCTGGGTCTTTCCACTACAACCGCACTAGAAACTGAAAGTCATGCGAATTTGCCGCGCACAATGGATGGCGGTGTCCTGGATGGAAAAACCTCTGATATTCCCGGAATTTAGAGGTGACAAGGTCGACTGCAGTTGCACCACCAGGACATCGGACAAATTTATGGGCGTTCAGATAAGCGATAAACCCGAAAAGTGCACTTATCACGTTAAACGTTCGGCGTAAACTGATTATAGCCACCTTCACATATGGGTGCAGGACAAAACCACGTATCTGTGCACCTTTATACCGCGTGGTGCAAGACTACAAACAAACAAAACATACCCTCATAAGGGGGCGAACACACTCCCACCCTCGCCCGACAGCTCTTACACCTGCAACGACCTCATTATGCACTCTCAGCACTAATAGAAAGTCGGATTTATCGTTGACGACACTCCTCGCATTCAAACTATCTCACGTACGAGCCCCGGTTGGTAATTAACATATTACAATTGCCGCGGCGATTTTAATTTATGGTAAAATCCGTGGCGGGCCTTCACATCACACGAACGAGCCCAGAGCGGGGGTCTCAAAAAGGGTCCTTTTGTCTGATCGGCCGCCAAAGACGACGACAAGACTAATCAGCAATTTATCCGTCTGGCTTAGTCTCGTAATCCGTGATCAAAGCCACGCGTATATTTTTTTTTCCAATATAAAGCCGCTGTATGGCGACAGGTATTTTAAAACGAACGTGTCATGCACGTTCATTCACAGAGCCGGGGTCACGACAACCTGGGAGCACGGCGAGACGACGACTAAACGCACGCTGGCTTCCACCGTTCCCAGCCGGTGTTTTCTTAGCCACTGAAGATGCGGGCCCCACGCCAGCGGAGCGACAGCTTGAGCCGGGCCCAGCCAAAGAAGCCCACTCCAGGGGTAAATATCGACGTGTACGTCTCGTTCTGATGATGATGATCTCTTTGCCGTTCCCGACTTTCTATTTTTCGGGGATTCCGGGAGCTCCAAGAGGACTCTGGTTGACTTTCACTTGCGTATTGAGCCCAACGGACAACTATAGCTAGGAGCAGCTGGTCTAGGAGCCTCCCCCGGTCCCCAAAAAGGGGCTCATTTTCGGTATAACAGAGAGTTTTCAAGCGCTTAACGCGCAGACGTCCCAACTCTTCCCTGCTCTTTCATAGGGATGACGACGAACGATGCTCGGATGCTGCGGAGTCGATGCTCAGATGTGGACCAAAAATACGAGATCACAGCATATGTGTGAGACGTTGTTTTCGATGTTTCCACACGCTCTCACAACTCTCTTAGACACATTCCTTCGAACGGTACACTCGCGATAGTCGCAAGATGTGTAACATATCTTAGAATTCGTGGGTGTGCTGCTTTACTTTATTTTATCCCTCATTCCGGGAAGACCCTGTTAATTTTTTCCATGTTTGTTCTTCTCAACAAACCGGACTAGGCTGTGGGAGAGTGCGCGGGGGGACAGTGAGTTTTTCGGGGGGATATAGCATAAAATACATAAAAAATACGAAAACAACAAATCTTATTAAATCAAGAGGGTAGCTACTCTTCCCGGGAATGGTAAATTGTTCGTGCGACAGAATTCCCGTCTTTCATGACATGTCACACACCCGTCGAGGGTACCTTTAATTTTGCATATAGTGCGGCAGTCAAATAAAATATTAATCACAACTTCGACTGCGGCCTTTGCGTGGCCCCATCTTCTGACAAGCCCCTCAAAACCATGAAATAATCCTGTCCAGAACCAAAATTCTCTCTGAGCGGACAAAAGTCCATACAAATTATGCTGGGCCTTACATACACATTGCATTAATTCGAAATATTTTTGAATCCCAGCATATGAATTAATTAATTACCATCGCAAAAAACGGGCTTTGTCAAGAGCTCGAATGAAAGGATAGGCTCATTTTTTGAAACCATACGCGCTTTTCCGCTTATTATGTGGGATTGCCAAAGGCACTTAATTAGCAACACTACTCAGTTTTCCGGCTTCAACTGTATGAAATGCTGTCAATGACCATTACTGACTACTGTTGATTTGTAACTGTTCAATAAGTAAGCGTTTCATTAAAAATTTAAAGTCTATCAAAAAATTTTCATTTCGCATTTTTCCGCAATATAATTGAAAAATTGTAAAGTGTATGCCCTTCACTTTAAAAGAGTACTTTTAATTAAATTGTCGTGTTTTATAATATTACAAAGAGATTTAATTTTCGAAGTACGAATTTGAGCCTCAAAGAAATTTTAATATTTAATAATATGACACAATAATTTTTAATTTTATGCTCTATTCATGCCGTCTTTTTTATGATATAAATTAAGGACGAAGAAAATTTATTGATGCTCGTAAATTCGTGAAAAACAAAGTCTTATCTTAGAATGCTCATACAAAATACGAAGACCTTATGACACAAATGCTTGATATGATAATCAACTATAAAAATGATTTGTAGTTTGTCATTTTAAGAAAAATAAAAATTGGAGGTTATCTAGTTGACCCGAAAGTATTCTTTTTTCGCATAACTTTGCAACGCGTTATTGAAATGAGTAAAAAATACCACAATTTTTAAAGTATTATTATGAAAACAGTATTCAATATATTTAAATGAATATGCAAAAAAAAAACAAAACAGCTTCGACAACGATAACTAAAAACGGCGGGGATGATTGGGAACAACAAAAATGTTCATAAAAATAAGATTTTTGAGGAATTCGACGCAGAGAAGGCAATATCTTAATAACTTCGGTTAGAAGACGAATTGTTTTATAATATTGGGGGCATACATTCTTAAAATATATTAGAATCGAAATCCGACAAAAAAAATGCATTTTCCAATTATTTAAATATTTTATTTTTGCATAGAGGAGATAACAAATTTCAGTTTCTTTGGTTTAAAAAAATAAAATAAATAATTCAAATAATTCTATATAGCATAATTTAATTTTACCTTATATTAATTAAAATTTCTGGCGATACCAATGATGTCACTGTACTCTAACTATAAACCAAAAACATTTTGAACAAGTTTAATTGGCATTTCTATTAAAATTATTCAGATTTTGAATTGTTGCTGTCAATGTAAACCGAAAAGTGGCAATTGGATGCCAATTAAAGCATATCTGTCACACTTAACCCCAATTCCCCCACATAGGTTTAACCAGAAGGATGCCGAACCCTAATGTGGCCGATTATACATTTAACACGTTCCCGCCTGATCATTTGAAATTTATTTAATTTGACAATTAAATGCAAAATTTATATGAGTTATGCCGTATATACATAATTCATACAACAGTCGCTCGTCCCTGAAATTAAAGTGGTAATTAATTGCAGTCGGAGTGCTCCAGCTAAATATGTGTTTGCAATTTATTGGACAATAAAAACTGAAACAGATCGTAAAAGTTAAATATTCCACTAGCCATATTCATTCGACTGGGGGTGGAGTTTTAAGTGAAATTTTGGCGGTGTTCTCACGCCGATGCCTCATTGGTTCATTCAGCTGGGAAATTCAAGGTATAATTGATTGATCTTAAATCGCATAGTGAATTAAATTATGGGTTGCCTTATTAATCCGGGTGGATCATCCTTGAATTATAGAGATTATTTTGTGTTTGTATGTGAGTAACTCATTACCTGTTTATCATAAACAGGTTTTAGTTGGTTTAGTTTCTGTAGTTATGTAAAATTTAAAATAAGATACATAAAATAGTATAATTTTTGCATTATTCGGCTGTGCACAACAAGTTAGATTAATTTAGTACGTATTAAATATATGCAATTTCGGTATTTCATTCTGCTCAAGAGAAAGTTGGCCTTTTTTAAACAAGAAACTTTTTGCTAAAATCCACTATAAAACAAAAATCTGAAAGTGTTTGGACATATTCCTTTAAGGATACTCTCGTAAAAAGATATAAACTCAAAGTAGAGCAGTTTATTTTATAGTAGAGATAGACTAAAGTTTAACGATCTCTAAGGGATTAAAATGCGTATCAAGCGTCAAATTAGAGCTCAATTTTGTTCTCAATATTAAAAAAGAGGGATTTTACTATGATGGAAAAAATAATTAAGTTATGGCTCTCCTGCTTTAGCTGCATTGAGTAATTTTCATGTATTTATCGTATTTTTGGGAACATAAACATCATATTTTGATAATTTTATTTTTAAAAATATTGCGATTTTAGACAGGCTACAAAAGGTTTTCTTTTAAAAATGGGACAGAGGAAAAAGATATTCACTGAATTATCTTTACCTTAAAAAAATTCCGAATTTTATTCAAGCAGGACATTATTTGGCCCGTGTCTCTCAGCATATGAATATTGCAGGTTCGCTTAAACATGAATTTAATATCGACAGGACTGTTGAGCCGTGACATCATTTTGAATATTCCAAAAGCAAAATATCGTCGGCCGTTTTATGAAACATAAAATATTTATGTTTCCGGACCATCGGCCAAAGACATTCACAGCTCGTTTGATGTTTGGCACAATTTCTTCTGATAAAATGTCTCGATTTCCATAAGACAATGTTCCTAAATAATTCGATTTACATATGAAGGACTCTTTTTTAGACCTTTTGATAGTATATATGTTGTATTATATGTCTCTGGGCCCCAAACCCACTTTGTTATTCTTATTGGGTGGATTTGCATAACTAAAACGATTTTATGATCTGTTACCCGAGCACTTCATACTTGATGGTGATTATGTAAATAAGTTGATGCTTCCCACTGGGAATTATCTGCGCGCGTGCTCCTCGCTATCCATCTAATTAAAAGCGGGAAGAAAAACGCGAGGAATACGCTTAAACAAAGTTAAATAGTTTTCCAGCCAGGGGAATCCCCTGGATATGAGTTCGAGTTGGAACGACAGTCGACAGCCGACTATGATAATTATGAATGCAAATTGAAATTGCACTTCTGATCCTAAAGTTGTCGCAGCTCGTTATGTTCGCGTGCACGAAGATGTTCACTCAGTCGCACAAACCAACCCTAAGGAGGAGTTCTTTTTACATATTTTCCTCTTTCTTCAACATTTATAAAAGACATATCCTGTGACTTGGTAGAGCGTCCTCGAATCCAATCCGCCCCGTAACGAAAATTACGACGAAAACGTTGACAAAATTTTCGCTTGGTATAGGACCAAAGCTAAAAAAAGAGATACCCTTTCAGTTGGGGTGTTGAATTCGCTACTCATTTTTATAATGTTGGTTTTTCATTTTCCACCAAAGTATGTGGGTTAGTGTCACATCGGAGGAGCTCATCCCGCCTTAAGGAATTCTAAAGTATGCGAACATTGGAAACAAAACGTTTCTGGTGGCCTTGTGTGAAAATTTTGGCCAAAGAAAAATATTAAATATAATTTCTTTAGCTGAAAGCCCCAGCCATGTCTTTGCGTTTATTTGAAAATTGTTTCGACGGCTATTTTTAATAAAAAACATTGAAGATGTTCGCTAGAGGACGCTGCGTCTCCCGAGGGATGGGATAATTCGTTTTCGCAGCAAGGACACACGCAATCTGATGAATTCCGACAAAGGACAGCCTGAAGGGCATTATGTGGGCTTATTAATACAGAGATTTTCTGGAATATGCCAGGTGCTTGTTATTAACTAGATTAATTAAAGATTATACAGCGGAGTTAGTTGAAACCTTTGAGCTCCATCCCCGGGGCGGACTTGCCTCCGCAGGGATACAAATCAAAACTAATCAGTTTCAGAACCCTCGATTCCGTCTGATACTAAAACTGGAACTGGACCCAATTCGAACGTGCCAGACTCAGGTGTATGTGCTGAGTGCACAAAGGCCATGTCCAATTATGCGGATGGTACATTGAAATTGAAATATCTGGCAAATCTCTGACATCTAAACTCCTTTGTGCTAGGGGTTTATATTTAGGCCAGGTGCCCGGCTTCAAATACGTTTATAAGAAAACGTAATATCACCTGAAGGAAGCAGGTGGAAAATAAACTGCGGAATTGAAAACTTGAAAGCAGTATCGATTTCCACGTTCCCACCAAAATGAGGGAGTTGAGCAGGAGATTTGAAAAAAAAAAATATATATATATCTAATCATCACAATTTTATATTAAAAATCATTCGTGATCCCAAAAAATATCATTTCTGAAAAAAATAATTCTAGTCAGGATAAAGTTTGCAGTTAAATATAAATATAATATTTAATATCAACTATTTTTCGGTCGTGGAATTTTATAGGGTACGATATTTCCATCTGAAAATCTAAGAAAATGCTGAAATGATGAATTATTTTCATAGTAGGGGATTTTAAAATGGAGTGCAGCTGAAATTGTGAGTGTCGACAACAATCGAAATCTGTTGAACCGCGGAAACTTTTCATGTTGCATGAAATTTTATATTACTTACTTTATTATTTAACATGGCTTGTTTAATATAACATTTTGGATAAATACGACTGAAAATTAAGGTTTTAATTAAAATTTGTTCTTATGGCATAAAAATTGAAGTGTCTCATACAATAAAAGGAGATTTATACAAAATTTGTGCATAAAATAAAATCATAATGATTTTGTTATCAATAATTTAATGACTTTAACAATGATAGTTTATGACTCATAAGAAAATTAAATAAAAAGTTTTAGGTATACTACATATTAATTTTTTTGGAACAAAATTAGGAAATTTAGTTGAAAAATTTAAATTTGAGTACTTTGAATAGTATATATTAATTTGCTTCCAAAATGTTATACCTTAGTTATAAATTTGGTTAACTATTGTGAAATTTTAAGCATTATTTAGATATTTAAATACCAACTTATTTCCCATTTTCTGCGATTAAATTGAATATTATGTGATATTAAACCAATTTTGAGGGAAAAATACTTGAATTATATCGTAAATCTGTTGGTATTTATTTGTTGTGATTTTTAATTTTAAGATAATATGACGATAGTATTTTACTTTTATTATTTATATGAGGTAATAAATAATAAAGGAACATGTATTAAAGAAATTTTATAAAATTTTTCGTCGCTGAGTCTTCAAAATTCAATTTGCGCATATTTAGATATATGTTTTTATGTTCTAACTTTTGAAAATCATTCTATAATTACATTTTTTAAATAAAAACAACAAAATTAAAAGGATATTCGGAAATATTTATTTTTATCGATGTTAAATTGATGAATTCCAATGCTGAACTAACTTTTATCTCTTTTATCTCTTTGAAAATGAGTAGATCGTAGGTAGACCGCCATAAAACGATGAAGTGACAAATTTTATAAAGAAACCATATTTTGCGGACCGTCGTTTTCTTTTAACAAATCCAGGAATTAGAATTAAGAATGGCAATTCGAAATATACTTGAGTTATTTAAAAGGTATTAAAAAATAGTATCATGTTTTATGTATTTTATGTTTTTGTTTTTCACCGCTGGAGTAGAGACAGTGTCCTAAATTCTGTAAGTACTACAAAGAAAATGTACAATAAAATTAAACCTTTTGAAGTTGTCCCTGAGTTCTCTAGGGTTCAATCCCGGTCACCGCGAGCAAAAGCTAAATGCACCCGGAGAAGCGAGGGGCGAACATGTTCCAGTCTCCAAAAGAAGGGGTAGCACGGGTTACCCCATAAAATCTACGCATGTTCTAAGTGAAATCCGGAAAGCTCTGGATGTGCCTCGACGTTTTGGTCAATTACCCCTCATTTCCTTCCTGCATCGAAAAAGAAGTCACGGCGATTTCCCTTTTAATTCTTTTTCCGCCACCATAAAGACGTTGTCTGCCGTCGTGCCGGAAAATAGCATCAAAGGGTTAAGAGGAATCGCCGCCTATTGTTTCAGGACAGGAGCTCCTCCGGGAACCGACAGGAACCATCTGTAGATCGTTATCTTTTCGATGATTCTGTCATGTGCTTGTGCACACGCGACACAACCACCCCCGCACCCTGGCACGCGTGCCGTGCCCAGCAGGCGGCTCATTTTCCCTTGTTTTTTGTGCTTGTTCACATTTTAATGCATTTATTGCGCCATGTCCCTAGCTCGTGTCCCGCAGCATATTTTTACATAAAACGCCGCACAGTAGCGCAGCGCAGCATAATCGGGCCGATTTTGTTTTCTTTCTTTGAGATCTTGAGATTTTCTCGGAAGACGGCCGGCGGCTGCATTTGCATCTGATAAAGAGTGCTTCTCCCGGAGCCGATGGAATTTCTTTGAGGAATGCACATAAATTGCACAGATTTTGGATTCTGGCGGGGGTGCCGGGGGCAACATGGATCTAATAGATTAGAATAGATTTACAAAATTTTAGGGGGCGCGGGACCGCGGGTGAAGTGCTGGATAAATTATGCCTTTCAGCAGCGCGGTTGGCGCTCTCCTGATTTATGCGACTTGCATAGACCGGCCGCGGTGATGCGAGGCAAATTAGAGTTTATGGATCATTTCATGCTTGAGGGGCATGGAATTGTTTATAGAGCTCGAAGATATTGGCGATGTGACTTCGGTTCGCCGGGTGCATATGTGGCACGGTGGCGGCTTGGTCACGGGTTGTTGACTCAAGGAAAATACAAGAATTTCTGGGACATTTTTGGGGAGCTATTTGAGGCCGTTAAGGAAGATCGAGAACACTTTATTTAAATGTTCCCATTTAACCGAAAAATACCAATTTTGTTTGCAATAACAATAAAATTGAGATGGCTTTAAAGGGAATCGTTCACAAGTTATGTACCTTTAAAAAGCACTCTTTTGGTCCCCCACGTCTGCGTTGTGTTTTAGAAGCGATATATGGGGTAAAATCTCCGTAACACTGACACTTTTATTGGATAACACTCGCTATAAATGTTAGTGCTGTTTTGGATTTTATTTAGCTAAAATGGTGAGTTTAAGTACAACCAATAAGAAAAACTTCATTTATAAAATGAACCACGATTTTGTGTTAAATATTGAATTTTCTGGAATGGATATCTTAAAATTTTATTTTTAATGTTAGCTCTTGGGGAATACACCTTTTTAGCTAGATTTGATAGGAAATACAACCTATTGCACAAACATATTTGATGAAAAGATTTCGGAAAATCAATGATGCCAAAATTCGTTTTAGAGGTCGTACACTTCAAAAATATGACACGATAGAGGCCGTATTTCTTAATCGATAAAGGAATAAACCCACAGCGCCTTATGGCCTTCGTTGCCGAGTGCGCTGTTAGTTCTTACTTTAGGTTTAGCCCTAATTGTAAGAAAAATAAATAAAATAATAAAATGACAAACACAACCCACATTTATACTTTTGAGGAAATATTTTGACTTACTTATTAAATACAATTTTAGAAGGATATTTACATAAAATTAGTCGTTTTAATTTAAATCCATAAACATTTGAAACATAATTTTCAAGTTTAGGATTGTAAGAATTGGAATACGGCTTCTGTGTTTTCTCTTAATTTTTGGACTAGCTCGTGGCGACCATGTCTAGTAATTAATGTCGTTGTTTTATAAAGCACGAATTTTCATGAAAGTGTACATGATGACCTTGTTCAATCTTGTTACATCTTATCGAAAATTTCATCTCAGACACGAGTGTCATCTCCCCCGCAAGGTCACCGCCATTAACTCCCGCAGGAACATGTAACAAATTTGAATGAATTCCTGATTTCAACATGAACACATGAATGTTCTTCGTCACCCTCGTTGCGTGCCGGTCGGGTGTGACACGTGACCCACGAGCATCTTTCGTTCTGCACATCACTGGCAGGGGTCTGGTGGACCGCAATTTATGCGGTCTCGTGTGCCGAAACATTCTCTAGAACTCCATTCGCAGTTAATTTACATTTGCCACCAAAACGAAAAGCAATATAACGTGAGCGTTGAAAAATACATGAGCTCCAGGAAACCTCAGGAAGATTCGCCCGGAGCAAGGGCACCATTCTGCGGCTGGAGGGGACAACAACTTCTTAGCTTCCATTTCGCGTGGAAAGATGAAGAAAAATAGCCGCAATTTAAAAATGGGAGCTGTAAATCTTGCGTTTGTCGTGTTCTTTCCCTGCTCTAGTGCTCCTTTGTCCCCGGTGCTGCACTCTGCTGCAATGAGACACCAAAATAAATCCTACGCCTGCCGCGCTGGTGCATTAAGAGTCAAGATGCCAAGATGCAGCGCACTAATTGCTCTTAATGTAATTCTTAAGCACCGCGTCGCGGCGGAAAAATACGGCTCCGCATTCAGAATCTGTTGAGGCTTTTATGGTCCAACAATTACGAGGCCCAATTTTGGGCAAATTATTGTAACCACTCTGTCACCAGTGGCGCACAACTGATAGTTATGGGGATTAACACCCACGCACTGAGTTATGATTAAAATAATTTCAGTTTAATAAAATCAAATTGAATTTTGATAAAACCATGAATGATTTAAAATTAGTATGTCCGAAATTCCAAATCAATTCAAGTCAACGATGGAAATTGTTGAAAAATAGTTAATATTTGATGACACTTTTTTCTAAACTACGATTTCCTGCATATTCAACAACAATTTTTTTGCATATTTATTGATTTTAAAGACTTCTTTGTAGAATTTCAGAATTGCTTTAATTTCTTGCAATCTTTAATAGAATAGATTTGCATTTCGGTTTTTTTCAAAAGATTTTGAATAGTTTGATTTTTGTTTTATGGAAGTTAATGTAAAGCAAATTATTGAAATGAGCTGAATGGGAAAATACGATTAAAGGATTCCTGTGAATCGAAAATTTCCTTGTAAACTGCTTATTTTATATTAAACCAAATTTTCGAGAATAGTTTTTTGGCATGAAAAAAGTTTGAGTTTTATTTCCACTGAAATTTGAAAATCTGTCTGCGGATTTCTTTGTTATAAAATTAATATGAAAGCTCCTGATATAATCAGATTCCGTACATGAATTTGGAAACCATTTCAAACAAAATAAATGAAAAACCCCATATTTAACCTACTTTGTGAAGTATATAAAAAGTTTTTATAAATATTTTTGAATAACGTATGTGGCGTTTCGCTACCATAGTACGTGTCATCGTTCTGTCGGGACCAACATCAGTCTCGAAATGGTTTGGAAAGGTCCGACTTGAAATTGAAACTGGTGCAACAGGGTTACGACTGGCTAATCACCCTGTTACCTGGACTGGTCCCTAATTAGGCCAAATTCACGAGTGCTGACGGCAAATCACCACAATTCAACGTGAACGCACCGATAATGTTTTAATGCCGCCCGAATGATATTAATTTCTGAACAATGGATTTGGATGGATCTCATCAGTGCTCCAATTCATTATCTCCCCACATAAATTATTCCCTCTGCGGCCGACGGAGCCTCCTCTGACTGCGCCCCGGTGGACTCTGATTGAAATCGATGCCGGGCAAATATGTTTGCATAAATGAAATTTAATCACTGCATGAGGTGAAACATCGCCAGCAAACATCGTAAATTTTCTCTCATTATTGGGGTAAGTAGGCACTCTCAAGCTGTTCAAATTAAAATTAAATTAATTTCGCCTTGGGTCTCTTAGCTGGTGAATGATTTTTAGCTTAGATTTTCAAGGAGGTATTTTTCATTGGTTTCGAACCATGTGAATTGAATTAATCCATGGAAATCAAACAGAGATTTTTCGTTCACTGCAAACGAATAAGTTCAATGGATTCTGGAAAAAAGAATTTGAAAAGTACTTTTGTTTGGCGTACCTTCAGCCTACATTCGTAAGAATCGTAAGTAAGAGCATCACGGTTGAGTGGAAACGTGGAAAATTCATGGAGCTAAGAATGAATATGTTGAACTTATGACTCTACGTTTTAAGAAACTCATTTCGCAAAATACACATTGAATTATTTATCTGCCAACACACATTCAAGTAAATTTTAAAAATATACGTAGTAATTTAGTCGAAGTTAAGCAGAACTAATAAAATATTAATTTTGAAACGTAGGACGACATACAAACGTATGCAGTAGGTTAGTTTTTCAATGGTATTCTAAAAATTTGCTTTAAATAATAAACAACACTTAAATACCTAATTACAATGAAATCAAAAGAAATATCTATTTGCAGAATCCACAAATATGGTGATATAAAAAGGCTACATACATTTTTGTCCAAACCCATCCCTACTAATGTTATAAATTCGAAAGTCTGTCTGGTTTGTTACTCTTTCACGCTGAAACTACTGACTCGATTTCACTGAAATTTGGCATATAGCTAAAGTAAAGAGCGGAGAACAACATAGGATACTTTTTATCTCGGAAAAGAAAATATATAGTTCCCGAGCGACGATTTATACATACATATAAAAGAACATGTCCTGATTGATTGACTGATTCGTCAACGCTGACCCGAAACCCCTGAAGCTATTTACATGAAATTTGGACAGTAGGTATCTTTTGTGACGTAAGCATCTATAACATACTAAGAAAGGATTTTACGAAATTCTTCCCCTAAGGGGGTAAAATAGGAGATGCAACTTTATATGAAAATTTTTCATTTTTGAAAGTTAAATTCATGAAGATAAAATAGGAAATGAACCTTGTATGGGAATTTCGTTATTTTTGTAGTTAAACCAATGAAAATTAGTATTTAGCTTTTTGATTGGAAATTAAGAACGACGTGTTTCAGCGTTCTTGGAAAATCATCCCCTAAGGGGGTAAAGTGAGGAATAAGCGTTTACAATTATATATTAATATTGTTTTGCTAGGTCTTGAAAAGTCTAATTACACTAGAAACTTAGACTTTTGGAGTCGTTTTTTATTCCCTTAATTTAAAAGAAAAACTTTTTAATTAAATAAGTAGGTACTTAAAGGCGAGCTGATGTAAAGAAATTAAATTAAATTTTTTCATTTCAAGAAGTAATGTTTTTCTTATATTTATACCTTTGATCTTTCAGGTATCCCACTCTGCTTTATGTAAGTTTTCTTTAATTAAAAATAACACCCATTTACCAAGTATTCGAGGAATTCGAGAGCATATTTTTTGGAGCGTGTAATTACCAGTGAAATTCTCCAATTACAGAAATCTATCAAAAATGATTTTTTTTGGTGTTTCTTTTGAATCAACGAATTAATTCAAATTTATGTTACTAAAATAAGACTGTAAGGTTTTATATAAAAAAATTGACTTATTTCTGATTTTGATTTTAAAAAATGTTGTCCTTCGTCGGAATGATATTAACATTTTTATTTTCTTCCTTTTTTTGATATCCAGATTCTTATTTCTATTGGCTTAAAATTTTTCCTTCTCTGCACGCATCGGGCATTCCGTGAAAGATTCAACCAGTGCCTGTAGCTCTAGCTTCACATAAGGAAAGAATTTCCTGGAATTTTTGCTAGAGCAGGAGGAGTGCCTTGTTGTATTATTATAAAATATGAATTTTGACTTTTCTTTGAATCAAAGCGCTCGAATTAATGACTTTCACGAGAACGTCTCTCCGGAATCCTCCTTAATGAGTGACGGGTAGGTAAGGATGAGTGCCTTCCGTTCCAGGCTCAGGCACAGCTCAGGAGCAGGCACCCGCCGGGCATAGTCCCCGCATGCGAACATTTTCAGGAGGAGGATTTTCCACGTCGCCCCGTCTGCTTCGAAATGAAGTATCACTTGATGTGATTACCCTTAGATGGTTTTGCAAAATCTTCAAGGGGATAATCTCAGAAATCGAGTGGCTTCAGTGTATTTGTGTATGTCCTTCAGTGAAAAAGTGGATTAACCCCCCACCCACGCCCTTGTACCCTATTTCAAAATAAAAGCAAAAGCTGAAGGAGTGGATTACATCGAAAGCTGCTTTTTGCAGTGTTTTTAAAGATCACAAGATACCCAACCCCGAAAAATAAGGGAGGAAGTGATGTCACCACCTCACGCCCCCGCAGTGCATTTTCTTGAGGAAACGAACTTAAACCGCAGTGTTTGTGGGCTCCACCGCGGCCCCCCATAGGCCCGACACGACTTTTGGAGTAAAACTTCGGGAAGAAGTTCAGAGAGCGCAGGCATTCAAACAATTTTGCAGGAATTCATAGGGCCCCTAGAAAGTTTCCGCCTTACTCGTTTTTTAGCTCACCCACTTTTCAGTTTCACAATTATTTACATTTTGAAGTTGCTGCCTCCATGTCAGGGAAAACTTCGTCTGTGCGGCGCGGAGCGCGCCGGATCAATTTGCTAAGCTAGTCGAAGTAGGAAAAAGCGAAAAAGGATTACGTCTTAAGAGGCTTCCGAGTTTTGGATAAGTTTCTCGAGTGCATGTTTCCGGCGGAATATTTTATGAATGGCACACGTTGATGCACTCCCACGTGTTAGGGGTATGGATTTAAGCAGAAAACCTTTACACAAAGAATGTACCTCCAACTCCTTCAGGAATTATATTTTCGTATATTTTTTATATTTTTTTGAGTATAATTATCCTAACAGAAAAAGGTACAGTCAGCGCCAGTTGCAGCCTGGGCCTGACACCACAAAACTGTTTAAAAAATTTAATTTTGAATTGACTAAAATATAATAAAATCTTTGTTTTATGGTGTGGATTATCTTTTAATCATAAAAGATGCTAAAGATAGCTATAAAGTCGTTAATTATGTATGTTATATACAGCACCGGATTTAACTTTTTGATGCTCTAGGTTTTTATAGTGAACGGTGCCCTAGTTTTTCCCCTTTTGTTGTTAGGTATATTCACTTCAGACCGATTTAAGTTTTGTCTTCGTAGTACAAAAGACGTTTCATTTACGCGTTTTAAAAACTCTCTAAACAGCTCAGACTAATGGAACAATTTTTATAAGTCGTTTAGAATTTTTGAAATTTTCAAGAATTATACTTGTGAGTTTTCGGGCGTCCTATATTAAGATAGAGGCTTTATTTATTTTTTACTATCAATTTCTAAGACATTTGCATGGCGAGAAATTCATTTGTTTTTTTATTGATTGGTTATATGTACGAAAAATTTAGTTGTTTTCTACATTCCTTCTTTTTTATCTTGCATTTGCCTAACATGTTTACTTAGAATTACACTATTATTTTTAAAATTGAAATACTAATTTTTGTATATAGACGAATCCCTCACTTTGTGTTATTTTTTTAATAATAGTTATGCCTATGTGTATGATAGTTTTAGTTAATTAGTTTTCAAAGGTCTTTATGTTAGTTCGCTGTATAATCAGTTCAAACAATTACACCAATAAAAGAAAATATACGTTTTTACAAAACATTATACATAGAGAAAAACATTTAAAACAATATTTGTTTATGGTACCTACGTAATTTTAAATCAAAACATTTATAATATTTTAGACTATGAGAATAATTCAAATATTAGACAAGGCTAGTTATTCATAGCATTGTTAATAAATCGCATTGAATACTTAATGATTTTCAAAATTTTTCTTTTTTATTATCTCAACAAATATTTACGAGTATCTTATAAATATAGTACTGCATAGTAAAAAAATGTCTACAAGTTAATAATAAACTTTAAACGATTCTTTTTAGAGTTCTAGCCACAAAATTGTTCTAAATTGTGACTTTTACAGGTTAATTTTCAAAGAATACCTCACCTACAGATCTTAAATACGGCCGTGGGAACATTAACTTATAGTATATACATATGTACATTTATTTTACGCTTTAATGAAATGGAATTTAAAAACTTGGGAACTTTTCATGGAAAACAAATTAAATTTGGAGATGATTTCAGTCACTGAGTATTAAAAACTAGATGCCACAACAATTTGAAGGATCATAGGATATATTACGCCTTACTAAATTCAATATGGCAAATTAAAAAATAAATTTTACAACTCTAAAACAAATTTAAATGAAAGGTCCTTGGATGGTTGCATTTTATAAAATAAAAAATGCTATTATGTTGAAGAAGAATTTTGTAACTTTTAAAAATTTTTAATATTTTAATAACGTTGTTTCTCCATAACATCAATAAACATAAATAAGTAAATGTATACAAAACTAAAGTTCTAAAGACACCTCTTTTTTACTTATCGCTATTTAAGAGCTAAGAAGAGAGTCGTTCTTGAGGTTAATGAGTTCTGAATTTTATTGTTTTTTTTCTGGAAAGGAACAGGTCTTAATTCACCATGATTCATTTATTATTTTAGTTACTACCAAAAAGGGCTCTCTGTCGGGTGAGCCTCCCTTACCTTAATTACCTACCAGTGAACATTTGTCGACATTTAGGGAGGATATCAATCGATTCGATTTATCAGCGTATCAAAGAAGTTGCATAAGTAAACGATAAAGCCCTCCTCTTCCAAACATCCCGTGAAAATAGAGCAGTAAATAAACTTTAATGGATGGTATCATACCCTTCGAGGGAAGGAAAGTTATTGTATTCAAGGAAGTGTAAAAGAATTCATGAGCCCGTGTGCACCCAGCGCCCTTTAGGCACCCAACGAAGACAGAAGAAGTTTCCAGGGTTTGCGGATAAAACGGAAGCAATTTATTTAAACTTAACAAGATTTGTTGGGTCGCAATTTAAATAGTTTTGGCTGGTTAAGTGCTATTAGCGGGGCTGGAAAATTCACTTACATTTTCAGCCACTGTTACTTCTTGTTTGCACTTAAATTGTGCTGTTATCGAATAAAGTAGATTTCGTAGTTCTCTTTTCGTTTTTATAATAGCCTTAAACTGTTAATTAAGGTAATATATTGAAAGTTTTCGTATTATGGACCTTTTTGCATAAATCCTTGAACTCTAATTAAATGCGGATCTAGAATGTGGTCGAAATTATATTAATAATCTAATTTCTTTTTATTTATATTTATTTAAATTTATTTATTAAATAAGACCGTAGGTATTCATTAAATGAATCAAAATTACAGATATCAAGAGGCGGCAAAATTATTTATACCTTTATGACAGGTCATCCCCATTGTAACCCAGGCTTGTGACATCTTTAAACATTTCTAAGATCTACAATGCTTCAAGAGAGACTAAATAATCTTGCAATCTTAAATATACATGATGATTTTATTGAGAAATTGAACTTAAATAAAATTATAAATACTTTTATAAAAAGAAGAACACAGACATTGTTCATGTTTGCAACGTATTGAAATATTTAAAATAAAAAAGTAAATACTCGTATTTAAATTATCTAATTTTCAATATTTAAAATTGGAAAAGTAATGCATTTATATAATTAATCATATTGCAGTATTTTCATAATTATAGACATATAATAACTTAAAATCAATACTATTGTATTCAATTGAATTTTAATAGCTGTGTTTTTTCGTTCGGATCAAGATCTGGTTCAGTTTCTTAACACTATTTATAACAACGACACGTGATCCACACTTTTATTTGAATCAGTATTAATGATCTACAATATATACATAATTAGTTACAAAATATTCCATCAGAGGCACTTGTGTCAGTTCTTTGTTTCGTGATGTTGGCAGCAGATTAACAAATGAAAAGTCAAATTGAATTGTTTGTCCTGACTAAGACTCTGACTGATGAGCAAATTCAGAAAAAGTAATGCGGTAACTTTATTTTATACTTGTAAGATAGTATCCAGTTGTGACAAATGTGACATATTATAAATGTTTGACAGCTTGGTACCAACTTTCAGATTAAAAAGATAATTGATCTAAATCGTTTTTTTGTAGATGATCATGATACTGATTTTGATCCGAACGAAAAAAAAAAACAGCTATTGTATTATTTCATAGGACTCTTACATTTAAATATGTACATACATACATATGTATATACATATTATGGAACAGATTATTTGGGTTTAATTCCATACCATAAAAAAATATATACCACTTTAAATGAATTAAAACTATATTTTCTAGTTTGAAACTAATTTTACATTTGTTATTTTTATTTGCATTCTTATTTAAGTGAATATGAATTTATTTACGTTTCTAATATAGGAAATATTTTAAAATAATATTAAAGCTTACCAATTTGAAGAGAAATTTGAACTGTAGGCTTACCTGTAAAGAAAGAAAATTATTAATAAAATACTCTTAACATTTTCTATATCATTAGTTGATTTCTTAAGTGAGATGGTTTAAATTAAACATTAAGCCTTATTTCGATAAAAATGGATATGGCGTGGTATTTGGTAGCAATTGGTTGTTTGTAACATATTAGAGAACAATTTCGCGAATAAAAAGTGATAAATATTTACATGGATGCGCGACGCATTTACTGTAAATTCAATCAAATTATCAGAAGGAACACATTCCTTTCAATCCATCCCCTATTTTTGTGCTATTCCCAAAAAGCAGCATCCCTACAAAAGTAATAAAATACACACTTTGCACCCCCTTCACGGCCCCCTAGAATTTCTTTGATTTCATTTCTCACATTATGCATTATGAATTTGACTCAAAATATATTTTATCTTTCTTTTGATCTTGAGGGGATCGAAGGAAGACTCGAAATGAAAGAAGCACTTCGTTCCATTTGGATATTAAATTTCACTTGACACAAAATTTATTATACCTCATGGTTCGTCCAATCTGGAATTTATATGCAAACGTTCCTTCAGCTTCTTGAGCCGTCTTCTAAGGGCTTTTATGGTAGGAAAGTCTCGAAAAGTTTCTTAGATAAAGTGTCATGCAGTTGTCAGTTATTAATGCGTTGTCATAAGTGAACTCCTGCAAATGGGGACAGCTTCTCATCGGATGAAGCTCGAATAGTAGAAATTGTTGGAAAACAAAATTCAAACCTATTTCTAGGGCTGCATTCATCAGAAAGGGATGAACCGATTAACAAGATTGCGATTCGTAGTCCCAGTTTGATATATCAAGCGATTTACGCCTCAGTCCAGCTCTAAAGGCAATAAATTTCAGCCGTTGTACTGCAGAGGCGGCAGAATTTGAATTTTTCGTTTCCCACGGGAACCAGATCATTTTTCAATCAGTTAAAGCGGATTTGTCTATGCGCCTTCCCTGGGCGAACATATCCACGAAATTGTCGAACGTAAAACGCTGTTTTGAAATAAATTAATTCGCGGAATTAATAGCTCAGTTGATAGCACAACTGGGAACGGTTCGTTCTGAGCATGATGAAAAGTTGATAAATCTACGCCTACACTCCGCAGCCTGCGAGACCTCCCTATGGTGTGGAACAAGGCTTTTGCAATATTAATTTGTGTAATTCGATTAATTTATCTACAAAATTTGATAACTATTTTGGAAACCTTAAAGCCTTTGGGATTTTCTTATCATCTCCTCTCAAAATTGATCGCGATGGATAAAATTTAAAAATTAAATTTGAATTACCTATGCTTACAAATTCTAAAAATTATAAAGTTTTCACTAAAATAAGTACCGAAGTAATTAAGGGTTTTTAAGAATGTTGATTACAAATATGCTGCCAATACTTTTCAACTAACGATGGAAGAATACTTAGTTGTTTAATTACAGCTTATAATAAAAATATTGTTGAATTAAAGCAAACAAATGCCCGAATATATCTCAAAAATAAGAGCTACAAAATATGTTTTCCTGCGAGTTTAGGGGACAAGTTTGGAATGAATATAAAGAAAAATTGTTTAAGAAATCTAAAATTATAGATATAAGACAGCTGCTTTTAATGAAATAAAGAAACGCCACTGTTAATATGTGTGATTAGTCCAAAAGTTTCCCGCCGGAATATAATGACCTCTGGCTAAATTAGAATAGTATTTTTTCCTCAAAATCAATGATTTATTTATTTTGAAGGTGAGTCTCTATTTCTGGTAACTATATATTTCCGTTGAAAACAAACCAAATTTGTGGATGAATCCACAAGGATAAACAATCGCTCAAAAATCCTTTTTAAACCCTTTTTCTCAGTTGATCAAATTGCTGAAGTGTAAAATATTTCAGGGAATTTCTGAGAAATATAAACAGAAGCATTCCCGCGGATGAAGGATATCCGATAAAAGGGAAGAAAGTGCCACAGTGCACTTATAAAGATTTCTTCGTCTGGGACTTAACTAGAGCTCAATCATTTCAGTAGTTTGCACTAGCCTCCGAAAATCCGCATAAATCTTCACCTGAAGCGGAAGTTTTATCTGCTTTAGTGTTGTGTTTTTCTTAGCTCGATGGAAAGGATACCGCACACAGTGTGACAATCCTTAAGGATATCACCTGGAATATTCCTCATCCGAGGGATTCCACACACAAGGACAGGAGGTGGGCGGATGGTTTTCAATTTATCGGCAAATAGAGGCCACAATGGAGCAGAATGCCGTGATTCACCTGCAACGATGCTAAAGTATCATTACACTCAATTTCGCAGAATTAAGGCGAGCTCCTTAAATCATATTGCCTTGAATGTACGGACGTGAGGTGATATTTCATTCACGTGAAATTTCACCGGGATTCGGGCGTACGTTGAGCCCGTGTTGGCTCAATTTATCAGGCGAAGTGATATCTTTTTGGGGTAAGTCCCAGTGCCAGGCAATTTGAGGCACTTTTGCCAACCTGCCACGTGTGACGACCGTAATTTGTATGAAATATTAAAAAGTTTGCCTTATTTGGATGGCGATGCCGCAAAAACTGCGGGCATCGAGCTCCATCCTTTCGCTTTTCTAACAGCGATTTAATGCGTTCTGTTCCGCTAATGGACCGAATGGGGAAGGGATTTAAAGGGTTCGGGACCGGCAGAAGGGCCCACCACCATCCCGGAAAATATCTGAAGTAAAAGTTTTTTCCACGAAAATCTCTTGGAAAGCCGACACGGGGAGAGATGACGATAGGCACCATTCCGATGGCCCTAAGACCCAACTGGGATTATGTTCTGCTCATCAAAATGAAGTGATGTCTGCTTACGCATTCATCGGTTCACGAGCAATTACCTCGGAAATTTGCGGAAATTCCAAAAAGGCAACGAATTGTACGGGGGTGGATACTGAGGCCAATTTAAGGGCTGAAGACGTCATGTCCTTATCTGAACTTGAATTGCTTCAGCTTTTGAGGTCGAACTTCCTGAGGAAAATTCATAAGCAACCGAACCGAGCTCAGGTGAGGGTGGACCAATTTAAAGTTTTCCCATACGACACGTGCTCACGTGCCCACCTGGCGCACGGGAGGTGCCATAGTATCACAAAAAGCCAACTTCTCTACTCTATAGAAAGTTCCGCAGATACTACGGCGGGTGCTGTTCCAGTTTGTGAACAACTGAGATATCAGAGATTGTCTTGAACGTGCCGTTTGCTATGAGCAAATATTCTCGTCCTCATCCGGATGCTGGCTGGTGGGATGTAGGGTTGAGATAAAAGGGCACCGTGGGCGGATTATGGTCGCCATAATAAAGTTAATAATATATAATAATTTCAGAACTTTCCGGATACGCTCCCATGTTGAATTGATGGCAAATTTACTTAGGTACGTACCGGAACCAGCCGGCATCTCATTGTGGGTTCTATTGCTTTGAACAAATTTGAACAGTGATCAGCGGTGCGTGAACATACGCACCTGGATCGCTATGGGGTTTCATGGCACGAGCTCTAAGTTTTTCTAAACAATAAAGTAGGTTCCACTTAAATTGGGTTCAAAGGGACCGTTCACAATAAGAATATGTAAAATTGAACCCAAAACTAAATATACATATCTAAAAGTATCTGCGTCACAGAATTTTTAAGAAATTCTTTTCCGTTCTTTTCCCAAACAGGTGTAGATAACTACGAATAATCCCCAAATTAACTACTTACAATTTAGCCCATTGGCTGCCAATCACGAGTATACTCGTCGTTGGCAATAGCTGAATATGCTCTCGGCAGCGAATGGGTTAAAATAAAATTTCAATATTCAATAGAGAAACTGGCACCGCAGCAGAATACTTTTAAATTTTCGAATCAAGCGCTTAAAATTAAATTCACCTCTGTTTTCCAATTAGGTACAAGCACCCAATAAAACTGTTCTCAACTCTTTCTAAAAAGCCTAGACACATTCTAGCCGACTCGAATGCCTCTACTACTTTTCGGGTTGTGTCCCAGCTGGAAAGTTCCTCTTACCACCACAAAAAGCGCATGTGGTAAAGCTGCCGCTCCTGAGGGATTGCTTGAAAGCAACTCCTGGGAATGAAAAAAATGCAGCCTCGTTCGGCCGGGAATCCTTTTCCTGATCAAAAACATATGTATGAACACTTGCATTTTAAATTGCCTAAGAGTTAATTCAATAAATAAAAATCCATGAAAATTTGCACTTTTAAGGGTTTTTGAGGTTGGTAATTTAGAATTTGATGTCGAAATTTGGAAATTAAAGTTCTCAACCTTGAAGTTTCAATTAAAATAAGTACAAAGGGGTTTACGGGATTTCAATATATGTAACTGTAATCAAAATAGACATGTAGCATGCATATGTTTTCCGAATATATTACTACGAATTTAAAATTCAAAACAGCCGAATCTAATAAACACATCTTCCCAGTTCAATTGAGATAATAATCGCAAATGGGTTTTTTTTTTTAAGATTGAAGTCTCTGTACCGAAAATGATGTTAATTTAGTTCTTCAAGAAAAAAAAAAGATATTAATTGTAACAAACATATTACAGTATAATAAGTTCTGAAAAGTTGAATTATTCGGTCCTAAATTGAGATAAAATTGCTACGCCTGCACTTCATCAACATGAAGAGTTAGCAGTAAGACTGAAGAAATTTTTTTAGAGTAATATTATTTTTATTTTATTATAAGTAAATATATATGAATTTATATATGAATAAATTGTTGTATTTAACAGTGTTAATGATCATTTCATTGAGGTTATTGCACCTACAATGATGAGTTGGTTGATGCACTTCAAAAAGTGGTGTCCGTTTGGCTCAAAAGTCAAAAGTACATTTAAAATATGGGGAAGAATAGATTGATTTAAAAAATTTAAGCAGTTTTAAACTTAAAAAACCTAAAACTTCTTCAAATTTGTATTTGTTAATATAAATATTTCTGATCACATTTGATTGGTATTTCTTGATTGCATGCTCTAAATATTTTCTACCACATTTGAGCGATTGGTTTAGCCGCATATTTTAGACATTTTTAATCGCATAATGAAGTTGTATTAATTAAAATTATGAAATAACCGCATTTTTCTGTTTGCCTGAACTTCATTTCAAATAAAAAGAACTGCACTATGAAATTATCTTACCCGATTTTGTTAAAAAATTTTAACAACATAGCTGCGGTTGGCGTTACTTCGGAATGTAATTAGCTAAATTTTATTACAAATTGCATTTGAAAGAACCTCAATAAGTATTGTCAGCAACTGCAAATTTTTTTTCAATGATATCTAAGTTTTCTGTATCTGCAGTTAATATGTTATGAATAAATAATAATAGTAAATTTTATTTGTCTAACGTTTAGAATGAATTAAATTAGGTAGGTATAAGGTACTATGAACATTTTGTATAAAATGGAAATTGAATTGTGTATGTATTGAAATATAATAAAGCAAAAAATTTAATTTACATTAAGCTGGAATCTTGAATGTCCCACAAGAAACCAACCTCCAAAAAAAAAAAAAACCCTAAACTTCTTAGAATTTGTCGTTTTTCATCGCAAACGGTCTGTGTAGTTTTAAATTAAGTAGAAAAGGGCTGGCCGGTGTTATCCCTGAGCGGGCAAGAAATACGATGATTCGTCGTTGTCGTCTTCCCACTTAAATGTTTACTTCCAAGACCCAGTTCGTGCCAAAAACCGGGTTTTACCTCTAACCACATTTGCTGCCGCGTTGGGACCATCACGTTCCCTGCTCATCCGGGTATAAGGGATAAATGGCAGCAGCCCTTCCTCGGCCCAGCGCAGGAAACCTGCTCATATTTTTTTTCGGCTGCTTAAATGGGGACAAAAAAAAAGGGAACGTAAATTTCTCGTTTATGTCAAAAAGCAGAGTTAATGTGCACTAAGATTACGGCGATATCTCTTCACTGCGTAAATGTTCGCGGTTTAGGGCTATTTTTCACACTCCCCTCTCACGGAAGCCCTAACCGGCCACACCCTGGCCGCACGGGGGGGAAAGATAGGGCCTTCGGTGGAGGGGGCGATATATGCCTGAAATTCCTGGCGTACACTATAGAGGGACGCCTGAATAATTTGAATTCATGGCAATTTCGCGGTTGGCTAGCCAAGGTAGATGCAGTTTTTTTTATAATTAAATGATACGAAGAAGAATTTCGAAAAGTTGTCCTTCGTTGTGCGAGAAACGAACTCCTATAATAACGAGAAATCATTTTGATTAAGTATAGCTAGGGGTTGGGAGGGAAATACCACTGTTGATTTTTCTAAAATTGATCGTAATTTGTTTTCTCAATAGTTTTTTAACCTCAAATGAAAATACAATAATTTTTGTCCCAGGTAAACATTTTAAAATTTTATAACGCTTGAATGAATGAAACTATTTTTGACTGGTCGTATGTGAAAAAAGACGGACTAGTGTGAATAGAACTCGCGCCTTGAAGGTTCCGTACAGATTAGTAATAGTTACTTTATAATTATCTATTAAATTTGAATCATAGAAAAAAAATTATGTTTATCACGTAATAAGTCTATCATTTTGATTTAAATAAAAAGAAAATTCCACAAAAAATTAGAAAGTAATGATTTTCAAATTTATTTACTTGTGCCAAAAGGCCTCCTTTAGTGCCAAATTTCAAGATTATAGGTCAGCGGGAAGTAGCCTATAGGTTTTGATGATCAGTCAGTGAGTGGGACCTTTAGTATGAAAATACGCTTTGAAAGGCCGTTTTTGTTTTATTGTGTTAAACTATAGAAATTTACAGTAGTATGAGACTATAGACCTTAGTATTCGATATTAATTTCAACTTGATAGCTCAAGCCATTTCAGAGAAAAAAGGGCCTTGACACACGGAGAACAAAGTGATCCTATACATATAAGGATTCCATTTTTTCATTATGAAGAACGGAACTCTAAAAAGTAAGAAAATAAAGCCTTATAAAATTAAAAACATAAATTCATATTTTATTAAAAGAATTTTCTAACGATACGATCCAGAAAAATATGAAGTTAAAAATTTAAGGTAAACGAATTTAATTAATGCGAAATCCTCATTACAAATTATTATTATTATATATGTAATTAAATAATTTTCAATCAATATTTCAACATATCTTCATTGTGTACATTAGTATTTATATGTAAGATTATATTCTAATTGGTTCTGTCTTGCATGGACAAGATATTAATCAACCCCTTGGCAGGTTAATTCATTGAAATCCCTGACATGACCTATTAATTATGATATGGTAGGTATAACAGAGATAAATATTTTGACGTTAAAATAAAATTATATATTATAATTTAAAGTGAGTGAAACAATAAACAAGATTTTTATATGTATTATTCTCGTTATTATAGGAGTTTATCATGTAAAATTTATATAAAGTTATTTTTGTATAATAAATTTCTTCCTTAAAAGCAAACTACATTTAAATTCATAAAATTTTTCTATTCTTGTAGACGTTTCCTTTATAGAGTAAAAATTTCTTAAGGGGAAAAACTTTTGGGTTACTTTTGTGTAAATTTGAAGAAAAGGACAAAAATTTGCAAGTCGGTTTACTTAATAGTCCACAATTGGCGGAAAGGATGTGACAAAATTCGGGATAAAAATATTCTTGCCATAGCGCGATGTGATTGCTTTTTAGGTAATTTTAAAAGGGAGAAGTGTGCAAAGTTCCCTAAGCTGGTTTTGCTTAAAATTCAAAAAGGTTCCCAGAAAAGTACAAGAAAAATATTTACGACAAAACATGGGTCACAGGAAGGTCTGACTCTTTGAGAATTGTTTGCAGCAAACAAAGTCTATTGAAAGGACCTCACTCCATTCAAGAGTTACTTATGTTTTGGGGCATAAAGTTAATTAAGAAATGTGCAGGGTCTAAGGACTCTGGCTAACGCAGGGGTGGGTGGTGTAATTTATAAAGCACCATCCATTTAACAATGCCGCGAATTGCCCCTCATTAGGTCGAGTGAATGGGACTTTTTGAGTTTCTCTTGGAAAGATACGCGCCCCATCGCTGTCCTTCGGAATTTACCTCCGTTTATTGCGTCAATTAATCTTTGCTTTTCAGAAGTTTTGCCTCGTTTTCGTTCGCGAGGATTGCCCAAGTGGAACGACTAGCTCCTGAAATGTGCTGTCGAAGTCGGGAGTGGAAAATTCCTTACAGGGTATCTTGTAATTTACTTAGCAATTGACAACCCGTTTAATGTGCACCAACTTTAATGTGTACTTAATTATTGTTGTACGTGCCACCGTTTCCGACATTCTGGTTTGATCCAGCCACAGCTAACCAACCGGAACAGGGAGAGGGTACAGGGAAAAAAGGGATGATGGGGTCCAGGAATGCGACCCAAAACCACCCCCGCACCCCCAATTAGTTCAGAAATATAACGCTCGGCACCGCAGGACTTTATTCAACACTTCCTCGAGACAAATGAACCTCACGAAATTTATAGCCCTCCCTCTGTAAACAGGACATCGAGTCCTGGTGCAAAACCTTAGTAATAATATCTACGGCTTATAAAATTAAATGGGTGAGTGTAAAGTTTATTTCGGGACGAAGGGTCCCGGATGGGACACCGCAAGGCACCGCATTCTACCGCACGGGAATTTCCGTTCGTGTAATCAACTGATTGATAATTTCATCCACGACACTGTTGCGGGGGCGGCGGCCTGGGCTTAATTGACAATAATTAGGTCCGTATTGAGCTCAGGGGCGTTATTGGATTTGTGCCATTTAATCAAGAAGTCGACTTCAGCGCGACTCCTCCCTTCACTCCTCTTTCGAACGTAAAGAGCAAATTAGAGCTTTGCTAAAAGATCTTTTAAAGTTCGCAATTAAAATATTATGCATTTCGCTCCCGAAAGTCAACTTATTTAAGATGTATCTTAGAGATGTATTAGTCAATTTATTTAAGATGTATCTTAGATGTATTCAAAGAAGTTATTCAGATAAATTTGAAACATTTGCTAACTTCATATTCAAGGACTTTATTATGAAATACGAAAATGTAACAAATTTCTAGTATAACTCTTTTTCTAAAATATTTTAAGGAACAGAATAATAGTTTCCAGATATATTATAATATATACTAGCTGAGTAACCCGGTTTCACCCGGTGTATCAAAAATACTACTTAGTAAAATACTTCTGAAATGTTGCTACTTCAGCGATATTCTGAAGTTAGTGAAGTATTACTAAAATCTGTGGATGTGGAACAGAACCGTCCAAAACTCATTTTGCTGCCAGCGTCCATATCAGAAGGGCTTATAATCCATTCTGCATTTATACGTTTCCATTGTTAAGTGGTAAATAAATAAATAAGGGTATTAATTTATTTTTTACTATTTCATCATTACCTTTTTGGAAATTACTAAAGCTTCAAAACTTATGTTGATTGCCTATTCGTTATAGAAATTATCTCTGCCTAAACATTTCGTTACAGATGTAAAAGTTTAATATTAAGTTATTGGGTATTGAATCAACCATTCTAATTTATTTTCTCATTATATTACTTTGATAAATTTGGTCGCCATATTGAGTCTACTCTCTTGAATTCTAAATTTTGAAAGTGGATTCACAACCGGCATCTCCAAAAACTACCAATACAAAAATTTTCATGGCAATCCATTGAAATTTACAATTGTTACATATTGGGTCCGCCATTTTGAATTTCCAAATTTTGGTAGCAGGTTCGAAATTAGTGTCACCGATTTTCCTTTACATCAATATAAATATACCTAAACGAATTCGATTAGATTCGGGAATACACTAACAAAATAATAATTTGAATAGGGAGCGCACGAAAATTGGTATTTTAATTTCATTTAAAATTTCAATATTTCAAAAGTATTTACAGATGTTAAAATCAAAAAATGCATTAAAATTAAATTTTATTTTATTTGAGAGCATTTTTAATCTGAACATCGAGTAATAACGCAGTGGAAGGTGAATTAAATACTGTGGATGAAATCAACAGTGTATGTAAATGAAGATTCTGTTTACCTCTTCAATTTTTGTGGAGCAAGTGAAAATAATGAAATTAACGTGAATGCTCCTGAACAATGTGAGATCAATTTAATTTCAACGAAAACATGTATTTTGTGACTGTTTAAATAAAACAGTTGTGAAAATTAATATTTGTTTTTATTATTTAACTTGAACAAATGAATGAAGAAAAATCTGATGCTTTTTTATTTTGCAAAAATCGAATTTATCCATAAAAACTCTAAAACTGTAATTTCTTACTGGATTTCGATTGTTAAACAAATAATTTGTAAAATTTTTATACATTTTTTAAACGATTTATGCAGAAAGCATTTACATACATACATATATGTATGTAAATATATAAAAAGGATTTAACTTTTGATTTAAAACTTCATTTCGAGACATCTTATTTTAAACTGCACAATATTTTGTTTCAAAAGTTTAACATTTTGATACAAAAAGTTGTGTCACTTTCATTTAAAATCCAAGATATTTCAATTTAAAATGCATAATACTTTGTTTTAAGAACTTAACATTTTGAAATCAAAAGCTTAACAATTTCAATTTAAAAGTGTCGTCTCTTGAAATTTATTCTTGGACATTTTAAATTAAATGCGAAAAAGTCTTAAAACAACACAATTTTATTTTAAATACTTTTCGCATTTTGAAATAAAATGGTCGGTTTTTTGCGTAAAAGTTAAGGGTAATAAATCTTAATATTACATAGAAAACATTTCTTTCTGCACTTTTTTTTTTGAGTAATATGTAGATATTATATTATGTACCTATGTATTAGCAAAATACTACTGAAACTTTGATTTGCGTTAATTGTTACTATTCTTAAAGGCACATTTTGCTAATTGTTAGTCCGAAATTATTAGCTTTTCTCATACATAGTAGATTTATATTTGTGAACTTCTGAATTTGTTTACCAGGTCGTCTTTGTCACAAGTCAAAAGTATAATGAAACCACTTGTTCCAGGATATTTATGCCTCGTTTTCTTGAGAGAGCACTCATACTTTTGAAATTAATTCCATACAGATTCTGAAATGAGGCAATGAGGGTGCTATATTAATATACCAAAAATATTAATTAGGTTGCTCTTTAGGTTTCAAATTTAAAGGAATTTCATTGGTATCCTCGTAAATACATATTTCTTAGATAAATGTCTTTAACAAGAATTACAAATGTCGTCTGAAGAGGATTTAAAACGACTTCTCTAAAGAACGTTGTGTGGAGCACAGACTTAAAGTTCAAAACTGCGATGGAGGAAAGTGTCATCAACCCTAAACTTCATTTCATTTTAAGCGGAAATTACGAAAATCGTTTGGAAGCCAGTTCCAGAGACAGGGCCCCAATCCAGGAACCCTTCATGCAGATGGGGAACTTCACGAAAACAATTTAAAACTTGCAACTCAGCTGGTCATCTGGTTGTCGCCACCAGTCGGCAGCGCCCCGAACTTCCACTCCTCAAGAGGAGCATGACTCAAATTTAAATCCGGGCTAAAGTGTCCCGTAATCCAAGCCATTGGCACCTACAAAAAAAGTAGGGAGATTGAAGGAATTTGTGGCCAATTGAAGTTTATCTCGACGCCAGATAGGGTCCTCCGGGATATCGATGAACCTGCAGCTGGCGTCCGACGGAGCCAAGGAATTGGCCACATACCGCAGCTCAGCCGGAGTGTGACCGGCCGCTTGGATTCCGACAAAATGAAATTTCGTCGGTCGTGGCTTTACGCCTTCTTCCCGGGGAATCACCGGGATACACATGCGGGAGATGAGAGGCGTTGCGCGGCTCAAACGGGCGAGGAAAAGCGGAAAGTTTCAAAGTAAACAGGAAGCAAATTGTTAGACCTCGGGGATTTTTCAAAGGCGAAAAAGTGCCAATTTTCCGGAGATATATTCGGAATTTGATGGAAGAACAAACATTTTTCTGCGCTAGAAGGAGCCCCTACCACTCCCAGTCGAATTGTTTACATTCAGGAAAATATCCCGGAGCCGCAGCGAACTGGGGCTCCTTCCCTCATATGCGCGCCGCGATTTATGGGATTGCCTTGCCGGGCAGAAATGAAACGGCGGAAAAAGGCAGCTCGAAAATAAAACATAAATAGAAAACAGGCCACCTTTTTCTATTTGGTAATTTTCTATGTTTGCACGCCAGTTGGCTTTGATCGCCTTGCACCACCACAGCGGCACTACCCAGCGAGTGCTCCGCCACCGAGGGCCCCATTCAGCGGCATCCGCTGCGAAATGCACCGGGAGGCGCCGACAAAGGACATAACGCGCTTTGTAATTTTTCCAGCTCCCATAGGCTTCGGATTTTAATTGACTCGCCAACTTATCGCCGCCCCAAATGAACAGAAATTAAAACGCCAGAGTGGCGCACCGGGGAGCTCCGGTTATTGCTTTTATGCGGGTCCAAATCGGGGGGATGCGACGGGAGAGCGCAAGCAATTTTTTGGCGAAAGCCGACTGTTTCTAGTTTGGAAACATTTGGAAAAGTGGAACAGCTGCGATGGGTGCATCCACTTTTTGGACTATTTCCTGGTGATTTATCCCAGCTGGAGGAGAGCCTCCTTTATAAAATATCCCCGGAAATCTGCAGCTAGAGAGCTCGAACGTGTTAAGTGAGGAATTTACATTCTTCACTGAATTCCGGCTCACCTGTGCACGTTAGTAAAATACTGCAATCATCAAACCTAGAGCCCAGTAAAATCAGGGAATATTTGGGACTATGTTCCTTAGCAAGATACTCTGCATTTACAGGACCATTTAGGCACCATTTCAGAAACAGGGTGCCACTGTTCGAAAGATTAATCTAAAAAGCATAAGATAGTGCACTATAGTGTACTACAGGGTACTAAGAAATTTCAATGATATACTACCTTATAAAATAGCCGAAAGAGTTAGAAGAACTTTGTTGAAACTTTTAAGCTGAAATCTCTGCAGAATGCATTAAAAACCATAAAAAACGAGTTCGAAGTTAATTTTAAAAACGAAAATGTAGGAACACAATAAAAATAACCATCTAGAAAAATATATATACATCTAACAAGGTAACTAAAGGCCCTATTGCGAATATCGTCATTTCTGCGACGAAAAATAAAAATTCCTTACTAAAGCTCCTAAAATTCTTATAAATTCATTTCAGGAATTTTTACCCAAAAAGAGCTTTTGTAAGCTCTTTTCGATTCGTACGATCGACTCTTAGTCGCAGAAATGACGATATTCGCAATAGGGCTGTTAATCTAACAAACTTATATCAGGTATATGCACATACATTTACATACATACATATGTAAATGAAAACAAAAGCCATTTTTGGGCCCTGGTCTAACTTTCATACGAAATGACTTGAAAAGAGCTTAAAAAAGCCTTTTTTGGTTAAAAATTCCATAATATAATTCATAAATCTGTAACAAATACCATTTTATTTACCTTTGACTTCAATTAATTTTTCCAATTAAAGTGGTTAAAATTAGAACAGGACCCTTTATAAAAGAATAATTCCGAGAAACTAGATATTTAAAAAAAGAAACGAGCACCTATCGAGTACGAAATTATATAAATTTTAAGGTTAAGGGGAAAGCCATTTTAAGAGGCCAGATTTTAAAGTGTTTTTTTCGTATTGTTTTTTACAAGTAAGAACTAAATTGAATATTTTAAAATTTTAAAGATATTTTATTGATGTTCTAAGATGCATTAAGGAATATTTTCAAAATAATTTCATGCAAATATCTTAGGGTTGGTTATCCGTAATTCCCCATTACAGGTCATCACCTGAATTCGCTGTCTGCGGGAATTCTGGAGACCGTAACGTTTATTTAAAATAATTACTATTAAATTATTAACAAGTTTTCCAAGAATATGAACTAAACTGTGACTTAAAAAGTTGAAAATTGAATTCCTTATGAGCGTTTAAAAAAAAAATATATCAATGCTCACAACTTTTTGTTAGCTTTATGCAAAAAAAAAACAAAATACTTTAAACAATGATATCATTCCAATTCTAAACTAAATTTTGAAAATTATCGATCAATTATTTTTTGAGCTATTATTCCCGTAGATTGAAAAGATGTCGTTTCGAGAAAAATGCGTTTAAAGTTTCTGACTATGACGTACATATGTATGTACTGAGGCATAGGAGAGAGTCGGAATTTCATTCTCAAACTTCGAGAACATAATCTTGACATGTTTTGCTGACGATTTATGAAATAAAAAAAAATCAATTTTTCGAACTGCCTAACGTGGTTTCCCACTTAAAAACAAACGAGGTGAAATAGAATTATTAAGGTATACAGTAACGTACAGAAGTGAACCCAAAATGGTACTTAAGGTTTTTGCTAGTTAGTCGTCCACTCATTAACTGTAGCAGATATCGTAAAAATAGTTACGAGTAATAATGTAGAGGGTAAAATTGTCTATAGAAATGCTCCAATACATGTTGACGTCCGATTGACGGGGCTAGTTATGAAATAAAACTGTCAAATTTCACTACTTATTTTCAGTTTTATTTGTATAATACATTATGTTCTATAAATAATAATTATAGAATTATAATATAATTATTTTTCAATATTTGTTTGGAAAATACATTACATTAATTATAATCTTTAATATATTACATACCTAAAATTTTTTGAATGTCCCCATACATGTTTTTTTTAAATTCAAGTCAGGAAACTGACTTGGCCAACTCATAACGGGGACATTTTCTATTCTTCTTCTTCTATTTTTCAATCTTTGCTGTAGACAAAATGACGTTGTATACCTATTTTATTGTCCACATTAAATTAGAACACTATTACAAAACTTCTCCAAATGCAACAATTCTCAGAAAGGTTTGATTTATGTGTTTAAAAACAGAGTTGTCAGATTAGTTATTTTGTTTTCACTGCAGAACGATACAGAAATAAATGAAACTAGGGCTAATATTTGCATAAAAGCAGATTTTAAGGTCATGTACCCGTTTTATTGTCCAGGTGTGTATGTATATAATTTTTTGGGGTAAAATGATAAAGTGGTGAGAATTAAGTTCACTAACAGGTAGCCTCTTTAGACAGAAAACTCGTTCGGTACAGTAAAAGTTCTAAAGGAATGAAGGCAAAGAGTATCCACCTTTTGAATTTGCTCTTTCGATCGAGCAAACATTTTTCTTGAGGATGCCTTAATTAGTTAAGTATAACTAAGTATCCTCCCATTACGATGTCCTTCTACGTGAGTTAATTAAGTAAAAATTCTCATTCGACACGGCCAAGGACGGATGATCTGTGGGCTCGGATAGTCAAGGACTAATTTCAGAAGAACATGCATAGACCAACCATCCCAAACCTGAGTAATGAGTGGGCAGTTGGTCGGATCATAATCACTGAGGTCTCCGGGCCTCTGCCGGCGGTAACCCAATTGAGATACGCTTTTAATATATTGCAGGAATCATATCTGCATCTGAGATTACATGGAATCAGCAACTCAAGTGAGCAGGGCGCTGCATATGCCAGCAAGCCCTGCACATGAATTTCCGGAAAGATTTATTATTTCGTTGAGAAATTGGCATCGTGCACAATGCAATGGCAGAAAGGTCTAATTAAAGCGCACGAGGATTATTAATCCTTTAAGCGGGGATTAATTGACTGTCCTATGCGCCATGAAGTCGACGGATGTCCTGAGGTAGTCTAGGATCCTCCGGGATGCCCTGCAGCGGCCGGAAATGGTGTCCTTTGACGACCTCACTTTACGGGCTTTGTTGGGGCAGAAGCTAAAATGTTCTGGAATTTAATTTCCAGGAATTTCCATTTCCGGTGAATGGTGGTGTTAGTACATCCACACCGGTGCATTATACTGCAACAGACCCAGAATTCTGACTCTAGCCCATTAAACACTTTGGTTTTCGCCGCATGTCGCTGGCCCATTTATCAAAATCGCGCGGTGCCTTATCCACCAGTAATTTTTGGCGCTCCCCGATTCTGCTCACGTAACTAATGCAACTCAAGGCAAGGTGCACACTGCACAGGTTGGCCGGCCCCGGTAATTGCCAAATTCGGCTCCAGTTAAAAGTATTAAACGTAAAAGTTTTCCCTCCGAAAATGCAGTCGGAACTCATTTCGATGGGTGAAGGTTAGTCGTGTTTACCCTCGAAAAAAAAAGTGGGTACAAAACTGCAGCTTGCACTCGTACATAAGCAAAAGAGGCATGTTCACTTTGATGGTGGTGGCCCGATTTAAAAAATTCAATTCCTATGCCAATTGGTCCTCTCACGGCCAGCGTTCTGAATTTGACGATGCATAAGGACCAACTTAATCTAAAATCGATTCGATTAGTTGCGGGCGGTAAAGCTGTTTAAACTTTAAACCTTTAGAATTTATAACTAACCTGAGGAGAGAAGTTTTAATATTTACGTTTACAAAAATTGTGTTGTTTTATTTAATTCAAATCACAAAGAATTCCACATTGAACATTGCAAGCAATTATTTTATTCTTTGTAATTATTTCAGCTTCTACAAAAATTATTAAAGGTCATTAAAGGTCAAAATTAAAGCAAATTAAAAAAAAATATGTTTTTAGTTTAAAATAAAAAGGTTAGTCCTAAAACTAACTAAAAAAGGACGACTAGATAGCTACAAAATATAAATTCCTTATTTTTCTAGATTAATAACCAAAAATGCTGCGTTTATTTTTTTTAAAAGTTGGTAAGTGGCTCAAATCTCCCTGGTGGGAGATTTAAACCAGGGAACCGGGAGATATGAATACCAAAGAAAGTTAGGGAAGAAAAATGAAATTTAAAATGTTTTATTTATTATTTTTTACTTACTCAGACTTTCCCAAGTAAAATTATTTAAATTCTTTTTGCACGCCCGCAACGCACCCGAAATACACCTAAACATTTTCCATTTTTCAAGCCCGCAACAGGCACGATTGTCGAACAATCACGCCTCCATCACACCTGCATCGTACCTGCAACAAGCCCGGATTTCTTAAAATACGTCCGCAACAGGCCCGAAACGCGCCTGCAACAGGCTCAAATTTTTATAAATTACGCCTGCAACAGGACCGAATTGTTACAAAATACGCCTGCAACAGGCCAGAATAACAGAACCAGATAACAATATAGAATATAGTGAATAAAAATTGAAAATGAATAAATAAGTTATTATTATATTCGTCTAAAGAAAGGCAGATAGAAAGAGTCTACTACATCTATTGCTTTGACAACATCCGGACATTTTGACTTCAAAGTTGATATAAGTCATAGTAATTAATTTAAAACAAAAATTAACGCCTATACTGTGTATACATGTTGGTTCTTATTATATTTTATTGTTATAATATCAAAGATCTCCAATAGTTTTTTTTTTTTAAATAAGAAAATTATTTGCAGAATAGGAAAAACCGACATACATATAATCAAACCTACATATATTTGACTAATTTGTCTTATGTGTGAAGAATTTAAATCAAATTACACTCCAGTCGAAAGTATATGGTAATTAACCCCTTTTATCTGTAGTGGATGAACTTAAAATTTAATTAAGAAAAGCAATTAAAAACGATGTCATTGAACGAACACCCTGAGAATCTGAACAGATATCAGCTGTAGTAATTATAGACAAGCCAGCCATAGACAGAACTATTCCGATTTGTCTGAAGGATACAAAACTTACTAGTTTTATACATATACAGATGTATGTAAATTTCAATTTTCACATAGGGCAAACTATAATTTGGAAGCTGGCCAAAACTTCATATCCACACTGTGAGTTTTGAAGTATCTACACATACACATGCACCTAAATAACTTGGCTAGGGTTTTACATCGGCTGAAGAGATTTTCTATGGCTTTTGCTTACCGCCAAAACTTGAAAACTAATGAGTGAAACAATGGAAAATGTGTAAATTCGAGAATATCCGTATTTAATTTTGAAACCGAATTGTTGCATTCGTAGAATTTCATAATTAAAGGTAAACATTCTGTTCGATGTACTCTCTTTAGATCGTTTTTACTTTCTAAGGACCTTCTAGGGCGTCGTTTCGACAAAATTTCTCAACTGAGGACTAGAAACTTGTCGAGGCGTGAACATTTCAGTAAAAGATCAAGTGGCTTCCTATTGAGTAGATTTCAGCAATTTTTCGAGAAAAAAAATAAAAAATTAGGCTGAACACTCCAACAATTGGTAGCAGAAGTTGAGTTGTAGCAACAGAAAAAGAACAGAGAAAAGCGACGCTACGTCGAACTCAGCAGACCGTGAACAGAGCAAGCAAGCCGCATAGGCGCAAAATAGAGGAGCACTCGCCTCCTTGACAACCTTTTTAACCTTAACAAGTTGCTCTACACACAGTGGGACCGGGGACAGGAAGTGGGTCTGGGATTCTTCACCACGTCGGCTGTCCACGTCCTGGAGCCAGGAATGTGGGGAAATGATGATGATATCAAAAGGCATCTGGGCAGAGTCCCTGTTTGCACGCCAGGGCAACGGGAGAAGGGACTAGACGCAATTTGTGGGCTCGTCTGCTTGTTCCGCAACTACCAGGCCTATTTAAAAAGGGTCCCTAAAATCTAGGCCGGAGGGCTGAAGGGGAATTAGAGGAAAATTAACGTCATCCGGGCAGCTCAGGATCGAAAGATACCGCTCACTGGTAAATTTGTGGAAATTTTATCTGTCTGGGGCTTGGAAGGATTCGTTGAGAATTAAACGCCCACTCCTAAGACGCCTGGACTTTCTTGAGGCGGTTTTTCCTTTTGAGGGAACGAATATTTGGGCCGAAGGTAAACAAGGACGACAAAGGACCCACTGGACAGGTAAATTGAGCATTTTCACAGAAGTGGTTTTCATTGGCAAACCAGATGTCGACTGAATGTATGTAGTTTAACGAAAACAAAATGCTAATCAAATGATCTCTAGTAACCATTAAAACACTATCAACTGTTCTTAGGCCTTCTATAATTTCTTGTAAATTAAACATATGTACATTACATATGGTTTCGATATTACTTTTGTCTAATCGCATTCTTTTACTTCATATTGTTATTATTGTTATTGAATTTTTTTAATCTTAGTAATAGTGGAGAGTCGTAAGATTTATATCCCGAACAAACTCACCAGTGATCAGATTCTTAATATAACAAAGCCTAACAGTTTTGAGAAAAAATCTTGAATATTCTTGCATTCCTATATATTGAAATCTTTCAAGATCCTCCGCGTATAAAAATTATTTTGAAATTAAATCAATACAACACATGTTTCTGGTTTTTCTGAATTAAACCGATTTTCGTAAATTTAAGCAGTTTTACTTTGCCCATTATACTTCAAAATTTGTAAGGAAAACGTACATTTAGAAATACAGATGCAAAGAATTAAATTTTGTATAAAATTCATAAAATAATTTTCTTCTTAATTTTGTAAACTTGTAGGACTCTCTCCATTTGTGGATATTCTCATGCAAATTTTTTAAATTGTTTGATGTTAGAAAACAATATTTCGTAAAAAGCGCAATGCAAATTTATTCATTGTTGATATCTTCCGAAGTTTTTCATTTTTTACACTTAATGAATCTTTGCTATAAATAACAAATTTAAGAATTATTTACTACTAGGATTCATTCATTTTCCTACCGAAGTATTAGTTAGAAAATATTTTACTTTTAAAATAAACCCTTGTTTTAGGGTTAAATTAAAATTCATTTATATATAATACTTAAAATGTAATGTCTATTCTTGTAGAACCTGCAGCGTCTTTGCAAATATCCTCTTTCAAAACATTACTTTAAAAATGAAACGAGCCACCAAATATCACATTCATCCTGAAAATAAATTCGAAAAAACCGGCTGTTTATTCAAAACCATCCAACAAATTAGTACGAAAATATTCTCACGAAATGAATAGGCAGAAAACTTCCGAACAAAATATGATTTCCAAACGAGTGGCCTCCACCATGATTTTTAAGCAGAAATATTTTCCAACGAACCCCGGACCAAGTGGCACTCGGCCCATAAATCAAAAAGGGAAACATCGCAAGGCGCCGCACCGCGCCGCGCCGCCCTGTGTGAGCCCGATAAGTTTAAAAATTCTTGAGCCCCCCTCCGACCAGTCCTCTGACGCGGTGGAAAAGGCCGCCAAAGAAAGAAAAGAATGAGGGTTTCATGCCCAAATGGGTTTGTGGGCTAGGCTAGCCCTAAGCGGCCCCTTCCCCCTCGACCCCCTCTTCACATATTACACAGCAAGAAAAATTAAAGCCCAATGGAATCATTTGGAGCATGTTCTGGCACTTTGTGGAACATATTGCGTCCGTGTCCTTTTCTCGCACCCCCGTCCCTCCGGGAGGAATAATAAATATTCATAGTTTTATTTGCAAACATTCCCCGGCCCCCGGTTGCGCGCTCGGCCACACAAGGAGCTTTTAATGATGATTGATGAATGAGGATTGCTTGACAATTTTTTTTTCTTTTCTTTTTTTTTCGCAATATCTTGTGCGATTTCACGACCCAGTTACCCCCGAAAAAGTTTTGGCAGCGACTCTTTTTCTTTCGTCGACCTCCTTAGAAAGAACCCGGTGTGGAAGGAGTCTTTTAGAACCTAGAATGAGACATTCCGTTTGGGACCCACATTTGTGTCAAATTATTTTTGAAGATTTTATTCCCAGTGAGGACGCCTTCGGCGTCACGAGCTTCCCGAGAAGGTACCTCCCCGGCAAGTTACGGATTTCTCCCTGGGTACTAGAAAAATTTTTTCGATCCTTTGGAACACCGCAGGATGCCAAAGGTGACAAAAAGTTTTGTAATCCCCCCACACCCACGCCCTGTTAACAACTTAAGCCCATAAAAGTGTAAATGTTTTTTAGTTCGGGGGCAAAAATACCAAGGTCGTACGTGCCGCCCTTGTTATCTGGAGCTCCGGGGCCCTCCAGCCCTGCGTCCCCGGGGCGACACACATTATTACACGCCCCCGCAGCCCTGTGCGACATCTTGAGAACACGATGCTGGGGAACAAATTGGAGCTGCTTAGTTATTCCTGCAGGGCCATTATCGAGATTAGAATCGCCACCTTTGAAGCGATTCACCTGCCCGCGGGGGCGGGACTGAGCCTGGCGCAAAGATTTGTTTACTCTCCGAGCAGCCGGGCTCAAAGGGAAGGCGCCCCATTCGATCCGACAAAGGGCCGGGGAAAAAATCCAGAGCGACGAGATGTCTCTAATGCTCCGATTACGTCAGGGGTTCCTCCGGGAGGATGGGTCGCGAACAAAAAAAATAAAAAGAAAAAAACTGCGGAGGAACCTTCGACATTCGGATTGAGTCGACTGATTCAACTGAAATTTTTATATATGAACGCGGGACTGTCGACTCTCGCTCCTGGTCCCAATCCCAGTCCCGGTCCCGGTCCCGGTCCCGGCAAACACTCCCCTTTGTGACGCTGCCATTCGGCACTTGATTATTCTGATTGAAATATGAGTGGAGCTGGGAGGCTCTGGGGAGCAGCCCGAGCCTATTCCAAACGAACTTTCTCAACATGCCGTACACTGCTGGCGGGGCTAATTTTAAACTGAATGACGGTCTATTATGCGAATTTTGAATTGTTTTCGACAATACCGAGTCCGTAAAGGGAGTTGTTTTTGAAAGGAATCGTTTTTGCCGCCTCTTATTAATAAAATTCAATTAGGCCCCTCTGTAGAAGAAACCTGTCAATAAAAAAAATAAAATCGATTTACGATTCATTTACAATTTACATATGTAAGTCGCTTCAAATCGACATGTTTTTCCTTCGAAAAAGTTCACGTAATTACCACACTTTACCGAGTTTTTTTCCCCGACAAACTTAATTTTGTTCTTTAGAATGAAATGACACTAATTTTAAATGTGTTTAAAGTAATTTGAAACTCAAAGAAAAAGAACAACAAAATCTTGGTAATTTGAAGTTCATTAAATAATACGTTATTTTTTGTTCCTTTATTATTCTGTAATCTGTGGTCATTTTTCTTTATTTAAATTCTTACTTTTGCGTCTTTAATTCTGGAAATTTTACTTAAAAATAATTATAATAAATACTCATCAAAAGATGTAAATATGTTTGAAAAATAAGATACAATTGATAAGTATAAGAACCAAACTAACCGAAAACAAGGAAAATAATTTTTGTTTTTAATGATGAATTAAATGAATATACGAAACATTGCTAATCTGCTTGGTATAAAAACGACTTGGGTTCATTAAAATTTTTTGCTAAACGTTTAATTCAAATCCAATCACTGCTGTCGCAATCTGAATGAAATTGTCAACTTTCGTTGCCTTGAATTTTTAGATTTGAAATTTGCCACGCGTTTATGGTAATTCTTATAGAAAAAGATTCATGTTAATTGGTTGTATGTTAAAGACCATTCATTTTTGTTGAAAAGTACTTTCATTCGACAATTTTTCGGCTGATTCATTAGCAACTTTTATGATACTTACGATACTTAGTAAAATATAAAGAAAACTAAAACATCTAAAAACTATCAAGCTGAAATCAGGCTATATTTTGCTACTTTACGATTTTAAATAAAAAATAATACTATGCACTAAAAGCAGGTCAGAATTTATATACATATTTTACTTTTCAACAACTTTTTAAGGTTACCATTGAGGGACTTTGAGGCGAATTTTAAATTCCAAAAATATACCTTCAAAGAAATTCAAGTACAAACTTGCAAGAGGTTGTTTTAGCTCAATTTTAAATATTTACTTGCAGTTATTGCATTCGAAGGAAAACTAACTGAAAAGACTTTTGGCAAACTTTTGAGTAAAAGCTGAAATGGCACTCACGTGAAAAACCACTAGGCACTTATTTATTTTGGAAGCATACACCGTTTACTTGCTTTGACTGAATTTGGTCCTTTAATTTATCTATTTTTGGTATGTTAGACATACCACTTGGTTCGAACTTTATGTGCATTTAAATAGTATTTGAAAAGATAAGATGATTTTAATTTCTTTGGAAAAAATAGTACTATGACGTTATCTTTCGAAAAATGTTATTATAAAAATCATTAAAAATTGAAATGCAATAATCATTTAAATATTTCAAAATTTAATGTGCTTTAACTACCCAATTTATATATGGTGGTCAATTTTAGCCTCAAGTTATCAAAAACATGACAAAGGAAAATCAACTTTATTCAGAAATGCTCAAACTCATCCAATTTGCCCAGAACTTTATCCCACTGAGCCTTTTTAAAACTTGCTTATTAGCTTCAGTGCGAGTTTCAACAAATACTAACCAAATAGTCAGTGAATACTTTCAGTGTACAAAAAAATTTTACAATTTCAGAAGTTTGAAAGAGACACAAATTGGTCAAGTAAAAATTAAAATTATGATAAATTTTGAACTTTTCTCGTTTTGTATACCTATACATTAAAAAAAAAAAATCTGAAAACGATTTCTAATCTACTTTAGGTTTTCTTCATTGCAGAGTAACAAAGATTAGCTGACATAGATTTTATAATGATAGAATAAATACTTTAGCTTCTAACTTTTTCGAACGCTATTACTAAAGTATTTGAATATATGCAAAATAAACAAAATATCATAAAAAGATTGGAAAGAAATTTTATTTCAGTAGTGCCTAATTTAGCTTTAAGCCATATGCTTAAAAAATAAACAATTAACTAAGTCTATAACTGCGAAATAATATATTTATTACCTTCAGTTGAAGACCTTAGTTTTATGCCACCCAAAAGACCACTTATGTCTAAAATGTCTCATAAATCTTAAACTTCATTGCCTCTGAAGCAAAACAACTATCGTCTTAAACACTGGCACAAAACTACCCAATAAATCCCGGAGTGTCAGCCATGTGCCAGTAAATTCCCTCAGCAATTAGCCGCTCCTGACCTCCTCCCATAAAATGACTAACTGCATGTTCTACACAGCAATAAACAGTCTTTGCGGGGAACCCCCGATGGTTTTTCAACCGATTTTATCGTTTTGAAAATTCCATTCACGCCAAATGGAGTTTTAGAGCATTTGCTGGGAATAGGGCTGTGGAGCTTTGGTTTGGAGTCTGTACAACAAATGCCTTCAGGTTCGTGTGATAGAATTAATTCCGGGAATGCCTTCCCAATAAAATGGCCGAAGCTGGCGAGAGATAACTTTTGTGCTTTATTGGCAATTAACGCCATAAAATTAATCAAAACGGCTCCTTATGACGAAATGAATCCTCATTTATTGGATGGGAGGACAACGACAAAATTAACTTCAATCCCTCTCCTGGACGGGAAATGGGCCCTACTATTTCTGGGTCCCGCGTCCCGGTCCTCGTTCCGCCCCCACCGCAGTGAAATTCGAATAATCCGTGACTCGAATAAACAAGTCGCCCTGGCCGACTAATTGCTCCTGTTTAAGAGGAAGGAACAGATGCTGCAAAGGGGGGAGCGGGACATTGATGACGATGGAGCCGCCAGACCAGGATCGGGGGGAATAGGGGCGTAAAATTTTAATAACAATTCACCGCGGCCGGGTAATTGTTTATTGAGCGAGTTTCCAGTCGACCAACAATCGAATTTACGAGGCCATTCCTTCCCCAAGGGTTTACATACCAGCTGGTGGTAGGTGTGCCCCCCCGAAACTTCTGAAAATCCGGGCACCCGTGTAAGGCGCTTTTCATTTATAGGCCCCCACGGTGGTGCCGGAGCTGAAGGGAAGTGCAGCACATGGATGAATAATTAAGGGCTAGGTTTCACGCCCATCATCCCGCGTCTCTTGCCCTTTAATTAAATCTAAATTTTTTCTTGTCTCGATTTTAGCGGCAGAGTCTGGGAGACTGCCAACGATATTCCAGGCCCTTCCACCCCCTTCTCTAAATGTGGGTGGATACCTCACATACTTCTGTGGTTTATGACATCGTTAAGGGCTGGATGAGAGCAAACACCTTGCGTTCTCTTCTACGACAATCGTGTGATTATCCTCGGAGACAATGAGGCTCAAATTAGTGGATGCTTGTCGCGCAAGAATGTCCTAATGGGGATTCTTCTTTTTCTTCTTCATTTTATTCAACTTTACCTAGTTTCTCTCCGCAGTTCACCAGGGCGGGCAGGAACAGAATAACCAGCAATAGTACAATGAAATCCATTTTGGGCGTGGGAACACTTCTTAATTGCATATCTTGGCTTAATCCGTTAATTTATTTCTCTTTTTAATGTTGAAAGACAAGCAATTTCCCACTTTAATCAATCACTTCACCGGGTCATTGCCCATTTTTTTTGGTTATAGGCTTTAAAGCGTATTTTTTACACTATATGTATATTATCATTAAAACTGCACTTTAATCTGAGTGCACTAGAAAACGCAAAAAATCGTTACCACTAAAGTCGAAGGTATCCACCACTACAACATCTAGCACGTGAGCTAAGTGCTAGATACAAACGCTAGATTTAAGCGCTAGAAGGGCGCGCTTAATCTTAAACCACATACAGTCACTGTCGGCCGATACTAAGTCACGCCAGAAAAAAAAAAAAATTGGTATTTTATCCCCTATGTACGTAACCGGCGTATACTTGTCTAGAATCCACGTAATCCGGGTATAGGTTCAGTCCTTCCGGATAATGTTGACATTACCTCCGACAACAACTGACTAACTCGCTGCCATCAGAATTAGTCCAACATCCTGGATCTCCTCCCAGAAGCTGAAAAGAGCTTTTCGCGGGAACGATATCCCAGTGTCCCGCTTCTGTCGGGTGCGCATAACAGAAACAGGCGCGTAATTTTACCTTCCCCCTGCGATGCGACGGCAACCGTTCAGGACCAGACCGACCTTAGACTGGGAGCACCCCAAATTCTGGATTGTGCTCCTTCAGGAGGGACCAGTGCTTTATGTGTCGCAGCAGCCACAGGGAGCGCGATGGAGCTGGTGCGCGTCATTTCGATTTTTCTTGTCTATCACACAGCCCCTCTTTTAGCTGCTGTTGCAGCGCGTCGACAACACAAAACGGGGCCCGATCCCGGTCGACATGCAGTGAAACTTGATTAAAGCTTTATAGACCCTCTTAGCCTTTTCTCACAGTTGGAAGAACGAAAGACGGAGGCTTCTTCTTTTGGATCAAGATATCGCAAAAGAAGGGTCTCACCCCGGGCCGGGGATGTGTGTCTTTCCAGGCAATCCACTTTTGCCGGGATAGGGGGACGCCGCGGGGGAGAGAGGAAATAGTGGGGGTGGACGCCTTTTTATTTTACGGCGACCCGGTACACGCCGAGGGCTGCATCCCCATTCACTTAGAAACATATCTGCTCATTTTTATGGCGGTGCCTGCATCACGCCATCTTAATTTTGAAGCAATTCCTCGAGGAAATAAAAAAAAGACTTCAAGTGGCGTTACACACGGGCCCTTGTTAGAAGTGTTGTGCTTTGCCCTGTGCCCTGCCCTATTCCTCCCCTTCCTTCCCCCTATTCTCCCCTTTCCCCAACCTCTATAGGGTGGGCTCTGATATATGTTCCGTGTGTACGACGGGCGCGCCTGGGACAGGACAACCCTGTTCCATTTCGTCATCCTGTCGACACGTTGGCATCTCTTGGTGTAACGAAGTAAGCACCCGTGACGCCCACCCCCGCCCCATGCATGAGTATATTTAAACATTTTTACAACCTTCTTTACGGCCGTAGATGAAGCATCTTCACATCTTCGTCGAGGGGCAGTAAAAACATTAAATTCGCACGGCACTTATTCATTTCAACCCTCGAGCCAGCTTCGTTGCCGTCGCGCCGCCACCCGCCGCTACCATTGCAGCACCGGTGGTGCTGCGGTTTCGCGGGTGGATTTTTTACTTTTTTACTTGATTCCGAGGGAGCAATTCCTCAGTCTGGGCGACATTCTGCCATGGAAGAGGCTCCCCAGCATCACTCTTCAGATTTAGATTAAAAGAAAAAGGGAAACGAGCAAATCTCACCCCGATCAATTTTATGGTTCACCCTGTAAAGTATGCTTCACCTGATTAGAATTTTACGAGAGCGAGACTGTCCTTTAAGGGCTATTCCCCCGGGAGCTACTCGCTTGCAATGAATTTGATTTGATTTGTAAGGCTCGCTCTTTTGTTCACCTTCATCCAGTGCAGGTTGGAAAATTGGATGTCAAGGGGATGGAATTTGATCTAAGGGTAGTTGCAGGTTTCTGCAGCGCTCGCTTTTGTATTTTAAAGTAAAATAGTGAAAGATAGCCTTCCGTAATTCATAGAAAAGAGGCTTCGTAACGAGATGTTTTCGTTTATAAATCCTATCTAGTTAGAAATAGATAATATACATCTTTTTCGAAGAATTTAAAGCAGGTTGCAAGGGACGCAGTAGATTGAAATTAAAGTATATAAAAAATACCTTTCGGCGGCATGCAGCCAGAAGGAAGAGGTATATTTGAATGTGGTAAAAATGATTTTTAAATAAGGAAATGTAATGCTGCTGCTCCCCACCCCCTTTACCGATTCACTCTATTTGCGAACATAGCTGAGACATTGCCATGAAAAATATGTTAGCCAAGTTTAATCAAAATCGATTAAGAAATATACGGTCTACATAGAAATAAATTAAAATATATAGCGAGGTGAAAGTGCCCCTCCACCATCCCTAAACCGCGCAATTTTTTAACATGACCTAGATATGAAGTCAGTAAATGCATACGCAAAGGTGAATCAAAATCCATTTAGAAATGCGGCAGCTATCGCGGTAACAAAATCACTTTTTGAAACTGATGTAGCCCCTCAACCCTTCGATCGATCAGCACCATCGAAAATTTTCTCAAAAAGGCCAAGGTATTTAGCTAAAACCAACGAGACCATTTGTCGGACATACATAGTTCTCCATATTTAAGCAGAGAGTGTCTACCTGAATATTCTATAAGAAATAAATCATAAAATTATCTTCTATCTGAGTGAGTTAACGCAGAAAATTTTCAAAGCATAGTACCCAGAGTGCTAGATGAAGGTAGTGTTAATATTGTACACTTTCAACTTTTACGAAACACAAGGTAATTATGTAATTATGGTCACCATCAATTTTATGTGATCTCAAAATTACTTTTAAAATTTAATATTGTTGCTAGTTTTTTAAAAAAAAAAAACTCATTTTATGTTAATTATGAGGTAGTCGGTATAATTTAAAGAAATTCCGAGAAGACTATGAACTAAAGCATTACTATTAGAAACCTAAAACGCCAACCTGTCAACATTAATTAAAATAAGGTCTAAAATGAAATAGTTTTTGCACACCTAAGCAAAATTTCTCGGAAATTAGCTCATGGGTGTATATTTTCGTCATTATGTTGCAAATGGTGAGTGTATGTCATCTAGCAGAGTGTCCTTCATCCACCCATGCAATTATTCCTTAAAGAGACTCGAAATATGCAAAACTCTGTACGGTCTATGAGATAATTCAAATTACGTAGAACGCCACGGTCGCTCCAATTAACAGCAATTTACGTCCTTTGCGCAGAGATTCAAGCTGCTCCGTTTCCCCAGTCCGCCATCTGTTTCGTATATAAATTTCATAGTAGCGGTCCAACATAAATCCCGAAAACATTAAATGACGGTAGTTAACTGAGGCCATAAAGCTCATATCTGATGATAACCGTTTGTTAGTAATCCGAAAATCAGGGCATAGTGTTTGAGTCCGTCCTCGGAGGAGTACAATGATCGTTCCCAGAGTGAAGGGCCCACCCCCGCACCCGTTAAGCGGCTATATAGAAAAATCAGATAAAACCCGGATTAGAGCCAGATCCTGAGCCATTAAAGCATTAACACTAACGCGCCGTCCACGAGGGTCATCCCTCACATGCAAGGGAAAGGTGTGCCCTAGTCGCAGACCGCTCATAACTCTAAAACTCCACGAGGGTTTGCGGATGATATGGGCCTGGAATGCTTGTGTGGGGGGAAGGGAGGGGGGCTGAAAGGGCGTATAGGGCGTATAGGGCTTGAATGTGCCCTCTGCCGGCGAACCTGAGCAAAGAAAAATTTATGCAGCACACAGGCGCTGAGTAGTGGGCGGATATGAATGTTTAATTTTGCTGCCCGTCAGCAAGGCAGCCGCTGGTTGACGCACAACACCTGGTGGCGGTGTGCTTTCGAGTTTATCCCGCAAAAAACCAATTTTCACGTTCTAGCCCTAAATCATTGGGTCCATGTGTCTAATTTTTTCATGTTTTATTTGTTTTCACGGGCACCTGAACAGGACTTTCCAATTTCCCGAAAGTGTCGTGCGTCTAAAAGCAATTCGCCGGGGCATATGTCGATGGGCTGCCAGTTGTTCTAGTCCTGAATTCTTGGGTCCTTGCATCACCGCCCCCGCATCATCGCAGCCACCTACACCACCCTCAGAATTGTTCTGTCGTTCATATGAGTCAGAGGAACTTGTTTATAAGGAAAATTGAATTTCTGATTTGATTTCTCCCTTCCTACTGTGTCCGTGCCAACGCGAACGTGCGTCTTTTTGGCCCCCCAAAAAGGGGTCGCGCGGGGGTGGACGAGACGAGGACTATCTTTGTGCCCCGGACACTATCCAAATACCTTTCATATACCATACCCCGTCCACGGGGATCACGATGTCATGTCCTTGTGTCGAGAGAAAATGTAACATCTTCTCGTTTTTGTCAGACGTCTTGCTTTCAGCTCACGTCCATCGGCCGGAATAAGTTTTCGGCCAAAAAGGATACGGGGTAATAGTCACTGAGATTATAGGCCCGGTTAATAACCCCCTCCCCCCACCATCCCTCGCCCGATTACCCCAGTCAAAGCCAATGAACTTCTCAAGGCACTTCCTGTTAATAAGCAGAGGCACTAGAAGCAATTTGATACAATCTAAAGTATCTGACTATCTGCACTATCTGTTCCGACTCCACACCCATGTTTTTTTTTTTTTTTTGTTTTTGGGTGCTAATCCTGGTTCCCGGCAGAGCTTAATGACAATGGTCGAAAAGAGTTCATTCAAAAAAAAAAAATAAATAAATAAATAAAGGGAAAAAAGAAACGAGCAGCGAGATGACAATGAAAGCGTGTGATGTGGGAGTCGACAGGGAAAAAGCCACTATTAAGGTATTCTGGCGTCGCGTCCCGTCATCCCCCGCGGGGGTGACACGTTTTGTGTCCTCACCGGGACTGCAAACGTAGCATAATATATTTATGTAGTTGTATGTTGTCGCGCTACACCGATGAAAAGCCATTCACATGAATCACAAATTCCGAGGGGATATGCTCCAAAAGATTGTAGAAGCTCCCTCTGGTGGGGATCGCCTTGGACGACATTAAAACATAGAAACAAGGTTTTTGCGCCTCGATTAAGGCACTCTCGCATAAACCAACCCCAGATACATGGCTGGCGGGACTATTCTGGACGTTTCAATTATCCCGTCCCTCCCGTTTTCCATGTCGGGAGTTTTGTTGATTAAATGGTTTTGACTTTGGGCGCTTCGCGGGTTAAAACAGACGCATCTCGCTCGGTTTTGCGGATGGCCTTTGATGGGAAAGGTGCCCCCTGGAGCAGGGTTGGCGAGGATATTTTGTGTCAAAGGCTCCTCGTTTTACCGACGTTACAGGGATTAGAGTTGTTAGGGAATGTAATGAAAGCTTTGTTCCGTCATGTCCAGAAATCATAGGGCGTGTTCAGAGACTCCTTTACCTTACCGATAAAAACAGACCGAAAATTATCTGTTTGGGGTCATAGGTCAAAATGTAATACACACACAAAGAAATATAACCTTTTTATTTTCTTGCGTATCTTTTCGTTATTTTTAGAATTTATACCTTTCATGTTTTAGGTATATTACAGAAATGTTCCTCTGCGAATATCTTGATATAAAATCTTTAAGAAAATTTTACTATAATTTATTTTCACTGGTCATAAGTTCCTAATTTTTGAATTCGTATTCTATAGGAAGAAATCCATAGAAATGATCTACCAGGTCTGAGAAAAGAAAATAACTTTCCAGTGTTATTTACTAAATTACTACCTATTTATACATAGAATATAATATTTCAGTTTTGAGTAAGGAATAATTTTCTTTATTACATATATATTGAGTTTTTTAAATTCAATATTCAGTAAATCCACAGATTTAAAGCTATTAATTGTAAAATAAAAATCGATAATCAAAAGTAAGTAAACAACGCATTTATACATATGTATAATAATCTCTTAATTATATAAAATAAAAAATGTTGTTAACAATATTAAACTTTAATATTTTGAATGTGCTTTTGAGATCGGCGATCTTGTAGAAAAATATTAAGCGTGTCCACTGAAAAATGTGGCTGAATGCACTCTATCAGAGAGCTTTTGGGTTTGCTTAAATATTATATAATTAATATTATAAATCAGCCTACTACAATAAACATAAAAGATCTGATAGATACGAAATTATTATTTTCTTTTAAAGCTCATATTGAAAACATTTTTGGTAGACAAAACTAAATAACCTCATTTAGTAAATTAAATATAACGATTAAAATCGATTTTCGAAGTTTCTGAAATTAACCAAGAAAGAGATATACTTCTTACTACTTTACATATATACTTCTTTTTGTAGTATCGTATGGCAATCTTCCATCACTTCTGAATTATTAGAAAAAGGTAAAACATATTTGAAGTCAATAACAATATCCTGATTCATCTACAACTTTATTGACCTGCATTGATTTCATTCACTCGAGAACCTTTGAGCAATCTGTCGAACGAATTCGCAGAATGTTGCAATATCCCTAAAAAATTAACCACGAAGCAATTTCGCTTCTGGACCACATCCGGACTTCATTCACCTTCTGAAACCGACGGTGTGAACCCTTCGAACCTTTCCCAACCCCCGGTGGTCGGCGGTGGTTGGTTGCACGTCAGCGCCAGAGCGCCAGGTCTGAGCCCCAATTGAACGAAATCGGGTGCTCTGCAAACAATGCCCTGCACCGGCAGTGATCCGCTCAATTATTTAGCAGCTCCCCGCCGCAAGGAAATGGAATTTCTGAAGGAAAATCCCATTAAGTCAGTAAGTTTTATCGGTCATATTCCACCGGTCTCGGTTTCTTAATTTATTTCTTAATTTGGTGCGGCGGGGGCGGATTCAGGTACAAAGGACTTCGAATTTAACACGTCCACATTCAGAATGGGGCGCATTGTGTCCCGAGGCGCCGCGCCAGGAAGTCAGGGGCAGCACCTCTTCGAAAAACTTTCGCCTTTTTCGTGCGGGGGTGGATATGTGTTTGTACAGAGCGAGGGGGTGCTAGAAGAAGGGACGGACTGGTATCGGTCGGATCCCTATTTATTTTGCTCGATGGAGTTTGGCAGGCGATGTACTCCTGCCCAGAATATAAATCAAAAGTTTAACCTGAGAAGTATTCAATATGTGAGCTCTGGTGGAGGCTAGATATTTTTAGATCGGATCGTGGCCCTCCAAGGAGCCCAACAGTTGGCACAACACCTCTGGAGGTAACTTGCACTTGATACCACCTGAACTCCAAAAAACATGAATTTTTCCTACACAAATGTTCTAAACAGTAAAAGATAGTCGACCAAACCAATTAGTATCAAAATAACTTTAAAGAATATCATTGGTATTATTATTTGTTTTTTCTTTAAAATAAAGCTTGAGAATGACAAAAATTTATTCTGGCATAACGAAAATAACCGGAAACACATCTCAAATCAATACTTATCATCACCTGGGTCCAATAAAAAAGGGTTTTTTTACGATTTTTATATATTTTGTTACCAATACTTTTCTATTTGAATAGTCCATATTTCAAAGAAGTTTCAATAATTGTTTTTATAATAAAATAGTTATAAACAATTGCGTTATTGTCAATCCGTCAAAAAACAAATGAAGACGTCAAGCAGTGTTCACGGTAACTCAAGTCTGGATTATCTAAAATCAAAATACCAACGGGTATCTACTGAATGGACGCATTTATAAAAAAAAAATTATTATTTTACAAAATGGCGGATTTTTTAAATATAAATTCATTTTTTTGCTAAAAATCACTTATATCAAAAAATATAATAAATAAAAAATAATATGCATAAAAATAAAATATATCACTACTTGCCATATTTTCATTCAGTACAACCAATTTTATATTTTAAATATGTAACTGGTTGAAATTTGGAAGAAATCGGTTAAAATCGTATATCTCCATTAAAAATCAGATCTTTATCACATTTTTACAGAACACTTTTAAAATAATATGGGTATTCACGCTGTGGTGTAAATAGGCATTTGCTATTGCATCGTTTTATAAGGTGCAGACAATCGGTTGCCATAGTAACAACTATGAAAATTTAAAATTTTACACTCAGTGCAACGATGCAATAGGACATACATATGTGCAATGTACATACAACAAAGCCTGATGAAGTTTTAGAAAATAACTTTAATTCAAAATCGATGGCTCGAAGATTTTCAAAGATAGGGACCCCTTTAACGAAGCTATTTGTTTAGCAAAACTTAAGCTTGATGAATTCACTACAAACTTGTAAATTATTACAAAGTTAATATTTATGAGACGTTGTTGACTGCAGGTCAATAATTTTGAAGGAGCACATTAATTTAAATATATATAGACAATAATCGTATAATATCACCAATTTAATGAAAAATTCTGGATGTAATATCTAGTCTTGATATAAGATTCAATGTTTTCTACGAAATAATAATATGATTATAAGTTTCGGAAGCAAATCTTCTAAAAGTATTCGGAACTAATAATTATTAGTTCCGCTGATCAACAAAATTATTTATTCTTTTTCGAAATAATTGGCAACTCATTTCTATAGGAGAAAAATTAGAGCTAAAAGTATAGAATACCATATTTTGGCCATTTTTGAAGAATCATTAAAAAATAAAAGTTCATCAAAGAAGTTTATAATGTGGCTTAAATGAAAGCATCAGTCCTAATCTAGAAATATCATTGAAATATCATGTTACACTTGGAGGAAGTTTGTTAAATCGATAAACGAAAAACTCCTGTTTCTTCCTCAGTGAACAGAACTATTATTTTTGCGTATGGAGCTTGCTTATTTCATGCGAGTTTCATTCGCAAAAATAATAATTCTGCTTATTTCAAGCGAGCTCCGTCCTCAAAAATAATAATTCTGCTTACTGAACTGAGTTACTGAACAAGAGTTTTTCGTTTATAGGATAGAATATCTCTATAGCCATTTTTACACATCTTGACGAATAAGTTTTTCATGAGAGTGCACTTGTCATGTTCTTTATTCGACATCTACTGTATGAAATTATCAGTTTATAGAAAAGAATATGTAAAATTTACAGATTATTTTGAAATGTTTTAAGTCGTTTTATATTTTTATATAATGGTTTAAGATTTCAGCTATCATTTCAATGAATTTTAAACCTAATTTTTCTTGAAAATGGGCAGCTTCTGAAGCATTATCATTTACGAATTCGTAATTTACGGAAAAATTTCTAAATACATGATTTGTCAATTCTTTAGAAAAAAAGCTGATATTGATGAGTGTAATTAACTTACATTTCAATATTAATAGTACCGTGGGTTAATAATTATTAGTATTGTTTTAAACACACCTGTGAAGTATTTAAGTATATTTGGACTTAAGTACTAGGTACTTGGACTTGGAAAATTTCAAATAGGTACCTGTAAAAATACCGAAATTTTAAGTACTGGTATTGGCACTTATAAGTTCCATATAAAAATTTTAAGCCCACCGAGTCAAGTCAAGTATATAATAGTCAATAACTATCTTAATTCACAGACTAGGAAATAAATAAATAAATAAATAAAAATATGTCAACTCTACCTGAAGACCAAGGCAATTTTCTTTTCTTACGACTAGAAAAACCCACACCTTGTGACTTAAACGTCTTCTTTCCACCAGCTTTCCCTTCTAGGTAGAATACCTGCCCTATATATGTCGGGGCTATACGTAGTTATAGGAGCGCGAATTTTTTTTTTTCCTTTATTTCGGTTGATAAATGGATTTTTAATTTATTGCCAAAAATTTCTCCAGAAACCGTCAAATATGTTCGAGAGGAAGGCGGAAGAAAGACGTTTAGCAAGATTAAAAATTTCTGAGAGGGTCGATTCGCCCGTAGTTCAGCGTATACAGTGAAATTCAGACACGAACCTGCCAAAACTTCTAATAATGAAAAAAAAAAAAGGTAAAAGGTAAGGGCGCAGGATTTCGGGATCCGCCTTAGACCCAAAACGTGAAAATATGAATGATTGAGGCGCCGCGCCGTAGAATGACTAATCGAGGGGAAGATCGAATGAATTGGTCCCGGGTACAGAGGAAGATAGCGCCCCAGCCTCTGTCAGAGACTATTTAAAATTTTGCGTTGAGCGATTGACTTCACTGTGAATGTTGTCAGGGCGTACTTTAATAAATTACCAAAAATTACTTGATGCGAGATTTCATCCTTCCGCCCCCTAAATTTCAGTCTACTGTTACCTTTATATCGAGGGCAATTTTTGCCCCCCAAACCGCCCGGTCGGTTTTATTAAATTTATCTTGATCAACGGACGGGAAGTAATCAGGGAAGCTGGGAAATTTGTCAAGCAGCTCAGATCTTTTCATTTATTTTTCCCTTTTAGAGTAAAAGGATAAGAGGGGATGGGATGGCCACATAATATCAAGAAATTAAGGGTAATTAAATCCGCCGCTCGTGGACTTGTAATCGTTTGCCATGTCCCTGACCTACCCTCTAAGCACTGCCCGGCGCCATTCCGACTTTGCTGGAGGCAAATTCTGTGCATCTGGGGGTAGTGCAAAAACTCCGCCACAACCATTAAAAGTCATCTAACAGCCCCGCCAGCGTTTCTGCCATTCCCGGATCCAGATCCAATTTCATCCCGCGTTCCATCCGGCTTAATGCTTTTGACTACCTTTACCAACTTTGAGTGTAATTAAAAATATTAAATAAAATTGTTATTCACAGTATTTTCAAAGAAATTATACCTTTTTTAGCATAAAAATTATTTTATGTTTTCCCATTTATTGAATTGAAAGTTTTAGATACTTACTTGGGGGAACTTGGGACTATTTTATCTTGAAAATATGAATATTAGATGTAAAACTATCTAAGCCTAGGTACAAAACTTTTTATTGCTCTAGACGTAGATTTTATTTGTCTTTACTTATTTAATTATTTATTTGCCCAAAAGTATTGCCCTGACTTTACAAAGAATAATTAAATATAAAATACATTATAAAACATAAAAGGTTCATTAATCTAGGACATGTTCATGGAAATAAAATTTCTTATATCACACAATTAAAATCAAGCAAATGGGAAAGTTTATTATAATATAAGAAATTACAAGAACATTAAAAGGACCATGCAATCAATAAATGGTAAGAAGTACAATTTATGAGATTATAAGATTTTATGTTAATTGAATTGATTGATACAATAATTCAGGACAGTTTACCATAAATAAGGCGGTAATTCAAGCTGATTTTGCCATGGCAAGTCTCTTAAAGTAAATCAAAGAAATCATTTTTGTATTGATTCAATAATAGATAAACGGAGGACAAATCCCACATAGAAGAGCAAAAGGATCTGTAATTTCTCTGGATCAACGTCTAATAAAGCCCAAAAGAGTAATAAGTGTGTTAAGTAATTGTTAACAATAGAGTCAATGTAAAGTTTTAAATCAAATCTAATTATCCTATTTTAAGAGAAATTCCAAAAAACTGAGATTTCTATCAAAGATGTATAAAATGTATACGTATAAAATTTGATAAAGCAAAGTCTGTATCAGTGTCTTTCTATTTTCTAAAATTCGATACCGTCAAATGGGGTAACTTTGTGATCGCGGGGTAACTTTGGGCAATTTGTTTTTTTTTTAGTTAATTGCCAGCACCATCTAGCTATGTTAAACTTGAACTCTGATATCAATCAAATGTTATTGTAAACATAAAGACCTACTCGTAGACTCGTCACAGACAATATAAACATCTCTGTTGTTTATATAAACACGTCCTGAAGTTTGAACTTTTTCAAACCGTGACCTAACCAAAAAGTGAAGTCAAGAAAACTTTAGTCAGAAAGAGTGTTTTAAATTTATGTTATATACATGTGACTATAAACAAATTAACATTTTTCATACTGTTAATTAATTAATAAAGGAACGATTTTAATCGAAATATGAATATCTGATATTTTAATTGGCAATTTTTGCATTGAAAACGTTTTCAGATCTGATTGCCCAAAGTTACCCCATCCCGGGGTAACTTTGTGCACTTTGCAAATTGTTTGTTTGTAAACAATGCACTTCATAAAAATCAACAAGTGATGGTGCAATGTGTTGTCAGATGTCCCACAAGTAATTCTAGAAAAAAAAAGAAGTTTATAATTTTGTTCTATATTAGTTATAAACAAGCAAAGTTGAAAAACCGTGAAAAACTGCCCAAAGTTACCCCATTTGACGGTATTTTTAATCTAAAATACATTTCTTAAAACGACGAAAAACTCTCTGAATTAGGTTAAAATCCTGGAAACTATTGATTTACTTGTTTCCGAGCAAGTTCTATCAGAAGTAGTTAAAAGTACAGTAAAAATATTAAAGTTTTAAAAATAAGCTAACATTATTTTGCCTGTGATAGTGGTAAATGCAGCAGATATTCCCGCAAAGTGCATTTTTGAATTACGCACAATCCTTGGAAAATTCACATGGAATCCAGAAATTAAATTATTATGTAATATGCCCGTAAACTTAAATCCTTACTCTTAAGCATTTCTCGTCGCAATAAATCCTTTACCCAAGGTGCCTGGAGCCCTTTTTTTATACTTGCCAGGCATTAAGTCGAGTGTCTTAGGATTCATCTCCAGGAACTGCATCCGCAAGAACGACACGGCTCCAGTGTAATCTTTTTCGCAAAAAAAAAAAAGCGTTGAGAGCCGCTAAATCCAGATAAGACCGTTCCCAGTCGCGATTAACTCAAGTTGCGCCAACACAGACCACATCCAGACGTGTCGCACGTGACGTGAAAGGAGTAAACGTTAATTAAGCCAAGCCAGGAGCTAAAGCAACCGCACTTTTTTTTTTTTTTTTATCTGGCGCTTCTATGGGACTATGCTCCTCCACATAATAACCGTCTTCGCATAAAAGCCCCGTCCCAGCCCCGCTCTCTGCATCCAATTACTTCAATCACAGGAGCCCGGCGCGCACTCACATTAAGTCCCGGGAAGAAATTTTTCCTCCAATTTGTCATAGCAATCTCACGACAAATTAAATCTATTTCCAGAAATAATTACGGGATCGTTGAGCCGAGTGTTATTCCCGGCCGCACAAGTGCTGGGGCACTTCCTAACCGTCGTCGGGAAGAAGTTCCCCCAGGAGCGACCCACTTCCGTCCCCACACGTGGGAGGGTGGATGGGGTTGTGTAAGAGCACCCCGTTCCGCGGGGGCGGCTGGAGCAACTTCCCGGTAAAAACATTCGTCATTACAAAAGTAGACAAAGTGTGCCTGCCGCCGCAGCGGTGGCACCTTTCCCATTGCGACAACAGGATCCAGGGAGCATTCCCGGCTCCTGTTGTTTTTGCGCGCGTCAATTGGATGCATAGTCCTGGAGAGATGAGAGCGTCGCCGGGAAGAAATTGTGCGACCCTCAGAACCTCGGCACAACCTTTTTAGAAGCATGGATTTATGCAAATTTGTTTGTCTCGAACTTTTTAAAATCTTATCGCCATGCCATTTGCGTGCATGTTTTCTCCCTGTTGTTCCTGTACTCTCCCTACCTTCCACTCCCCAGTCTTCCAGACAGCTGCACGACCTGGGAACAACTTTAATTCCATTTACGAGTGCACTCTCCATTGAGGTCATAAAATCAAACAAAACCGGGAGCCCGGGAGCAGGATGGTTTGAATGTCCTGGAAGATGCAACGAAATAAACCGGGAAGGAAGGAGAGGGTGAAAAGGGGGCGCGGTTCGGATGCTCCAGAATGGCGGAGCCGCACCATGATAATTCGACTGGCTTTGTTAATGCAGTTCGCGTCGTGCTAAACACGGGCGGCAAAGGAAATTGGATTCATTCTGTTGCTGACGAGCGCCATTCGGCTAGAGTCTGATACCTTACTTAAGGGCAGGATGCGCTCCTGGGGCCCCGGCTTTAGTCTCTAACGATATGCTGAATTAATTACAATTTCGCCGCCAACGAGCCTTACAATATTTGCAAGCCGGCGGCAGCGGCGATGGCACTGGCATGGGGTTTTACGTTGTCCAAAAATTTTAGAAACCAAAGCGAAAAATGTTAGAATCGGATAAAGGGAACAAGGGCCTTGAGGGCTATGAAAAATGGGTTATAAAGAAATATAAAACTTTATATTAGATGCAAATCCACAAAAGGTTTTGGTTAGTTGAAATTGTAAATGTATCAATAAGTGATAAAAATTTCTAGGTAAATCCTGGATGCTGCCAATTCGTTTTAAAGCTAAAAGTAATTTTTTGGGTTAACTTGTTCGCTGAAGTGCACTTGTATATGCTTCATTTAACACTAGTGATTGTAGGTTTATGTATATTTTTACATTGATATTATAAAATTTGTCCTTTTTATATTGAATGAATGAATAAATATATAAAAATGTAAAAGGAAAAATTACCTGACTCAGGCCACCACACTATTTCATAATTCACAACACGATTATTCAGGAATCTATTAGTGAACGTATAATGTATATAAAGTTGTGAATCATATTACACACTATACGAAATAATAAAAAGCGTTTGATTCTCAATAAATAATTTTTCTTTAAAAAGCGCGCAGACCCTGGGGATTACCAGCTCCTCAGGGCAGTTTTAGTATATTTATTTCTAGAAGAATTAGAATGCTTTATAACTGAAACAATTGTCGATACTTTAGATATCTTGAAAAGAGTTAAAGAACACTCGTAACTCGTAACGCGTTAATAAGAAATAATTTAAATCAGATCTACTCCTTTCACAACACGTTTGGTACTTGGCATCTTCCTGAAGGGCAATCGGATTAAAACTCAAACTGTACCAAACTTTTCCTCTCCGGGTCAAATTGGCAACTGAAAGATATTAATAAACAATTTTATGTAATTTTTTGGTTAATTTTAAAGAAATAAAAATGTGTGTATGGTTATATTGTAAAATAAATGCTGTATTGCAATTTTTTTTAAATTAAATGCTCCGATTAAGTTTAATTTTGAATTAACTAGCAACAAAGGAGTGCCTCCTTCTTTCCATCTAGTACTACAATACCGCCATCATTGTGAAAATGTCAAAATTGCAAAATTGTGGTAATGGCGGCGTGAAAAGTTAAAGTTGGCTTCTTGTAATATCTGTGTTTATTGGTGATGTTGTGATGTGAAATTGTTATTATTGATTAGTGAAGAACCGCATTTGAGACCTTGTAAGTATAAAAAATGAATATATACATATTTTAAAGGTGAATTTATGCTTTTTATTTCTCGTACTTTTAAGATGTCCGCGAAAAGGTGACTCTCCAAGTTTAAAATGTAAAACACTTCATAAAATCACAAAACCATGACCGTTTGCCGGGTAAGTAATTTTAATGTTTGTCCTTACTATTTTAGCAATTTTTTACATGCAAAAATTATAAACAACATTTATAAACATCGTAGAAGTGAGGATGGGTAATAAAAATTCAATTTCAAGTTTATCAAGCTTTTTTTGGAACTTATTTGTGGTTTATATAAATACGAAAATGTAAGCGATAAGACTGAAGGGCAGAGATATGTTTAAACTATTTATTATTCCTGTTGAAGTAAAGTAAACAAAATTTTCTATAATCTCGATTTTCTTCGTGGGGAAAACTGTAGGTACTTAAATGTTTTTAGATAAATCAGTTTTTAAGAAATTTTAGCTTTTTCCTTCTTCAGAAATGTTTTAATTCCTCCAGCAATAATAATGAAATGTTAGGCCGAGCTAGATAGATACTTTTACGTATGTTTAGGATTCCTTACCTCGAAATGAACAAAGTGAACTCTTATTGGATCACGTCGTTGTCTGTCTGTCTGTCCGTGAAGACTCAATACCTTTTTTCTCAGGTACAGGTAGACGTATCGAATTGAAATTAATACCAAATAATGAAGTCTACAGCCTCATAGTTTAATAAATTCATGGTTTTTAAATCAATGCAATAAAAAGATACAGTCTTTCAAGAAAAAATCCGAGAATCATTAATTTCTAATTCTAAATTCTGGTCTCTATGTATAATGGTACAGAACCCTCAGGGCGCGAGTTTTACTTGCACTTGTCCTTATTTGTTTTTCTTTTAACTTTAGTAATTTTTACAAATATACCATACTTGCTTCAGAAAAGGAGTTATTTCTTAATTTTTCAAAAGCTATTGTTGCTCTAGTCTTCGTTATAATTTTCATTAAAAAAGGCTACATGAATTTTTTTCAGATATTTTGCACCGACAGTTTAGAAATTAGGGTTTGATAATGACTTTGAAAGTATTTTAGGAGACCTTAAGGACACCTTACTGACTACTCAATGGGTTAAGTGGGAAAAAAAATGTTGGGTACACTTTTCACTCTATAGGAGAAGGGTGCAAAGAAGTTATTGTTCCAAAAATGTCATCATTTCTATTTTTGGCTCAATCCACATCCGTATATCAAATCTATATACCTATATTCCTATCCATATATGTATATAGGTGTTTTTTTTTCGGTCCCATAGGCTAAAGTTTTAGCTCTAGATCTAAATGTACTCCTGCCGAAATTTCAGACACCTGAATCAAACCTGTGAACGGCGCCAACAGAGTTAAGTTTCTCATACAATGTATGGCAAAAATTACTTTTTACAAAAACGTGAATTTAGAGTTTAGTTTCCCATACAAGTTGTATGGGAAAAAATTATTTCACATAAACGGGAATAAATTCGTTTAAAAAAAATTTAAACAAAATTCTGACTGCAGCATTTTGTTGAGAATTAAATTTTCTACCATAAAGATCTGAAGGACTAAATTCGTAAATCAAATAGTTTCAAGGATATGTTCGTTTGAGCTTTACAGGAAACAAATAAATGGAAACAAAATATTTTTTAAGGAAAGCTTTTATTTAAGGGCATGTCCGCCATAAAGAAAAAGGTACCCCGTCATCTTGGAGGCGTGAGCTAAATCAAAGCTTTTAAAATAAAATTTTCTCAAAAAGCCAAGCCTTAACTGATTTCTTGATTAAAATTTTGTTGAAAAATTCGTCGATATTTTTGTTTTCTTGAATGTTTTGAAGATTCACCGCAAACATCCTTAATTTGGATGCTTAAAAAAAACCGAAAATTGAAATTAAAATAAAATGGCTTCGTATAACCATAGCTACATTCATATAAATATAGATAAATTTTTATTTTGCGATTACGTTCACCAAAATTTCAGTGGGACAATGAGGTGACTTTTCTTATTACCATCATATTATCATGGCTCATAACTTTGCAAATAAATATTTTTCAACAAAACTTTGTATCAAACAAGTTGAATATATACTTAATAAAATATACAAACTTTACCCGATCCTCACATAAGAATTTATTTTATTGCGTTTGAAAATTTTGGAAACTTGCAGTTAAAATATTTTCGGAAATTGAAATACGCTAAAAAGAAATAATTTTAAACAAAACTTTTGAAGTGGAAAAATACCAACCCAATTTATTTGTACCATTTTTGAGAAATTTTTTTTAACCGAGTATAAATCGTGTTTCTGGTAACTCATTCAACATTAAATGCTCGGCTATAAATTTAAAATAAAGAATTTTCGACTTCTTAGAATTAAGGGAAATTAGAAAATACAAAAGAATCTTCCACAATTTCGTTGCTAAAATTGTACGCTCCAGAATTTTCGCCAAAAACTTGAAATTGAGTTTTAAATTGAAAGTCCCTTTCTGAATTCATCCCCCTTAACAAGATTTATCAAACTTTTAACTCAATACACCGAAGCGGAAGTCGTCCATAATTAATTAATACCAAATAAGCTCATTAGGGTAATGGTTCCAGCTGAGGTCCTTCGATATAACCTTTAATAAAAAATAATTCCGCCATTACATTGCGGGAAGGGATAATACAAAAAAGCGGCAAAACACCATCAAAAAGTATTGAGTAAATTCCCGGCGACTGCAGCTCATCCCGGGAAAGTCAAAAACAATTACCCAATTACCTCCACTCGAGCCTTGCTGATGGTGCGGTTGGCTGCGAAAAAAACGTAGGATTACACAAAAAGTTCGAGGAAATGGAATGAATACAAAAAAAAAAACCAAATGGGGCAGTGGGAGAGATCCACTTAATCCAGGTTTTGAGAAAAATTCCCCTATCCGAAACCCCCGCGAAATCCAGAAATCCAGAACACACGCATTTCCCAGCCGACTACGCTCGAGTGGGCCCCTGTAAACTAAATTAAGTTACCCGACACCTCCAGTCCATGGGGCCCTTTTAGTATCCGTCTTCTTTGAGTAAATTACACCCGAAAGTACAATTAGGGCCCTAAATCACATCGTTAAAAATTAATTCGCTGCTTAGAGTGATTAATTAAAGCAGAATCGCATTAAACATGGAGAAAATGAGGCCTCGACACTTCGTCTGCTCGCGAAATTTTCTCATTGGGGCCGCGAAAAAGAAAAAGTGAATGTTTTATATACTTACATATAAATTTTGAGCCGCGGCCGAACGTGGCCCGATTAATTTTGAAGGGCGGTAGGGAAGGGCAGGGTAGTGGGGGGAAAGGGCTTTTCCCTCTCCTCCGACCGTATGTTTTTTTCATAATTTAAGCCGGCCGGGAGATCGGCCTGCAGTGGCCCTTCGGCGGTTGTGCGACAGCGGGGAATGCGGGAAAAGATTGCCTTCACCACCGCGTCGACAGCATGGGGGCGATTTTCCTGGTTTTTCCGGCTTCCTGGCTATCCCTGTATTTAATTACTGAAAAATTCGGCCGTGATAAATGTTACATAATTTGCCAAAGACCCCTAATCGATTCCCACGGGAGGTTTGGCTACAATTGATTTAGTCAGGACAGCACAGGGTGCCCTGGCAGTCCGGACCAGGGCTGCTCGACCGACGGGGCGCTGCCCTAATGAAAGCCCATGAATAGGCTAATTATACCCGGGCATGGGGGCGGATCCGGCGGCAGAGTTCTTTTAATTCCCATTCCGTAGATAGGCCGCTGATGTGTCATACAAGGGATAATGATTTGGGCAACGAGGGTAACTCCGTAGGAAGCTGTTTTTGTCGTTCTGGGGGACATTAAGGAAATTGCCCGTCCGACGGTTAATTGAATAAGGGTTTTTGGGCGAAAGTGTAAAGGGGCGAAAATTTACTACGCCAGAGCCCGTAAATCCCTTCCCTGGAGGCCAGCCGGCATCGGGGTGTGCTCGGAATGCGAGTCAATAGGTCAACTGTTGTGGCTACTGATGGCCATTAATTCGCTATTTAGTCGACATTAATCTTCCTCTCGGGATCAAGTGGGAATAGGTGCCGTATGCCGATAGAGGCCACTTAAAAGTTATCGCCTTTTATTGTCGGCGGCTTTGATTAAGTTAATTACCTCGGGGTGCGTATGATTGATGACGCACACGGGGCTGGCACGTACATTTGTTAGTAGCACATTGCGGAAATGGCAAATTCTGGGCTTGAAATGCAATGGTGCTTAACATGCTCACTCATGGTGTCTGATGTCGCCAATGACGACAGTGCCAGATGGCAAACCAAAACTTGTGAAACTCTTTGTTATAAAGTACATTGGAACACTGAGAGAAAAATTTGATTTCTTATCTCATAAATCCCGCACGGCCTAAATAACTACATACCTTAGAATTTTTAAAAAATGATAATTTTTCTTTCATAAAATGATTGTAGGTGTAGATTCTGAAGAATATTATTTTGGCATCATAGCTTCTTGTTCCTAAAAATAGACTATTTGTTTTCTAGACTTAAAACTGGTTAACCCTTTAATCTTTTAGAATAATATCATCATTCTTTTTTAAAAAATAATTTCTTGTAACATTGAAATAACATTCTATAATAACTAGATTTATAATCCGTATCAGAAAAAAACAAATTATAATATAGTCTTCGTATTCCTAGAAATAAACTTAGACAAATTCAATTCAAACAAGACTAAAATTCAGGTATAGTAGTGGAAAATTTAGTTAGAAAGTTATTTTTTGGTTAGTTTAGTTACATAGTTCTGATTCCTGGAATTTAAACTAAATATTTCGTAGGACCACGTGACCGGACTACTTTGGGACTAGATTATTTTTTGTATAACTATTCAATTAGGCTCAGCATACGCGAATATTTTATAATTGTTTTATCGGAAACATGTATGAATCTTCCGGAATATTAAATATTATAAAAAATATGTTAGTAACATGTTAAGATGCTACCAAAGTGGCCGCGTATTTTCACAAATTTTCATTGAAAATAGGTAGGGTGAGGTACCTGAACTTGATTGCATGCTGCGGAGAAGGAAGAAGCATAATCCCCCAAAAAAATTCCAACCGAATTCGCGCCTTAATCCGCGGTTCCGCCAACCCCACCGCCGGGGTCCACTGCACCCCCAAGGAGCTGAGGTTCATATTTAATTGCAGTATTCGCCGGAAATTGCCTCACAATGATCCGGTTGGCTGCAGGCTGATTCACGGCAACAAAGTACCGCTGCAAATATCGCGGGGGCGGCCACCGAGGCTCCAATTGTGATCCCCAGAAGAAAGGGCCACCCGCCTGGAAAATTGGTCATGTGGCGGGAGCCCGGGGAGTGGGAATCGGGTTGGGTGGGTTGCGCTGCGGTTAAGTGCTCCCGAGGGAGATTCGTGCTGATGCTTAAGTACAAAACTGAAAGTTTTCACTGTAAAAGTTATTTCTGTCGGGCGCTGTGGCCCTTTTCAAACTGCGCACGGGGGAGGAGCACTACAAGGAAATTAAACGCTTCATTAGCAGTAAAACGGCGGAATTTCGACTTTTTACGGAACTGGGTGTTAACTCAGGACCTTGGAGCGTATTCCGTTGATTTTTGCCCGTACGTCGTTCGGCAGGACGAAGGTTGGGCATTACGCCACGCTAACGAGCCATTTATACCCACCCGCACTCCAGGCTCCAGGCCTCCTTTCCGTTCCAGAAAGGAAAAAAAATTGAATTTTGTGGCCTTCCAACTTTCAGCCCCCAAAGGACACAGCTGGGCCGTATTCATGCTTTCAGTGTCATTCATTCCCGTCCCGTCCACTTGAGTCTCCAGGGCGCCTGGTCGGGATGAAAGACAGCGCAAACCTGCAGGACTTTCAGGAAAGTTGCCATCACCACCAAAACCGGGAACTTCGGTGATGGTGGCGCTGCGATGCGAGCAGGGGTGAAAGACATTTTTTTTAGTGGGCAAACAGCGGAAAACGAAGTAGTTTATCCCACTTTCCCACTTTCAACTCTACTGGGTAAAGTTATATTTTTGTTATGAATAAACGAAGCTGCGCACATTGAGCAAGGTGCACTAGAAAAGTTCCTCCGATCTTAAATGTCATTTAAAGAAAATCTCGTTCATAAAATGTTCGTTGAGTGTCGACAGAAGGAACTTTTATCTGGCATAAGCACCACTCAACCTCGATGCATCCTGCCGCCCGCGAGCCCTCGCTCCATCCGCCCACGCGCGGCATCCAGAAGATTTAACATTTCACTTTTTGTCGGGGAAATTCTTCGTCCACTATCCAAATTTTCCTCGAAACACTCTGACCGAATTCTGCAGAAATTGTAGTTTGCAATGTAAATAATATAAATAATGAAATTTGTAAATACGAGCATAATTTAGTTGCTAAACATTGCTCTCAATTTTTATGGCTATTTGAAATTTACTTCATTTTAACTTTTCGAACCTGACTAACCTATTTTTATCTCAAAATTTTTATTTTAAAGTTCAATAAGGATTAAACATTTTTTTGCCCCTAAAATAAATATGAGTAGGACGCTGCTCAAATAATCGTTTGTACAATTTCCCTTTGAATCTAAATCTGTTCACTTTTCTGGAACTTGACTGTATTTTTAGTGCGAAATTTATAAAAGGAGAAATTTTCAGAAGTGGGGTTTTAAAGAGAAAACAATTTTTTAAAATGGATACTTTCAATAAAAAATTGAAGATTGATAAAGAAAATTTGTTAAGTAAATCACAATATACAAGAAATTTTGAAATGATACGCTGAAAATTTTTTAAAATGCAAACATTTCTGTACTGCATATGCGAGTATCAAGGTTTAAACTTTTAGAAATTTAATTAGTGTTTATCATAGATAGCAATAAATGAAAATGTAAATGAATCTTTGAACTCATGTTTGTTTTTGGCAATTAGTTTAAGTTTAGGAAGCACGAAGTAATTTGCATGTGTTTTTTACAGCATCGTTTCTTCCAGGGTGTTGTTTTCCTTTAATAGTTCTCGAGACTTCCCTGAGAATTTTCCCACGTAGCTTGTTGCAGCGCACGTATGCGACTAATGAAATTCACCTAAAGAGCGCCAGAAGTGTCTGCTGCATTTGAGCGGAGACACATGGCAACGCGGGGGTGTTCAAGCGCAAGGAGGGGTGCACGGCCTGCACAAACGAAAGTCTGGTGCAATAAATCTTCATTAATCAAACATGATGAGATACTAATTAGGGAAATCGGTACGAGGCACCAATTCCCGAAAAGTGGAATCTGGAAATTGGTGCTCCTGCTGCGCCATTGTGCCGCCGCCGCCGCCATCGCGCTGCTGTGGAGCGGTGGTGATAATTAAACGCGAATGAGTGGCAAATGTTAATCATATGAAACATTCATGCCACTCCCACGCCGCCACCCGGCCCGGAGCGCTAAATTAGAGGCCGAGGGATCTTTTAATCAGAGCCAAATTGACGGGATTCACTGGTATCCGGTGGGATATCAAAAATTCACCAACAGATGTCTGTTTTTTTTTTTCGTTTTCGGCGGTCGGGCTGAGTGCGGCGCCATTAAAGTCGGCTTAATTACAGTTTTAAAGATAATTTTCATAAATTAATTATGGGGAAATTAATTTTGACTGGAAATTGTTTTTATCATCGGGAAAAGCTCTATGGGATAATCCTTTGCGTCTTTGCGGATTATAGCTCCATACCCAAAGTAGTTATCTTCTGGGAAACAGAATACAAATTTGCATTTTCGCTGTTTCCATAGACGTTAATTCGTAAGGGTTTTCAGGATTGCTGTTTTCATATTTGCTGTTATTTTGAGATTTAATTATTTTAAAATTTTAGCTTAACTACATCCAAACATAACTTCTAATAATATGGCGGTAGTTTGCATTGGACTGGTTCTAAAAGTTTAGGCAAAAATAATATTTCTGGAGAAAATTTAACCTTTTAACAAATTTTTCCAGACTATTAAATAAATATTTTCATGTTCTTTTGTTGGAAACACTTTTACATTTCGTAAACAACAATGATACCTTTAAAAAAATAAGACAACCATGCATCCAATACTAATGCACCATGAGACTGGATTGCTTCACGGAACCATTATTTCTAAGAGGAAATTTTGAATCTAGGTAGGAAAAAATGATAAGACATTTAACGTTTATGTTTAAGTAAAAGGAAATAATAATAATTTTTATAGAGGAATTTATTTCATTAATAATGAGTTGAGCCTCCCTGATTCTGATTTTGACTTACAACATCATTGGTGGAAAATATTTGTATAAAATTTGTATATAACTTTGTTCAATATTATCCCACTCAGAAATAATTGCAGATTTTGGATCCTCGATATTGTCGTATTGTCTTCCGCGCGCCGGCGTAAACTACTCTACTCAACATTCCCCAAATGTTCTCAATTATATTGAAATCGAGCGAACTCGCAGCCCAATCAAGAAGTTAAATTTTTTGTGTTTCCATATACTTTTTCACGTAACGGGATGTGTGTACAGCAGTGTTATCTGGCTGAAATATAAAATTCTCATCGGATAATTTTATAGTTGTCTTAACTGTGCTTCTATTAAGTTGACATACATTCTGCTGTTCATCCGTCCGCTAACAAATTGTATTGCTGTCTTTTCGTAGTATCCTATTTCAGGCCATATCATGATAGAACCTCCGCCTTGTTGCCGTCGACTTAAAATCTTTTTTTCTTTGCGAAGATCATAAAAATAATAATTACACCCGTCACGCCCATCCAGAAAGAATCCTTTTTTCTCGGAAAACAGGACTTTTCTCCAGCGATTCTTCCAGTGAACAAATTTTTCAGCAAACGCCAAGCGTGCAGACTTATACTTTGCAGTCAACTTTGTGGTTTACGTTGAATTTGCTTCCTTTGAATATGCTTTGCTTTCTGTAATATCCTTCTCACATTTTTGACATTGGTTGGAACTCCTACTTTCAATTTGTCTAGCAGTCAGCGCAGAGTTCGATGCAGCTCTTATAATTGCCTGGTTTTGTCTCATTTAATTTTCACTGTTTGCTAAATAGTTTCTCACTGCGCATCTACTTCTTTTTATAATTCTTGAAATTTGCGAAATATTACAGTTGTCAGTCCATTAATTATTTTGATTTCATCCGATGAAGGTGATTTTCCCCTATCCATTTTAATTTTTTTGCTTAGAATTACCTCTGTACTTGCAAATAGTCCTCCTTTAAACAAAACAGAGAACACCGATAAACCATAAACCATAAATTCAGAAGACAGTTATGCCCGTTCTCCAATGCAGAAACCAAGCAATCACGAACCAACCAAACAAAGTGCTGAATTGGCTGAATCCCCTGTAAAGTACAAGCCCTTGCCTGTAGTTGTGCCTGCCGGCTGCCAAAACAACCTCGGGCAAATGTTAAATCTGGAAGAAGTTTTACCACTTTTTGAATGGAAAAGCTGTTCAATTTTACTTTTAGTGCTGGACTGGAAAATTCAATAACTTGAACAATAAGTTGCCCCTTGCTGGTATTTAGGATGTATTTTGCTAGTTATAGCGTCAACTGCTACTATTACTGATGAAATGGTTTTTTGCATATCTTTTAAAAAATTGTCGAAAAGTTCTCCTTGGTTTTATTTTCTTGAGTGGAATAGGAAAGTCCGTTGCAAATAGATCATAGCTTTGTTTAAACAATCTCTAATTCTCTGCTAGATTGCCCTCTAATTTAAGTGGATCTAACCTTCTTAAAAAATCCATAGCTTTTTCGATTACTATAACGATACCTCAGTATGACTATGACGTAATTTCCAGGAAGTGTCACTAAATAGGGTTACTTACGACCTCAAAGACGCCAACGCTCACAGAAAGGCGGCACCAAAAAGTTTTATATCGAATCGGAAAAGAAGTTTGCAATAATAAATTCCGCGGAATAAAAAGGCGAAAAATAAGCAAACAAATTTCTGCGGAAGCAAAGGGATAGTGCAATTTGACTTTTACCAGCAATGGTGGAAAGTTCAAGACGAAGTGACATTTCTGTGTGTCGTGCATCTCCCAAGAGGGGAGCGCAGCTGAAAGAAATGAAACACCCGCTCCAGGGATACCTTGGGGATAAATATTTTCTTACAGGACCCGGAAAACTATCCCTTTATCTTTGCGTCCTCCTTCCGTTTGCTTATGTTTTCTATGATAATATATTCATGATGGGAGCAGTCATGCAAAAAATTAAGCTCAGTGGAAAATTTATTTTGGAATTTATCTATTTTTTTGTTGTCGCTATCCTGTCCCTCACTGCTGGTCGAGAAGATGAATTTTTCAGCTAAAAAACAGTCAGATTTAATTATGCCAAGTTTTTTTCCACCCCTCAGCTCCCACAGGATGTCTTGATGATGGAAATTGCTTAAATTCTTCATTTCTTGTGATAGTTTACATTTCGAGAAGGCAGGGCGAAAACTAAACGAAAGGTGTTTAGGTGTGTAATTATGTATAAGATGGGAAAATTCCGAATTTTAACACTAATAATTCTTGAGAAAGTCTCAGAATAATATTTAACCTTTAACACTCAAAGTAGCAGAAGATATTCATTGAACAATTATCCAAAGAAACGCCTGAGTGGCGGACACGAGCTTTGTTGGATAAAATTAGGTTAGAATTATTTATGACAATCACACATACACACTAAATGTTTTTCTAAAGTTGGTTTCCTAGATATGAAGTGCAAAATTTAGTGAAAAGCAAATTACTAGAATTCTAAATTTTTGATAAATTTCAATATCTCATATGTAAGAAAGATTCGAATGAAATTTCTTAACATTTAAAAGAATAAGAGGGAAAACCCTAATTCAGTTTCAACCAAATAACTTTCTGTCATTTTCAGATAAAATTACTGAAAAATAACTGAAATAATTTACTAGAGCTCGTCTAGTTAAATTTTACGAGAAAAATATCTTAATGTGTAGTTCTTTAAACAACAAATTATTAACTAAAATGTCTAAAAAACTTAGATTTTATAACTTTTAACTTTTACTTACTTCTTAACCTCTTCATAGGTTTATTTATTCAACCTTTAAACATTTAAAAATCTTTTAAGTAACGTAGTTGTTAAACAAGTCTTTACTGTGAGCCACACTCGTTTCCTTGAGGAGCAGACAGAAAATCCCCTCAGACAACTGATTGGGCATTATATAAATTTAGAAATACCTTTGGGAGGTTTGCAAATCTCTCAATTGTTTTCCCAAAATACCCACATCAGTAGAAATCCGATTTTCTTCGCAGAAAGCCACAATTCTCTCAAGTGTCCGCAGAGTGGAGTCAAAATTCTAAGAAAACCAAGATGTGGTCCCCCAGAGGACAAGCAATGGGCCTTAATTAACTTTTCATCCTGTCCACACAAGAGCCCAAAAGATACGGAGCCGGAGCAGTCTTTGGGGGTCCGGGGGGCCAATAGACGACATCTTAAGGCGTTGTCTGGCCGACAAAGTACACAGCAGGAGGAGTGTAACAGCAGTTGAGGGATCGTTCACGATATGGCCCGAAAATGCTATTATAGCTGGCTGCAGTAATTAAGGGTAATCCTTTGGTCCCGGGGCCCCCCCTCTAAGAAGGCTCATTCCTTTTGATTGGCCCAAATTACTTCAATAATTGGACTAGCCAGATTTTGGGGCATGCTACTCCCCGTTGCCTATGCGAACATTTGGGGACAGATTAGGCTAATCGGGTGGGCCATCTACCCGGCGATTCTGGAGCCACTTACACTTTGTCTTGTTTAAATTGTAAACAGGGCGCTTCGCTACGTTCCGACCTTCCTCCTTTTCCCAGCCGGAAAGAGTGTGAGCTCCTAAGTCAGCAAGAATTTCAAGGAATTTCGAAGGAATCAGGGAAGAGCTATTGTGACGCAGGAAGCCACTTTAAATTAAGGACATTTGCCGCGATCTCAGGATGATAAGGAGAAATTACCCCTGATGTGATTTTAAGTTAATGGAAAGACACTGCCGGAGTGAGATGGAATAAAGGCGACCGGGGTTCCGACCCCATTCCTTAGCTGAGCTAAGGGTGCATCCCCTGTCACCTCCTTACCTTGGCTCGTTATTAATTCAGTCGTACGAGCTTAGGGAGTGTAACGACTCCTTTTATTTATTTTTCTGTTGCCTTCAAGTCATGTTCTGATTTTCAATTATTTTTCACTAAATCCCCCAGGATTCCTTGGGAAGGTACCCGCTAAAAAGCGTTGCACAGAGAACGTGAAAGCGAGTTGCTAGCGTCATGTCATGTTCCCGCCATCCCCGTGCAGTGCTGCCAACCCCCCACTCCTAGTATAATTTATTGCCTCGCTTGTGCAAATTCGATTTAGCCTTTTACCATCAATTTTGTATGATGGGCAGGATTCACGAGACCGTGGCAGGTTGCTGCACTGCGCTGCATCGACCACCCCCACCTGTTGGTGACGTGACTAAATGCACAGGGTGGCATCCCGCAGCGCTGTTGCATACTGCAGAGAAACAGGAATAATCCCCCAAAAACAATATCTAACTAAAATCCCCCGAGGTTCCGCCACCCGCAGAGATTCAGTATGTCAGGGCTGCCATCGTAAGAAACCCAAAACCGAGAACCTTCCACCTTGCCCTTTAAGCTCAGGTGGAATGAGACCTAATTTACAACATCGAAGAAAAAAGAAAAGAAAAAACAAATTAGAAACTTAATCTATCTAATTCTTGATAAAATCGAAAAAATCTCAAATAGCTTTTGCACCTTCTTTCTGAAAAACTTTTAAAATTCGATTTACTATATTTACTTATTTTCGATTACGATAAAACTTGGTAAGATTTTTTTTTTTTTAAGATTGGCAAAGAAGGAAACTTTCTTAATATCATATCTTCTTTAGATTCTAATTATATTTTTTCGGCATACCAAATCATTTCGTAAATAACAGCCGGATTTTCACAGTTAAAAGAAAGCAATTCCTTAGAAATAAACAAAACATTATGGAATATGTTCTTTTCATGGTTGTTAGCGCGATAAAATCATAATACATAATGTAGCTCAAGCACCTTTCTCTCATATTTTTATGAAGAATTATATGGGAAGTTTCACGAAAATTGGGGAACTTTGAAAGAAATATTGTGTTAATTATATATTAAGTGGAATTTTTTTTTTATTATTATAGAATTAGTTACTATCCACTATAATTACACTGTTCCAGAAAAAGCCATCCATTATAGTTAGTAGTTTTGAAGATATATGGATTTTTCTGAAAATTGCTTCCAGGGGACTAACACAAAATTAGCGGACTGACGAAACCAATGCATGAAAGATAGCAACAACAATGACGAATTGAGTGAAAAAAACAAAATGTCTTTTTAAAATTTGAGAATATCCAACTAGTTTTGGTCTCATTAAATATATAACATATATGTAAAATAGAAAATTCATAATTAATTGAGAAGTTACTTGCCATGGGACTGACATTTTGACTGGGATGTGGGTAGTTTCATGTTATTGGTTAACTTGTGGGTCCTATCCTCGTACATTTTTGGACAATTGTGGCTAACTTTAGGTAGAAACGTTCAAAAACAATAGTTCAAATGTAAAATATTAGTTAACAATTTTTTTTGATGAATTTAGTTCTTATATATACCTAATTAAAGTGTTATAAATCATAATAAAATAATGAAATTGAGAATAAAAACGAATATTTAATTGATACAAATCAAACAATTATGGGAAGGCTTCATCCCAGGGGAATGACATTTTTAGCATTTTTTTTGTGACTTATTTAATAAAAATTCAAATTGAGTGACCAATAAGAGAGGATTATGAACTTAAATTTTAGATTGTAAAAAGCTGACATAACAATAATTTGCTTGATTTATAACTTGGCAACCTCAAGTTACCCAATTTTCGTGGAACTACCCATATGTATGTATATAATACTATAATTGTATATCTAATATATTAATTAAAATATAAATTATAGAATAACAAGCCTTTTTATAACCATGAGGCAACTTGATACAATTTTTTGTTTAAACTTTAAATTAAACATGCCACCTTAAATCACCAAAATAAACTGAAAACATATTTCCTTTGAAATATTAATTTATTATTTAAAAACAGAACGAACCACTAACATAATTTTCTGTTTTAAAATTAATTAACACCTAGTTTGAATATTAACTTTTGAAATGATCAAAGTCATAATTTTACTTTTCATGCTTCGGTGTGGGAATATTGATTATATGATTCGTTTAAGTTTAATTTAAATATAGCTGCATTATTGTTCTCAGTTTGAAAATATGTCAACGTCTATCTGAAAAATTTGTTATGCAGAGTTACGGTTTGTATGAAATCATTTTCTATCTCTATGTAATTTTCTCTTAAAAACTTATTGCTTATTATCTCAATTCTAGACAACAAAATGCAAACAAATTTTTAAATAAAGCTGTATACGAAAAAATCTGTTTTAATTGGGTTGAATAACAAAATTATGAATGGCAGCAGAGAAATGAGTAAGAAAAAATTGCGCTTTTCTGCCATGGTGCACATTGACGCCTATATATGCAAATTAATTTTTGTTAGGATGGAATGATACATGATCAAAATGGAATGGTGAAATATGTTTTTTTAGAATCTGGTTTTGCACCTTTGCAGTTTTTAAAAACGAAATAAAAAAAATTCATTCTCGCAACATCTTTTGGAAATAGCAAAATTTTTTAAATGGTTCAATTCACCCTCAACTTATTTATTTTTCTATTCTAAGCCCAAATTCTAGGAATCACAGGTGCGAATTCAAACAAGGAGTTTTCAATAAAATTCTATCTGCCGTAAATAGCACCTGCTCGTTTGGAATAAAAATTTGAATCGTTTTCATATCCACATCTGGTTGTGTCACCCAAAAGATAAGAAGTTTTCCGAAAAAAGAAGAAATTCTTTTTCTTCAAGTCGCTATTTACCCGAAGTCCTATTATTGGGCGAAACGAGCAAAAATCCACAGGGCGACATCAATTCAAAGGGATACTGGGCAAAGTACTTGCATTTAGAAGATATGAAGTGTCCAAAAGGACAATTTATAAGGGCCCGACCTCAGCCGCAATACATTTTGTACCTAAGCCACGATTACACCAAGTCGCCCGGAAATGTTCGTCCTACGTGAAGACGTTGGGACGCGGGGACATTGGATGACATGAAAATATGTGAAGAGTGCTCTTCTACGAATTGGCGGGAAAATACCGCCCTTGCCTAGGTCGGAGCCCTATTCTTATAGTCGCCCTCTTCTTCTTATTTTTGTTGGCCAGGACGTGTGCTATATTTTGCTCAAAATCCAATTTCCATATCTATTTGATATTTTTCCTCCTGCCTGAGCTGTGATTGTAGCGCGCCTTAAGAGAAGGTAAAATGTAAATCAAGGGCCAACAATCCCGGGCAAATATGCAAATGCAAAGTGATAACATTTATGAAAAGATTTGTGTAAATAGAATTGGCTCCACGGACGTGATGGCAAGAAACTCCAGGCAAAGGTACCTACATAAGTTATGGGAATAAAAAAAAAATCCCTCCCGAGGGAAAAAATGTGTTTTCGCACCCTATTCAATATTGTTCGTTTCGAGAGTCGATTAAAAATAGATAGACAACCTGAATCACCTTTTGTGCGCCCCAAGTGGAGTGGATCTTTTGTTGTTTCGCATTTTTACATTTCGATTGTAGGGGAAATTTGCCTCGCTGAAGGTTCGAGAAAATTGGGTACGGGTCAAATATTGAAAAGCAAACAGTGGGAAATATATATTTTTTTTATTTTTCAATTGAACAAATCCTATATTAAATTTTATATTTAAAATATTTAATACGAGGACAGTTTGATAAGTCAGTGACTTTTTGAATAAAATATGTCTTTTTCGGTAAATAAGCGTTTTATTTCTTAACATAGTCTTCTTTTAGTTCTATACATTTAGTCCAGCGTTTTTCCAATTTTTTTATTCCTTCCAAATAATACGTTTTCTCGAGGCCCTCAAAATAGGCTTTTGTTTCAGTGATGACCTCTTCATTTGACCCAAATCTCTTACCGCCCAGCCATTTCTTCAGGTTTGGAAACAGGAAATAGTCGCATGGGCTAAATCTGGAGAATATGCTGCATGGGGCAAATTCAAAAATTCACTGACTTATCAAACTGCCCTCGTACCACAATATTACTGAAATTTCAAATGCTCTAGCCAATTTATTTACAACGAAGTTGACATAAAATTTTGTATAACAAATCTCGACGCCCCAACGCTAACTAAAATCCATCGTTAGTACCTGTAAAATTACCCAAAATTACCTTCCAGGGGCTTTTAATTATAACATTTAAACTACCATCAAATCCACCATTTCTGTAATCCTCTGCTATTATTTTTCATAGACAACAGTTGCATATTAACCTGATCCTTCACCGCACTCAGTGGGGGTGTTCCGCAGTCAACAGTCGTGGCAAAGCCACAATTAGAGACAAATATGATTTGTGTACTTGTTTACATAATTAATTACTCCCGTGTGTACACCTATTGTTGCGGCTGAAGTTGAACAAAGTACATTAAATCGTGTTGCGGTTGTGAGTCGTTACCTTCATTTATGTCTCAATTATTTCAAATTAAACCCTAATTATTTCGTGTTTCTATAAATTAGGAATTGTCTCATTAATTATCATTTCGCGTTTGATGTAAGCATCGGTGTCAATTTTACTTATTAATTTATATTGGTATACTTTTATTTTATTGTCGACTATAATAAAGTTTAAGGGGTTTTTTATTACATGGGTAACAAACGAGGAATAAAATTATCGATGAAAATTCATTACCGCATTAAAATAAGGACGTAAAGATAGTAATTATTTAATAATTGTTATACTTTCTGTTTTAATACGTATGACGACTACATATAAAAAACAGTACGAAATTTTTAAGTATTTTCTACATATATGTAGATTTTCATTGATTCATGGAACCGAAAAAGCGTATTTTTAGGAAACGTGTTTAGCGAAAATATTTATTATATCAGTTTTATTTTTATATTATTTAATAATATATCATTTTAAATACAATTTGTAAAATTTTGATTAAAAAAAAAAATTGTTTTTTTAACAAATGGCATTAGTTCAACTTAAAGGTTTGAAAATGACGTTACCGTCTTTCACATTTTTGCTAATTAAAAAAAAGTTATGGATAAAATCAAAATTTCGTTCATGGATAAGCGATATACATATAAAGATAATACATAAGTATGTTACAGACATATGTATATGTGCCAAATTTTATCAAAATCGGTTCAGTGGTTGTTGAGATATTTGGAATACCGCCAATCAATTTTTGGGCCAATTTTTATGAAACTTACAGAAAATATTTTAAGATATCATATACTAAAATAAAATGCAAAAATCCAAAATCGAATTTTTTGACCGTCATGACTAGGTATAATATGTATATTTCCTTAAAAATTTAAACAATGTACCCCCGGAACTTTAAGCCTTTATTAGTTTTATTTTTTACTACAATTTTTCTGGCCCTATATACTGAATTTTAAAAATTTTAGTAAGCGTCTGATTTTGGCGTTATCGATTGTATGGCCTTTGGTATTTTTGATTATTTGTCTTTGATTTTAATATTGGAACCGGCTTCTATATTGTTCTGAATTTTTTTGTAGGATAAAAACATGAATTTGCTTATGAATACCTACCTATTATATTTTTGAAAGTTACCTTTTAACAATTTTTTATGTATAAAATAAAGGAGCGCATTGTTAAATATACTATACTTATAATACAATCATTGACAAAGAAGATGGACAAGTGCGAGTAGAACTCCATACAGTTTAATTACCGTACAGCTTAGTAAGTAGTTACTTTATAATTATCTATTAAATTTGAATCAAGATTAAGTTTATCACGTAATAAGTCTATCATTTTGATTTAAATAAAAAGGAAAGTTCCACAAAAAATTAGAAATTAATGATTTTCGAATTTATTCTTTCACTTGTGCCAAAAGACCTCCTTTCGTCCAAATTTCAAAATTGTAGTTCAGCGGGAATTAGGTAGGTACCCTATAAATTTTGATAATCAGCCAGTGAGTGGATCGTTTAGTATGAAAATGCGCTTTGAACGCCGTATCTTTTCATTGCGTCAAATTAGAAACTTAATTTCTTTTACTGCAGTGTGGGGCTATAGACGTTAGTATTCCATATTAATTTCAAGCTGATATCTCAAATCGTTTCTGAGAAAAATAGACTTGGCACGCGGAGAGACAAACAGATGAAACAAAGTGATGCTATATAAGGGTTCCGTTTTTCCATTATGAGGTACGTAGCCCTAAAAACAGAGTGACGTCATTTCTTTTAAGTAATTACGTTAAGAGTTCACAGAAACTCAAGAAGCCGCCGACAACAACTTCTTTGAAATGAATCACATTCGTTCAGTTTTCCCTAATTTTCCATTTGAACACCCTGAACCTTCAGCAGCCGGGATGCACTCAAGGGGGGCGGGGTGGGGGTGGGGCACCTACGGCAAAGATAAGGCTCAAAGGCAAAGGCTTCAGATTAAATGCCAGCCCCTCAGGGGTTCACCTGGAGCGGTGGGGCGCCGAGCAATAAGGAAATGCCGGTGAGCACTTGGAACAATTGAAAACAGTTGTAAGGACTTGCGGGGCTTTATTGAGATGCCGCCCGTCGCGACGCCCGCACCCTTAAAACTTTCCACTTAAAATTCACTTAATTAAACTTTGACTTTTCTTGCGGCTTTCAGCTGAGTAGTTTGCTTTTTCCTGTTAATTAACATTTGTTAGTTTTCCGCACTGCTTTAAGGGCTCAAGAGATATCCCCGCCCCGCAGAAGAGGGTGAAGCGGTGGAGTCGTATCTTTCGACTGTTTGTAATCTTTTAAGTAAGGATCACACATAGCCGGAATGGGCATCCTCAAAGGATGTCATCGTCCTGCGGGCTAATTAATTTCGACCCTTTGAATTTTTAAAATTTTCCATTAATTAGCGGAATGTGTGGCTGGGTGCGCTGGGTATTCGTGGTCGTGGGCGTGAGCGTGGGTGATAATGTTCTTTTCAGGTTGTATGACGCTGCGAGGTTCTTTAGACTGCCACTGGAGCACAAGATCCGCAGTGGATATTAAAAATGCAAAAGGACCACAGATGTATGGTTGCGTGGGAGGAAAATGGCAAATGGATAAACCATTTCGTTTGAGGGGGGAAAACGGGAGTGGTAAGGAAAAGACGAACGTAACCGGGAAAATTGTGGAAAACAAAATCCGGAGGAGTTCTGGAGCAGCCCATGCTCGACCAACTTCAATATTACGACGTTTTCGTGAGTCCTTTGGCGACAATAAAGGGGATAATGCCGAATTAATTCAGAAGCCGCATGGTAAAAGTTCGTGTATTGGATGGTGGCGTAAACTCGTTGGGGATGATGGGAATGGACGGGGGTGGGTACCACAGGAGATACTTAAAATGGAATTGATGTGGACGGGCAGGTGAGAGGAAGGATGGCTGGTGGAACAGGTGTAATCCTTCAGGATTCCCACAGGTAGTCAGACGATGTGGAGCGGTCTTGTCTTATGTAATTTTTAATCAGCCTCGTAATAAGATGAACTATAGGGATTTTCTTAGAAAAAGGTGTTCAGTTTCCATAGGCGGAATAAGCGAATTTTTCACGTGAAATCATGTTTTATACCGTCACAGATATTTTACTAAAAACGATCTTACACTGAGAAAAATCGGAATTGCAAAGTTGCCAATATACCTACATTAGCTTTATAGGAGAACAAATTAAAATAATTCAAATCTGCTTAATAATTTATAATAAAAAGACCTTTCGGCGGCAGCCAGACGGAAGAGATAGATTCTAATCTGGTAAAAATGATTTTTAAATAAGGGAATGTAATGCTGAATTCCCCACCCCCTTTACCGATTCACCCTATTTGCGAACATAGCTGAGATATTGCAATGAAAAATATGTTAGCCAAGTTTAATCAAAATCGATTAAGAAATATACGGTCTAAATTTGAATTTAATCGGATAAAAATTATTTGACTTACATATGTTGCGTGCCGTTTCGAAAAACCAAGTTTTGAGATAAACGCGTTTAAAGTTTCGACATTGATTTTAGAGGTAAAAAAGTAAAAAAATATAATTGTTAAAGAATACATTCTACTATGTATTTTTTTTTTTTATTTTAACACCATTCTTCGTATCCAAATAAAATTCACAAAAAACGATTAAATTTTACTAATTTACCGTGGTGTTACGTCTTAAATCATACAAAAAGCTATTTATAAACTCATTTTAATGTTGGCTTACATCAATAAAACATTAAAAATTATTACTATATTAATTCAGTTTATTCTACTACATATTAGGATGTATGACTAATTGAATTAGTCTAATTCCTTCAATTTTAGTTTATTTAAAGGCAGAATACACGGTCAAGAATTTGCACAAAAATGCCTAACATAATTTGGAGCTGCGCTCTTTGGCAGGGCGACTTAATTTACTCTTCTGGGTGAAACAATTTCTCAGAAAATATTTAACGTTTACGGGGAAATTTTGATTACACCACATTTTCATAAAGTTCTCATTCAGTGAAAATTCCTTTTCGCATTAGTAACCCTACACCAGAAATTTAACAGATATTTGTCTCACAAACGAAAAGGTGAAATCCAGGAAAATTTAATAAATTAATGTAAAAATTACAATCATTGTTTGGTACGCCGTAAGCTTGGATATGTTTTGGAAGAAGACCTTCTTTTAATTTTTTGTTTTGTTTTATATGAATATTCAAAATAAATGAATAATAAAAAAATATATTCACTTCAAATTAAGTTCAGTCGAGTGCCTCGCAGAAGGTCTGTTCGATTGGTTTGAGGAACTTTCAAGTCGGTTCGCTGAAAAGAAAATTAAATTTGCCAGGAAATCGGAGGCATTTTAATGGGCTAAATGAAAACCATAAATTTTTGGAGAGGCGGTAGGGTCTTTGATGTCCCGTCACGGGCAGATGTACAAAATGTAAGTAAGCGAAGTAAGCGCCTGCGGGATTTATTAAAAAGGTATCCTATAATTTCCCGGACAAATAAAGCTTCATATAATTCATAAAATGAAACATTAATTTCCTTGTGCCGTGTACAAATCCGGGATTCGGTTGGTTCTACAATGCCCCAACCATCCAAAATATGCTGCTAAGGTTGGGTATACTTTGGTAATTTTGTAGTTATGCGAAGAAGCGATAGCTCGGCAAAATGGTGAATTATTTAACAAAGCAGCCGGAACCTCTGTTCCCAAAATTCCTGAAAGCTATCCATTAAAAGGGTTGATAGAATTTTGGGCTGACAAAACACTTAATGTTCTCACAACAGTGACTAAACTAAAATCGCCTCCGTTTTCCTCTGGCTCATCAAAGGAATGCGCCTATGCAGTGCGGGCTGTGCGAGGGCCAATTTTCAGTAAAAGACAACTTAATTAATTTTCAGGAGGAGCTTCTGCACAGTTTTCATTCTGGCGGGAGTCCATCCAGACGATCCCAATCACCAGGAGAAAATTAAGCGAGAATTAGAGGTACCTATATCTGGGATGCGGGCTGGGAGATAAGCAGACTCTTCCATCACAGATATCACGGGGCGCCCAGGGGTGGCGGAGCCCCAATCCGAGCGAACGACGAACGATGAAAAATTCACCCGTCAGAAGGTAGAATAAATTTATCGGATACTTCTGGAGTCCTCCTTTCGCTCCAGTGGTGATCAACAAAGTAAAACATCCCCGGGAATCGGCTACTATCAGCTCGGTGGTTTGATGCCGGCATAGGAAGATGCGAAGATACTTCCAGGTATATAATTCTCATGCATCTTCGTTATAATACCTTTAGAAGGTATCTTCTGGGCCCTGGATGCGATGGAAATGAGATTTTGGACTCAAAAACGTTAATGAATACCCCCCGCCCTTCAGCCCTAGAAGGGGTGCGTGGCTCCTGCGGTATTTGACCAGGGCCCCAACAGGGCACTCTTCCATTCACCCGGAAGACACCGTACCGCACCGCACTGTGCCGCATGCGATATCTCTCTTCATGCTTCAAATAGCACAAGTGCTACACATTAACTGAGAGTCTAGATCTCGAGATTTTCTCCGAAGTCGTATGTCCTGTGTCAAGAAGTCGAAAGGCATTTACGTGAGAAATATGTTCCCATTCCGAAGGAAGGGTTCTCCTACGGTGCCCTGGGCATGGAATGAATTTAGCCTGGGCATAGATTAAGTGTTGGGTCGTCAGAGCATGAAACAGCGCTACGTTAATTTTGTTTGACCCTAGTTTGGGGCAGATTTGTCTTCATTAAGAATATGGCGGAAGGAGACACCCTGTACCCTTTTGGGTAGAGAGAGGTGTCCCTGCGAATATTTTAAAGTGTTTTCTGGCACAAAAGGGGTTCCTAAGGGATGGAAGACAACCCTCTAAAGACGATGCTATGTGTAGGGAAGACCTCTTCCCCTGCCCCCCTTCGGGGGTGATAAAAACAGAAATTTCCTCTAGAGTATCTGTAGCTGGTTCCTTCCAATAGAAATCAGATTGGAATGGTGCCACTGGTAAATTTACTTCTGCTATGAGCTCCCTTAATTCCCTGCTAATGATGATTTACAAGCGCTCTCCAAGCTTAAGGGATTACCTGGGAAGCCCCCGAAAAGAAGGATGCAGGGCAAACCTTGATTGGGTGATTAAGCGAGAGGTACCCAGATATTTTAAGTTTGTTTTATGCCAAAAGATACAGACGCGATTCCCTTTTATTCGATTTAAAAATCCTCTAAAGAAGACAAGGGGCTGGGGGGATCAAGAGAACAAGATTTATGTTATATGAGGGTTTTTCGTATTTTCGTACAGTTGTTCCCTGTTATACGAGTGTATATTACAAATCATGGAGCTTAAATGTGCTACAAGAGAAACATTAAATCGCTTTTCTGGAGCAGCATATTTCTTTTGTAAACCTTAAAATTCCCCATAATTTCCTTATCCAACTGCACTTCACACTTTCTGTAGTGGAAGTGTATTTAGGGAAAATTTTATGTCGATTACATTTTACACTTATACACACAGTCTCTTTATTGCTGTCTCTTTGATATTTAAATTCAAAGCCATTTTCAAAATGGTTATAGAGATAAATATCATTTTGAAGATGGTAGCCTACTGAAGTAAATGGTTTTAAAAAGTGATACATTTTTCCATCCATGGAAATAAACAACTGCTTGCAAATTACTTCTTATCTTAAGGGAGTATAATATTCTTATTTAGAATTTATAAAAAATCGATTCTTTTCATTTTATTATTATATAAACGTTTTTGAATAATTTTGCGAAAGAATTGTGCAAAAATCGTGAAAATTTGAAATGTTATAAACAAGCTTTCGCTGGCAAAACCATGGCGTAAGATGAAATTTTAAACGTGATTTTCTCGAAATCACATTTTTCGAACTTATGTAAGCTATAACTTTTGAACGAAATTAGATTTCGACTCAGTTTTTGGTTTTATTTTAAATAAGATTCAATTTATTGGATTTTATATTTAAAAAAAAAGTATAATCTTCTAACATTTTAGAATTTTGTCTTATTAGGAGTTTAAATGAAGCTTTGAAAGACGAGTTTAATAATATTCGAAAAATAGTGTATTCTTGATTATTACTTATTGACACAACCATGGCTGTTTAAAAGTTGGTAAATAATAACAAATAGTAGGGCTAGTTTATTAAAAAAGGGAAAATTTTTTATAAAAATATAAGAAATAACTTTTGCTAAATATGCTGACTTTATAGAAGTTCAGAAAAACATCAAAACTAATTCCAAAATAGATCCCATTTTGTCATGATTTGATTTAGATATCATTCAAAAAGATTAATTTCAGTATTTTCTGAATTAAAGCCTGATGGCAAAGTAGAGACTAATCTGTTTTCCTCGTTCTTTTCTTCGTACATGAAAACATTTAAAGAATACCTCCTGGCAGGCATATGCCTCACGTTTGCAGCTTTATTGTCAGCGTAAGCGCATTGTAAAATTTTATTATCCTCAAGGATATGTTAAGAGGAAGTCTTATCAAAATCAATAAGAAAAGCCCCAGGACGTTAACCCTTTCAACTGAAGGTCGACTCAGACAAGGCATGAATGCGACGAGAAACTACATTTTCTCTTGTATCTAACCAACCCTAAAGTAGGTGCCGCAGGGATATTTATCTGTGTTAAAAATGACCCACCATAAAAATTGCCTTAGCTATAAAACGTTTCTAATCGGGTCTTTGACTCGCTCAATCCGCAAATCGCATTAATCAAGAATTAAACGATAGGAAAATCGATGAGATTTCCACCGAACGTTACTGCCGAGGTAATCACACGAAACATTAATCTAGGGAATCATATCTACTTCGGCGGGGGCGGGTATTCCGCACGTGAATACCTTTTCATTTAACCCGCTCAGCCCCATTCATCAGAGCGAATAAAGGAGGATTAGCACCTTTCCTAGCTATTTCGTGCGAGTTTCACGTGACACTTTCTTCAGTTTTCCACGTTTGCAGGCACGAAAAGAGCTCATTCTCGCCACCCCCGCCCGCTACCTGAATCCAATCTATTTCCTCTGATGACATCCGAAAAGGATCGGGCTATACATGGACCCGGAGGATGCTGGAGACGTCAAAGTTTCGTACAGCGCCCATGTTTTGACAACTTCATCCACTTATCCTGGGGGGGATTAAAGGACGTTATCTTTCCGGGTATGAAGTTGTTCGGTTCGGGGTGACGGCACCCGAACCTGGATGTTTGCAGAATTGTAAAACAGCCGCCCAGGTGTGGTTTTGTTTTTATATAACCCCTAAAACCTTAACCCTAGATATCTGAACCTACACTCTGTTGATGGAGGCGAAATTAAACAATTTGGTTTGGGATCCACCCATCTTTGCTTATTAAAATTTCGACATCCATCCGGGCTCGGATGAATGCAGGGAACACTATTTTGCGATTTGCGGGTCGACCTCTTAATTGTGCATACATCCTCTGGGAAAGATAATCGCGTTTATTTAGGATTAAAGGTCCCCAGGGTTTAGTTTAGTACGGAAAACTTTGAGGTTTTCCTTTTGCAAGCACAGTACCTGCAGCTGTTTCTAGTTTTAATTAGAATGCGGTTAGTTGACTCAAAACCCACATTTTTTAAATTTTTTCTCACTAGATTATAATGAATCTTAACTAGAGTTGTTTTCCTATATGCAGCTTAAAATCTAGTGAAAAGCGAATAATTTCCTGTATTTGTAGTTAGTTGTGTGCTTTCCTAGGAAATATATTTACATATAAGAACTAAGAAGACAGGAATTTTTACCAGAAATATATTATATCGTACAATTAACGATGCAGTAACTAACTTTTAAGTGGATGTTGAGAGTTCAATAAAACTAATCGCATACATTTCATTATTGAACACAAGACATCAGAGCTCACCTTTTCAAGAGATCGAACTTGAATGACAAACTTACGAATACGAAATGTGTTAAATTAAACATGCACCGAAAAGTTCGGCAATCTTCTAGAATTCCACCGGTATACAATTAGGACATGAGAATGGTGTACGGATATCACTAGAATTTTAGTTAAGTTAAAGGAAATTTCAGTAAATATTGTGATTCACAAACAATTTCCATATTATGCAGTGAATTTCATTCGAATTTCTGTTAGAAACTACTAAAATATCAGGATTTGTGACAATGTGTCAATTCAGTTTTAATGCAATAACTTTCCGGTATTTTCAGATAAATTTACTGAAAAATAATTTAAAATAGTCCATCTACTTGTCAGATTTTACGTGGTCCAATTTATCATACAATCAAAAATTTATAAATACAATCTACTTTTTGGTAAGCTGTGAAGGCTTACTTAAATATTGTTTACAAAGATTTTGTAGAAGAGAAAAAAACGAAACTACTCTTCGATGATAAAACTCTTACGTACCCACTTTCTTAAGAATATCTTTCAAAGCGTAAATTTTTGTATATTTGGCGCTTTTACTCTATTAATAAATAAAAAATGACTAAAAGAAAAGACGCCTATTTCCAATTATGTTTCTATCCGGATATGTAGATTAAATTTTAATAGTTACTAAATCAGATAATTTTGCGCATTCATAGAAAATCTAGCAAATTTATTCCCATTTAAGTCAGCAAAAGAGTTTTTTTGCAATAAAAAATAGCCACCATATAATAGCAATATTACTCCTAATTTGAATGTTGTCTCCGAAAAGCAAACCACACAAAGCTTCAACTTTGTTTTAATTTTAGAAAAGATCCACACAAAATTTTTCACGGAAGTGAAATCTTACCCAGAATCAGAATTGAAAACTTCCCATAGCACTTTGCCATCCGGGCAAAAAGGAGCCCTAAATTGAGTGTAACTTGTCTATTTTCATAAAATCCAACTCATATATTTCTCAGACCCTCTGGAGGAGCATGCGGCTCTGACGGCGAATCCCAACCCTCTACCCCGGCCATAAATCACAAAATTTGCTCTGAAGGATATCCTTCTAGGATCCAGCTTGCTTAGGCAATTCTTCCTGGAGGTAGGGCTGAGTATAACCCCCACCCCCGCCATTCATAAGCTGTCGTCCTCCGTCTTTGAGTGAGGAAACAATCGGCCCTATAAAGCAAATATTTCCTGGAAAAAAAGGGAGATTCATGGGATTGCTTTGAAAATCAGGGGCGTCCTAAGCGGATCGGGGTTATGGGTGCCCACATCCCCGGGTCCGATGACTCCCGAATCGCTTAAAGTCAACCTCAATTCAGACGGCAGTTGTTAAAATTAACTCAACGTCTTACAGAACCCGAATCGGATTCATCCGGTCCTGGTGGTAATGGCAAACACCGGGTGGAAAATTCAGAAATTCTGGAATTCGGGACAGCCACCTGACCTACTTAGGACCCACACGGGAGCCGAGACGTTCCTGATGGATATGAAGACAATCAAATGAACTTGATCCATGACTTCAATTCGTTTACATCCCAAATCCCATTCGCTGGAGCCGACGTGTAAACACGGCCACTCCGCACCCTTAAGACAGCTAAGGGATGAAATAGACGGACTCCTCCTTCGGGAGAAGGTGGATCCGGCCGATGCGGGGGAGGGCACGTCTGACGGATTTTTGTAACGACATTCACCCGAATCGGATAAAGGCAAATTTTGTGGTTTTTCGTCGTAGCGCCTTTTTTTTCGTTTCGGATATCCCTTCACGTGGATTTTATTCATTTACCGGTGGAAGGGTGTTCGATCGGCGGTGGCGCGAATCCACCCCCGCATCCATCAACCCACAGCAATTTCGCGGGCGGAAGTAGGCCTCACTTTGAAACGATTTCGGTGAGTCGAAGCTGGTCTTTGTCTGAAGGAAAAATAAAAACGGCAGCGGAAATTAAGGTGTCTTTTGACGACATTTAAAATATCTTCCCTTGGCATTTTTTTTTGTTTTTTAAACTACGTCATGAAAAATTATGCGGGGGCGAGGCTCAGGGTGATTGATGGATTGAAATATTTTCTGGTTGGATATCTTAAGCACACTTCCTGACGTCGCCCGCAGCAAAAAAGGGAAAGTCACGAGTATTTATGGAATGATTTTGGCAAATTTTTGCTTTGTTCTTGTCCACGCCAATGATGCTCTAACGAGAAAATATAAAAGCGATCCCTTTCGGCTTTATCAAGAAGATTTTTGCCTGATTTAAATTGTTTGAAGCTTTATCTAAGGTGTTTGTTGTAAAAAAGAAATATGTTATAAAACATACACTATATTGGCAAATGGACTTTCAAAAATAAATAATTAATAGTCTATCAATTACAAACTAATTTTACTAACTAGAAAAACAACTAATTATAAGAAGTTAGCTCTAAACTCTAGGTGAATATTGAAAAAATTAAAGTTATTTATACGTAAATCTAGTACCTACTTATTTGACAATGTCCATAATTTATTCGACGTGACAGTGCAATTAACAAATTTTTTGAACTAAGAGGTTTTTCCAAAACGTAAAAATTTATTAAGTTCAATAACTTATGGTATGAATCATAACTAGGCATAGTCGAGGTTAATTTATTTAAGTCCTCTTGTAATCATAGGAAATTATTAGAACCATGTGGAACAGAAAAAGTTTTTAAATAATCTACAAAAATAATTATCAATTGCAACTATTTGTTTTATATTTGTTAATATTCCCTTATGGCAAAGTTTCATTATTAAAATAGTAATGTTTACTTTTTCGAAGGCTTTAGAAGAATCTTTGCAAATTTTTAAAGCATTAATACAAAATTTTGTGAATATAAAGCCAGGTTGGTGCAACAGTGGATCTACTTTTTACGAAACTATGCTGCTGTGGAAAAATTACTGCTCTATACATAGATAAGAGAGCTATTTTGCAATAATATCGCCAAGTAATTAAAATTAAATTAAAAATAGAATAATAATAGTTTTTCTTCTAATTTATTATTTCGAGAGATTAGATATAAAATTTGTATATACAATAGAGAATCTTATAATTAGAGAATTATTTTAGGGATTTTATTTTGAATATATTCTGCAATTTTTTTATATGGGTATAAGCGCATTGAAACCAAACTGGAGCTCCGTGTAGTACGAAGGCTTGAAAGATTAGAATTTCCAAATTGAGGTCTTCTGCGTGTAAAGAACACGGCCTATATTTTTTTGTATGTTCATTTTAATCGTCCATTTGTGCAAATAACTATAGAGAATTTCAAGGCCATCTGAATCCTGTAGATTTTTCGTTCGGTATCAGGGTACTATCCCCAGTTAATTCCGCGTTTTTAATTTTAATAACTTTTTCTAATATTTTAGCAGCATTATTTAATAAGGTGATTGCTTGATATTTAGCTATGGTAAATGGCGAAACTATTTCCAAGGATATTACGAAATAAGCAAAACATAAAACAAATTTAAATGTAGGCATATTTGTTGTGTTTTTGTGTCTAGGTACGCATGCTTATTTCCTTTGGGTTTTTGTAAAATTTCCTGAAAATTTTCTAGAAGTATTACTTTTTCATTATTTTGCTTCTATTTACCATTGTAAAACACCTCCTTTTCCTTCAATTTTCGAAAAACTTTTTTCATCAAGGGTAAACGTTTTAAAAACTAATCCGCGGACTTACCTTATTGGAAACTTCTGAGCCAAAATGGGCGCTCCTGGAGGCATTCCATGACGAAAAACAAAGTTTTTTTTCCCGATGTGCCCCAGATTCCTCAAACAAAAGGAAATAATTAGCCACAACTATCAACGGAGTGTCGGGTCTCGACAGGACCATTTCGAACTTGAACCGGCTGTGCACAGCGGGTCATTTCATATCCTTTTCCATTGGACAATTCCATTCACCAGCAGTAAAAAATAAATAAAAAACCGAGCAACAAAATAAAATGTTTTAAGTAATTTGCCTACGGGTCGGACAAAAGAATGTTTCGCCGAAACTCGCAGCGTACAGGGTGAACTTTTTAATTACTTTCTGTCCCAATAGGTCCCTTTTCGAGTAAACAACCCGACGAAAAAGGGAATCCAAGGGACAGCGGAGCTTTGAGCTAAATTTATTAAAACTTCATTACAACTCCTTCCGGGCGTGTTCAGCATTTCGCTTGCACTCATGGCGCACGGTCCGTGTGTCACGAGTAATCGTGCGAAATAATAGAAAAAAAAATATTTATAAACGAAAATTTTAAAGAATTCATAGGCAAAATGCAGGGATGAAAAGGCTGCGGTATACGAAAATAACTTTTAAAAATTTTAGAAGTTTATTTCGAATCTCGTGGGAATCTGTTGAGTCCGGAAAGGTTTCCGGGAATGTTCTGATATTTTTTTTTGGTTTTTTCTTCTTCTAATTTCGTAACACAGGGTGGGTAGAAGCGCAGTGCCTAGAGTTACGTAAAATAAAACTGAGAAAATGTTAAACAGACACAGGAGGTTGTAATTTTTTCATTTTTATGTTTTTATTTATTTTGGCGGGGAAAAAAGGGCCTTTCGTCAAGAAGGCGTGTAATAAACGAAAAGAAGATTTTTGATTTGCATCCACTTAGCCCTAGCAGAAGCTCAATGAAATGTAAACAAGGTTCTGGCTCTGGTGCTGCTGTGGGATTTTGTTTCTATCTTTTATTAGGTTTTTTATTTTTTTTTTATTTTTACCCTCCTACGTCACAGCTTCATCTCTTTTATCTTAACCAATTCTGTAAGGGTGAAAATATTTTTGAAAAAGTTCCTTCCAAGGAGTATGCAAATAGCGAAAAGTTGCATTTCGGTTAGCGTCTCTCGTCTGCTGGGTAGCTCCTTGAGATGTCCAAGATGAATTCTGAAAGAAGGTCCCGTCTGGTGCCCCCGGAGCAGGACCCATAGTTCGTAAGTTCGATGGATTCCTTCAAGGGCTATAAAACTTCAATTTCGTTGAACTGACTTGGAGCGAAGGGCTGCGGGGGTGGGCAGGGTATGGCGGAAAATATCGGGGTCAAGTAATCAATAAGGGAAATGGCTTCATTGAGATGTACTCCAAGAATGAGGAAGTGGGAGGTGTACGGATCCGAGGGTGAGATCGGGATAAGACCACTTTTAATCCCTGAGATTGTGCTGGCACAAAACAATTTCAATTTCAAATCCTGAAAGTTCCCCCACTAAAACCCCATTTGTCGCGCTTATGAGGTTTAATTCAAATGGTAATGAGTTCGGAAGTCTGAACGGTGGTGGGTAAAGAATAGTTTTCGGCTTTTGGAGCAGGAAGGGGGCTGCTCTTGAAATGGCGAAGTGTATTATAGCTTATTTACGGCTGGATGTGTCGTTGCTTCGCTAAGAAAGCAAAAGTTTTTCACCAGCCGCAGCGCGGCTGAGATTTATAAATGGCAGGAAACCCGTCAGCTCCAGGAATTAAGTGGAAGAAAGAAACCAGCCGACTCAACAGGGCTTGAATAAGCAACAAAGGGGGGCTTAATAGAAGTTTAAACAAAAGTTGTGAAACAATGTGGAAAATGCGAGCTACTTAGGGACTATGAAACACTCCGGCAAATACCGGCGCATTCGCGTCGCGGAACTTGGCTGCGAGTAATGAATTAAATTTTGCTAAATACGCGCCGTGAACAAAAGGCGTATTGAAAATGGCACATTTCTATACAGGGGTACCGGCGGGGCTAGCAGAGTTAATTGAGAAGTTTGCATAAAGTCACCTGGGGGCATAGAACGCAAAACTACCAACGTTTGTATTAATTTCAAATATATTTTTAAAAACTACTCTTATACAAAGTTAAACAATATCAAACTTGGTGATAGGACTCAAGCCAATAACTACCGAGGAGTCAGCATAATGAAGACTGTTCCGAAATTGTTAGATTCTCTCCTAAATCACAAGATTAGCTCTATGTTTCTTCTAAACAACATGACTTTATTAAGGGGAGGTCATGTTGAACTAACCTGGCCTTGTTTTCTAATTATGTTACAAACGCGTTAGTAGGTTGGCGTAATATAATACATACAATATGTATATACGAATTTTGTCAAGGCTCTCGATAGAGTAAATATCTCAGTCTCTTGTTTAAATTCCAAGTTAGAATTGTATGGCTTTTATTCTTCTATTCTTGGATGGTTTCAATCTTATCAACGAAATATAGTTCAATACGTAAAATTTAAAAAATTCTGTCAAGAGAAATTTTATTGCCAACCCTAGGGTTCCTCAATGAAATCACTTAGGACCTATGTACGCTTTTTTAGTTTTTTATTAATGATCAATGATACTATAATGATTTCGAAAGGCTTTATTAGTTATGCAGCTGTAACAGATTGTACCTATCAATAATAATAAATCTAAAATAATGAAAATTCGGACAAACTACAAAAATCATAAGTTTTGTATGCACTCTCGATCATAACTGACGATAGGAACGACATATTTGGTTTATCATTTTTTTGTTTTTATTCGTTATGTTCCCGAGATGAAAATAATTCAATTGAATGTTTTCAACAGGATAACGTCTGTCGGGTCAGCTAGTACATAAATAAAAAATAGACTGGATGCGATTGGTCCTTGAAAAACGCCAATTCAAATTTGTTACAAACCTTATTAGGTGTTCATCATGCAATTTTGCGTCGAATGAAAGTGGTCCGGAGTCGATATCATTATTTGTTCTCGAGATATTCGAGACGAAAGAAAGTTCATGAATGTACGAACGTACGGCAGACATCTTTTTAAAAATTATGGATTCCGACTCTAGGGACCTCAAAACGTGGAGATATGTCAAAATTGTCTATTCGAAAAATCGGATCCATTACAATAACTTCTAAATGGGAAGTTAATAAATACAAAATTAAGAAAAAGTTTGAAATTAAATTTGAACCCACATTTAATCAACATTTTGCTAATTTATAGTTTTTTAGTAATATACAAAAATAAAGAGTATAATTAACTGGGTTCAAAATGCCAGTATATAAATAAACATGAATCATAAAACTATAATACCTCAAGAAAATTGTTTGTAATAGACATGAAAGCACTCAACAGCTGCCATTCCTTCTAGCAGAAATCATAAAAAAATATGAGTTCTGAATCCGGAAAGAATCTACTGAGAACCATTTCCATAATAAAACTTTGAACATAGTACGTCCAGACCGCAGTTATACTGAGCCATCAGTCAACTTTGATGAGGAACTCAATGACTGTGCCAAATGTCTAAGGGACACCAAAAAAAGGGACTTACCATCAAGTTGACTTCCAATTACCACAGAAATTGGGGAGGACCAGAAATGTGACGAGGAGTACGAGAGTCTTGGACATAACCCAGAGCTCGGCTAAATGAAAATAAGCACTCCCCGAATACTTTATGTAAATTCGGCCGAGTCCACTGAGATACGATCTAATTGCGTATTCATATTGCCCCACTCGTGCAGATAAATTCGTTCGTCCATAGTTAAGACAACAAACAAGAAATAAACTTCCTTCGATAGCTCTTTTATTGAGAAAGTTTTTCTTGGCGTCTTAATAGCGAAATTTCCATCTTATTAAATTCAATTCTCAGACATAACTTAGGGCTGCCGCCCGTTCGGCCTCCTCTCAGAATCGTCCCTATTTTACGAAGGGTCGACAGGCACCGGGAGCATCCCTTCAAGATGTGGTGGAATTTTCGTGTTTTTTTTCGCAAAAGGGGAGTGTCACATAAAATGTGGCCGGGAAAAGTTACAATTTTAAAGTCGGCGACTTCCTCGATTTGTTTGAGATGCCGAAAAACGTAAATTACAATTCAGGGCATGGGAGCGCCGCCATGTGGCGCCACCGAACAGCTGCTGATTAGTACGTGATTGATGTTCTGGCTACGAATCGGGCGATTTATGAGGACGTAAATCGCCGCAATTTGATTGATCAATTATTCTGCGGTGTTTTCTGATAAGCAATGGAAATAAAAGTTTTCAATTTGTTTATTTTTCTTAAGCTCTTAAAACAGAATTAATAATAATCCCTCTTCATGAGCAAGAGTTTTGCAAAATGTGTGATTTATTATTTTTATTATTGCAAGTTTTTAAAACCGGTTGTAAAATAGCAATAATAAGATAAATTTTATATAACTTTTGAGTGTTATTAAGAAATAATTGAAGCTAAACTAAAATTTAAACCTCTATAGGTACATACCTTTGTTCGGGATAAAAATTAGTACTCAGGGGTTTTCGATAGTTAAGTAAAACTGAGTAGAACAAGATTTTCCTTAATTTTTGAAAAATTAATTTCCCTCTAAGTTAATTTTTCTTAAAAAGATTATAAAAATGCTAATGTATTTGATACAAATTTGTTTGACATTACATAGTATTCCATGAAACACATTTTCACAACACAAAATCAACAAATTAAGCCCAATTTTTGTAATTTTAATTTTAATATAAGGAGAACTCTTTAAGGTTTTAGGAAAAATGAAAAAAATAAAACAACAAAAACTTTAAATGTCAGTACCTTAACTCGGAAGGTTTGCTTAAAATTAGCTAGAAATTAACCAGAAATTGGCTCAGATTACTTTTGATACAAATGAGAATACTTTAATTTAATACGCAATTTAAGTAAAACATTATCTTCAAGATTGTGTAAATTTTAAAAGGATATGTGCTATTTTTCGAGTTAATAAGATTACTTTATTTACTTTTAGGCTAAGCTATAGCTGACTTAAAATCAGTCTATTCAACTTTTTTGGAATTATGGGATACTGAGGAGGATTTTCTGGATTTTTAGGATTTCGCTTTTATGAGACCTTTTCCTGGATTTTGACCCTAATTGCCATTTATCTTCTCCATAAAAAGCATAGTTGATGCTTTCTATTATGGGTTTATTGGAGATTAATGAATAGGATCAGATTTGATGTTTGTAACGATGTATCGTGCCCTACTTCCTTATTTAGATCTTGTTTCCCCACTTGGTAAGTTACAGATATTTATGTAAGAATCTACATTCATTTTTTGATGAGATCAATCACTTTCCTTACGCATCCCTGGGGCCAGCATTTTGATTACTTTTCCCGACGTTATTGCGCCTTCGTCCTTGATCCGGTGTGGGTGACGTTGATAAGCTCCTTCAGAGACGACCCACTTAGCTTCCGTCAAGCCGCATTTCATCGCATCCTTGGGCGGCGACTGTCGTCCCATTCACCTTTCACCGGCATGTGGGGCTCATATCTCACCTTATCCGTTCGGGTCGGATCGGAGCTAAACTTTCGGAAAATTCCCTCTTTTCTGTCGTGGCGGAGCGCCACGAGTCAAAGGAAATGACCCAAAATCCCCTGCAGAACCGCCCTGGAGGAGATTTAGCATTAAAACAGTAATCCCGCCGTACATAAAATCGTTCACACTTGGAGCGGACCTTTGCCACAATCGCGCCAGGGCAGATTCTTTACGAGGCCCTCGGCAACGGCGGGCTCCGAGTGTGGTCCAGGAAGTCGCAGAATCTCTCATCTCTGGCTCATGCGGTTCCTGGTGCCCGGAGGAACAAGATGCTCCCGGATTCCCCCCGTCCCCGTTCCGGGCGAAACACCGCATCCTGAAATCAATACCCGTCCCTGTTCCTGGCAATCTTTTAGCCATGGGGAATCCTTTTTTCTTCCCGCCAGTCCTGCTCCTCCGGCAGCGGGCGTCCCATTGTGGATCGGCTGGCGGATGCCCGTGCGGGGGATCGGGGCCAGGACGCGGGATGTTGTTCGACGGAAGCTTTTCAATTTCAGTATAGCAGTTTATTCCACGGGGGCAAATTATTATTCTACGTGCGAACTGATTGTAGTCGAGCTTCTGGATTCCGGAGGAGCCTCTGCGCCTCAGTTCCGGATTTTGTGTTGATTAACATTTTTAGCCCCCCCTCCGGCCTCCTATCCCTGCACTTTCCGCCATATGAGCACCTTTTGTTTTACCTGTAAAATGCACTGCGAGTGCATTCTGCGGCTCGTTGAACAAATGCTGAACATACTCTCGACCCTGTTCAGAACCTGCACATGGACCGCTCGACGCAGTCCCTTGCCAGTTCGGTCAGGTGCTCGGATGCACTTCAAAATCATGTCGGAGGTCCATAACGATGCCATCTCTATGGTTCTTTGAAATTTTTGGTCTCCCTGGGGTTTTAAATAATTCTGTCTACACTCTGCAGAAACAAGGATTTTTATCTTAACTTTATAAACTACATATGTAAGTCCACAATTTTATCAGCAAGTGGTTTACAAAATAAAACAGTCTAACGAAAATCTGCAGCTAAATCCTTGAAGATTTAGTAAGGAATTTTTTATTTTTAGGCTCCCAAGAACCCTTATATAAGATCACTTTTTTTATCCATCTCTCCGTCAAGATCGTTTTTTTTTTAGGAATGGCTAGAGGTATCAAGTTGAAGTTAATAACAAATACTAAAGTCTATGAAGTCTTAGACATCTACATAACTCACAGAATGAAACATCAAAACTTATTGCATACTTTACTTATTTGCATACTAGGGTTCCCAAATACCGAATGTTTAAATAGCCCACCCTATATATTTTTAAATGTAGGTACAGTAAAAATTTATAGTGTATCAAATTAAGATTTGTAAATGTTATGTCTCCGGACAGTTTAAAGTAAACGCATTTAAAGTTTTATGTTGTGTTATTTGATTAAAATTTGAGATAAAATAAGTATTAGTAATCTTGTCCTACCTTTAAAATAAAAACTATTTATTTATAGTATTCTAAGGTATTGTTTAAGCCAAAAAAAGAATGCAATTTTAGAAAATTCTAGAATGGTATAACCTTTTAAAATAGAGAGGAATTAAACAGCTTTGAACGCATTACCAAGCTCTTTAATTTAATTTCTAAATCTAAAATATTTCATCGTCGCTTTTGTGATAAAAATGACATCTTAAATTGCCCTAGAGAGAAATCAATTAAAACCCACGGTGGCGGGGGCGGATGGCATCAGTTTAGTTCGGTATACCGCACACACAAATTATTGCGGACAATCGCGGGTGATCTCCCCATAACGACTTCCCACTGGCATCGTTTAACATGATTTAAATTGGCGTTATTTGTGCACATTATTATTCATGCTAAACTAAAGCGTACGACGACATATCTGAACTCCGCCCGGCCTGGCCCCGCCCCCGCTCCCGGTTGGTTCTGATTATGCTCCACTACCACGGGCCAGCGCAAGTGACACGGAACAAAATTCTGTGTGAAGTTTAACCCGGCTCCGGTTTTATTGTCGGACGGGGAGCAATACCACGGCACGGCAGCGTCATAGAGGAGTCATATAGGGCCGCGGGGAGGGGTCGGTCCGGATGTGGTGTCTGGTCGTGTTCTGAAAGGGTTATAGGTAATATTATTGATTGCTATCAACTCTTTTGTCCCCTCTGTTGTAATTTATGATTCACACATGTCAGATATTTTGACGGGGCCGGCTGTGAATTTGGGCCCTATATTTCGTTTTGGTCCAGGTGCGGCCACACAGCGCCATCTGGAGCCAGATCATCAGACATATGCATGATCCACTGTGCGACTCCAGGAATGAAGTCAGCGGTTGTCACAGTGGGACCATCTGTGGCCCTTTTTATGCACTTCCACTGAATTTATTATATCTCTAGGAAGCGATTATTTTTTTTTATTGCGCCCCAAAACCCTCCCACCCAAAACCCCATTTCATGACTTATTCATGGAAGCACTAAAAGTCATGAAAATCACGAAAACTCTGGGCTTTTTTGTCTCTAAAAATGTTGAGCTGTCGCCACATACAATTTTCTTTTTTTTTTAGAGTTTGGTACTCTGCTTTCCGGGAATTTCAGTGATTTAATCAATTGCTAGAACTCTTCTGCTAACTAGCTGAGTGCGAAATCTCATCCCTAGTCGTGTCCGACTTTAGTTCCCTCTCTCCAATCCCCCCCGGGAACAATTAATGTCCAGGACGTTTTGCGGGCAGATCAGGTCCAAAGATATCGCGGTACTGCAATTTCGCAATAAATTGAATTTTTGGCGAAATCTGCTTTTCCCGTCTTACACCCGAATTACTATATTACTTTTATGGCCAGCGGAGCGCCCATTATTTCTGCACTAAATGAACCGGACTATACCCAGCTTCAAAATTTATCTAGCACCGGCACAGGGTGGACATCGTTCTCTGGTCGTCGGGAGATTGGAGTATTAGTGGATTTTTTTATATGTCATTTGTGGTAGTTTATATCGCAAAAATCGTACGTTGTCCGGGAAAAAATTTTTACTATCGCCGAGACATGTCCCTGTCCTGTCCGGCTCCCCTTTTATCCCCATTTTCCCCGGCGCCCCACAATTCAAGTGACATCCAGTAAAATACGGAAGGTCAGGTTTACAATATATTTAAGAGCGCCAAGATACGTAACTCTGCTGAGCAGCAAGAAAAATTTCCTTAATTCTGTCCCTTTTAGGATTTGGCATGGTTTATTGGGGATTTACGATTATGGCGCGCAATGTCATGGAAGTCCCAAGGGAATCCGCAAAAAGGTCTGATAAAATTATTGCAAAATTAATTAAGGCACTGCACAATCTCACTTAATTTGCAGAATCGACTGGGATGCGCCCTGCCATTCAGCCGGCTGAGCGCTGAGCTGGGATTTGCGATTCTGGATGCTGAGACAATGGCACATCCCGCAGGTACTTGTTGGATCTTGTGGGATTTCAGACATTATGATAAATCACAGGTGAATTGGGCCATGAACGTTAAGCGCTGTTGGCACGCGTGTATCAAGAGGATTTCCGTAAAGTGGAAATTGTAGAAGATCTACGTCTCTTTGGGAAAATAAATATCATGGGTTTGTTAAGTCTTTATGTTGCATCACATTTGATATGCAAAACACGTTTCCCCGATTCTACTTTCTCAGCATACTCAAACCTAAGTAAGAGCTTTAAAGGATTTCTATTGAACTTTTCCTGATGGAAACGACTTTTTTAGTTATATTATTGCCTATTTATGACCAAAACTGTCGAGGTCACTATCTATAAAATTAGTTATGGAATTTAGTTCTTTAATTCATATGCTGCATACTAAGTCAACCATTTCTTAGCTATTTCTAGTATTTGAATTGAAAATTACATGGGTCTAGAAAAAAAATAAAATAAAAATATTGTTTCTTGTACTAGGGTTTATTTCATTACATTTTATTTGTAATGCATCAAAATAATCAAAAAATACCCTTATCCTCCTTAAAGTTTGCTTTTGTAGTTTTGGTTGTAATAATATAAATTTTGTAGACGGTAGTTTGCCTATTTTTGAAAAATAATTTTTCTTGAGTGATCACTTGCCATGTTCTTTATTCGCCATCTATTATATGATATTATCAGTTTATGGAAATTCACGGATTATTTCGAAATGCTTTGAAGCCTCTTGTACAAGGTGGCGCAAAAGTCATCACCCTATCGGAAGATGCTATAGTTTTTGCAAATTGCGGCAAATATCAATTCTGCTTTGACATTTGTGAAGTAAACAAATACAAAATACACATCACTGAAAAAAAATTTAAGACATCAAATAAATATAATCCAAAAGCATAACCAAAGTTTTTCATTCATAAAAAAATTACAGCCAAAGAACATCGGGTGACAACTTGTGCGCCACCTAATATTTTTATATAATAGCTAAAGATTCCAGTTTTTTTTTAAGTTGTATAACTAGCTCCTAGAACAATTCTTTATTTTTTAATGATTTTTTATAAATGTAGTAAAAATACGGCCTTTTTCACTTTTTAACCCTGTTTTTACTGAAAAGGGAAAAATATTGGGTATTGTTATTTTTGAATTCGTAAACTACGGAAAAAAACCTATAGAAATGATCACCTATTTGTTCATGTGCAAATTTGGTGTCGACCTGTGTTATCTTTCAAAATACGTCATCTTCAACTTCTCAATTATAGTGCAAAATTCGAAATAGGTAGGTAAGATCAAAATTAAACTTAAAATTATCCACACCAGATTTATATCAATCTCAGATTGAGTTGTTAAGATTTCCCTTAAAGCTCCTTGTGCAATGTCCGATAAGTAAGAAACCCCTCTGTTAAAATGGATGGAGAAACTTGTAGTTTCGTCGCTACCTTTAGATTGTAATTTATACTCAGAGGGTTCAATTTATCCCTTAATACTAATTGATACCCAGAAAGTTACGTGAATATTAATGTCCTGCACTCGATGCCCACAGTATCTGATAAATCCTTCTAGTCAAAATCCCTCAGGAATTGTGTAACTCTCGCTCTATGCCACACTCAGAGTATGTTACATATGTTACTGGATTTAAGATTATCATCAAAGTGTGATGAATGGGAAATTTACCGAATCCTATATTTATGGTATCGTAAAATTTGCATAATTATATTTTTCACAGTTGAGTGCATTTATTAGAAAAATATCAAGTTACTCAATAAGTTCTCAATTTCTACATCTCTTTTGATCATAAGTCCAGCAAAGAAAAGCTAAGCAAACAGTGAAACTTTTAAAAAATTGATATTTTTACGACCGTTTTACGATATCGTAAAATTCAAACCGATTTATGAATAAGTTTAATATTGAACAACTGATAAAAGTAGCAGGGATATGGGAATTTAAGTACTAGGTAAATGCTAGGATATAAAAATTATTTAGACTTTTAAAATATCGATTGGATAACCGATGCATTCATGCATTCAACGAACTTAAAAAAAAAAATTGTTTCACTAAAATTGTAAAGGACATCAATTATTAGAAATTCAATGGTGGATTCATTAGAGTAAATATATTCATGTTTTACCCTATGAAGTAAACGAGGGACATCGATGGCGAACGAGAAAATATGCAAAATTGATTTTTGCCTCGATTCATGTTATTAAATACTTTAGAATGTTTCAATAATTTCAAATCGATAAAGTGGGAAACTGTTTTCATTGCACATGCATGCACTCCACGTTTTTAAATAAATTTTTCTTTTCTATGCATTTTAAAAAAATTAAAAGGGAATGGATACATTCAGAAATTTTTAAAACACCAGTTCTTTTCCTTATGTTCACCTGTGAAAAAATGAATAAAGCCTTTAGATTCTCAAAAGTTTTAATACTTGTTGCAAAGGTAAATGAAAAAAACAAATATGGATTAAAATTTGTTGAGCGGCAAACTATTTCTGGTAACAAATTTAAAAAGACATTTACATTTTTTGATTAGCACAATACGCTGATTAGTTGGTAGATCAAATTTGTAATTTATATAACATTTCACCAAAGTTTCGAGGTTTTACTCCTTGTCAAGTTTCATACATTCACCGACTATCTCCGCATTCTATGTTCAACTTCAACTATATTTCGTAAAGTATGAATATGGAAATTTTAGTAAAATCTAGTTCGCCAAGTAAACAAATTCCTCATTAATTTCATAAAACAATTCGTACATTTAATGACATATAATACATTCTTTTTAAATCTACGAAATTTTCATTAATTAAATGTAATTGTCTATATTATGAAAATGGTTTAATTTTCTTAAATATTTATTACGAAAACTGTTCGTCAGAATATTGAAAAATTTTTGAAAATTGTAAAGAATTTATTTTAACTAAAATTTGGGAACATTAACTTTAAAATTTGAGTGGACAAATTCTTCAAGAACATATTTAAATTTGTTTGTGACTATGCATGCAAATGTTCCATAGATGTTAAAGGAAGTTCGTAAGTTTGGGATAATAAATATTTAATTTCTCTTTGATCGAAAATCGAAAAGAGGAAGTTAGTTAAGCCCTAAAATTTATAGAAAAATTCATGATACCTCGACGTAAAAGTCTCTATTAACTCTATAGACTACGTCAATTACTCGGACGCGAATCTACTTGGAAAGCAAGTCCTTGTCCTTAATAAAAATTCCAATAACCAAAAGACGTCGCGGAGAAGGTGCCTCAAAAAATTAGCATAAAATGTTCGCCGAGTGACAGACCTGCGGACCTTTCAATTTATACTGAAAGAAAAACGTCTGCAAATTACTTAAACCTTGCGGTGCCTGAAAAATTAGCATTCTTCGTATCTAAAATATGCAAGAAAGCATCCCGCCCCCGTTTCTTTGCGGAAACCGAAACTTTTTCATCACATTTAGCCCTTTACCATGGCAATGTCTTTCATCATCGTTCGGGTAAAACCCTTCAAAACAATTTCCCAGCTCAAAGGGACTCGGGCAGCGGCACGTCGCCGTCTATGCAAATGTGTAGAAAAGGTAAACAAAACGTTATTAACTCTGGGCATGGTCACCTCTTTAATTAAAACAAAAATTTTTTTTTTCTGCTCATTTCCCTGCCTCGAATGTTATTCCAGTTTCCGGTTATAAGGGAGGTGCCGGATTTCCGGGAATTTGATACGCCCGTCGCGCGGCTTATCTAAAATCTATTGGAAATTCAGATCGAGGCGTTTCTGGCGAAATAATTTCGAATTTTATTGCGCGATCATTGCGCCGCTGTATTACCTATTGCCGCCCAGAGGCTTTATTCTTTTGCGCACTTATGCAAAATTCACCTCATTATGGAGTTAATGCGATAAGGCCGCGAGCACACGTTTCGCGTTATGACGGAATGAAAATTAATTCAGGATGTGCCTAGCTCGCGCGCGTGGAAGTCAACAGGCGCCACCAACCTCGCGCCACCCGGCCTCCTTCGCCCTTAGCCGGGTTCTAGTTGATTTGAGGGCGCCCGAGACCCTTCTTTGCATATTAATAGAAAAACATGCTTAGAATGTGATTATCATCGCCGGAGGTGTGACACGCCCTCGCAAGAGCCTTTCTGCGAACCTTGCCGCGGGGTGCCCTCCACGTACATACAATTGGGGCCGATTTCGCCCTTCGAGGCGATCATCATCGAACTAGGGCTCGGGCAGAGAGAAAGTGTTTTTGGGATTATTGAAAAATCCCCGAAAACATCGGGGAGAAAAAAAGTTGGAAAGGGCGGAAAAGGGCGGAACGCATGGTCCTAGTCCTGCAGGATTTCTGGACGACGGAGCCCAGCCAGAGGCCCTTGAACTCGCGCTGAAGTTAACTGGATTTTATCAAAAGCCGCTGAAAAATGACTCTACAGATGATGATGGATGATGCGGGAGGAAAATTTATAAAAAAATGGACCTTCCCTCGGGGCTCTTTTCAAGGGAAAATTCCCGAGGCCTGACAGTTGTTGGGCGAAAAGTGCCTTTCATGGCAACAGTTAAATGGAAACTGCCAATAAATGGCCAACATATTGAACTCGCATTTTTATTTTCGCATTTCTTTTCCTCTCTTGGTATATTTTATTTCAATAATAGCGCCAAGTTTTGGGACGGGTTACTCTTATCACTTAAGTTTCGATAATGAGCGATTAAGTTTGAGTGGTTTTGGGGACTTTTTACAGTAGTATTTAAAAACACTAATGAATATTTCATTATATGGTCCATTCTCTATTTAAAATTAATAAATACAATCAGAAAAAAAAAGGTAGGTACTGGTTTTAAAGAAAAATTACATTAATTTTAATGAAAGTGCATCATAATTTTCCGCAAATGAAATCGAATCTTTAAAAGAAAGGAAGAAATTACATTAATGTTGGTATAAAGAGAGAGCTTAGTGTATAAGAAAACTCTTACGTAAGAATTTTTCTGATTAAAACTCAAAACATTTAGTGAGTTAATAAATATGTAGTTGACTTTGATACTGTTTTCTATTTGTGATTCAATATCTGAAAAGAAAACATTAACAAAAGCCGATCAATTAGGAATTTATCCAAAAAAGAGTTCTAAATACGTCGAAATCAAAACATTTAATGGTTGACTCTACATATTTCCTTTTAGACATAAGCTATTTAGTGCAACTTCTTTTCTCTTTTCTTATTCTTTCAAAACCAAGTAAAGCCTCTTTGGAAGAAAATTAGGGTAAATGCAATTTTGTAACTTTTCGAACTTTTTCTGCTCTGAAGGTTAAGGAGGAAGCGCGTGTTTTAGCATGAGCTACAGCTGCTTCGCTTATTCCCGACTTTTTTTTTCCACAGTGTGAACTATAATCAGGAGTTTGAAGGAGTTATCCTGTGAGGACCTGTTTATTTAAATTCATTGTGCGCTAGCCCCATTGACCCCAAAACTTGCAAGGGCTTAGCCGCGCGAAACTACTTATGATTTCATATTGGAACTTTTTCGCTTTCTCAGTCGGAACAGCAGGAATAATTCGGGAAAAAAACTTTTCATCTTTTCCCAAATAAAAAAAAAATAAATATATAGGGAAAGGAGAGTAGCAGGGCGAGTGGAAGGTCCTCGGGATGATTATTGAAGCGATTTCTCGGATCTTTGCATTCGTGAATTTTGCCAAGAGAGCAGTGCCCTTCGAACGCGCCACATCATCCCCAGGATCACTGGGGACGCAAGTTTTGCTGGTCTCTCACTTTTTCGATTGCAGACCCCGGGAATTTACCCGGGCAATATTTAAGGGATACGACGGACCATGAAGGGCAGGTTCATTATACAAAGCTGGAAATTTTTCTTGATTTGTCATCATAAATCTATTTTGAAAGTTGTCGCCAATCAGACGAGCGAGTCGGTTTCGAAGCCACCAGAGCATTAAATCAGATAACTGCGTGCGACTTGGCCGCCCACCCTCCGGCCCTTTTTTCCAGGGCTGTGATTGTTTCTTCGGAGACCATCGTCTTTCTTAGTCATTCACTTCCCTCCCTTCGGTGATACTTTGTTTCCTGACCCACACTCCAAGGGAACGAAATTCCCTTATCCGGGAGTCGGGATGGCTTTGCGCTGATTCTCCATGCTCCGGTTCGCATTTCTATAAAATTGAGTTTATGCCCGTGATCAACAAAGTTGGGGAGCAACTTTGGGACTGCTGCCGGTTGCTGCTCCTGGCCTCCGGTGGGTTTCCCATTTTCGTTTGGGGCCCCGGGGCGGATAGGGCTGCGCCCCGGGCAGGGGTGGGACATTATCAGGAGCTCATTATCGAGTGTGTTGTGTTCCGGCCTCAGGGGACACTCAATCCATCAATCCCACGAAAATTCAAATCAATTGCATTAAAAAGTTTCCGATCTTGATAAGATCCGATCCCGTCAATGCCAGGCCCGAGCGAATTTGTTATCGAGCACGTCAGATGCTGCTGGACCACAAGATTCAGAATCAGCATCCCTCCGCCCATCCGCCTTGGTTATCGAAGCTCGCAACAAAACCAAAATCGCTCCACGTGCAAAGAACTTTCAAATTAGGTGAAAAGAAATCGACCTCCGCCCCCGCCGTATGTGTGGCAGATCTCGGCGGATTCTGCTTGAATTGTTAAAATTTTACCTGCGGAAGGATTAAATAATTCACCGGAGCGGCCTGATTTACGACCGGTGCTTGAGGAAAGTGAGTGCTCTCGATTTATAGTCGGCGCATCCATGAATAATAAACGGAATTAAACCGTGCGAGGGATCAGGGAGGGAATTTCAATTTTACGGCCGCGAGCCTCACCTTCGTCTGGGATTTATCAGCGCTGAATTCTGGAATCTGTATGAAGATTCGCTTGGCATATCGGTGATATATGCCCACGTGTTCGGCGAATTAATCTTTTGTTCAGCGGTGATCTTAATCGCGTGCGTCGCAGTCTCGTTTCGAAAAGATTTTTGGTTTATTGAGGGTACAGTAGTAAAAGCGATGAATCTACCAAAGGACCAAAATTTTACGCTCCATATAAAACATAAATTTTCAGTCTCCACTTCTTGGAACCTTCTTACTGCTTGGCGATGAGGCTGAGAATACAAAAACACATATGTACATACATACATACATACAAACATACATACATAAACGTTATTACTATTAATTTAGCATTTTAAGCATGAAGGCAATTCAGGTTATTTGCTAACCAATAAATCAATAGCAAGTCATATTTTAGAAGTAGAATTGAAGTTTTTGTTGAAACGAACAGCGATCATTCCGAATTTTTTTTTTTTTCCAGAATGCATGCTCACGTGTATAAATTCTGTAAAACAATTTGAGCACGTGCCTCTCTGATAGAATTTACAAAAATCTAGTGTTTCCGTCATACGGAAATGTTTTTGTGATACGTCAACTGTTTTCACGTTATGTCAAAGTACCAACGCACTTCGTCAAAATTCAAAAATAATGCATTCTTTCCATCGGGTAGAGCTCTCAGTAAAAACCATAAGCTCATAACAATACACAATTTATTTGTCTTCCACCATGTGCTCAAAACCTTCGCGAATTTATTTGCTTTTCTCGGATTTTAGGAAATCCTAATAAATCCAATCCCCCATTGTTCCAATGCAACTGAATGAAGTTATGAGGTAAAAGTAAAATAGGTTCATAGGGAAAAATATGAACAACGTTTGGCTCCGGGGAAATCAAACACTTTTTGATGTGGTCCATCAACGTGTAAAATAGAAAACTCATCATGCGTCGGCTTTGAAGTTGAACTTCATTTCGTTGCGCTAAAATTCATTAGCCTGGCCCGCGAGCGGATTGATCTTTCGAAAATTTCAATAAGTTACAAAAGGGTTCAGGGTTTAGAGTTTAGAGTTTGGTGTTTGGAATTTCTAGTTGAAACGAATACCCTGGAGTGGAGTGCAATAAAAAATCACGATATTTTTTTCGCCTTTGTGGGGCACTTTAGCAGCTGCATGCACTTGGGGCCAATTTCACCAGACGGAGCCCTAAGCACGGCAATATTTCGCAACTGCTCGGTGCAGTAACTGAATATTCAGATAATATTTCTTTACGGGCAGCAAACACCATATTTCCTTATTTGTTCGCCAGAGGCAAATAACTCTAAACCCAAGATGCATATAAATCCCCTCGGCTGCAAGGATCTTAAATAAAAAAGCATAAATCCCGGCAAAGTGCACAATGCACTCCTCGACTGGTGCCCCGCACCCGTACCCCCTGCCCTGGAGCTGAAAAAACTGTTTGATTCATTTTCCAGGGGGGAACTTTTCCAGCTGAGCGAGGTATCATTCCCGAGAAAACCCTTTATAGAGTTATTTAGGGGCTCCGCACTCGTGTGGCATGAATAATGCATCTTCGTGGAAGAAGTGCCCCAAGGAGCGCAATTTCTAAGCTTTCCTCTTCGTTTGCTCAGTCCGGACGGGTTCATTTCGGTCCCGGACAATTTGGTGGCCAACAAACCGCAACTCCACTACACCAAACCCGACCAATGTCCAGAAATTCCTGGTCTTGTTTTCCTCTCTAAATAGCGCAAATTCAGGTGAGTGCCTGGACAGTGCTATTATACCTTCTATCCTCATACATCATTCAACTCCAGTTTATAACTTTAAACAAAAACATTTTGTTTTCTTACGTTCGTTTCTTTTCGTCGGCTTTTATCCTTCAGGAACTTCCTCGCCAACTTTTTTTTATCCCCAAAAGACTCGTGCTGGGGCATTCTTTTAAAAATTCGCGAAGAAGTTTTTCTTGAAAAAAAAATTTTTAAGAAAACTTTCTAAAGTAGTTTTATCTTCGAAATTGAGGAACACAATTTAATTTTTAAAAATCGCGACTGGGACGCCTTACGACTTTGAAATAATGGCACTTTAGCTATTCTTAACAGATTAGTATGCAAGCCTTCGAAATGCAGTTGGTGGGATAGATAAGGAAGCTTTGAGCTATTTTGATGACATCTTAACAGATTTATGCCCCAGAAGAGAATTATGATAATTCCTCTTATTTCCTTGTGAATACCAAACTACAAAATTTCTAAGTACAAATCTCTGTTCAGCTAACAATTGCAGAATAAAAAATAGGACTTCAAAAATCTTGTGGAAAGATTTTAGGAGTTAAGAGAGCGACTGAATTTTCTGAACGGAATTTTATTAAATCTTTTCAATTTTGTTTCTTGAATGCAAATTTATTAAATTTACGTTTCAATAGTATATATGGGAAAATAATGACTTCTTCAACTTTATTGAACTTGAAATATTTTATAGAAGTTTTATTTCAATTGGCATAAATTGAGTTTGAGGTCTCTTCACGGATTTTGATAAAACTTTGTAGGAATACCCATTTAGGGTCAAGAGTTATGGATATATTAAAACAAATTTGTCGATCGCTTATATGTATTTCCTGAGATATTTAACTTTAAAATTCTGAAAAGTTATAGTTTTTGGCCGCGGTGAAAATTATAGAAAAATCTTAAATTTAAAATATTTGCAATTGATTTCTGGTAAAACATTCTACACGAGTGCTGAAAATAATGAAAATTTTACGTTATTTCGATTTATCATTTTATAACACAAATGCATCCTTGTCATCGTCGATAAAACGAATAACATATATTTACCTTTAATTCGTTAATTTCAAAGATTTTTGAACATTTTTTTTAGAATGAAAAGGTGGAAATGTCTTTAATTTAAGGTATTCATACAATTTGCAAAGAAACTTTGCGTGACAGCAAATTGTCAATTTTTGAATTATCAAAGATATAATCCTATGATTTTACTAGATTTTTGAAGTCGGTGCGAAAACCTAATTGATTTTAATCCAATACTAAATAATCCAGACAAACTGAATGTCTTCATTACTAAGTATTAGATTAATATCAGTCAGGTTTTCGCACCGACTTCAAAAATCTAGTAAAATCTTAGTATTCAATGTTGAAAGTAATCGTAGAGATTTTTTGGAGTCGGTTCTATTTTTTTTAAAAAACTTTTTTATTTCAGCCTTTTTCAGTGCCAGTTCTCTACTTTTTTATGATATTTTTTTGAATAATTTAATACCTATTTAAAGTATCATAAGTACGTACAAGTTTAAAAAACGAAAAAGGTTTAATAATATAGGGGGCCAACATTTTAAATGTTGGATGCCTGAATAGGGAATATTTTGTAAGAAAAATACCTATAATTAAAAGAAAATTTTGCCTTAAAATACATTTTTTCATTTCCATTGTAGAAAATACAATTTCCCGAGGCTCGGGGAACTCTTATAACTCTCTTAAAATTTGATATAGTACTTCAGTGAACGCACAGAAGATTGGTAGAAGCAACTTCGTTGAATTATGTATTGCAATTCTTCTGCTTTTGCCATTTGCCTTAACCAGGTTCAAAGCGAGCCACGACCTTATCCACCCTGTCCGCAAAGAAAAAAATAATTTTGTTATGAACCTGCTAAATGAATTTTTTTGCTCAATATTCGCAAAAGATGTTCCTCATTGCATAAAAAGGACGTGGAACAGAAGTGTTTCTTGTTCTCGCAAGAACTGCCACCGAGCGGTGTTCATTAAAAGTTTAACCGCCAAAGAAACTTTTCCCTTTCAACCCTCTACTTTATTCCGGGCAGCTCCCTCTTCCACCCTCGCATCGCTAAAACTAGTAGAAGTCTTTCGCCAATGGAATTTCACTCTGGAAGAAAAACGTCGTCATCCGAATAAGTTTATCCCACTTAGACCTGTCCGCAAGCCCTTCGTTGGGGAGCACGAATTTAAAATGCATCAATTTGCCCCACGCGGAGCGGTACGGCACTAAATCCAGGAAAAGCGGTTAAGGAACTTATCTTGCAAATTAAATTGGATCCGAGATGGCGGGTGTTTGGCGGCAAATTAGTAGAGGATGTCGTTTTCTCACCGCCAAACTCTATTTTTCCACTTCGAGTGTGCATAACGACGAGACATTTTTGCCAATTAAGGCGGGAATCATCCCCAGATCCCTCGTGCAATTAGTAGAAACCTCTGGCAGAACTTCCGGAAAATTCTGCTGCATACCTTAGTTCACTGGAGCTACCAGTTGAAGGATGTATGAAGGTGTATGTCGCCACGCCATCTTTCATCCTATAAAGTTTTTACTATACCACTCCACTGCACACCTTTTCTTACTAACTTCTCCGTAGAAGTCTTGCCTCAGCGGAAACTGATTGTTTAAAGTTTTCAATAAAATAAGATGGCAAGGGTTAAGGGCTGAATACTATTTTTCTACGGAAAATGAGCACGGAAGAGTCGTTATAATGAAACGTTGCGCAATTCGGATACCCTCCAGAAATAATTACAATATTATCATTTTACCTTAAACCCTAAGGTTTCTTTATACACTTGTGTACTTTTTTAAATAATAAATAATAAAGGTAAGTACCTGCTACTCAAACTAAAACACCAACTTGATAATGACTACAGAAGAGAGTTTTAATTAATCTTTAGATTTAGACCATCTAATAGAAAAAGTATAGGGTTTGATATTTGGATTTACAAATTTATACTAACGTCACACTATACTTCATTATTAAGTATAGCGACTACTTGAATGGTTGAATGATTTTACGCCATCTGTCCGCAAATGTGGCGACCTAAATTTTTATAAACTCTTTTCTAGATGTATTCGCCTAAAGAAAGGCAGTCTACATATCTACTGCTTTGATAACATCCGAATTTCAAACTTTTATTTTTATTTTAAACAGGCGTATTGCAGGTGTCTTTTACTTATTTCTCGTCAAAAATGCTACGGCCCCGATTTTGCAACAACTTTTATATGGAATTGAAATTTGCAAATAGTGACTCACAGCAAAACATTTTAATTTTGCGAAATGAGCATCAAATTGCATTGACTTGTACTTTCTTTACATCAAAAACTGGATCCAATAACATTTTCAGTTCTCGATTTGAAATTTAGATGGCCAAAAAATTAATGCAATTTGATGGATAATAAAATAATAATAATAATAATAAAATGCATAATTTTAGAAACTTTGCTACAGGCAAAAGTTTAAAAAATTCAATGCGAAATTCCAGATCCAGATCAGATCAGATCATCAAAACACACAATTAATGAAATACTATTGTATAGCATGTTTGTATAAAATTCGGCGCAACAATTTTTATTTATGAACCTTTAAGAAAATATTTGACTTTGGTATTTTCGTATACAATTAAAAAATTTATTCAAAACAAAAGAGCCAATCTTCAAAGGAAAATGATATTCTTAAAAAAATTAAATCAGATACAAATCTGAGAAAATCTACGAAACATTTCTTTAGAAATCAACTTCACTTCAGTTGTTTGAAAGTTATGCCTTCTTGGTGGCCTTGGGGTATTTAAAGTTTTCAATAAGCTAACTCCGTCAGGTAGTTGAGGTTTTAAGAATTTGTTGATAAAACTTTTCTGTGAAAAATAGCAGTTTAAAGAACATGGGAAAGAATTTTTATAGTGGGGAGCCTTTGAGGAATAATTACGCTGCTATTATGTTTCTCTAAACCGAACAATTTTTTTATTTTCCTGGTTATTTATTTTATATAGCTACCTATATAATATTTTTTTTAATAAATTTTCGTTATGCCCAAAGCTACCGACCCATTTTAATAGGTTGTGCCTGGCCATTAAATATAGTTCTTTTGAGCTGGAAGACTTTCAACTTTTATTTTTCTTGAAGGATTCCAGCTGAAAGCACCTTCCTTCGAATCTTTTTTAGTCTTTTATTAGGGCAACCTTACATCTATGAGGCAGTGGCGGTGGGTGGTGTCTTCTAACCGACTAAGGGTCATAAAAACCCCCAAAAACATCGTTCTAACACGGAGGAGCACTATCCTCGGCCGAATGGTTTCGGCCAACATGTAAACACGTTGTGACTTTTGCACCGAAGACCGAATAAGGTCCGGGTTTGGGTCCCCATTCTACAGAAGAAGCCGGTCGGCCGATCGTTTAGAATGTCACCGTGGTAATAAAACCCAATTTGTAAGACCATTTGCTTAATGCCCTCCCAAAGATGTTATTTATGGTCCTCCACCTGTTATAAGCTTATGAGACTTTTAGGCGAGAACGCTTCGTGCCGTGTTTACCTTTGTCCTCCATTTTTGTTGACAAAAGGGGTAAAAGGTTATCCGGCAGGATCGAAAAGAATAAAAATAAAAAGTGTATATATAACGAAATTTAAAGATTTCTGGAGGATATTGGGAGCACATAAATAAATTTCGAATATTCGCCCTTCCAAACTCTAAATTACCTCGTTCGGCCGACTCTGGTTCTTCCTTGATATTTAAATCACGTAAGCAATAAATACTGCCGGGAGGCTCGGCAAAGGGCCCATTAAGGGTGGATTTTTCTGGCATGCCCGATGTGTTTCATATCGAAATGGATGCGTACAAATTTTATGGAATTTCTTGTTTTGTGGAGATATTTTGGGATTATTACACGCCGATGGTGTTGCGTTGGGGAATGTGGGAGGAAATGTTCCATTTACTGACCAAGAAAATGGATGGGAATGGCAATTCCTTCTACTGAGCTCTCTGAATAATTTTATTTTTTTATTTTCAGATCTTTGATATAGGACAGAATATGAAAACACATGTAAGAAGTTGTCATCAGAGATTGTGAAACTGGAATTTTCAGCTAAAAAGGTACAATTTAAAACTATTATTAATTTTTATTGGTTCATAATGCAGAACCAACACAATATATATTTAGGTTTTATAGAGCCGGGAGGGCAGTGCAATGGGGTGCACTTGCATACCCTGCTATGAAAGAAAATACAGAGAAAAACATTAAGAAATAAAATTTTTACTATGAAAGTCACTGCTTGAATGAAAACTTAAGGCGTCTAAGTTGCTGCCTAATTTGTTCAACATCTTGTCAATAAATTTACCTGCAGCAAAATGTTCATACTATTTTCATAATTTCGCACGAAATTGGGCATTGAAAACTCCATTTACAACTTGAGTTGAAATGTGGCTTCAAATTGGGAACAGAGCCAAAATTCTAAATTTCGTTGCAGTGTGTCAGGGGTATAATTTTATATATGTACCTATCTTAGAACATGAACGTAAGGAAGTGCGATAAGACTTGTCAAGCGTACCCAAATCCTTTCTGTGTGAGTTATCAAACTTTAGTATAGGAAACATCAGTGCAGGCATCAAGGTGAAGGCAATTTTAAGAGGGAATTCCAATGCATTTGAATTTTATAAATAATGAACTGCCTTATACGTTTACATAGAAACCATATAGTTTCAAATTTGTTTTCTATAGGTTGTTCCTGAAAAGTCGTGAAGATATCCGCCTTTCTAACTAGCTCTTGGTTATTTTTCTTTATAAATGATCCAAACGAACTGAAAATTGAAATATGGGCATGTATGCGGAAATCGAACAAGAAATGTACGTACATCCCGTGAAATAGACATTTTAACGTATCAGCCGTTCACAGACCTCCTTCAGGAACTTGTTGTAATTCAGTTGTAATAACCATTGGTCCCGAGTTGGATATAAACAAAATGTTCCCATAAATCGCAGCGACAGCGAATAAATTCTCCGCACCTCGCGTGGAAAAACAATAAAAATTTTGGAAACCTTCAGCCGTTTAAAGGCAGCTCAAAAGCAATAAATCGCAGTGATATATGAGCCCCATCAGGCCCACCGCCGCCTCTCCATGTGGTCCTTAACCGAAACTGTCGCCGCTTTTGTTGACAGTCCTCGAGGCGATAATATGGGCAAAAGTTGGAAATTTGCAACGAAAAATTGTTTATCAACTTTGGGGGAAAACTAATTTTCACAATCCCGAATCCACCCAGGATCCTTAGGTGATTTATAAAGATCGCCCAGCGTGTCAGCCAGTGGCGTAGTCAGTTTACTAATTTCTTAATGTTTTCCCAAATACATCAGCTGGGATAGGTCCAGGACCCCTCGGCGAGAGCTGGAATTGATTTTCTCATTGAACAGAATAATCCATAACTGTCCTCCGAAGTATGTCTCAATTTCTTCCTGGACCCACAGCATCCATTGACACGTATCTAACAATGGAGCTGTACGGAGCATGATAGACATATAATTTTGTTTTTATTTTTTGGGACTCTTGAAATTGTATGCAGAATCCCCGGATACGGGGATGAGGCTTCGTCTTCCGGGCGGGGCCAAGCATAAATCACGCTGGGTATGCCTCGCCCGAAAAAAACGCAAAGCGAAATCAAAAACTTTGGTAGGGCCATGATTTATGGCGGGGGCGCGAAGACTTAGCATCAAATTTGTATTTGCGGTGTATGCTCGAGCCGGCCATGTATCCGACGACCCATAAGCGTTCCCATTTTTCCCGGTATTCCTGGCCGCAGCATAATTGAAAGGCATAAATCATGCGAGCGGGGGAGGAAAAGCATCTTGTGGGCTCCACTTACCGGAGTATGCCCGAGCGATATGCAAAATCGTGGCACGGGTTATTACCTGTCGACGGAATTGAGGGACAGGGCAATGCTGGCACTTGTTAAGTTTTCAATTCCATTTGGAGCCTCCCCCGCCCCGCGAAAATTCATAGAATGCAAGCAACTCCCCGCCCGAGCTCTACTTGAGATGAAAATTTTCGCAAGTACAGGTGGGCTGAGCTTGAATAGTTTTTAGGTACCCCCCACATTCTGGGAAACCTACTCACGTTCTGGAGGTACGGGAACAAGTGCGGGCATCTGGCGGTATTCACTGGTTCGATCCAGAACTCAGTTCCCCGCTGCATAATGCCGGAGTCCCGAGTTTTCGAGGAGTTTAACTGCCGTAACGTGCAGAATTATTGAATCTATCCCCAAGCGCACTTTTCCAATCTACTGAGAAACTGAGAACTTGTGTAATTTTGTTTGTTCCATTCCGAGCCGAACTCCTGCACATCCCCACATCTCCCAATTTAGACCGAAGTTAACCTATAATAATCATATTAAGGTACGTTCATTCATCCCGATTATTGTTATTCTGACAATTCACTAAGTTTTACGAGGGCACTTAACTCTGCACTTGGATCGCTCAGGAGTACTAAAGTTTTCGCGAAATTGGGTTCATTCTCAAAAACTTTAGATACCAACAACACCAAAGTTCAGCTGGTGTATTTTCTGGAGAAATAACGAACTCTATGATAATAATACAAACATAACACATCCAATTACTCCATTGTTCAACTCAACTCAGGTTTTAACTCTGTTTTCATGAGACGTACAAAATTTGAATTATTTAATTATACGCAGAAAAAAAATTTTAATTATTAAATTATGTAAAGTAGAACACATGATAGCAGTTCGAAAAATTAAAATCTGTTGATTGCTAATTGCTTTTGGGCTTTCGCATCTCAAAATGTAAAATATGCTCTAATAGTAGGTATACGGCTCAAATATGCATCGAACTGTTTGTCTGTCACAACTTCTTAATGACTTTGATTTGACAACTTAAAATTGACATAGTAAAAATAGATGTTACAGTTCCCCATATTTCTCAATAGTTACATTTTAAAAATTATATAGCAATATTTCTTTATAGTAAGATTACTTACAAAACAACTTTTTCGTGTAAATGATAAATTTTTTTATAAATTGTATCGTGTAATTTTTATTTAATTTACATATATATTTAGCTTAAATCTGATATTTCTGATATTTAACTAAGTTACTGATTTTATTCTCGGGGAGCGAAATAATTTTTCTTTATTTCATTTAATTTTTTTTTTTTTGCTAAGGGAATTTTAAAAGTTCAAATTTTATATTTGAAGATTCTTATTCTTTTAATCATTATTCAAAAAATTAATATGTTTTCTTTGTAGTCTAACCAAAGGTGTTTTTAATTTTTTTGGTTGAACAATGGCTTATAAATAATAAACATAAATTTTTATTCAATTTTGCATATATCGTACTGATGTTTGAAAAACCGTATTTTTTTGTATTTTTGAAAAATAATCCTTCAGACGATTACATTATTTACATTACATTATTTTACAATATTATTTTTTATTTTAAACAATTGGACAATTTTTCATGAAGTTATATCATGCCGACAATGAGGCGCCATGGCTTTCATCAGTAGCACATTTTGGTACCATAAAAAATTGAAAATAAAATTTATTATATATTTTTTTTTTTGGTAATAATGTGAAGTTCAATAAAAATTAATAATCGACATTTTTTTTATATTTTTCAGTTAAATAAGCTTTACATGTTTTTTTAAATAACGCGGAATAATATAATATAATATTTTTTTTTCTTACTCTATAATATTTTGCCATGTTCTTACAGCAGCTTAATTTTTGAATGACAGTCAGACAAATTAATCTCCAGAAAAGACCAGAAACAAATTGCTGACCAAAATACCCCAATTACTCACATTTTCTAAATTTTATTTTCGGAATCCTGTGACTTCAGTTCCGACATGGAGTAAAATAGCCCCAGCATCCCCCCGATATGCTGCTTTATGGGCATGAATTGCTCACTTAAAGCAAACTTCTAAAAGTGCTTCAGCCGGTTCTGGCGTCGTTTTCATAACAGGCGAGTTAAATTGTTCAAAGTTGAAACATTTCAAGCAATTTGTCTTGCGAAAATCTGCAGATATTACTCCTCAACCCGACATAGGATGGTCCATGGCTGCAAGTTTCTCGTAATTGACGAGACACGCGATAGCTTCACTATCATCATCAGGCGAAATATTTCCAGACATTTTACTCCTCATTTGCTATGAATAATGTTGTTGTACTGACTTTACTAAAAAAACATTTCCCGATCAATCACCGCGACTGAAGGAATGATGTACGACTTCCGGGAAGAAAATTGTAAGTACGTATCCCAATAGTCGGAGAAACGAGTGTTATTCTCCTGTTAGCCATTGTTTCCAATCCAATTAACTGACTTCGCAGAAATACAATTTTGCTTATTCCCCAATCCTCGACGGAGAGATCGACCTTAGGTCCTATATCGCGCGGCATTGCCAAAATTTTCCATAATAAATTTTATTTTGCTCATACACCGATAGCGGCGTATTTGGAGGCTTCTACAATTTATCAAGTGACTAAAACCGATTTGGACAGTTAGTGGTCCATAAAAGTGACATTGAGACTGTTATTCGCAGTATATCAGTTTTATTGAGCTTTAAATACTTAAAGCTCTGCCGGGTCACACCCAGAGCCCCTGTAATTGGGCACACGGTCAAATTACCTCTGAGATTTGCTTCGATTTTCTGCTTATTGGATTGCTGCAGTTTTCTAGGATTTTCAATCGAAAGTGGGGAAAATGTTTTGCTAGTTATCAGATACTACGCTAAGCCCCTTTGGAAGCTTAACTAATGGCTGTGATGGATCGACGTACCGAAGAAATATTTTGCTTTAAATCTCTCAATTAGTGAATTATTTGGGTAATGGATTTTTTAAAACTATAAATAGAATTTACTTTAAATACTTTAAGAAGGAATTAAATAATTTAGGATAGTTATACATAAATTATTTACATTTAAAAGAGACAAATATTTCGAATAGTAATAATTTTTTGATATTTTTATTACCACATTTTTATTTATTTATTTATTTTTTAATAATACTTTACAATTAAAAATCTAAGAAATTCATTCGAATCTTTATTGCAGATTATATGTTAAGATTGATCGAAATTTTAGCTTAGCACCTTAGTGCATCATAAGTGGTTCTTTAAATAAAGGAAGTTAATACATGTCACTTAGATTTTTTTAGGTTAACTATATGAATTGGTTTTTATTAATATCTCAAATTGTTCGAATTTATTTAATAATATTATTTAAGCAAATTTACACGTAATTTTATTTTATTTATTAACTGAACAAGTCCGTTTTCGTTTGAAATGTTAGGTACTTTCAAAGCGATTTTTAAGTATGGTGCGTCCGGTTTTAATAGACAATATTTTAGGATCCGCAAATGAACCTGGAGAGTACGATAAATTAAAGAAAAATTCGAATTGGTTATATATGTAAGTCCGGTATTGTCCCCCGCTCCTCCTTTAGTTAATATTCTAATATAGTGCTTCTCAATACTGTTTGAGTTTTATTGAAATTTCAGCATCCACCTCAAAGTTACTCCAATATCAGTTTTATTATAAAATATATTCCTGGCAAAATTTACTGAATTTCTAGCTAAACCAACTCGAATTTAACACTTCAGTAAATTATGCTAGATTTCAGATGAACTTTACTCGTAAAGCAGTAAAGTTTCCCTGTCTTTCTATTTATATTTCCCAGAAAACCACTGAACTAAAGTAGAAATGTAGGAAATAATTACAATAGAATTCTAGCAATTCTCTTTTCACTGCATATCTAGGAAACCAACTCTAGTTGAGATTCACATGTATTCTAGTGAGAAAAAATTTATAGTGTAGGTATAAAGTTTCGATTTCATGGAATATTTCACTTCAGGATTAATGCATTTTTTTCAATTTAAATTAAATTAAGACAAAGATAGGAGATAAATATATTTAGATAGAAGTTTTCATTATGGAGATATGGAAGTAAAATCGCTTTTTTCAATATTGCCTTATTCCCAATCGGATTCCCCTTCATTCCAGGATATTCTTCTGTAGGACTAGCGATATTCCCGCAAACGTTTCGCATTAAATGATCATTGTGGGCTAATAAAGTGGGCCATAGTCTGAAAGTGAGTCCATCAAGAATGCATCAAGTGCTCTCGTTGTCATTTCCCTAACACAGACTTTTCGGCCTATTTTCCGGATTTTCACATGTTTTTGTCGTTTTTCTCCTTCTTTGAATAATTTATTTGAACATGCATACTGGAGGCTGGCTCCTGTACCAGCAGAACACTTTCGGCGGCGAACATTTCTGCCAGCTCGCCCACTCTTGTGCAGCACGAAAACGACACAGAACGCAGCGCTTTTTGTTGTATACTAAGTTAGTCTGAATATCTGTGCCGGAAGGAACGAGCACGAGCCACACACGTTCACGTCCTTTTGGAGTAGTTCTTTGTACCCCCAACTATCCTGCCACCCCCGCAACTATTCTTATACCGTCGAGAGTCCGGGGAGTGGTAATAGTACGCAATAGTCCCACGGCCAGCGCATTCATTTGCATTTTTGTTGTTTATAAAGTTATCACGTGAAATACTTTTGCCTTTTTGGCGCTTTTATTGTTTTTTACCCTTTCTCTGGTCCTTGCGAACGAAATATGGCGCATATGAAAAATGTCACTGGCTTATTTCAGTCCTTCCGAGCTGAATGACAACAATGCTACAAGTTCTCACAACTAGAAAAGATACGACACGAGTTCTGTCGCAGAAATTCTCCAGATGTGGTGCACTAAGTGCATGCGAGGGCCACCTTGCCACGTCACATGCAACCCTCACTATTTATGGGGCTGCCATGGAGATTTTAACTACCAAGTTATGTTCTTCTGCAATACTCGCCGGAGCTCGTAAAGATACTTTCCACGACAGTCTGTATTTTATAAAGTCAAAAACGGTATGTTGATATTATGTTCATACAAACATTCATACATATGAAATGTCTCTGAAAACGGGTTGTATATGCTTTCCAAATTAGAAAAGTGTTTTATGGACAGGGGAAATTTAATTTTTTAATGTTGATAGTTGGTAATGCAAACATTATTCATGTGCGGTTTTTTTTCAAAGAAAAACAACATTCTGTACACATAGAATTATTACTACGGTTGTCTTGGAATTACTAAAAAAATTATAATCCGACAGTGTATGCAAACGAGGGTTATGTTAATGTAATGTCAAATATGGTTTTTTCTTATAAACGTTTCTGGCAAAACCTACAGAATTTGAACTGAGCTAATTAACACTTGACAAATATATACACTGACATAAAATGGGTCGACCAAAATTCTTCTGGTAAGAATTACCCAAGGAAGACGCAACCTTATTTCTATTATTCCTCGAAAAATCCATTAGCATTAGACAATTAGAAAACACTCTGCATAGCCACTTTCATTAGTTTCGAAGTAACCTTCGCGCCGATGGACAAATCTGTGTTTTTGTTGTTCTATATTTTTTATTTGTTTTGAATGTTTTGTATTTATTGATTAGGAACTGTGTCCAGATTGGAAGTAAAACCACCTAAACATTTATATTTCACCTATCCTAAAAAAAAGTTGTATTATCCACATTTATCTTACAAGAAAAATTCGAAGGTTTCAAAATAATTATTATAAAACGATGCCACATGAAACAGCATACCTTAAACTATAACATCCGAAATTTTCGTTCCGATGTCTTCAATACAATTAAAGATACTGAGGAGCTGGCGAATAATTACACAAAAATAAATTTTACATGAGGAGCAATTGACTTTGAACGTGGTTTTTTATTTTCACATAACTATAGGGTTTGACTTTATTTGACATAGAAAGTAAATTAAACCACAAATTCAGATAAATTGATTAGACACATACAAACCCAGATTTATGGTCGAATTAGCTATTAATTTTAGTCGTAGTGCAATTAATAAATATTTTTAAGTCTTATTACCTTTATTCTTCTACATATTATGATATGATGTATGAGCCCTAATTTATAAATTGAATTCCAATTAATGCTATAATTAATGTACGCAGATATTAATCTTAGTAATAAAAATTACGTGACATCGCATTTCACTTGCTAGATTTAGATCAAAGATATAGTTTTACGGCATTCCATTTTATTCAGCTATAATCAAAAGCTTGTAATTCGTGGCGTGGCCCTAAATCGCAGTTAAATCATCTAAAGTGCCCTTTATCAAGTGGCCGCTAATCCACTAAGGGAATGATTTGCATAAAAGCGCTTTTCTTAAGTCAATCGATAATATTTGGAGGGAAAAAGAAGCCGAAAATTATTAAGTATACGAGCGGCAACGACAGAGAGCGGCTTGTGGCCCAAAAGACTTTCCACAGACCACAAAATTGTGGGTGGGAAAGTTTCCCTTAAGTCAGTGGTGGTCTGAAACAAAACGTCGAAGTTTTGTTGAATTTCGAAATTTTTAATACGGAGAGAGCGACTTGGAAACTTTTCCGAAATTCTCGTTAACCAGAGTAAAAATCCCATCAAACAAACAGAATAAAATATTCTGGCAAGGGAATAACTCCGGCAAGTACGTGCTTTACGGGAGGGTTATTATTGGATTTGTTTTAAACAAAAAACAACGAATAAAACAATAATTAAACTGAAAAGAAACGATTTCGTTCAAATTAAAATTGGGTCGATGGGGGATTAAAAATTATTAATAGCGAACGAATTTTAATTGCGGCCGCGACGGGAACACTTTCGGAAGTTTTGACAATGAAATAAGGACCGCCAGTACTTGTGCACTGAGGCGGGAGAGTTGCTACATAAGCGCGATGAATTATTCAACTTTCCGGAAATAATTGCGCCGAGACGGTTCGGCACTTCATCTCACTTTGATCGCTGCGGTTTCTGTGGTTGTGGCTACCCCAGGAACTTTAAGGTTGAGCATTTCCAAACCGAAAAGGAACTGGGACTTGGGTTTGCACTTTCTGGGTTAATTATAGTTACAGGAGCACTATTGCGCAGAGGTTTCTGTTGCTTTGGTAGAAAGAAGTAGAAATTCCAATTTCTAGCCAAGATCTAATTAAAGACTGGAGTTAATGCAAAACATATCTCTGGCTCACACAGCCTTATAACGAGGAGGTTTCCAAGATCCGCAAAATTTAATAAATCTATTGGATTTCATCCAGAATAGTGAAATATCTATGAAAAAGGTATTCAAAAAAAGAAATGGGGTGGACCACTTTATGAAATTGACAAAGTGGGTCTAATCGTTACAAGAAATCAACATGAGATGTGGAATTGAAACCGCACACCATCGCAAAATGTTAAATTAAACAGTGGAGTGAAATGTAATTCTACGTCAATGGTAATACCAAAAGCTCCTTTTGAACTAAAATTTCTAAAATTGTAACAACCTCATTTTAATTATTAATAATTAATTAATTAATTAATTTATTTATTAATTTTGTCGTCAAATTAATTCAAAATTTTGTGGGGGAAAACTAATTGAAAACAAAAATAACGAAAATGGATTTGTGAGCATTTTAGATTTTGTTTTTCTAATTTTCATTCAAAAGGGTTTTTTTAAGCTCTTTTCAACTTGATTCGAAGGGATTCAAGAACAGGGCTCAGTTATATTCGAGGACAAATCACATCTTGTTGTATTTAATATTGTATCATTTTTAGGGTTCCGTATACCTTAAAAGGAAAAATGGAACCCTTATAAGATCACTCTTGTGTCCGTATGTCCGTCTGTCACGTAGGAATTTGAAATTTAGTATAATATTAGATTATTCTAAACATATTTTTTTTTATAATATTTGGTGCAGTGGTCTTAATGATGTAACTCATAATATGTGAGAAATTTTATTTTCCAGCGGATTTTAAAATAAAGGAGCTTTTTATATTTTTAAGAATAGAATATTTTATTTTACCAAGCATAATACACAATAAACATAGGAAATAGTAGAATTAAAATTAAAATGTTATTATATAATAAGTAAAATATTTATTTAATAATAGCAACTGAAACAAGGTATTACTTCATTAATATTTCCTTGGGAGAGTCTTGAGGAAAGTTGTTGAGATGTATTAGCTATATTTCGAAGAGTTACTTGTTTTGAATAATTGGATCGTACGATTGGATAATTAATGTTATCATACCTACATATGCTAACTATTTGAATAAATTATGTGTGCATGAGATCAGATATTTATGGTAGATTACACTAATATTAAGTAACTTTAGTAGATGTTTACTAAGTATACTAAACAGTCCTTATTTCTAAAAGGTTCAAAACATAAGTCCTAAAATATAAACATTCTACCCACAGTTCCTGGTTTTATAAGACTTAATGCACAAGAGCAAATATGTTTCATGCATATTTGGATCTTCCCTTCATAATCTCGGAGATGTTTTGAAAATTAATTAGTAGACCCCACCACCAGGTAAACATGAGTAGTACGAAAGCATGTTGCACCTAAGTGAGAGGAAGACGCAGATGCCCTAGAAAAGGGCATTAGGCAACGGGTGTGCGTAAAAGCGTTTCTTAGCTCGTTAGGATGAGGCGAGGATTTTCTCAAAAGCAAACATCCTCGGTTTGCTCGATACAAGACAAATATGAGTGAAACCACTGTTCAACACTGCGGTGGCTTCAAATAATTTTTTATGGAAAAGCAAAAGGAGGGGAAGGCAATTCCGCTTCTAGCGATTCGTTCAGAGTGGAAAGCCTTGTCAAAATTTGATTAATGCCAAAAAGCGAATGGAAGCGGCCCTTTAAAGTGGTTTTTGGTTTCCCACAGGGCTGGATTAACGTAATTCATTTCAGCCATTCCATCGAAATGTAATCAGCTGGCTGAAACTGGACAATCCCATCAAAGGTAGAGCCAACTAAATAGCTCTTTTGGACCGTACGTGCGACGTACGTCCACCACAACAAATTTTGTTCCGGTCGAACAAACGTAATGTAAATGGTGTGGTCTCATATTTGAAGTCATTTGCAACGACTTATTTTCATTAAAACATTAATTGAAAATTTAATTATCTGCAGATTAACAATGTCTGTTAGTCGGGCGTTGAATTTATTCTGCCACTGTGTGTAGTTAAAGTCGCACAAAGCTCTGAAGTACAGGGAAGGATTCGGTAATGGACTCTGGATATGCAGAGGGAGGAATTGATAATCCCAGATTTTCTAGGAAAAATTCCAAAAATTAACATAATTGTTATTTACTATTGGCATTAATCGTAGTTTAGAATCCCTCCAACTGCAAATTGCACAAATTAATTTTCAATATTTAACATTAGATTCCCTAAAATATTAATTAAAACTCATTATAGACATGTACTAAAATAACTACATATTTTCACGTTTAATTAAAACACCGCCCTTTCACGTGGTCTCCACTTTTGTTTCTTTTATTGCATTAAAAATATATTTAATATTTATAATCTGATCCAAAATGCCGCTTTAAAAGCTCGGATAAAAAACATTAAATCTACTGATATGACATTTCGAAATTCATTCGGAAGTTGAGTTAATACAGAGGGTTGACTTTTATTATCTTTTAATTCAGCGATTAATTAACTGTAAATCCATTTCGACAAATCCGATTTAGTGGGGGGATTATAAGCATGTTCGTAAAGCTTGTACTGATTTCTGTTCTTTCGAATGTTTAATATTTAATTAATGTAAATTCAAAGTGTTAATCTTTATGGGAATAAAAATAATGAGTTTTCTATTGTAGTTAAATAATTGAAATATTATGGGGGTGATACGTAATTTGGAAGTGGTTGGAGCTTATACCATTAAAATTTCTAAAAAGTCGAAAAAGTAACAAAATAGTGAACAAGTAAAATTGACGTCATGATTTTTTTTCATTCCTTTGCTTTTACAATAGCTACTATAAGAAATATTTAAAATAAAAAAAATATATTTTTTTTTTAGGTATAAGCTCCAATAAATTAAATTTATTTTAAAATAAAACCCAAACTAAGTCGATGTCAAATTTCGTTCAAAAGTTCTAACTTACACAAGTTCAAATATGTAATATTAAAAAAAAAATTAAATTAAAAACAAGCTTTTATTAGATGAACTAAAAAGTAGAAAAGGCTGCCATTTTGAATTTGGAATGACGTCACACAGCTAATTGTATTCTACTTCTCACACGTTTTCATTTATAACTTTTCCAATTTTTAAGATTTTTGCAAATTTAAAATGAAAGAAAACTAAATTGTTTTTTTAAAAATTTCAAATGAGAGTATCCTCTTAAATGTGTACAATAAGTCTCTGGTGGCACCACGTTGGTGTCATAGAAAAGTCGAGAGTCAATTGCAAAAACTTTTCATAGTACTAAAATTCCGGCGATAGATATATAATATTGACAAATTTGAGGACTCAAAACAGAATAATTTAGATTCTATGTATATAATACACTGAGAAATTTTTTTATGGATTTGAGGGCCATAAAATGATCATGATATCTATAATTTTTGCAATATAGTAAAGGACTCTATAGTTATAGTTCTGGCATCTCTGATAGATGAGAGAATATAGTTTTATAGTTCTGACATCCATAAGATATAGTCCATCAAACTATATTTATGGTTCTCCCAGAAAATAGTTAAAAATTTCTTTCAGTGTTGATGCAAACCTTTTAGTTTTTATAGTGAACCGTATAAAGCTTATATTACTCGTACTTTCATTTAATGGTTCTCAGTAAGTGCTTACAGCTGCAATTTCAGTTACTGGCCATATAGCAGATTTTCATCGTCCTTCGCTGCCAACTCTTGCGCTGTAAAGTCTTCAAAATAATTTTAGCGATTTTTTGGTCGTTTGAAACGCCTAGGGAACCTTGCAGCCCCAGATTTCGAGTCCATTTAGATTCTTGACGGCAGCCATTAACGTTTGGCCCTCTATCGGTTCAATTTCGAGGGCATAAATCAGATCGGTGGAGCTGTGCAAAGCCTCCGATGGCTGGGTACCTTTCGGCAGTAATTGCTCCAGCTTCTGTTTATACAGCAATCAACGGACGTAACATTGTCGTTCCGAGGATTCCACCGGTACGCTGCAGGCAAAATTTCATATTCCGCTCTACAAATCGAACATAAACAGGATATCAAAGCATCAGCTACGTGATTTCAGGTGCAAACTGCCTCATTAGAATGAGGATAAGTCCGATACGGTCTTTATTTGCGGTAGTTGGGAGCAGCAGAAGTATCGCTGCGAGGGTAATGGTGTCACAGGGTGTCACAGGGTGTCACAGGGTGCAAGGATACAATTGCCAATTCCACAAAATTTGAAAGTGGAGGGGGAGGGGTGGGGGGCAACTCCGAAAGATAATCATCGGTGAAATTAGGGTAATTGAATTTTACTCACAACAACTTGGTTGCAACAGTTGCATGGCTGGGCGCCATTTCTTGGCCCAAAGTTGTAAGGCGCTCCGGCTCACCTCGGGCCCGTAGATACGCCGACCACCTAATTGGGGCCGTATGCCCTAATTGCGCTATTTGCAGACGGTATTTATGAGCTGGTCGGGTTAATTCATTTATGATCCCATTACCGCTCCCAGGAGTGATTGTCATAAATTATTAGGTTCGGTTAATTTATGTGACTAATAGCTTTGGTAATGGCCCGGGATATCCTTGAGAGCAAATCGAATCTAGTCAAGGAGCTATTATTTTGCCCCCGCCGGGAAAAATTATTACTGTGTTTGCAGGGGGGACACTGCTGTGCAGATGCATTACTTTTCTGCACTGCAATTGAAAAGGTGTCCTGCTGCAAAACGCAATTATTGCAGACACGTGTTCTGTCGGTACATGTGGCACATCGGCGGATTAAGTGCTTAAAGTGCACAATAAAAGCTCTCTTCGGGCAGCAAATAAATTATTGCCCCTCGGAGCACAAAGAACCCAAACATTTTGAAATTTGTGTCGGTCAGCACCTGAATTATCGCACAGAGGATTAGGGACCAGCTCAGGTACGAAAATGGCTTTTAACGCTTTTGGCTTGTTTCACTTTCGTGAAAGTTGCAGGGGCTTTTCCCTGATCAAATATTAAATGCATTATTACAGTCTTCTACATAGCAAGACTATGGCAGATCCACACTCGGTCTCTGGGCGAATTTATACCATCCTGCTTTTCAGGCACCCAACCATATAACAGAAGAATATATAGCCTTTCTACATTTCGGCATTTGCCGAATAGCAAAACCGTAATTCTGAATTTCAGCTCATGCCAGAAAAGAGCAGCATTAACGATTTAGCGGTACAACAAATTAACTATTAGAAATCTCATAAAAGCTTTTAATAGATCGATACCTTAATTCATTAAATCTATTTTAATATCACTAGACGGATTTTGACGTCCAAAAACTTAGATACTATATTTTGATCCTTTATATCTTTTATATATTACTGAATTTGTTTGAATTGAATTGTATTTATTTTTACATTTCACTTGTTTTATACATTTGTATATATGTATAATTGAAACATTTCTAAATCTAGTTTCCTGCATTCATCCAGAATATTATTAAATGACGCAGTCGAATACAATATATGTACATATTATGTGAGTGTACAAGATGTATATACCTACATATCTCTGCGGGAAAAATTGTTCAAAAACCATGTAAATTTTTAAGTTAAAATCATACTTACTATCTTACTTACTACCTATTATTTTCTATTTAATTAATACTATCGGCAAATTGTCGGATTAAGGGGTTTCCTCCCAGAGCAGCCGTGTTCATTTTGCGCTGCGTCGACGCTATTTTATTATAGATTACTAGAAACTTATTCTGCAGCTGAAGCAAAACAATTTGATATTCAAATCCCCAGCCCCCCTCCTCCCTCTATTCATAATAAATAAAGCTACTATTTTATAATACAATACATTTTTATTTAAATTATATAATTTATACACTGTTAAAGTTGCATTTTCATTTTCTTTATTCTAATTTGACATATGATTTCAATGTTTTTGAAACTCTTTTCATTACAAAAAAATTATTTTTCGAATTAACTGCCATCACAATGCGGGTAATACATCTACAGTGGTGGAAATTTATATAAAACCACTGACATTTACGCTATTTTCTGCAATAAATTTCATTAAATAAAAATAAAATACAAGTGGAAAGTCACATAAAACCACTTAATGTTTTTAACAAACTATATGATATGGACATTGGACAGAAATTTACTGCAATATAGAATTAAATTATTGTGTAACTCCGCTAATGTAGCATACTACAAAAGCGTCTTCTGAAAGTACCCTTTCGATCTGTTTTAACTACAAACACGTCTCACGCACCATTTTTCCTTAAAATATACTCGATAAAGAAGTGCAATTTTCTACCAACTAACGAACCTACCTCCATTGAAGCCAAACTGTGTTCAAGGAAATTTTCCGAGGTATACTCATTAAAACTTTTCAAATCAAAATTTTCCTCTTATCCTAATTACTCCAGGTACGTTTACACCTGGTGACTGCATAAATTATTAAAATCGCAGCATTTATTGGTCGTTATAGTGCTAGTCGTGGACGACAGCGAAAACAACGAGCTCGACACGGGATACCGACGCAACGCGGTAGTCTGGCGACATTGTGCAAAAATAAAAAAATAAATAAAAATTAATATATGTATGTATATGCTAAAAAAATATTTCTTCTAAACACTCACAGCCAAATTTGCCACAAAATTTATTCATGAGAACAAAGTGCTGCGAGGTATTGTCGGAATATCGCAATAAATATTTTCACAGACGGGAAATACGAGCATACATTGCAGCTCCGGGTGGGATTTGCCGTCAGGCGCCTTCGATGCGAAGAGGTGGGGTATTTTGAGCGGTTTCCAATATTCTGGTCCTGGCTGCTTTAGCTAAATATTTCAGAAGTTATGTCAATAATAACACATAAAATTAATAAATGGTGCGGTATACTAACCTAACTTTCTAGCTATTGATGCTTAATTTCGACTTTTCCACGTGAGTAGCAAGCAAACCGACAAATTTTCATTTTAGGGGTTTTGGGTTATTCAATTTTAGACAAATTTAAATTTATTGAAAAGGAAAATTTCGTCTTCTTGAAAACTATTAAAATAGGGCTACACTTATTATTTTGACTATTCGATGGATTTGGTAACCAATTATTTACCAAATGAACTAGATATAAACTTAGAGTGTTTTTCAGACAAAAGTACTCTTAATATGATATAACCTTTATTTCTCGTAAAGTAAATATGTAAAAATCTATGGGCTTAGAAATCAACATGAAAACTATATCTCATAATGGAAAAACGGAACCCTTTGATCACTTTTTTGTCCGTCTGTCTGTCTGTCCGTGTGTCAAGGCCCTTTTTCTTATACAGAGTATTCTAAGTATAGTATTTTTTCACTTTTTATTTTGATTTCTCATTTTTTTTTTCTTATTATTATCTTACTTAATAAATTTAGAACTGTCCATTTAAATTTAGAACTGTATTTTTCAGTAGAACTGCCCCTTACAATATGCCCTGATCAAATGCTGAGGTCTGTAGCCTCATACTACTGTAAAAAATTTAAGTTTCTACTTTATGGCAATAAAAAGATACGGCTTTTCAAAGCGTATTTTCATTATAAAAGTCCCACTCACTGACTGATCATCAAAACTATGGATACTTCCATGTGACCGGCAATCTTGAAATTTGGCACGAAGGTCTTTTGACACAAGTGTAGGAATAAATCCGAAAATTAGTAATTTCTAATTTTGTAGAATTGTTTTTATTTAGTTCAAATGGTCGATATAATGGTTTTTAATAAGAATTTAATACCATTTTGTATTGTGTTTGGTTTCACCAATCTACCTTACCGGTTTTTCGGATATGTGTATCGAAAATGTGTAGTTAGATAAAAATAAATTGAATAAAAATGTAGGTTAAAAAGGTGTGGAGACCCCACATACATACATATAATGATTAACACAAATGTCTGATAAATACCATTAAATCCAATGGGACGGAAGGTTCGTGATCCACAATCTTGAATTTCCCTGAAAGGACGATATGTTTCCCTTCGTATTAAGCCAGATCCGGAGAAACACCTTCCGTGTTCGGTAACACGAAGTCTTATAAGCGTTTATGGACCCCATTTTAGCTGAAATTTGGCAAAACCATAGAGAATGACTGGGAAAAAAAATTCAAAGTGAATGAAATAAGCGTTAAAGCGCTCTCAAGGCCAGGTTGCGTCTTCTTACGAGCGCCAGATTATCTCAAAGGAGCCCGAATACGAGAATACATGTCAAAGGTTCTGTGTGGCATCTTTATTACGATGAAATTTCCTCTTTTCGCCTTATTAGTATGAAAATGCGTGAAAAAAGGGCAAAACAAATCCCGAGTCAGATACCACCACCTGTCTCGGGTCGCATTACGTATTCAGCTGCCACGCCGAAAGAGCGCCATTATGCTTCCGAATAAACATAGCCATATTCGAGGATATTATAGACACCCGGGAACATAAAACGTCCGGGAGGGGGCGGAGGCCGAAAACAGGCATTTTGCTTGCTGGTCAGACTCGGTGCTGTGTTAACATGGCCCCATACATATTCATACCGAGTCGCCTCGAATGTTTTATCAAAGGAGCACATCAGACACAGCCCGATGGTCACAACTCAAATTAAAGTCAATAAAACTGTCGCTGAATCCCGGCAATCTGAGATCATCCGTGAGTGATGGGCCCCCGGTCGATGCGTTTATGGAATCAATTCAAAGTAGGCTGGCTGGCACCAGGCCTCAATCAATTTTCTTCGATCTCTCCCGAAAGCAAACATTCCCTCCCTTCCCATCGCCGCCCTTCCCTCCCAACCCCTCTCCTCCCCTCTCGTAGGCTCAGATAAGGGTCGAGGCCCTTGCCGAGGATGCGCCAGTCACAAAAAGCCAATTCATCACGGGATTACACCCACCTCAGGGTTTCAAGGACGCGGCTCCTGGCGCAGTGGTCTGAATGGCCGAGATATCGTAGAGGGCGCTGTATGCTGGATGCTGGGGGTGGTGCACCATATCCAAGAAGATCGAGCTCATCTTAGCCCGAGGGAAACATCCCTTCCTTCAGGAGCATCTCCTTGCCCCCTTGTTTGCTCTATCAATCACGTGATGTATACAAAGTCATAAAGGAATGGATCCGCAATCGGATATATGCTACCATAGAATCTAGGGGGAAACAATGAAATTTGCGGATTGGAACCGGATGCGGAACGAGCATTGGATTATCATAGTAAACTTTTTGGGGAGCCTCCAATAAGCCTGGCGACATGACAAGCGCCATTGTTGCTATACTTCGCATAATCGAAGATTCCCATCGCTTTGATGTCACTCTAATGTTTTCCGGAGCTTTGCCAGCACTCTAGCTGGCGTATTCCGATTGCGCTGAGTTGTCAAAGCATCCCAGGATTCCTGGATTCTGGGCATGTTTTTAGTGGGAAACGGTTCTCCGACAGGATTTACATGCAGTCACCGTTCCTCGACTGCTATGCTAGAAACATTGAAACAAAGTTCATTTCGTGAATGGAATACTCAGGTTACTTCTTCTTTGAGCAATTGTTGCAAAATTGTTCGATTGACTACACTTCTCTGCCGGATGAAACAGTCGTAGTAATTTTATTTTTGAAGCCATGAGTATCAAAAGATCAAAAACCACTTATAAAAATAGTTTTAGGTATAGATTCATGCCAAAAGGAAGAAAAACCAGAATGCCTCTGATTCAACGAAAGAGTTTGTTGGAAACGATAAACGATACACACTTTTAATATAAAGGGGGTATTCTGATAATTACAACGAAAAAAACTTTGTTAAAGCTACTACTTTTCAAGTTATTTCAAACATTTTTCGTATTGATATTGACTTAACATTATTTCTAGTAATATTGATCAAGAAACTCTAGTTAAAATTGTTTAGTTTGTAAAATTTTTCTTCTAAATCTTTTTTGGTTGTGCACATTGGAAAAAAACAAGCGAAGATTTATGGTATATATAATATTCAAAGTTGTGGTTTTCCAAATTTATTTCTATAATTTAACAAGATTTCAATTCAAATCGTTAATCAAGGACTTGACAACGTTTTCAATTTCACGTTATAAATATTTTTTAGTAATCATGTTTGGGTTTGCTGTTGGACGTATTTAATACTTTTTAAAAGAATTTAAATAACTTTAAATTAAAAAGTAATATAAAAGCTAAGTAATCAACAGCAGTCACTTGCAAAAAACATTTTTTTTTATGTAAATTTTTGTAAAATTTTAATAATATGAAACCAAAAGCTTTTTTGAGCTCTTGCGATAAATACGAAAGCTACTAGACTGATTCCGTACAAATTTTAACACTTTAGTTTGTAAGCTTATCGCCCCTAAGTATAATAAAACAAAAAAAAAAAAAATTAAAAAAAAAACAAATATATATATATACATTACATACATATATTGAAATTTCAATCAAATATATTGAAATCCTTGTCAGCTTTCACTGAAATATTCTATAACCATTAAAATTATCTTGCCTAAAAATATTCATGCGATTCCAACAAAAGTCACATTTTGTCCGTCACATTCGTAACTTTTCCTGATAAACAGGAAACACCTTCTCACCAAATAGAATTACACAAATTGGAAAAGAAATAGCAAAGGCTTTACGTGCCCCCATCGGACGTGCTCCAGTGCACACCCGTCGAGAAAGCGCACTGTCGCCCCGAACTGTCGTTAAAAGTAACGTGTACTTTTCGATAGTAGCCATTCACTTTCGGAGCCATCCCCGGATAAGATACACGATCTTTCGCTTAATTCAGAAAGGTACCTTTGTTGATCCTTCGGCTTCGGCAGGCGCAATATCTAAAAGGAAAATAGTGAAATTGGAGAAAAATTAAATTCTTTTCTTTGGTGAAAACTCAGGAAGTCGATTGCAGTTGAACAAGTTCGCCCCCAACTGCAATCGGATCGGAAAGGAAAACTTTTCGAATTTTCACATTTTTCTATAGATGTAAATGTGCCCGGTGCAGTGGTGCATACGGGAGCTTTCACCTTCTCGACAAACCCCATTCATTAGGCGGGTGCCGTTGCACTCCGGACGTAAAAGGGGTAACTTATGCGCTACTTCTATCACTTCTTGTTTACCCTTTGAAAGCATTTTTTGTGCGACCGCCAGGGGGCTTTAGTTGAGTTTAAACGTAATCGGAGTTTTGCCCGAGTTCTACGTTGTAGCGCACTTTCCCTCGTTCGTCGAATCTCGGCTCGTAGCTTTTGCTTGCGACTATTGTCGGAAGGTATTTCTGAGGAGGAGTTCGAATTTCTAACGAAATGGCACCCTCTTGGTGCGGTTTAGCACGACCTCGAATAGCCCCAACCGCAAAGCCTATGTGACCGCAACAAGCCAATTTATAAGTTCATAATTTTCCCATTTATACGGGCGAGTGGTCTGTGCCAAATCCATTACCACATTTCAAATAGAGTTCCTAGACAGAGGGAATTTGCTCCTATATGTAGGTCCGGCCGATTCGATCTATGCCCAGATTTCTGGTAGACGTCTTTTTGGCCAGTTTAGTAATTATTCGGAAAACGGATCTCCCCTATCTATCGATAAGCCTCCCCTTTTGTCCAACGACATTGAGTGGATCGACCACCCACATGGCAGTCGGTAACATTTACTACTTTCGCAACAAATCCCAAATTGGCTCGGTGTGGTTTCTGATTTTGGATAATTTCTGTGGATTTGAGAGACCATTCCTGGCCTAGATGGATGCTGGGCTGGAGTCTAGGTAGCTTAACGCCGGGTCACAGGCTTTTACATACAAATCGTGTGATTTGCGGTACCCATTGTATCCTCTGTTATTGGGTGAGCCCGGTTCCATTTGGGGTTTTGAATATTTATGAGAATCCCTCTGCATTACAGTCATTAGACTCAGTATTTTGTTTGGTGCCAAGCAGCCCATCAAATATTAACATTTTCCTAAATATTCGGGACGGGCATAGGGTTATTTTATAGATATTAGGGGTTGGATTGCGGTTCCCCGCGTCCGCGCACCGCTACTTAATAAAATGAATGAATTAATAATATGGGCCACCTATCCAGCACCGGTGGGCGTTCGAATGATGCAGAAGGGCTTAAAACTGATTCCGATTTGATCCATTAGGCCATTTGGCAGATGCACAATCGTCGGTGTCTGCCACGTGATATTTTGGACTGGAGGCCTTTGATTAAAACCCTTTCGGCTTTATTAGGTGTTTATTGCGAGCAAATTGGATGGTAAATTATTATTGGGCCGGGATTTGTGTGATCAAGGGACCCTGCGAAAGTAAAACTATATCAACATCGTCGGATTAAGCCAATTACATTCATAAGTATAGCGTTTATTCTTTATTTACAATAATAGCACGGCTTTGATTGGATCGAAAATCTGAAAAAATCTGAAAAAATCTAGAATACTAGTACATAGACTGAAGATTTTTACTTCAAAATTAAAATTGGTTTCTGGCCATTAATATTACAATTTTGTGATTTTGGTATATAAAATTTTACACTAACTATAGGTACAATTTACCACGAATTATTTATTCGGCGATCATTTTTAGACCTATCTTTGTTCCTAAATTTTCCTTTGTTATTTTATTGTATTTTGATAGTAGATTTGTAAAGACTATGACTCCATTTTGTATTGCAAAATAGTAAATTCAGATTCGTTTTTAGCCAAATTTACAATAAATTTTCTCTCAATAATATATTTCAGAAAAAAAAACTTTCAAAGATTCAGAATCTTCTTGTTGTGTCTAAACTTTCGGTGCCACATAATAAGGCTAGTTGAAATTCAAGTATTAAAGCAGCATATTCATTCTGTATAGGATAAGACCAGGACCGCCATTGCTCCTATAATAAAAAGTTAATAGTCCTGCTTTTAGCTCATACTTATTGGAAACAATGTTCGCTAAAGTGATTGATGCTAACGAGAAAAGTCTGAGGGCGGATTAAGGAATGTCTGTGGTAAATTGTAGCACTTTCTTTCTGCAGCGGTGGCGTGAAATTGTGCTTTCGCCCAAAACCCTTATTATGCAGCGTAACTGCAATAACCACAAAAGATCAAGTTACAAAGTTCACTTAGCGTAAATTTCCACCCCCGCACTCTGTTCCAGGAAACTTGATGGCAAATTGCTTCGACCCGGACCCGAACTGAAGGCCGGGTATCAGCATTAACTGGAATATGTTAAAACAGAGCTATGGGTCTGGAGCGGGTGCGGGGATCAGTTGGCTCACCTAAATTCAGTTTAATTAGTACCATGTGGTCTCTGGTAATTTCGAGCGAAGATATATTCCCAAAATTTAGGTGGAGTGTTGAACTGTGGTGAACTCGTTGCAAATATTTCAATTATTGTTTGAATCCTCACAGTGGCGGCGGCAGGTTGTTCCTCTTTTACCAGAACCACTCGAATAACTTTGTCTGGAAAAATTAAGTGCAAAATGGAACCAGTGCCACTAAGTAGCTGTATGTAGTTAGGTAGTGACGCCAAATCCCTAGGGAAAAGCTGTTTCTCTTTTTTATTTTGCTTTGGTGTCTCTATTTTATGGAAATCCCTTCTTGGAAGAGCTTTAACACCATCCCGAGTAGTTCTGAGGCATAACACTAAAAGTGCACGGTGACGACACTAAAATGACACAAAATTGGGGGATGTTTTCTCGAGAGGGTGCACAGAGATCTTAGAGAAATAAGGCCCTTTTCACTTGTTGATTTAATTTAATCTGCGGCTTTGTTTCGTTTGCTCAAGTTATTTGCTGAAGTGTAAAGTTACTTGCCCCCAGCTTCTTGCGGCACTGCCAGCTAGCGACTTCGTTAGCTCGAATAAAACGCGTTTTATTGAAATTTTCCAAGGTGGTAATTACTGGTACGTGACCTGATTATCCTTAGCAAAATTTGTTCCAGTAAAATAAACAATTTTACCAGGGTAAATTTCCGAAACAGGACCTCCGCTTGGTATAACTTTTGAATATTTAAAACGAAAGTTTCTTGCAGAAATTTTTGGCTTTCCTAGAATATACCTGCCAACATTTTCAGAATCGAGGAACTAATTAGTGCGCATTAGGTAAGGTTATGAAATATGAGACGATTTAATTATGGAGTTGTTAATTAGATTGCGTTGAAATTAAAGAAGTTAACTTTTCTAAATAAAAACCTTTTCATCAGACATTAGGTATATGCATATCATTAAAAATTACACTGATCAACAAATTTATAAGTATTCCTTTTACCGAATAAGTGGCAGATTATTTCTTAGACAATAAAAATGTTTCAGCGCCAATTTTCGTTCTAAACAGCTTCATTCGCCATTTATTGTATGAAATAATCGGTTTATGAAAATATGTAAATTTTGTGGAATATATCGTAAATCTGCAAGTGTAAACAAAGGGGAACTGAATTACAAGTACGTGATTAATTGGCAATAAGTGCCAGTAATGTTATACTATAATCCCAAAATCCATTCGACTATGTCTACTGACTAGATCAGAAACCTGAATCATAGTCCAGAACTATTAACCTAATTTAGGGTCCAAATTTAAGTTCGCATTAATCAATTTTCCCAACTTGGCACTGTTGCAGCAGACCACGCTCGCATATTGCAATATTCCTGAATATTCTAGGGGCTGGGAAAAGCCGGGCCAGCATCCATTCAGCTGCAGTGGTCGGGATCCGGACCTTGTTCCCAGTCACCCTGCACTACGCTACCCTGTCAATCATCCTGCGGTGGCTTAACCAAATGAAATACAGGATTCCGGGAAGCCACAACATAGCGTTCGACGCGGATCATACGCGGAAGAGCATTGCTCTAGTGGCTAAGAGTGGAAAATCCGCCGGGCTTCGGCTGACAGGGTCCCATGAATATGAACTTAATGGGCGACGGGTCTGACTGGGCCGACAAACCCCCCGCAGCCCCAATAAACCAGTCGGTCCCGTCCAAACGTGGCTGGACTAATAATAAAAGTCCAGAACAGACATCAGATATTCCCTGGCCGACCAGCAAACTCGGGGTGCAGCCCGGGGCCAGCCAATGCAAATAAATCTCCCACTTTGGTCTAGATTTTCTAGAACTGCGTCTTGTGCCCTTTACATACCCAAGGGCCAGGGCTTCTTTAGTTTAGCCACTGACACTGGTCTGGATAAAATCACTGAGAGCGATGTTTGAAGGCTCTGATTCTAGGGGCTGGACCACATCTCGTTTCATTGCCGGATCTTTCTCTGCACAGCTCTTGCAGCTGAAATGCAATTAAGATAACATCTGTGTGGCCTCTGCGTTCCCACAACGATCTCTGGCCTCACTATGAATTCCGGCTTCGGGGTAAACAGTGCTATTTATTGCCGACTCCCCCGCAACATAGCTATGCTATGTTTATGTTCTCCCCTTCCCTGCCATGCAAAAAGTTGTAAAAGTCAGTTTGCGAACAGCGGAAGAAGATTCTTTTATGAATTGAAGTTCCGGTCTTAAGGAAACTGTTAAGATCTTTTTGCTAGCAATTGAGGAGCCGAGTTGGCTCAAGCCGCGGAAGTGCAGTAAAATATTAATATTTTTTCAAGGAATTCGTCTTATAGGGGAGAACACAATTTAGAAGGTCATATTTAGACTCAAGACTTTTTCATATGGAAATTTCATTACAAACGAGGCAAGTTCGGAGAGCTAGCTGCGCTTTTCTGGGATATATTAGGAAAATTATTATACGAACCAAATTCACCAAGCAGCAGAAATCCCAAATATTTATTCTATGCAGACGTTTAGAATTTCATCGAATTTCTCAGTAAGAGGCATATTCAAAGAGCTGTAATGAAAAATTTCATATTGCCTTTATTCTTCTTATATTTCATTTAGAGTATGCACACAATAGAATGAGGCAAATGTTTGATATTTAATTTTGAGATAAACGTAATAGGTTTATATGTTTTCCAGCAATGAATCTGAAACCTTCTTTTGTTGGTAATTTTAAAACACAAACACACAATAAGGTCTTTGAATATATAAAGAGGAAGTGCTTGTTTATATGTAAGAAGTTATTTTAGAAACTACTGAGCCGATTTGGATAATTTTTTAACCAATAGAAAGTTTATAATCCCACGGTGGTTATAGACTATAGATTTACAATAATTAACATTTTTTCATTAATTCACAAAACTTTTTTGTTTCCGAAATCGTGTTTTCTTAAGTGTTATTTAGAGTAATCTCGGAAACTATTTGTATTTGTACATAAAAATTGAGTAACTTGATACAAGTAAATTATTTTTATGTCAGCTTTCGATAATGTAAAATTAAAGTTCTTAATCTTCTTGTATTGTGCACTCAACTTAAACAATTGTTTCACTAAGAAAGTTTGAAAAATATCACAAAAAATGCCCCCTCCCCTGGATTTCAGATTTGTATAATATTTTCCGATGCGTAGTTAAAAATATAGCTTTTGAATGTTTCTACCTGAAGTTAGCCATAATTTTCAAAAAAAGGTAAAACATAATACTTTCTTTAAAAATAAAAGTTTTGCATGCATTTTTTTCGTCAATTCCCTTGGAAGCAATTTTTTGAATAATTCAAATTTCTTCAAAAATACTAAATAAAAATACTGTCTTTTTCTGAAACAGCATAATTATTATATTATTCAATTTTATGATAATAGAAAACATTTGCACTGTTCTCTGGATACAATTTTCAGAAAAATCCAAATATCTTCAATAATACTGAATAAAATTACTATCATTTCCAAGAACAATATAATTTTTATATAATATTATCCAAACCATCTTTTTGAAATGAATTTAAAACCAAATTTTTATGTTGAACCGTTTTCGAGATATTTAAAAACGAAACTTGAAAAACGCAAAGAATCGACAACATTTCATTTTCTAATAAATTTGTAAACATAATTTTTTCCGTCAGCATTAGACTGTATAAATTTGGTTTCTACTTTCTTTGCTTTTGCAAGTATTTGTAATTTAATAGTATCTACGAATTTTAGTGGTCTGTGCGTACGAATAAGTCGCGGGCACAGTGAGTTATTAAATAAAATCCATTTTCCCTAACAATTTTATTTTGTTTAATCACATCGTATAAAGATGACTAAACCAAAATTAAGTTTTTCAAAATTTAAATCTATCAACTCTGATCATCATTCCTGTCCTATTTGATTGAAGACATGCAATGAACCAATAATTTAGTGCATTAACTTTAAATGCGCTTCTCCTGCATGTCAGACTCAAATTCTTCACAAATTTAGTTACGAGTATTCGGGAGGTAAATTAAGTTATCAAATTTTGGAAAGTGCTTATGGCAATTTATTGGAAGGAAAGACGTTCTTAGGATGATATAAGTCGTGAGTAACACGTCATGTTTGCGTTTAAATTTCAAGTAAACGATGCAGAAACTTGCGCATGAAATTTTATTGACATTTTCTATACGACAACATGAAGCACTTCGGGTGTGATTTTCGCGTTTGATAAGATTGGTTGTCTTATAAATCTTTCTTTTAAATTACATAATTTGTCGAGTTTGAAAATTAGATCGACTACACGAAAATTAAAATTTGTATTTAACAAAGTATGTCCTACTTCCACTACTACTGACTATAACTACAATAATTAGTTTTACTATCGAACAATTTTGTTGTAATAAGAAATTTTTGTTGTACCTACGTCCAATAAAGTCTTACTTTACTTTTTTGAGTAAATAAGTTACGATAAACTTCTCTATTTCAAAGAAGAACAATTCTCTTGTTTTGTCGAATGATTACATTATTGTCTAGCGATTTAAGGAAAAAGTAACTTTTCCAAGAAAATCAAAAATTGTTCGTTGAGATAAAATTCTGGATCTTAATCGGCTTCACTTGGCGACTAATTAATTGTCGAGATCAGCGTAAGCCGTTCAGAAACGACGAGCGCCGACAATCAAAATGTTTTGCAACAGAGGCGTCCTGGCTCTCGTCCTGGGATTCAACCGGGAGATGTTTGCGAATTAAAATTAATTTCGCCAGCTTTGCCAGCGAAGTCAACTGACAAGACTTAAAGTACGTCGAGACGAGCGAGGGCTATGAATTTGTGTGAATATCATAAAATCTAGTTAAACTTGCACGAGGAGTTTTCCAACCTGCTGCAGAAAATATGCATCTGATACCCGCAGAGCATATGCACCAAGGGGCGGGGGCGGGTGAGCCGGGCAAACAGCCCCGCTAGTGAGCAATTTGTGTGTTTGCTAAAGTCCGCATTAAGACTGAGGAGGAGCGAATGGATTTTTCCCATTTTCGCAAGCACTTTTCCAACTAGTTCGGATCATACAGCGATTTCTCAATCATTTTGAGAAATGTCACATCTGCGGAGAAATAGAAAATTCGAGGGAAAAACGTTCGTTGGTTGGGGGTTGGATCGGATTTCTGTTTTTATTCGGTTCTACAAACAGAAAGTGAACAAACGTGTTTCTCCCGGACGTGTCCCCACATAAATTCTGGGCAGATCGTGACGATGGTGGGCGCGAAGGTGAGGGAGGAAACCTGCATCCAGGAAGACGACGAAAATTCTAGCTGCATCCCTGAAGGTAATACTGCCTCTAACGACTTCATTTCTCTCGGAAGATTGCTCCCGAATCAGGTTTCGTACATCACCATGAATGCGCGCCCTGTATGTTAAACTTCTGCGGATGACTGTACGACTTCGACGGGATTTTTAAAATATTCCCTCGATTTTTCAACATTCTCAAATTTTGTGAGCTTAAGGTAATTTTGTCATATAAATAATACACACTGGCGATTCAAATATATTCCATGAGATGTTGATGCTCTAGAAAATTCTCACTCGTACTTATTTTTCTCAGCTTTAAAAGTCTTACGCCTGGTGAGAATTTTGCTTTATTTTGTATTTCGAAAAAGATGAAAAATCTCATTGTAGTCAAAATTATACATATGTAAATCCTGCAAATTTTTATAAAATAACATTCACTACCGAAAATTTTGATTATTTTTTAAATTTTTGTTTTAAACCAATAAAACTTACCGCATTTTTTAAAATTTTTTAAGTTTTATTCAGAGACAATTTTCAGCTTTTTTAAAATAAATATATTTTTTTAAGGTACACTAAAGTACAATTTTCTTCTTGATTCTACTACATTTCAAGAATATACACGTAAATTTTTAGCCAAAAATATTAAAAAATAAATACAATTTTTTTTTCTAAACTACGATTTTTTTCAAAAATTAAATTTTTTTTTTGAGAATTTATTTAAATATGTAAATAATTCCAATGGCGCTTTTTATTTATATCAATTGATTAAAAAATGTTCCAAGTATATCTTGAAAGTTTTACAAGCTAATCGCACTCGTAAATTTAAAATGGTGGACCATCAAAGTGTGTGTAGGGTCAGATTGACCCAAAGTGTTCTCCATTAATGAAAAAAGGTGTGTTCCCCAAGGGTTAAACTATGTACGGTTTCAGTTTTAAACTGTGGCAAGGTTTGAAATGCCATTTTTAAACTTTTATAGTGTGGGCTTTAAACTTACGGGTTTCGCTCATTTTTTTCTCGTAAACAATATTCCGTGTGTAATTAAGTATATACAACCTTTTTTGTTCAAATTTAAGATCAAAATTTCCATTCCGTTTTACGCAATTTCAAATGCACAAATCGTTTAACAATCCTTTAGAACCCTTTATATTTTTAAAAAACCCTTAAACAGCTTTTAGGTGCCTAAGGATTAAGTATATGACTTGAAGAGCTTTTTCCAATCCGGGCAGTCCGAATTTATTATCGTTTTACTTTAATTACGGGTTTTTGTATAATGATCACAACAATTGAATATCACTTCAAACAAACTCGTGCTAAAAATGTGGTCGAGTACTTACTCGTCAACTCGAACTAAAAAAATTCTCGTAATATTCCGCTGAAAAATAACTCACTGCAGAATTAATTGTTTCATCATTGCTAGCCATTTTGCAATCGTGCAAACCGATACAAGAAAACGAGCAATTCGAACTTAATTGAATTAAAGTAAAAAACATCCGGTACGAACAGGAAGCCTTCCCCCATCCTCCGATTTCCTCTATCCTGTATTACATCCTCTCGGAGGTTTTTGTGCTCCATCACGAATCGAACAATCAAATAAAATATTTTTCGAACGATTTTTAAAATCGAAAATCAATTTCAGTAAATATCACACCAAGGGTGGGCAGAAATATCAAAAATCCCCCACTCTCGTGAACGCCACTGGAAATGGTTCTACGATACAAATTTCTCACATTCCTGCCGAACTTCCGAAGGATGTTCACGCTCGAGAAGTTAATCAAATTGCGGCCAATAATCTTCCGATAAGTCCCTGGAGGAATCCCCTTTTGTATTTTGAGTTCAATGCCAGAAACTGAAAGTTATGCAGAAATTGCTTACGAATTATTGTGCCATCCTTCGGGCATAGGGTTTAGGGTAATCAAGCGGGAGGGCAGAAGGGGAATTGTAGGCCTATTGCGAACTACGCAACTGGCCCAGGAAACTGCAGAGCGATTGTTCAGATTAAGACTGTAGGCCATAAGATCGAGATAGCTTCAATATTCAACTATCGATTTACGACCAAATTTGCTAAAAGCCCTTCGAAAAAATGGCTCTTTTTTTCTAATTTAGTAAGATGCACCACGCACCATCCAGACGTTGGCATATGGCTAGAACTCTAATATTATCCGAACATAGAATTTAGACAAATCTTTATTTCACTATTCGTAACTTTTCTTTTTCTTACAATTAGAGGAAAATTTAATTTGAGCGCAATAATTAGATAAATGTTTACTGTTATTATGAAAGTTCTACATTTTCTGTTCAAAAAATTTGCTAAAAGTTAATAAGTTAAAGTTCGATATAAATATAAAAAATTTGTATTTTATGCTGAAGCATTATTTAGAAGAATTGTTGAAATTTTTTTCGGGTGTATGTATGTAGGTATTATATGTATGTAATATATATGTATATGTCTGTTTATTTGGCGCAGTCTAAACGGCTTGACGGATTTTAATAAATGAGCTTTCGTTTGATTCGTCTTAGTCGCGGGAGTGCTATAGGTTATATAATTTTTGAAAAAAATAAATATGGCAGCCCTTTTTGTCGCATGTGTATTTTTTTTTTTAGTTTCAAATAAACCTATATGGATTTCAAATAAAAGGTCTTGATGAAACGATATACTTTAATGTTTATATAATAAGCGTACGAAACAATTTGCTCATCAATTAGTTACGAAATTGTTTTTTTACCCGACTGTACCAAAAGGAGTGTAATGCTTTTCGTTCTACATATGTTCTATGTATAAATTAAAAATTTTACTATTACGATTCTCATCCTTATGAAAGTACTTAGTAGGGTTAAAACTTTACGTCGACTTTCTAAAAATCATGCTATCAAATCGTGACATGCAGTCGGAGGCTACAAATATTCGTTCTTATTTGTAAACTGCAGCAGAATTTTAGGTCAACAGGACCAATGACATGTTTTCATATATAAAAAATGTATAAATAAAATTGAAATTGTATAGTGGTTGAATTATCGCGATTAATTTCGATGAATCCCATCAGTCGCTCGTATCCACGAGAGCCATTTCCGGCCCATTAAGTGTCCATCGGGTGGATTTATACCCACATGAGTCGATCTTACCCACCAATCAGACTGCCGTAAAAAGCCCCTTCACCGCGCCGATGTAATTTATCGCAGACGAAGATTCGCTAATGGACGATGTCAGAGGGCGTTTAATTTTCAATTTCACCGCCGTCAACCAAAATCCGAATTAAAGTTATTGCTGGAAAAATTTAATAATTTTCACATTTCGGCCATCCACTATCCTCTGTGACAAAGGAGGCTCCAACCAAACCGAAAAAAAAAGGAAAATAAAAAAAAATAAAAAAACAATAATTTCCACCACGAAAAAAAGCTGCCACATATTTTACCCAGGACAGTGACATAATTACAAATTTGTGAAGGAGCTCACAACTTTTCAGTGTTGGATGCTGGGGACATAATGGGTCCTGTCAGCACTTGCGAACAGGGCCTCAGTCCCTCAGAAATCTAGGGGACTCGAAGATGTGTGTGCGGACCATCAAGTTTTCACCTCAATTTGTTTAGTGTAAATGTCGACAATAAATTCTAGAAAATCTGTTTGTCAGCAAAATAACAAATTGAGTGTCAGAAATTTTATTATTTGGCTGTCAGAACGAGCATACATATGTATGTCGTCACATACCCCAGCTGGATGGGGATACGCCCCCGGACCTATTTCCCCGGAAAGGGCGCTTTTCTGCCGATGATGTGTTGATAGGTTCGGGAAATGAGTCCTCGGATTGAAATTGAAGAGGAAACTTTTGTATGCAGCTGGGAAAACCGAGTTCCTAAATTATGTCCGAGTTTCTTTTCCCGTCCATCTCCAGGAGATGCGCAGGACCTGAGACAGGGCAGAGAGGGCAGGGTACACGCGGGGGTAAAGATTTCAGCGGACACGGGACAGAGCACCTTCGATAGTGCTCCAGAGCCCGTGACCATCCCTCGTTATGTGTTCTATTTGGGATCAGCTCGATTCAGCCTCGCATTCTTCCTCCGAGTTAAATGGTCCCAGAGGAAGATGGAGAAAATTGCGAGGGCTCGGCCTCTATCCCTTATCCACTTTTAAGCGCGGTCTTTTGTACTAGACGTGGAAGCAGTGGATGAATTTATCGAATTTCCCCCCAATATCCTCCTGGACCCACTCGGACTGAGGTTTTCCTCAGAAGAATGGATTTTCTCTGATCAAATGGCTTTTTTCCCAGGGCTTAGAGCTCTCCCAGTTATTGAAATTCGGAGACAAAAAGGAAACATTTGGACGTCCGGAGAAAAAAAACGTTTCGCACTTTTTTATGAATGGCTTCCAGATACTTAGTTCGAATTCAATTGTGGCGATGCAAATTCAGCTGGGAGTATGCCAGCAAAGGAAATTGATTTTGAACTTGGAGCTGGGGGGGAAAAAACTAGGAACGGACGGAAGAAAGGAAAACACATTTTTCTGCTGCAGCGTTTTCTTGCACGCTGGAAATTGGCAGCAACAATTTTACACGAGCAATATTCACATCACTAGCAAAAAGCCATTCTCATTTTCCGTCTATTGAGCTGTAGTTGTCTACTTTAGGGGTTAACGTGATATAGGGCACAAATTTATGAATGAATTGATCTATTTAGTTAACAGCAAATTTTATACTTTATATTCTCTTAAAGAAAATTGTTTGCGTGTACTTACTTGAAAATGTAAACACGTTTTTTTGCAATATGAATTTTCCAAAAACCAAAACTCCAAAATCGAACCTTAACATACTTGCGTCGGAATGTAAATAAGGAAAAGTACCTATAATTTAAAAAGAGTAGGAAAAAATGCATACATCGATAGTACCATATTATTGTATTGTCGCCAGAATTACATTCGCTCGTAAAGTTTCAAATCGATACTACAATTAGAAACAAATTAAACTTTGTTAATTTAAACTTAACCAAATTCAATGGACAAATTGGGTTTGTTTAAAGGCCACAGTACCCTCGAATTAACCTCGATTTTTATATTTTTAACTTTAATAGAAAGGAAATCCTTCAGGGATTTAAGGAAAGATATAAAACAAATACCGCCAGAGCAAACACATTTTAAACGCCGATACTCTAAAGAGAGAGGTAGTCTAACAATTATCTAGAAATTAGCTAGAAATTATCAAGACAAACTCTTTGTTTAATTGCTAAAAATTACAGGAGAGTAATAAACAGCACTGTTATAATAAACTTAAAAAACAAGTTAAATTTAAAAGAGCGGTTTAGATTTATAATCTTTTTAAATCCTCATTTGTCGAAGCTCAGTAATAAATGCAAAAAACCAGAGCTAGCTAATTAATTTCTATCAATTCTTATAGTACTCGAAAATCAACATTTTTCTGTCGCAGCAGATTAGTGTAGATTTTAGCGGAAGAGCGGTTTAGATTTAAAATCTTTTTAGAAAATGTCCTCATACTATCAATACAAACAGTAGCACTATTATAATCTGAAAAAAAAAAACAATTTAAAATTAACCAATTCATTTTGGTTATAGCAAATAATCCGTTTTTAGGGCTTTATTGACTTAACTTGTCGTTTTGGTTGCTCCAAACTAATTTTAAACTATCTTTTGTTGGAAAAATGAAGTAAGCCAGTTTTGCTTAATTTATCAGTACTCTTTTTCAGTGTCGTATATATCTGTAAGATAAATTCGGCTTTAATCAAAGGCGGTTGAATGTATATAAAGAGTAAACTCTATATAACAAAACTTAAGGGACTCCTTGTAGAGAGTTTTCGTTATATAGAGAGAACAAAAAACGCAAAATTTACATACAACATTTTTTAATATATATGTATTTGTAACAATTGTCGGAGCCTTTTGTAAACTGATTATATTGACGTTTTGACTTCTGACTTCTAAACAATGACATATTGTTTCATTATGGCTGTTACGTTGTAGTTGTAGAGAGTGTTTTAGGGAGTTTTGCGCTATACACTATTAATACATACATATATCAAAGTTAGACATCTTAAAATTAGGGAAATATTGTTTAAAATGTTTCATAATGACTATTGAAGAGCTTCTACATTTTGCTCTTTATATGTTATTGATTGTTATTTTATTATCTACTTTTAAAACGAAGTTATGTTCTGTTTCGGTAGCGTCTTCTAAAAATAGTATAGAAAAGGTATAAAAAGACCCTAACTAATATGCAACATGACCAAGACCAGTCTACTTCTTACTTCCTACTTTAGAGTGGTAATTTCGTTTCTAATGGAAATGTAATGTCCAAGTTGGCGCATCTTACAACTGAAAAATTTAGAAGTTGCGCAACGAAGAAACAAGATCTTTTTGTAAAAAATTTTCAAGAAAAGTCCTGTAGCATATTGCGTGCAAAGACCGTAGATGCCAAAAGCTCAGGTTTTTGCGTGTTTCAGGTCACTTCCTTCATTTCTTTGAAGGAAAGAGGGTGAAAAAGGAGAAATTAAATAAATTACGAATATCAACAAGTGCCGCGCCAGTTGGGAGCCCGATTTCGCCCCCCCTTCAGCGCGCGACACTGGCCCGAAAGGTAATTTTTTACAGCCCGGAGACTATGACAAATCACCTTCGGGTGTAATTTACAACAATTCAAGTAAAATTCATTTGTCTAGTGTAAAACAACATTGTCGAGAATTTATCGTTGTAGGCTGATACGACATTAAGCAGACTCGAAGAGACTGTGGCATGTGAAAAATGTCTCCCCGGGATCACTTCTGACTGGCTCCGGGTGCGCTTCTTATTCCCGGTTTTCACCTTTGCGTGCCGGTGAAATTGAGCGGAATGAAGGTGTATGCTCGCGTCATACATGCTTAAGGGCGGGGGGCGGGCGAGAGGGGCAGGTGGCGCATGATGAAGCCGTTCACCCCGCAACCCAACCAGTGCCAGGCCCAAAATCCTGCTAAAACTGGACAGGTTCCGTGCTCCCTTTTACAGGTAATTGAAAGGGCGCACCTTCGCTTGAGAGATTTGTGAGGGATAATTTATAACCCGGGGGGCGAAAAGCCCTGCATTAAAAAATAAAAGAACTAATGTCCCGACAGAAATCATTTCCGCTAAATTGTTCACGTAATTTTCGAAAAGTCTGCACATTTCATTTCACCCGGTTTTCTGTTTGCATATGGGGGTCTTTGCGCCCTTACGAGCGTCCATCACACCCCACACTTGGCACCATCTGCAAATGTTTTGTGTGCTTCCGTAAATGCTTTTTCACCTTCCCAGGTAACCCCTTTACGCCCGAGAGTCCTTAAAATAAATTTTTTAATGATAGTTCCTTCCGCGCCGGATTAGACTGTCAGGGAGATATTTAATGAGGTTGCAGACGGTGCAGAAAAGCATAGTAAAATTACTCTCTGTCGTCAGGAAGCAATTTTTCTTTGCGATTTCCGCAGAAAATGCCCCAGTTGACGGTTATTGCGGTGGAACGAAACAATTGGCAGGTGGAAGAGCGCTTCATGGTAGTGACGGGGGCTCCTCTTGTGGGTAGAACCACACGATCCCAATGGATGCCTTCAGGGAAGATATTTGCCCTTATCGCATCTTCGGATCTTCCTATCCTGTCGAACGAGATTAATATGTTTTATGACCTTTCGCAACTTGAGACCCGAAGCTGTGCAGGGACTCAAGTCGCAACAGCTAAATAAATCACAAGGTTCCATAATTTGCATCCCCTTCTGCACTGTAAACAGCAATATTCAGGAATGCAACTCGTGTATTTTATTGAAATTGCATTTTTCATCGAATACCCTTTAATGCTGCGTTTTCCCGTAATTTAAATGTTAAATAATTGGAATCTGTGTTCAGGCACCCTGAAATTTTTCATGTAAAGCTCGGGCGTTATTTGTTCTGCAGGGCTCACTTTTATAATTAATATTTGTTTCAAGCTTATAAGTGGAGGGAAATTCATAAAAAGTTTTTAAAACAAAGGGAGGTAATAAGAGATATTAAGGGATGCAGGAGCAGCTTTTACGGAAGCTTCTACTGCTGGTTAATGGGAAAATTGCCATCGTATGGGTTTTTAAAAAGAAAATTAACGAATTATCACGACACTCCAATATACATAATTTCAGTTTAATTAATTGCCCTTCGACAAAAGTTGGATGTAATGCAGCAAATCTGAACAATTTTCAATTTTCATGATTTTTGCATGCGACCGACTTTAGGAACCTTTTTATTTTTTATATTTGTTTTTTACAATTTAAGTTAAATAGCTACTATTAAATTTTGTACAATATGCTTTTCATATTTCAATTTGCTAATTAATGGCCCACAGTTAATCGACTTTTAGTTGTTGATCTTTATATACATATATAGTACAAAACTCAATAATGGTATTAGAAAACTTAAATTTAATTTTATTTCTTATAAGGATGGTAAAGAAGACGGGTTAAGTCCTACACAAAATCACCCTAGACCTCACGAAAAAGAAAAGTATCTCAGATTATCGGTGATAATGAGTATTGAAATCCGAAAGAGTTTCTATATTCGATATCAGTGGAAAACGTGTTAATAACTAAGTTAAAATTAAATTTGGAACCTTGAACTTTCAATAAAACAAAAACGATGTGGCTTTCGGGTATAGATTGTTCAAATATAAAACATATTCGAAAATTATTATTTTTTGACTTTTTTTTTGTAGAAGATAAAAAGAATTCATAATATTTTTAAAAAGATTAAAATGTGAAATAACTTAATAATCAAAAATGTATTGATTTCTTTTGATGTTTAAGTTATTTATAAAGGGAATTGCTGATTTTTGTTTAAAATATGGTCATACTTTTGTAAAATGGGTCTTTTGTGATGATAAATTCAAAGAGCCCCGTCAGCGTCATCTGATTACCTTTCGTCCTGACAACAACAGGACAACAGGACAACAAATTGACATGGTCATCTCACTCAGGACGAGGCGAGTGGTGTTGGCTAGAATTTTAATTTCCTGAAAAATTGAAGGAAAAACAAAAAGAGTGCCGTGCGATCGAGTGTCACGTGCGGCACACATTCTGCGGAGTCACGGCATGGCACTTGATAAAGGCATCGCTCATAATCATGTGACGGCAATTTCATTTAGTCCCTGCAAGCAGCCGCCACTGCATTGAATTTTAAGTAAATCCCATTACCGCCCTTAGTGAGCTCGACTCGCAGATCTAGCGAGGGGGGTGGGAGGTACTGAAGCAATCTATCCCATAATTTCATCACCCGTCCTCCCCGATTTCTTCCCTGGACAGGATCGAAAGTGACCTTCGGGGTCCTTCAGGACGCGGGGAGGGAACGGGGACGGAACCTCTTTTCCAATTAATATTTGACAATAAAACATCCTTAAACTCGAAGGATTTTCGTTCCGCCACTCCCCGAAGTTGGGGCATGCTGACCAACGAGGAGCCCGAGAGGCAGTCGTTCCTGCGGGCAAAGCCACTGGGGGATTAAAACAATCCCCTGCTTAAGGCCCGAATTAAGTTGATCTCTTTCTTCACTTCAATTAAAGTTCATCCCTCGTGACAGTCCCTTCCGGTCCGGTCGGCCATGAACTCCGGGAAAGGATTGCACCCGAAATTGCGGCTTATTACGGCCGGGATAGCGGGCGTATGTGACACCCGACACATGAATGGAATTTTCCCTCCTACAGGAGAAGCTTTCGGGTACCCCGGAAAATTCCTTCCGTCGTCGTCCTCGACAGAGGTGCCTTACGGCAGTCGTGCAAGGAAAAGGTGAACCTTTTCGGACTCAAGCGGTCGGCTCGGAACAGGGTGACAGGTCATTATCCAGGAAAGTATAATACATTTTTCCACTTTACACTGGACTTTCGACGGTGATTTTGGGAGAATCGCACTAAATTGCTTTAGGGCAGTGGTGTAGCAAATATTTTTCCTTCCTAATGGGTCCAAGTTCTCTAGTTTTCTTAAAAAATTAATAACACTTTAAAAAATATACAAAGTAAAACTTGTTTAAAAAGTTTGAATCTCCACTTTGAAGTAACTTTCTTTCCGTCTTTTGAATTTTCTTAGCTTTTTGACAATTTTCTCTTCTCTTCTTTTTCTATTTCTTTATTTTGTTATTTTAGAAGAATGTATCAACTTTAGTTTTTAAGAAGCTTTGTGCTTTTAATAAATCTAAATGTTTGCTCTTACCACGCTAATACTAATTTTAACTAGAATCCTCTGAAATCAAAGCTAAATGATCCCATTCGAAAATAGTTTTCAAGTTAAATAACAGCTATTATTCTCAATAAAATTCAATAGGAAGTAGAATAATTTTAGTTAGAAATAGTTCTCTAGGTACTAAGAAAAAGTGAACTAGAACTAATTATAGTGCATTATATGTAAAATTCAATTAAGGATGACTTGAAATACAAGTTTCTGTAAAGAACTGCTCTTAAGAATATGTTTTATGAAAAATTTATTATTTTACAATGTAAACAAACTTTCTGAAGCAGATGCAATTGTTTTATTTTGAATTTTGAAGAATTTTTAAGATTTATTATGATAAGATTAGGGGGGGTCAATGCCACTGAGGCTCCTGCTCATTTTTGCGAATGCCGGGCGTTTCGGGCCCCGCCGACGATGAGGCCAAACCGAGCACAAAGCAACGAGTGCAGTTCCATTTACTTAGTCTAGAGGGGGCAGACGCTTTTGAAAAAGCTCTCTTTTGGGGCTGCAAGTAGGTACACTGGCCCTAACGGAACCAGGGCAGACAGTTAGTCGCCCCCCAAACGTTCTGTTCGTCGTTGTAGCAGCAGTCGGGCAGAGTTCGCGGGCAAAATCGAGAGTTCGACAAGTCCCCGGTGGGGGCTTTTCAACGAAACCTTTTTTCGTCGAGATGACTGTCGGGTTCGGTGCGAGCTTTCCCGCTTGTTTTCGTTACCCACCCGAGTGTCTAATAAATCCATAGAAAAGGTACCCCCAGCTGCGAGGGAGCCCTTCGACTGTGAGTGGTGGGCTCTGTGCAGAAGCGACCTGTGTAACCCGTCTATGCAGCGGCTAATAACATGCTGACTATCGCCCTGTAACCGATTAGTTTGAGCCAATGAATCGGATAACCTGCTACACTGCTCAAAGTGGTTTTCCAAACAGGCCGTGAAAAGATGAATGAGCTTTCACGCTCCTTCCTGTAGGACGTGCGGTGCTCGCTCCCCTGGTTCCCGGATGCAAGAAGAAGAAAAAAATAATTTTTTTTCCGATTATTGCCGCGGACCTGAACGCTGAAATACACGTTTTGATTAAGTGCAATTTTTACGCGACGCAGATCGACGCTTTTGTATGTACGGCTCAACGGAGCGTTAGTGTACGAATAGTTTCCTCTAGTGTACCGGAAGTGTTGAAGGTTTGAAAAGGGACTCGTCACGACTCACGACGACGCTGCGCGAACCCCCCCGACCCACTACCACCCCCACAAATCAAGTGGCGCGACTTTTGTGAAAAAAAATAAATTAAATAACAAAAAGCCTTTGAACATATACCTTATATATTTTTGTCAGGAATATTTTTTGGAGGACGTCAAACTGAAGAGATCTCATAATTACTTTCAAGCTTTTTCATCAAAAAGGATTATTAGTGAGACTGCAACCGGGGATTCCCCTCGGTTCCGTGGCCAGGAGCTGCATTTTGCATGTCCTGGCCACGGCATTTACTATATTTTTCGGTTGTCTTATTTTTCATCCTTTTTATGAATAAATAGTAGGTACTTTGTGAACTTATACTCAAATCTGAAATAAGATTGGTGAAAAATTCTATGAGATACTCTAAACCTCAAAAGCTCAGCGACAGTATTCACAAAACTAAGCTTTAAAAAAAACGACCTTGTGTAAAGTGTTTGACCAAGTGAATATTTTTGCGGTGCGTGTTTTGTGCACGTGTGTCCCAGAAGTCCCTAAAACTAAAGCAATACTAAATTCCGAAAACCACCCCGGCCGCCAAATATTGCAACAGAACCACCCCTGGCATCATGGACATTCTCGCCGTGGATTTAATTTTGTTATGGATGGTGACACCGGCATTTGCCGGTGATAATTTGGGTACGTATAACCACCTACAACAATTTCACCCTTCATCCCTATCCTGGAAAATTTTTCAATCGATGGAGATAAAAACGCCTTTTTATCCAATATCGAATTGATCTGAATTTTATCCCTTTAGCAGTTGTTTATTCTTCACGGTAATTGAATATGTAACTTTTTTTCATTTTCGTCCAGCGCCCACCGGGCCCTGCGGCGACTCTCTGCCGGGAACCGGATTATAAATAGAAGGAAATTAAATAAAACCGGGTATTTACGCTTTAATGAAATATTATTCTTTATCCGAATCAAAAGTTAATAGGGGGTATGTGTTGCCCGGATTCGGGACAAAGCCGCTTTTCACTATATATGCAACATACATATGCAACATAAATATGCATAGGTATATTTTTATATCTTGCCACACATAAAATTCACAAACAGACGGATTTGCTGTTTTATTGCAGTTGTTGTTTTTACTGCGTTTTTCGAATGGAATGTAATTTGTTCGTATATTTAATGAAAATATTTCTGCTTTGTGCACTTCTCTATGGAATATATCCTTTATAATAATATTTAGTATTTATTGGGATTTTGATAAATTCCATCAGCGAATTCAGGCGATTACTCCAAAACTCTTATAAAAAACAGGTAAAATAATTATTATTTGGAAAAGAGCATATGTATGTCTTTTTACGTTTAATGCAAAAGCTGTGCATCTGATGTCTGTGCCCTGCAAACAAAGGGATTTTGATTAATGTTCAGTGCACGTAAGATTCTCGAAAGGAAATCGAATTGGTTTAGCATCTTTCACATCCCTTTTGTTCTGGTGTTAAAGTTGTTGAAGAAAAACCATTGATTTTTGTTTTCCCAAAAACAAAGTTGAATGAAAAATCATGAAAGAACTGAACGAAAAACTAGAGGAAATTTTTTACTTTGGTTTTTTGAATAAATTGGCAGTATAAAAAAAGAATTGTATGCAAACACAATTGAACTGACCGAAATAAAATACATAATACAAAATTGCATGCTTTTGTAAAACTTGGGCATGGAAGGTGTTCAGGATAAAACTTTTGCTTGCACAAATTTCGATCGAATTGGTAACGTTTGATACTAGAGATACATTTCTAGCATAATCCTTTTTTTCTAGAGATATAAGTAAAGTAAAATTGGAAAAACAATTAGTACATATACAAAACGAAAGTGAGTTCACGTATTTTACAGTAAAGTGCTATTAGTAAAAACTTCATTTTACAAATGGAATCTGTCTGGTAACTTTTTGGGTAAATATTTTAGGAGTAAAAATCTGATAAAATGTTTCATATGGTAGTAACGATGTTTATCAAAACTTTCAAGATTTCAAGTAAATTTTGGGTAATCTATCAATGCTTGTGTGAGTAAATTTTCAATATAAAAAATTCAGAGGTAAATAATTCAAATTTATTGGAGGAATCTAGTTCTGTTCTGTATTTTATTTAAAATGTTTTTCACTTATTTCTACTATAATTATTGAGGTGAACCGTATAAAAACAAATCAGGCATATGCTTGTAGATTTATAGGTGTGAAAAGCAGTCGATGATTATTTTCTCAAATTTACTCATGCTCAGCGGTATGAGTAAAATCTGGTAAAAATGGGTAAAACGACAAGTGCTCAAGTTTTTCCCTGCGTCAATTTAACAGACACTTTCAAGTAAATGTTTTTACCTATTTTAGTTTTACCCTTGGGTAGAAACTTTAGAGTGAACAGACACTATGTTTTTAAAATTAAGCAATCATTAAAACTGATCAAATTTCATACTTTAGATAATTTTTTTTCTCAAAGATTGACGATATTTTTGCAATAAACTAAAAGTCTTGCGATAATCAGAGGTAATTTAGAAATATTTTTAAAGCTGTTAATTTCAAGTAGAATAAAATGCTATCCATGCTGTCATACTATAAAGTTTTTGACTTTATTGTTGAACTATAACTTAATCAGTATAGTTCTTTAATAGATTTTATATTATTTTTTCTATTTACAATAATTTTAATTTCTAAAAAACTAAATGTGCACATATCTACATACTCGTTTGTCCAATATACCTGAAGAGGTTAAACAATTATTTAATCATGAATTTTGAACCCTGAAGCAAAATTTACTAATCAGAAAATGTCAAGATCTAACGAAATAGTACAAAGTAAATATTGTCTTCTAGATTTCATCAAATGAAAAAGTAAACATTTTCAATTTCATATCCGGTGTTCCACTGAGCTCCGAATGTTTGTCGTTCGTTTGAAGGAACTTTGGTGGCTGTTCCACCAGTTGCATGACTATTTAAAATATTCAAAAGAAAAGAGTCCTGGGGTTTTTGATAATATAAATCTGAGCCAAAATTAGTGCGACATCTGTCTCCATAAAAATTATCCGTAAAAGAACTTGGGTATAATTCTTCATTTTATTTTCCATTATTAAACGTTTAATTTCACTCTATTTGCCCAGCACATCTTGTGCTTACATTTCATTATTTATCCTGTATCCTGGTATCCTTGTGCCTCATGATGGACTTAGGCAGTTTGCCAAAAGCCATAATTTCAAGAAAAAAAAAGAAGTAATAAAAACGAACAAAAAATATAGATATGATTATATATTTTTCATGACTTCAGTGGTTGTGTCCCCTCTACGAGAAACCTTTGGTAAGTCGTTTGTTCAAAAACTTTCTGTGAATTATATTTTGAGAAAAATATGTTTAGTAAACAAAGTCCTCGCTACTGTGTATACAGAGTAAATTTTAGAACACTTGCGAAGGCTTTGAATCGCTTCCATTTGGAGTGATAAGGACATTTTTTCCTGTGGAAGTGGGAAAGGAGGGAATGGGAGAAGGTCTGTATCTACCGCGGTTATTTTTTCGAAATGAATATTTTGATGAAGTTGAAAGCGGGGATGGGAGAGGAGTGTTTGCTTCTATATTTCACGAAAATGTTCTAGCCCCAATTTCTTTCAGTACCGCCAATCGAACGACATAATTTTCACCTCGCCCAGCGCCCAACGGATATTTACGCTTTTAAGGGATACCAGACTGTCCAATATATGACCCCACCTAACCTAGAAAGCAACCCTTGCAGCCTCATTTCGGTCCCGGTGCATAGGGTTTCGTCTGCATTGTGGGCGGGAGGCATAGTGGGCCTAGTCACTGGGCTTAATTATATCTCATAGTTCGATAGCTTTTCATGCAACAGATGCTCCCGCCCTTGATTAAAGTAGTCTCGGACAGAAGCTCCGGACTCCGGACCCCCGACCCCGTCGGTCATTGTAATTAGATTTCATGCGGGGGCCGCTAACAGGGAAAATGTGTGTTCTGGACATGTTACCCCCTCTCCAACCCCCACCCCTGTTTAAAAAAAGTTTTATTTCCCAAAATGGCCCCAAAGCGTCCAACTTTGAATACGTATAGATATCCTGCCGGAAGAGGTACAAAGACGGGAGCCGCCCTCCAGGCTCAATGGAGCGGGCAAAGGAATATGGCGAAAAAAAAAAAGAATTTAATTCAATTCAGTACAAACTCCAGAAAAATTCGTTTCATTTGCCGCAATTCTCAGTCGTTCGCTCCCGAATTGAGTTTCCAGCGAAATTCTGAATGTTGCTCCATTGGCGCCGAAATTGGGGGGGAGCTACTGGTGTACTTGATTTGAAAAGCGATGGGGGGCTGATTGTACCCAGGCTCTGTTTTTTGTTTTTTTTTTTTTGCACCCTAAAAGGGATCGCTGTTAAGCAATTGTCCTGAATATTTAACATACTCCTCTTCCCGAAATTCGCCTTTTTTTTCTATTCCCTTTCCCGCAATCATTGCCGGGCTGTACACAGAGACCAAAAGTGGAATTACGGATGGATTGGGCGCGCCAATGGCATCTGGTTTGTGCCGGTAAGTTGATGCGATATTTCGCAATTGCACAAAATCGGATGTTTCCGAAACAAATGGGGGTGGGATATTTTACAGAAACAACCTGGAACCCGATTAGAGGGTTGACAGTATGGAAATTTTTCCGGGGTTTACCTATTTTTGTCAAAATTACTCCCACCGCAGTGATCAAGCGGTAAATTGAAATCAGCTACGGTATTAAGGTAGCAATTACACCTTTACCGCTTTAGCGCCTTTCAATAGAACTGAGGCAACACTTTTTTGCTTTACATCCTCTTTTAAATGGTGTATCGTTTTATGCTTTAATCTACTTTACGTAAGATGATTATATGAAGTTTTATTTTTACAATAAGGATTAAACGTAGGTACATAAAACTCTTATGATAACACTTGGGGTAGATACTTAAATTCACATTATTTTATTACTCTATATAAATCTGTAAGAATTTTAAAAAAGTAGGTAGATTTAGGTATTATAAGTAATAGTTTCTGATTATTATGCATTTTACACACTTTTAAGAATATATTCATATCTATTGACACATACAGTAAATAAGTTCTTAATTAAACAAAAAAAATTAAAAACTTAAAGCTTTTATCGTATTATATTCGTCGAACGCTTTCGTTTGATACTCATGTCAAAGGGGTTGTAAAGAAAAAGGTTATCCGCCATCTTGGAGCGCCCGCCATATTGGATTTAAAACGACATTAAATATACTATATTATATTGTCATCGGGTTTACATAAGTGTACCAAATTTCATCTTTTTCCGATAACGGGAAATGGTTCAAAATTGACTTGCAATATTTGGCCTAAACATATAATACAAACATGTGCATTTAATAAATAAAAGCTTATAAAATCATACTAATGGATCGGTCGCTTCGATTTTTTCAAAATTAAGTCGGAAACTAATTGATAAGCTTTTTAATAAAGTACCTACATTTTTTACAGAAAATAAAATTATATAAAAATGTTGAGTCTTTTACGAGATATATGTTTGCAACGCAATTGAGCTCAGGCGCTAAAGTATTCAGCAAAACCAGAAATTTGATATGCCTAATGGTCCAGAAATTCATCATCTATCTACCAATTAGCGAAAAGTACCCATATATGTATAAAAATTGCACCTCTATAAGTCAAAATTATGAACAAGTCTAAATCACTAAAACCATAGTTGTACGTTTTAAAGAATGCAGCTTAATTTTTCTCGTACACAAAATCTATCAAACACTATCTGTAGTAGGTATACTATAAAATTGTGTTTTATAGCAACTCGTTCCTCCCACTCACAACAAATTTTAGATAGATATGGCATCCTTGACTGAATTTTTAAATATCGTCCTGTTAAAGATGTATTAATTTTGTTCCTTGATTGAGTGCCAACAAGCAATTTATCCTAAATAAAATTTCATTAGCCTTCTGGAAAATAAAGCGCTTATCAAAATAAATCCTATTAAAATGCCCAGCCAAAGGTATGATCATAAATATTTCATTTTCGTAAAATTTTTCCAGGAAATACTTAAGCTGAAATATTGGCGTTTTAATAAGTTTAGAAATTTTCTCTTTTGGTCATGCAGACAACCATGCTACGTTCAAGTAGAAATATGTATATCGGAAAAAATTCATTATTTATTAGATGATGTACAGAATTTAAGTGGTATTTTTAAAGTTTCTTTCAAATTTATTTTGTGATAGAATTAAAATGTGTAATTAAATTGAATTGCTTTATCTAAAAGATTCTTTTCGCTTTTTGTGGAACCTACATCTTATGAAAGATTGTTGAGAAATTCATTTTACATCATACAATGCCTTTTCAGCCTCAAATTTTTGTAAAAGTAACCAGTTATTGATTATTTCGAAAGTAGTAATCATGTATGTAGATTTAACATTTAGTAGATTAAAATTCTCTGATTTTACGAAATAGGATTTAGATACCAGAAATTTCGTACATCCTATTACTCACCCTAATTTTTTAGAACTGAATGAATGGAGAAGCAATTAGGGAATTAGTCTGGTTGCTTTCATGTAAAAAATCGAAGCTTTTGCATTTCATTTCGTATTTGTTAGTTTTATACTTAATTAATGACCTAATTACTTTGAAACGAAATAGGTTGTAACAAAAGGTAAACGAGCACCGCCTACCACCTGTGTTAAAAAAAAGCAAACCCGAAACCCTCGTGGTCTGACGGAAGGAAACAAACTTTTGATTCTAAATAAAGAAAGGTTCGCTGTTCAAATAGAAAAGTCCCTTGCTAGCCCCGCTGGACAGGATTAATATAAAAATCAGGCGTCACCCATAATGGTCCCTTGTTCAGGTCTCTTATTTTCCGATTAATTTCAAATCAATTACCGACCCCATTGAATCGAAGTCCCTTTCCAAAATTAAATCCTTAACAACCGCAAAATCCAACACAAAAGAAGGCCTCCTTTGCGTCCACCCGGAGCAGACAGACAGACAGACAGACATCAACCGCACCCAGAACTTGCCCAAAAGGTACGGATGAAAACCACACCCAAGAAAGGCACATCCTTCGAGGACCGCCTTCTTCTGGATGAGGCGAACACAAAATTATCCCTGATGTTCTAATAATGATCCCTCAACTTGATCCGATTTTTTCCCTGTAGGGCCACTCCTGCCACCACCCAAATGAGCTCGGCTCGTATCCTTTTCGATTTCATAAATTTCACTTTGTCATTCCCGAAGTCTATTACGGGGCAAATTCCCGCCGGAGGGGGGTATGGACGAATTTATTGAGTGGTCTCTGTGCGGTGCCTAACCGCCGGGTTTCGGAATTCGGCCGGACTTAAGAAGGGGAATCCCTAAAATATTTTCTAAATGAAATTTTACGAAAAACTAATGGAAATTTTAAGCCTATTTTCCCCTGGCCGAGTCGAAGTTCTGCGATAAATCTCGACCGCCAGCCAGCCATTAAAAGGCCCCGCCCCCCATCCCCCAATGCCCCTAACCACCCCAACCCCCCATCTCTCAGCCCGCGTCTCGACGGATTAGTTGGCACATTCATCAAGAAAGTTTTCGTGGGCTTTAAGAGGTTTTTCACTTTTGCTATCCGATCCGGGGAAGAAGAAGAATAACCATCACGGGGATTCCCCTTGTTTAGTGATGCAGCCGCTCGATCAATTATCCAGTTTCGAAAGATTTGCGACATATCCGAGACTGGAGCGAGCCATCCTTGTCGCCTAATTAAGATGAATTGATGAATTGGTGCTTGATGGTGCCTTTTTCTTTTCGGCGCAAACTATATTTAGTTGCCTGGGCCGGGTTTGGCCGGGGTGGGACCAGTAAAATGAAAGCAAAGTTTATGGTAGGTGATATCTTCCCTATAAATCTATATGGCCGGTAGGGACAAGTATTTTCTTGACGTTAATTGAGTTTATTTCTTGTGAATGGGCCGAGTAATTTGCCAAAATTTGGTCCTGTTTAGCCATTTGGTGTCACATATTGCGCCAAGACACCAAATACTGAAGTGGCCGGTGTATGTATTGGCAGTCTTGGTGCTATTTGTCACCCCAATTTTGGTGTTAGCAATCCGTTCAACTTGCTCATTGATTTTTAAGTAAATTTTGTACCATCTTTTATAATGTATATAGATACCACATCGCAGTGCCGTTTTAGGTTCGTCGTAGGCCCTAGGCACTTTTCTGTAAAGACTGTATTTTTAAAACCTTTTAATTTAATATCGACGTTTTTTAATTGTTAAAGAATTTAGAATTATTTGCCCTCTCAAAGATATAGACCCGTTTAATATACTCATCTCGTAGTTCCTGAAAAGTAATTTTATACTTCTAGGAAAAATCTCCAGAACAGTGAGCTAAAAAGTTAATTTGAGAGCATACATCAATCGATCGATCCTGTGTTTTTATTTTGAAATATTTACTGATTTTTCAGCTATTTTGAAGTACTCGTATTTCTAATCCCCTTCCGGCTATACACAAAAATTCTTTCCGACATTTGAAATTTCTCCTTTTATATTGCACTGAAAATTACAGCAGTCAGTGAATTCGGCGAAGTTTGAAATATTTCAAGATATCGTCGCTCGAACGAATTTTAGTCTATTGAATGTTCAGAATGCTCCGTCATCAATCACAGCAGCCAAACAAGACGGGGCTCAACTTCATATAAAGTGACTTCTATTTAAAGTTATTACACCGTCTGCTGCTGAGACTCCATTCGAGAAATTACCTGCAGGTGAGAGCCCCATTTGGCTTAAGTGCGATAAGACCCGGAGCTCATTTTCACGCCAACAGGTATCGTGCTGGGCACCCTTTCGGGGAGTCCTTTGAATTGGTACCAAAAACATCCTCCCCGCACCCGCACCCGCACCTTCGTCCTGTCAACGATAGCAAATTTACTCCAGAGGAGCGTGCAAGCCACCTCCGTCTAGCGAGTCATCCAGGCTAGGAGCCGGGATGAGAACCGCTCGCTCGGGGTAGCACCCATGCCCCACGTCCTGCTGCTATACAATGGATGAAATAATTCTGATGCTCGAGTAATAAGACGCCGGAGACAGTCGGAGCTCCCTTCAAACTAACTGCCAATTTGCACGGTGGAAAAAAAAACAAACCTGCGCCCGGAAAGTCCTGCGGGACCACCCTATTTCCTTCCCCAACGAAGGACAAAATAGCGCTAGATGCTCCATTGTCCTGGAGCCCTTATCTTTCCGTATCTCTCCTTAAAAAGTTTTATTCTCCTTGAAGATGCTGAAGATTCGTCTTCGCGGCAGTGTCTTCTGTCTGTGCCCGGTGGGCTCTTTTCACTGAAAAATGTTGCAAAATGTTATCCCAAAATATATGCGCAAAATGAAAAAGTCATCTTAAAACAATGAGAGACGTCCTGATTATGGGATAGAAAAGCAGTCGCTAGGACGGTGCCTTCGGGAGCTATATTTTCCCTAAAAAAAAAAATGAACAAGTCCAGAGGTTCGTTGTCTGTTTGTGTGCCTCTGGAGCATCTTCGGGTGTTTTTCCACGGGATACGGATGGGGATGGGAAATGAATAAATAAGCGATCGAAATGAACCGACAACAAAAATATAAAAAATAAAATAAAAGAAACACGAAAACGAAGAAGTATCAGCTCTATCCAAAAGGACGATGAATGTTATCTTCTTCGTGTTTTTGTAGAAATAAACCGTCCTTACTCGTGGAAAATTCTGCTCAATTGCCAGTTTTCCGGCTTTCAAATAAGACGGAATTCGAGAAACGTTTGCCTTTCTACTGAAAAATCTCCTCGCTGCGAAAAACGAACAATAGCAATCTGTCGGATCGGCTTCGATTATCGGGCCGGTCCGCGCTATTTCTGAGTTGTTGTCGAATTGTATTACAAAACTTTCAAACAATTGCACTGCGCAATCCTTCCGTTTCCCTTTTTTTTTAGCAATTTTGAACCCGCTCAGACAACCTTACTCGTGGTTGAGTTGAGGGTGAATTGACTATTTCAATAGAACTTTCGGAGAGCACTTTCAGTTCGATTATATCATTCTTTATCCTCAGCACTAGCGGGTATCTTGCAATTTGAATAATATATTTACATAATTACTATTATTTTACACTTTCATTGAATTAATAACTGAATAAATGGTATAGAGGTAGCTAGAGATCCAAGAATCTTATTCCTGACTAAATTAGTGATGAGCAAAACAAGAACAAGACCAAAACTTTGATAGTGTTGGTATTGGTCTTGGTTCTTGCAGACTCGGTCTATCGCAGGTATGGTCTTGCATTTTCTGCAAGACTGAGACCAAAACTGCAAGACCAAGACTGATTTTGCTCATCACTAGTCGCAACATGAAATATGTTTTCAACGATTGTGCCCTTGTGCCCATACAACGGAGTTCGTGTGCTATGGACTAGTTTTTGTTTTTTAATTCATTATTATGTTTTTCAAGAATATAAACTAGATTGCAGCCCAAAAAGTTTAAAATTTAATTTTTTATGAGCGTTTAAAAAAAAATTACAAAGTTCCAAATTTCTTTTTTGTTTAACTTTATGTAAAAAACAATACTTTAAACAATGATATCATTCCAATTTTTAGTTTATATTCTTGACGATTGCATAAGGTAAACGTATGCAAATTTTAAAAATGTTCGGTCAGTTATTTTGGTGTTATTATTCTCGCAGATTGAAAAAATATCGTTTCCAGAAAAACGCATTTATAGTTTCTGACTTCCAACGGAGCCATTACTTATGAAAATAGCACAGGAAGGAATCCGAATTTCGTTCTGAAACTTTGAGAATATATTCTTGACATGTTGTGCTGACGATTTATGAAATAAATAAAAAATCAATGTTTCGAACCGCCTCTAATTAAACATTATGAAAACTTTTTTAATACTATCACTTTTAATCGAATGAACTCTTAAGAAAATTTTTGTGCAAGCCCCATTCAAAAACTCGCTGGACTATATATTTTTTAATAGACAAAGATTATTGCAAAAATTACAACAAATTGAAAACATAAATTTATGTAATAAATTCAATTTTCTTGAAATTTCAAAAAATCTCTCGTAAACAGATGCCGAATATTTTTGAGAAATTATATGCAAAATTTCTATTCAAAAATTTATATTGAAACCAATTTAGCGAATTTTTGCATTGGATTTGCACTTAAATATTCTTAATTCTTCAGTGTATTAAAATTAAAAGGAAATTTTTTTTAAAAAAATTACAACTGGATGTAACCCTTAGAATTAAATAGGAAAATTCGCCAAATACCACAAACTCAAAAACTCAAAATTTCTTAAAGTCACTAATAAAAAAAGGCGTTTTATTAACTTTTTCAAAACATATTCTGTAGCTCTGGATTCGACAAGTCTTCTATCGAAATTTAGTAAAAATTTGTAAATTATACACCTAGCTACTTTACTTTACAAGTTTGCTTTATATAAGTTTATTTTGCCAGTAACGACTATTTAACTTATTAACTATTATTATATATTAATTACCCATTAATCTCCGCAAATTCTTAAATTTAGTAATTTCAACTATACTACAAAATAAAATATTTAGCGAAATTAAATTTCCCCCAAATTTTTCCCTATTTTGCCTTAACTGCCAGGGAAAGGGATAGACCGAGAAGTTGAAAACTATTCCGAGTTTAGCAACGTAGTTGCACCCTGTGCACCTGGCTAAAGGGCGTCGGCAACGGCGACGTCGAGGACGTCGACAGCGACTTCGTCGGCGGAATACGCCGCCGCTTTATTCACGGCATTCGCCCGCTAAACGAACAACGGACGGAGTTTGTACGACGCATCCCTCATTAAATTCAAAAGAATTCCTCGCAGCATTTTGCCCGGCAGCCGGGCGCGTAGAGAGCATTCCAGGGAAAACATTTTCGAAAAGGGAAAAATAACTAAAACTAAGGTATTTCAGTGTAAACACAAAGCAGATCCCCAGTCCTCAGGAGCATCTGTCCGTCCCCATTCCCGAATTGCTTAATCCTCCGCGGACCCTGCACCACCTTTGGTCCCGGTCCTTCTGTAAATTTGCTTCGCTTCCTCCCAGCCGAGAAAATTATCTTCTGAATTTAATTGGAGCTTCCCTTCTCGAAAAGGGCATCCAGGTGTACAAACGGGAACGCGAGATACACGTCGTGGCCCCGATACTTTTCTCATTTCCATTTCCAATTCATTACGTTCTAAACTTATTCGTTTTATCCAGCAACAGGAGCCGTTCTAACATTTCACTGAAGGGAATTTCTCTAAAAATTCCTTGCTAGAAATAAAAAAAGGCAACGCGGGACGTCCTACGGGCGGCGTCCCGAAACAGCCAGGATAACTCGGCAGCGTCGGTGGCAAGAGTTGAAGATATTCATTTTGGATTGGAGTTTTATGCATTTTTTTTTTTTGGGAGCTCTGCATGAATAGTTGAAAAGTAGAGATTGGCAGGCCAATTGACCTATTTTTAGTTTAACCCTTGGCATTTCATTTATTTTCTGGTTCAAAATCTAACCTTGATGTAAGATCCTCTAATTTTCCTCTTTTCATCATTATTTTATTTAAAATTTGACGGAATATTTCGAAGAAAAATACGTCTAAGTCTTGGAATATTCGAAAAATTCTTTCTCTCAAATATTAAAATAATAATAAATTTCAATTCAAGTTTCTTTACTCAATAAATTTAGTTATAAAAATCCGACTCAATTTAAAATGTCTTATTAAAGACGCGCACCGTGGTGAGTTTAACATAAATTTAACCCATCGGAGGTACAAACCTTTTCCAAGTTTTGCCACATTCAAAATAATGGGAGTAGTCTCAATGATTCCTTACTTAGAATCGGTTCTAGTCTATGATAAATCCTGGAAGAAGAATTTGATGTTTCCCAGTGTTCTCACTTTTTGAACCCAATTTAATAATTGGAGCAGAACCAGGATAAAATTCAAAGATTAAATTTTCCTCAAACCAAGAATATTCTGAGGTCAGATTTAGTTAATCCTGGAACCGTTTTTCATCAAATGTGTAGTTCTCATTTTACACACCCTATGTTAACTGATTGAATTTATTAATTTAAATAACAAATTAGAAATTAGAAGTTGTATCCATTTAAACCATATTTAAAACCTCTAGTAAATATTTTTATTCTCTATTTCGAGTAATTAAGATAAATTTAAATTAATAGAGTGTGACGGCGCTGGGAGCTTACATTTTATACCTTTTTATTCTCATAACCTCTTAGCTAAAATTGAATTTTTCCAATAAAGTAAAGTCAATTACACTTAGGCAGAACGAATGTGACTAACTGAATAAGTAAGAGCTAAGTTGATTCTAATTCTGAAACACCATTCAGGAAGATAACTTTTTTTTCCAACATTTCCCCAAATTTGTTCCATCCGGCGCATTTCAAAATTGGGTCTTAGTCTCCCCATTTACGGGCACATTCCAGAATCTTTAATTAATCCACATTCAGCATTCAAAGGGTGCTAAATTGCGCTACTCCTCTGGAGCAGACTAAAAAACTGCAACGCTTTCTAGACTCAATTTCGCAGGCCGAGTCCAGGTGCTCCCGGAAAAAGCAAACACGTTCAGGAGACGGAAAAGGGAAAAGGTGAAAAGCGAAAAAAAAAAAAAAACTAAAAACCGGAAACTCCGACTCTTATTCCCATCCATCTCTACAAGTGGTGTCACGGGAGTGTCATTCATGGGACATTCCTTGCACCCGTCCAGGACGTGTTTACTAGCATTAAAAGGTAACGACCTAGACGAACTCCCGAATGGGTCCCCGTAAATCTGTCTGTGGTGCACTACCAGGGCTGGCATCCTTCTTTGTAGTCCTGCTCGAGCCGGCTCCTCTTCCCGGATCGCTGGGGCGGGAGCAGCCGAAATCCGGGATACCGGTGCCGAGTAGTGTGGGTGGGAAAAAAGCACCTTTCAGTCCAGGCCGCCTGCATCAGCTGATGAAAGGGTTCCGATTGCATTGAGATGTGCACCGAGTGATCCGCTGTCACCGGGCAGAGCACCCTTTTCCTCCAGTGGGGTGTCAGCCAATTGGCCCTGCCCCCACCGAGAGGGCGCTCCTCTGATCCAAGGTGAGCTCTATTTACCCGGATTTTACAAGCCCCAGCACTTCTCGTTTGAGTGAAGCACGAGTGCAGCGTGAAAATTATTTGGCGGGTTAATTGACCTGCCAGTCCCCTGGGGCCCTCGTTGTCCAGCAGAAACAAGGAAAGCACCTACTTTGGGGCCCTAATGGGAGTTATTATTAGTAAAGTGGTTGCGATCGCAATCATGTTGTAATCCTTTTTATGCAATTTATGAAAGCAGATTTGCGCTAAAGAAGCATTCCATTAAGTTCTCTTGGGATAAATGCTCTAGTGCGCTCTGTGAATTATTTAAAGGCGGATAAGCCGGCTTATTGCATTCCACCGGATGGTGATCTAAACTCGTCCTCTTAGGAGAGCTCGAATAATGTCCAGGACTGTCGTTCATCCGTCCAGGAATCGTACATTTTATAGTAGCTATAGAGCCCTCTGCATTGGGAATGAGATTCAAACATCGTTTCCTGTTGGATCTCACGGGCATCTGTCTTTCATTGAGTTAAATAAGTAAGACATATTTAGGCTTAAACATATGGCGATGCTAAACTTAAGAGTCTAGTCTATGTTTAAATACTCATCTTTTATTGCCAGATTATTTTAAGCAGAGAATTGTCCGGAATAGGGTAGATATATACTCCACAAAGAAATTTTTGTAAATTTTTCTCAAATTTGTAGATTTAGAACTCGTATAGGGGCCTTACAATAATAAATAAATTCTAAAACTACTAAGTTAAACATCTAAATTAATAGCAAAGTCGACTGTGTACAAATTTAGAATTAGTGATGATTTTTTATATGAATTTAAATTAATGAACATTTTGAACGTAATTTTCTGATACTCTTGAAACTGAGGCGATTATAATGATATTCATTTAATACCATTGAAAAATATTATTTTCACACACTATAGTATAACTTTTGATCATCATTAAAAATAAACCTCACGAGAGTTGCTTGAAAATATTACGCTTTTACGGACTCAAATTTGGTTGAAAGTTCTAATAAAACCAAATAAAGAGCAAAAATAATTAGCACACACAATATGAGAGAGAATAGAAATTTGTACGTGTTTATATAATTTATAATTTACGCAAAAATCAACGCAGCTAAATTCAGAAAAACATACCTTAAATTGGAAGAATATATTTTCTTATTTTAAAGCTACTAAAATATCTTTAATTTGAGGAATTCCTACTCAATTTCTATGAATTTTTATTAATCTAAGAAAACTTTTCTTTATTAAAATATAATATTGCTAACTTTTAAAGAATGTTACATTCTTATGCATGAGAATGTAATCATTTTCCTTTTGATAAAAAAAAATATTTCCCTTAAGCCAAAATAAATCAGTTTTTATTCTAAGGAAATATTAAAAAGAATCTATTGAAACAATTATGCTTTTTTAATGTAATTTAAATAATGAACAATTTCGTAAATTTAGGGCCAATTTTTCAAACGTCAGATAAATTTATTCGTCGTATAAAATTGTCCCAATAATCAACTTGGTTTTGATTTAAAATAGCTATCAGACGGATAAAATTAAGTTTTTAACGTCTGCTTTATTTTAAAGAATTCTTTTCTTAGTTTTGACGAAATAATTGAACATAGGCAAAGACAAAATACTTACACCGATAAAAATTTGTTTTAATATTTAGTTATAAAACTTAACATTGGGTTATACTATAGAGTATTTTTACAGAAAAATGTCTTCGGATTTAAAACTATTGGTATTGATTTTTCAAAATGGATTTAATGTAATTTCTTCCTTCCTTTTAAAAGATTCGGTTTCATTGGCGCCAAATTATAATGCATTTTCATTCAAATTAATGTAGTTTTTCTTTATAAAAAATAGTACTTTTTTTTCTGAGTGCACGCTCTTAAATCTGGAAGCCTATTGATTAGATCGGAAACAAAACCAAATTTCATTCTGTAGAATTTTGAATTTTCTTGCAGTTTTCTAACCCGTGTTAAAGTGAAATTCCAGGCCGCGGACATGGAAGTTCTTTCGCACCTATACAGGTAACGCTTATATTTTCAAATTGAAATATTTCTCACTTCCAATTTGAAATGTGAAGTTATAGTTCATTAATTGACTAAGTTTTTTTAGTGAATTAAAACACAGATTTTATTTCAGTATTAAAAAAGTAAATAACCTTGCATCAATTTATATTATATTATTATTATCTATATAAAATAATAAAAAATTAGTGTATTACAAAATATCACATGTAATCGAGATATTCCCAAATATTCCACCCACTTCCCCAAGAAACTTCTCCAGAGTTAAAGAGCTTTTTCTACGTCTCCAAACTTGCCCTCTGGGGTTTTTCCATTTTTTCCCCAAAACTACCCTTAGTGCCCTTTTGTAGACTTCGCCGCTGAGAAGTTCTTTCCCCTCCTGACCTACATAACTTTCACTTCCTGCAGTTGACCCCGTTCACTTTCCACCGGGAGACACCGCCAGCTCCCCATAAACACGTCGTTTCCCCTTCAGGAAAACTCCCCTCACCGGATGCTGAAATGGGGCACGAGCGGAAGTCGTGTTCGGTTGTAATTTTAATGAAAATTCATTTTTCATGAAACAATTAACCGAACAGTGTTTTTGGCATATTTCCTGCCTTTCCCCGGAAAGCCTCGCACCCCCCCACCCACCACCGCCGATTGTAATTTGGAGCATGAGGCTCAAAATCATGACACTAGGGTTTTTATAGGATTTATTTTTTTTTCCTTTTCGAAAGAGTGGGGGACCTAATTAGAATGCAATTAAAGTTGGTACTTATTTCCTCTATCCCGAAGAGGCAAAAATTGGGAATTATGACTTTGCGGCTGGGGGAGAGGTCGCTATACTTCGCCCATCCTGACTATTTACTAAATAGACACAGGACGACCGGTGGTAACTTTGCAGAAGTAATTCATTTCCCCGGGGGGGAGTAATGGGGAGAAAATACGTTGATTACTTTAGACTTTGAATTTAGTGCGCCTAATTAGAAAATTACCGGACGGAGATGACAGCCGGATTTCAGGGTTTTGGCTTTCCGCTTTCCGACTGGATGACGTCCTCAAAACTTCGGAAGGACTTTCTCGAAAATTGGGAACGATTTAATGTGCGTATCCCCGGATCGAGCAGCAAATTAGACCCAGGCCGGCCTCGAACGACGATTTAACCCAATAAAGTCCTGACATGAGGACCGACTATAGGACCAGGGCGCTCTCGTTAATCGAATTATTCAAATTAATCTCGAACTAAAGCCCTGGCACAGATGCTTAGCCGAGCAGCAAAATATTATTGATCGCAGCATTAATCGACTCATAAAACGCTCATTAGGCCGTATCAGCCTCACCTAAATGGGTTTATCCTTTTAACAATAATGGAGACGGGGCGACCGTACACCTCTGCGCCCCGGCTCCGGTTTCACCCGGCCTTCGAACGTCCGAGGAGACCTCGGAGGCGGATAAGATGGATTACAGCAACCAGAATCCAGAATCCAGATCCAGTTACACGCTCTTTTTCTCCAATTTGATGCATTGATTCCTGTCCCGTGTCCTTGATGTATGAAGCCTGTGCCGCCTGTCTGATTTTGTTTTCAATTTATCCTCCTGCGACCTTCTGCTAATTGTTAAGTGGAACAAAGCGTCGCCTTTCATAGAATAAACAGGGCTTTTTCGGTTGTTTATTCATTTTCATTGATTTTTTATTATTTACAAAATCTACATAAAGACAAAATAAAAAGTAGTCTAGTCTGAGTCGGTTAGAAACACAATAAGCTCTTCATATGCATTTATGAACATTAGAAAATTATTGCGAAAAAACCACAAAATTATATTATATTATAATAAAACTTGGGCATAAATTGAGTAGTAATATCTATTTAGGGCCAAATGTGACGGATGCAAAAAAAATGTTGTCGGTCGCATATATTTTCTTAGATATTTAACTATAAAATTCTGAAAAGTGATAATTTTTCGCCGCAATTTCTCCATATTCTCACAATCTTTTGGTAAAAATGATAGAAAAACCTTAAATTAAAAATGTTTCCACCGAATTTCTATAAAAAATCTACACGAGTGCTGAAAATAAGAAAAATTTTACTTTACTTCGATTTCATAAGACAAATGCGTGCTCGTCACTGTCAACAAATCGAAAATGATGTTTACTTTTAATTCATTAATTTCAAACATTTTCAAGAATATTTTATAATGAAAAAGTGGGAATGTCCTTTATTTATAGTATTTATATAATTTGTAACGACATTTTTCCAGCAAAATGTCAATTTTCGAAATTTCAAAGTTAAATATCTCGAGAAGTACAAGTGACCATCAAATTTTTTACGAATTCGTCACTTTTGACTCCAAATGAACACTCCTACAAAGTTTTATCAAAATCCGTGCAAAGACCTCAAACTCAATCTGTTCCAAAATTTGTTCTGCAACGTATAATTTTATTGAATAACGATCAGTGCTCGCGACTTCGTACGGGCGGATAACTAAAATACGTATTATTAAATTACATTATTAAATTTATTCATATTTTAAACAAATTCAAAAAATAAGTAAGCTTATCGAAAATAGCATCGAAAAACCGATGAGCTTCATAGGAACATTTATTAAAATTTAGATATGTAAATGTGAACCTTACCTTTATTTTTTAAATGTCTAGAAAACGGTTGGAGATAAAAATTTGATTTTGGATGCCTTCAAGAGGGGGCTGATGAAGTTAGTGAAAAACCGAAATATCTTTTCAACATTTGGGAACATACAACTGTTTTTGGTCTCTTTAAGTAGGTTCCAAATATAAGAAATAAGCAACAAAATGCTATTTGATTTTGATATTTCCAATTTGCAATTTATTCTGCCCTCTTGAAATGAATTAGTAACTCCCTTCCTTATTTTACCCGTTTAATCCATCTGTAAAAATTTTAATGAGGATATTATCGTTCAAAAAATACATAAATCTCTTGCATTGTTCATTAATTTCATTTTTGCTGAGTATAGTACAAAAAGAGAGAAATATGCATCAATATTTTTAGGATCGTTCTTTTATAACGTAAATAGAAATGATGGCTGAAATCCTTCAAAACTCATCATATTTATGCCATAATACCTTTACCTATTTGGAACAAAAACCCACATAAAATCCACCAGAACAAGCACAATGTACTTGAATAGCATAAAAATCCTCTTCGTCGTCCTTCAAACTCTACCGCCGGTGAGCATAATAATTTCAGTGAGCCAAGTTCACTTTTATCGTCAAATAAATAAATATGTGCCAAAGTCACTCGCTCAATCTCTCCAGAAATCAAGAAATGAAAACAGGAACAAAAATGCAGACTGAATAAAAATTGCCCCATTACGAGATGGGGCTGGCCCCATTTCTTTTCAATTTTATCACAGCAATGTACACATTGTGACCTGCAGCTTTTAATTCTCATTTGGAAAAAAAATAAATAAATATAAAAAAAAATTGTTCATTAATTAGAATAACGACGTCGAATGCTCTTAGGCCGTCATCCGGTGCATTGGAATGCGTTCCTAAGTGCCTCTGGAGCGTAGCTCTGTTTCACAAGTCCCTCCCTTTCCGCGATTATAAATCCTCTCCGTCACTGAAAGTGACAAGGTAGTAGAAATAATTAAAAAAAACCACCCATACACCGGGCCGTAAATACACCCATTTCCTCATTTTTCATTGTATTCGTTTATTTTTGGGTTAATTGAATGTGGCCAACTAGATGTATCACAGGGGCGGCACAAAGCCATTCGCAGAAACGAGGAGGGGTCCCAGATTGTCGCATTATCGTAAAAACATTTGTCAGCTATTTTCCTGCAATAAACACGGCACTCCCCCGACACCCACCCGACGTTATTTCATTTTATTGAACTGGCTGAACGCGGCGCGATTTAATGATTATCGAAATAATTTCGCGCCCCCGGCCTAACGCATGTAAATGATTTCAGGCGATGATTTTATTATCTATTGCCTCCTGCAGAGCATTTTGTTACATTTTATGCACGGAAGTAATTTGTAGCCTCTGCTCTTTGGCACAATTAATGATGACTTTTAATTTATTTAATTAGTGCCAACAGATACCTTTACATATACCATATAGCATATTGGGAAAAATATGTAAATTAACAAAAACAAAAAAATTTAAATAAACTTACATAATGAATTATTAAATATTAAAATATGTTAAATCAGAAAAAAAAATAAATATATTCAATAAAACAGTAACTAAGCGAAGTTTAAATTACATACTACATATAACATAAAAATAAATTCACCAATCATTTTAAACCAGGAACCGAAAATAATGATTATTTTTGAAATTTTAAAGAAAAAAATCATCACTTTATACTAAATAAGCTAAAAAAAATATGTAAATTGGATAAGGATTATAAATAATTTTTATTTTTCGATCGCTCGATAATGATTAAGAAATCATTTTTATTGTTTGATTATTCGAGATAAAATTCATATCATTATTTTACTCCATTTAAGGAATGGAGCGGAAAAGTAAAAAAAAAACAATAGGTGCGATTGGGAATGATCTCATTTTTAATATTACTTATAATAATTAATTAATAAATTCATATATCTAAAAGTATGTGATCGTTATCAACCAATCGAACAGTAGGAATTCATATGTAAAAATTATTGACCAATATTTTGAAAAATAAAAATTACTTTATATAATCATTATCGATCAATCGAGAAATAACAATTACTTGGTAATCATTATTTTGTAATTTAAATCTTTTTGATCACAATTATCATAATCAAATTGTTTGAAATAACAGAAAACATAAACCACAAACTTTTGATTTTTTAGTAAACTTAAACTTCATAGCGAATCTCTATTAAAATACAATCCCAAAATGGAACTTAATATTCGGATATGAAATTATGTGTCGAAAAATAAAATAATAATGTATCCCCCGATGTTTCATTCATTTTATTAAATTGCCTGCTGATTCAGCTAGATTTAATTATAATCGAAATAATTCAGTGTCAGCCTAACAAATGTAAATTATTTCAGTCCCTGATTTTATTATCGCTAGATATCACCTGCTGAAAAACATTTTACAAAATTTTTTTTATACGGAATTAATTTGTAGCCTCTGCTTTTTTGGCCACAGTAAATTTTTGGCTTTTTAGCCGGTACTATGCCCTGGATAGTGCTAAAATTAGCGCTATCGCAACAACCTTTTGGGGGGAAAAATAAAAATGTGCATAATTAGCGTCAGAAATTAGTTCTGGCTAATCCATCAAGTGACATTCCCCGGAAAACCCATGAAATTTGGTGCTTCGGGGGCCCTGGTGGGAGATAATCATCTCAAGTTGTGAAATCCCGGGGATGCCCGACGTCTGGAACAATTAGGAGGAGTGCTATTCGCCCATGTGGCGTGTAGCAGTTGAACACATGTGCGGCATGTTCTGGAATCCGAAACCAAAAACCCAACTAAACGTCCTCTGTGACACCGACGGACGGCGGCGGTCGCATTCATCCCTTTCGGGGACCCTCTTTACAAAATACCTTTCTCGCAGCATCCCTGGACCAGGGATCTGATGATATGCGCATCCCTTGAAAGAGACTCAAGTCCTTTCTACGTCCTGACCACCACCGAAGTGGCTGGCGATACAAGCGCTTGAGGGAAAATCTCCGGTTCCCAGCTTATGGCCGGGGATGCTGGATGCATCGCATCTTGCTCCGGAGATAATCCTTGAGAACTTGACTGAGTCCTACCGTCATTCAGGGCGGGCTGTCTTGTGACCGTAAATTTCCACCGATTCAGACTCTGCCCGACTCCCAGTTCCCGGAGCAGAGCTCCTGGCCAAGCCGAGCGTGTGGACCTGGCTAAGTGGCTACTTGTCGTTCTTAAGTAAGCCAATAAAACGATTAGGAGGATTCCCGAGCCCTGATTGATTCGTCTCGACTCTCGACGCAGCAGCCACATGCGGTCGGTGCTCGAGTTATGACATGGAGTCGTTTTATTTTTTTTTTAAAATTATGAACATCGTAAAATGTTAAAAAGCCCTTTTCTACCTCCCGACCGAACCCTGAATTCCAGAAATCCACGCAGGGTGCGGGAGGCGAATTGAAGTGGCCGCAGAAATTATCGCTTGAAGTGCACACCATAAAACCCCGACTCGAAGGGCTATTTTTACCAGCGCACAGGGCTCAGCTGGGCCCTTTTTGTGGCTCTATGCTGCGGTGGGTGCCGACCCGGCTTATTGGATTTGTCACATGACTTGAGTTATGCCTTAAGTGCGCTGCGCGTCGAAATAGAATCAAAGAAAACGCGAATGGCGAATGGGTTGTTAGGCCGCTTTCTCGCGGTGCGACGTGACAGAGCGCCTATCTGATGAATATTGATGACTACAGCGGTTGCCGCGATATGCTCACATTTTTATGAAACCGAAATTCTTCCGCTTTATGAGCAGACGAGGGTCACAGATGCACTCGCCCTAATAACCACCTTCAATTTTTCAAATTTAATGAATTTTTTCGGGGATTTTGGCGGGAAAGTAGAAATATTTATACGAATGTTATAGGAAATGTAACAATCGAAATTTCTATTTCATTTTTTCGTTGTGTTATGTTGAGAGTCACCCTTGCTTGAAAATTTAATTTTTTCATTTACTAAATATTTAACAGCGATTTTGTATTAGATCAAATATGTAAATAGATCATTTCGATAGAACGATAAAAAGTTTGTTCAAATTTTTGCATAAAAGCTTTAGAATATTGATAATAAAAATTGATGTATTTACACTAAACAATTTTGGAAGGCAATTGAATACCCTGCATAATGCTAGTAAAATTGCATTAAAAACAATTACATAAATGTCTATGTTAAAGTATATTTTTCTTGTAAATATTTATTTAAGGGGACAATGACTACATTTGTAAAGACGTATTTTTGTTTGTAAGATAATTATCGCGTTCCACAATTAAATTATAGTTTTTTTTTGTTTTTTGAAAATCATTACAAATAAAATATTTTCGGCAATAGATACGTCGTAATTTCTAAAAATATCTTCACAAAGTGATTTAAATGAGAGAATTTAAGTTGTAATTTTACATATTTATGTACATTAAGACACTAAAAATGTGTACTTTTATGGACGTGATAAATTTTTTTACAGAAAAAAAGATCTAAAATTATTCAATTACTTAAAAATTACAATTTACATCCCTATGATCTTCTATTAAATTTTCCACAATTCCTCTAATATCTAACTATCGATTGTATGAAAATTTCATATTATTATTTTTGTTTATATTTTCTTAAATTTATTATAATAATTCTTATTTCTTTCGTTTTACATATTGATGGAGAGGTGATTCAGGTTATGTTGATTTAATTACTTCTAGAAAATATATTTCAATGCGTTTTATTATATGGCTTATAACTTTAATCCAAAAAGTATTTTCATTGATCTTATTAATTCTTTTTAAATATGATGAATGATATCCTCATTTAATATACATACTTTAATTTTAGTACACTACACTCTAAAAAATGAGTGTAAATTCACCATAATCTTAAGAGTAATTTTACATTCATTTGTGTAGAAAAATTTATTACAGTCGTAAAAGTACACTTTTTTGTTGTAATCCAACAAAAAAGTGTAAAATTACATCAGTTTTAAACTTTCGGTGTGATATTCAATCAATTTTGTAAATTTTGTGTGGTATGACACAAAATTGGTGTAAACATACGTATAAATATGTAGAATTTCGTTAAATTGATGTATTATACAAACTAAATTCTCTTATTTAAACTAAATGTCAACGAAATCATTTTGTGAAGATATTTATTGAAGCCAAAAAATGCATATATGGTATCTATAGCAAAAATGTCTTCACTCAAAATTTGGTCGTATATATTTTTTCGAAATATTACTCTACAAGATTATAAAACTTATTAACAACAAATTAAAAAATTAATAAGTATAATAAAAAATCGTTCTAAATTAAACGGTGTGAGATATAATTTGTCTTTTATCGTCATTATTCCCTTAAAAATATCTCTGATGTAAAAATGCTACATTCAAAGGATTATTTATGCCCACAAATTTTCATATTCTACATATGTGGAAAGAAGTAAAAAAAAATACATATGTGTATTGTGCTAACTTAACATCATTTATTTCATTTATTTTTCGCCGCTATGTGTAATATTTTTACTTAACAAAAATGAATATTTACATAGACATTAGTGTAATTTTTTTAAGTGTAATTTTACTACAATTATGAAAGGAATTCAATTTCCTTCCAAAAAGAGGGTAAAATTACACCAACATTTTTTAGAGTGTACATTTAAGTGAAATCTTAAATATCTTGCAGTAATTTGTATATTCCCCATTTAATATTAAAATATTTAAATAAATGTATTTAATTCAACATAAAAAATCATTAATTCTTGTTAGAAAGCGTTAAATGTAAATATAAAAAAATAAAAATTTCTATTTACTATAAGTCGCTGTAAGTGCTCTAGATTATAAAATTTTTAAACTTCTGCTAAAACTATTGAGAAAATGTTCAAATCGCAATTCATTACAACTTCAAGTAGTTGAATCACTGCTGTTCGCCGAAAAGAACTTCAATTAAGCACAGAAAACGAAATTAAACGACTGACGAAAACGGAGATACTTTCTGAGGAAAAAAGTAAAAAAAAAATTAAAAGGCTAAAACCCGTGAAAGGGTTAAAGCTGGCTGTCCTTGTAAATCTCATCATTATCCGTCGAATCGAGCGAAGATACTGGGGAACTATCTTAACCAGTAGTAAGACGCCAACGACCTGAAGTAGCGGAGAAAAGATGCTCGGTGCGATGATGACGATGCTGCGCCTGGACCAAATATTTTCTCTTACATCCGCACGGAATGTTTACGTTCGGGACCCGGCGAAGTCTGCGTTTTTAAGAGAAAAACATCGCCAATCTGGAGAAGGCGGGGAATAAATTTCGACTTTTTTCGGATGCCGCATCTCTGCGAGTGGTCCAGCGAAGAGTGCGTGCGGTGCAATCGCCGAGTTTAAGAGCGCCGAAGGGAAGAGTGCCGAGGTTAAGAGCACTGAAATTTGGCACTCGCCCGTTGAAGAGAGGGTGGCATAACATCGCAAATCACAGCCCCCTTAACAGTGTAATAGAAAAAATAATTTTTGAAAGTTGAGGGTGCATGCGGCGGGACTTACTGAAAAGGGCCTTTGGTGAGGCGGCAGTGTGTGGCCGTTTCGAGGATTGTCGACAGCGCGTTTGGTTTCGGAGCGCGTCCTTTGCATACCCCCAGTGGAAGGGCTCAAGACGGCTGAGTGTGTCAGAGGGCATCTGCCGGACTGTGCCGGAAATCGACGTCGACGCCGAGACGCTGGGCCCACAGCGTCAGTGTTTTTCCGGGTCATCGGCATGACGTGACGACGTCGCCTCATGGATTTTATTTGGCTACAACTGCTGCTCAAAGTCGATGTCGGGATTGCGTTTGTTTTCGCACTTCGTCTTGCCGCGATCAAATTTGTTTTGCAATAAAATCGGGGACCGTCGTCGCGAAATAGTCCCATAATTGCTCTGTTGTTGTGCTCTACGCAGTCGACGTCGACTGTCGCGGCTCGCAGTTGAGTTGCTGTTTATTGTGGCGCTGTGAAATTGGTTCCTTTCGTGTGTCGTCGACTTGAATGGATTTTGCCTTGGATTTAACCAGGACGAAGACAACGACGGCAACGACGACGTCGCGACGCTTGTCGGGCGGCTAAAGATGGACGTATTTGTTTGCGATGCCCGTGATTATGGTGATTGTTTTGAGATTTCCAAATGTTTCGAATTAGCTGGGATGCGCTGCACTGTTCGGGTGTGGGATGGCTCCTTAGTGCCAAATATTTCTTGGCTAAGGTCAAGCATTCGCGAATTTTTTTTTGCAATTTATGCTGCAGTCGTACAGTGCCAAAAATTTAAATTTTTCATTGTTCCCAGCTAATTATGTCGAAAATGTTTTGCTCTGAACTGAAAGTCTTTATGTAGAATTTCGAAGAAATATACTAAAAAATGTGGGATATTGGGTCCATAGCAGCTTTTAGATTCTAATGGGGACTTTTATTAATATATTAAGTTATTTAAAATTATATTCATTTAAATGAAAATAATACTGATCTTTAGATTTCAACATTATTTAAAAACTAGTATTAGCTGTGTTCTTTTCACATCGGATCCGGTTCCAGGTTTCGCAGAAAATTTTACACTGAATTGAAATTTATGAGCAAGATACCCATATTCAAAAATGTTTATTTTTCGAAAATAAAATCAAATTGCCTGGATTTATACCCACTTTGCGTCAAAAACATAATCCAAAAATTTATCTGGTTCAAAGTTTGAAATTCGAATGGGTAAATATCATGGCAATTTGATGCGCTTTTCGCAAATTTTAAAATCTTTATATACGTAACGATTTTTAAAATTTCAATTTAATGCAAAATTTCCTTCAAAACCTATGGAACCGGATCCGATGTGAAAAAACACAACTATAATTAATCGAAAACTGAATTTTTAAAAATGGAATATTTAAAGTATTTAAATAAATTCGTCTTAATCGAGCAATTTTTCGGATCAAAACATTTCCTTTTCCAATTAAAAATGGCGATCATAAATGGAAAAATAAGCGAATGAAGGCTTATATAGCTGGGGGTGAGTGTGCCACGAACAAAAATATATACTTTAAGTCCCATAAGTCCCGAAATTTTTGCAATCAATAAAAAAATACATATTATTATCATTTATTTATTTCCGCTTTATAATTTAAAATATACAATGTTGCTAGCAATAAACAAATATCGTGTCATATGGAGTTTTTATGCTAAATACATATATCAACTAAAATATAATATTACCTAGTACTGTAATTTTCTCTTAGTGCTTTAGTGTGCGGAAAAACTGATAAACCTCGAAATGGTTACCTACAACTACCTTATCTACTATTATTAGTAACTATCTAATACCTAGTTCACATGATCTAATATGAGTTGCCTTATTAAGGGATTGTCCGCGAATGAGCGTCTTTCATAGAACTTTTCTGCTAAAGCTACACTTTTGTCTGCTATTGGTTGCATTTTCGAGATTTTGTGTAAGTGGTGCGTCGAGCAACACCATAAAAAATACACTATCTGAAAGAAAAAAAATATTTCAGTTCTCAACTATTTCTGAGAGGTCAATGATTAATTTTACTGGAAAAGTGAAATTTCGAAATAGCGAATTTATTTGTAAAATTCACTAATTTTATAAGTATCTTCTAACATTATTTTACCTTCACATTTTTCTGAAAGGAACATAGTTTTTAAACTATCTTAAAATATCACACTGACGTATTCTGGACCTCATTTCAAAATATTCACCCGTATACTTCTTTTTACTAAGTATTTACAACCTTTTGTAAAAATTGTACTTTATTTAGTATACCTATAAATAAAATATATAAAAAACAAAAGGAAACAAATTCCTGGATTTATGAACCAAGTATTCAATAAAATTATTTATATATAATATATGAGGTGAGAAAACCATTTCTCAAAAAAAGCATATAGTTTATTATTTCACGCAACCCAAAATTGAATTTTTATTATAGCACAGTTTTTACTAACAAAGTATAGATGACTTAGGTACACACATGCAAAGTGCAAACATATCTTGAAGTTAATGACAAGAAACCCATTGCAACATCCTACACCCTGGTGGTTAGACACTATCCAATCTTTTTATGACAGGGAAAAATGAATGACTTTCTATTTAAGAGATAAAATTTAGTTCTCAGTTGTTCCATTGTAAAAGGACTAAGCTTCCACATCGTACAAAGAAGCAGTTTCTAAAGGACATATTTTATAAAGGCAACATGGAAACCATCCAAGAAGGTGATATCCAATTTTGTTCTTTTAATAGGAAAATTTTAGTATGTATCAAAATCAAGGAAATAGCTATAATTTGTTGTTTAGTGATGGATTTAAAAATAGATTTTTCATATACATATTTTTGAATTTAAAATTATATTTCATATATTTTTCACAAGATATCGTACATCTCTTCTTCTTCTCTATTTTTCCCGAATATCGATATAATTTTTAGCAGTTTATTTGATATTTTCGTATTTCTTTCTAAAAATAAATCAATTGTTAAGAAATAAAATTCCCTCCTTTAAAGTCGCTGACATCAAACACCTACGGTTGAATTAATTTTAAATTATATAAGAAAATTTCCAGACCCTTGGTCATAATCTTTTTTCTGTTATTACGCCCTCGGAGACTAAGTCATCATCTGTGGCTGTGGGTTTCTAGTGACTAAATTAAGCTCATTTCAAGGTAGCAATTACCAAATTAAACTCTTTCAGAGGTCAAAATCAATTCAATTGCTTCTTGGAAAATTAAAATGCAATATTTTTTTTCGTAGAAAAATACCTTCCCGCACAGCAGTGAATATTTTATTTACGAAAAATTAAGATTGAACCATTTTTAAGGTCTCATTTCGGAAGCTGTTGCTAAAGAAACATGTATGCAAATTTGCTCCTAGTGTTCGTAGCGTTTTAAAATAATCTCCATAAAATTAGTGACAATTTAAATCGAATTCATTTCCAGACCGATAACCTCTCGGCACGAGCGCTATCTCTGGCTCAAAAATTTACTTCGTCACTTTCATCAAAATCGTTGAAACCAGTTCCTCAGCGAAACGCGCGTGGAGTGCACGCTCGTTAATCACCTGCGCGCCGCCGGATGAATTTGACTATCAAATCAAATCAAAGCAGCGGATGCGGTGCGTTTTCGTTTCATAATTTAAAAATTACCTCACTGCGGTGCGTAGTCACCGGTCCAATTGTAAGGCTACGGCCTCAACTGGGTGCGCCGCGGGGGGCGATGTCATCTTGACGTGCTTAAGGTTTCGTTTTCACGATTTCACACGCGTCGCAATGTTGCGGCTTCTTTCGGGCTGTGCGGCTTGATGCGTGCGCGCGGGAGAGGGTCGCGGGGGCTTATCCGGTTAATCGATGAAATTAATCACGAGCTTATTGGCCATTGTGCGCCGGGTGCTGGGTCTAATTGAAAACGAGCTCAGCGGCCGTGAACTTGAGGTGTGCTCGCGTCGTCGTCATCGTCATCGTCATCGCGGCTCGGATTAGAGTTAGAGATTAGTGCGAGGCTTTAATTAATCGGGAAAAGTCGCCGAAGTGCTTGAAAGGCAATAAATTTTCCGGCAAAGTGAAATTCTGTGAAAGTGTTATCCAAGAATTTTCTGAGAGCTCTACGCAATGTTTCAATTATTTAAGCAATTTGGATCGTGGGGGCGGCACGGATGCCCTCGTGCGATGCTACGCGACGATGACGGACTCAGTGCGGCCGGGGGCGATTAACAAGCTTCCCTCATTTCATTTCTGCGGACGATTTGGTTAATTTTAATTTAATTAAACTTCGCGTGATAATTCAGCTGTTCTGGGGACGTTTTATTCGGGGTTTTATGAGCATCTTAAAGTTTGACGGGCAATTTTGTAATTTTCGCTCTGGTCATTTGTTAAATTCTTAGTAAGGCAATTAGAAACTACGAAATATAAATTTAAGGAAAGGGGAAAAGGCAGCACTTGAGGGATTTTAGAGGTTTAATCAATTAATTAATTAATTCAAACTATATCTACCTATTTTTTGTTTTGTTTAATAAGTAAATATTAAAATATTCACACTCTCAACTCGGCCAATAAATAACTCACAATTGAAAATTTTTTGATCTGAACATTTTTCAGTTTTTCTTAAAACTTGACATTCTATCAAAATTATTTTTATTGATAAAATATTAATACTTGTTCTGGGGCGAAAAGGAAATGTTTTGCTGTTATGGTCTTAGTTAAATTTTGTTTTAACATTAACCTAACATCTAAAAAAGAAATGGTATCTAATAGTACTAAATTTCTCAAAATATTGTTAATATGTTTTAGTAACAAAAATACTGGGATAAACCTTACATTTTGTACTATCGAACAAATATTGCAAAAACAAGTAGAGATGCCCCACTTTTTAATTTTGTAGTATTTTAGCGAAGTGGTTAGGAATTGAGTGATTTATTTTACACTATATTGTAGATCAGTCAGTGACCAAATTTTTGATTTAAATATTTTTATAAATCAGATGCCGCAGTATACAATTAATTTTTTTCTTCAATCAGATCGTCTTCTTTCCACGTCGTTGGCATGTGGGTAAACGCCAGTTTTATTTATATATTTCCGTGCTATGGTGAATGTAAAAAGTAAACTGCTTATTTGATTACAAAACTAATTAAGCTATATTTTGATCTAAAAATCGTTTTTAAACTTGCACTTTACACTTAAATATGATGCACAAAATTAAAAATGTAATTGCTTACTAAACACAGGAAAAAATTGTTTAGATTTTTGTGATGGCAAAAAACATAATACAGGAAATTTGTTCTTCAATGCTTTGTACCATTGTAAGATAATTTCTTAGATATGTAAATACATAGGTGAAAACTGTTTGACAAATTGGATAAATTAGGCTTATATCTGCAAACAAACTTAATGTTTTGAGAATAAAAGTTGTGAATATATTGGCCTCAGCATAAGTAAATGAACGATATCAAGCCTAATAAATGAGTTATATGTATGTATAACATCTTTATGTTTAAAATTATAAATTTGGTAGATAGATCGTATTTTTATATTTTGTTGAAAACGAGGTGCATTCGTAGTTCAGTATTCAGTGCATTTTGCACGCAGTAGGCATTGCGTCCTATCGCTGGCGCGATAATGCCGCTAAACAAGTCATAAGCGGATGCTTTGTGAATTTCCAATGATGGTCCAACTATGGCCTAATTTATGGACTCGATTATCGAGCCTATTAAGTTCTATGCGAATTTCATGAAGCTTCTCTAAACAAGATTAGTTTCGCTAATTTCGCGCAAAAGGTGGGCACGCACCTAGGGGCAGTAAGCCCATTAGTGAATTAATGCCCAGGAATTTGAGATTGTTCAGTAAATTAATTATCCAAATTTTAAGCACTGATACAATAAGTTTTTGCGCAAAATCCCCCCTGGCCCGCAGCCGCCTAGGGGCTTCCCCGCGGCGGCGGCGGCGGGGCATTTAATGATAAATTGCTCAAAATCCACATGCCGCAGACATAGGGTTCGGTTTGCCGGCGCAGCGCCGGAATCCTCCTCAAAATGTTTATTCACCTTCAGCGGGGGTGGGGGGCTGCTGTAAGCCGTGGGCTAGGGCTCGTGCGGGCGGCCCTAAACTTTTCGATATTAATGAACCCACGCCTGTACGGCCCGCGCCCCCGCAATAATCGGGCCAGACTACTGCTATTAATTAAAGGATAATACTTGAATGGGATGCTGTGAATGCAGTTCGCGGCTGTGCCGTTATCTATCTTTATTCAGATATCATTCAGTCGGCAGCGGCGGGATTTACTCTTTATTTCTGCTGCCGGGCTGCTCGTAATTGGATTTTTAGAGAAGATACAAAACCGCCAGGATTAACGCGGTGTTCGGTTCAATTCCAAGGATCAGAGTTGTACAAACAACTGCATTTACATGAATAATTGCTAATTTTTAATATTAACACTTCTACTGAATGTGACTGTAGCAAATTATTGATCGTATTCCAGTATTAACCTTTAATATTTTTAGAATTATTGATTACATTGGTCTGCAAAATTTTTACTTCGAATATTTGATAGGGTACAGAATTTCTCCATAGATTATGGATCCGCAAATGAAAACTTCTTAAAAGAAAATAGATTATCGAACAAATTTCAAACATAACTCAAATAAAAGATTAGAACCCACGAAAAACTTCTGAACAAATCTTGATAGACCTTACAAATACATAACTGATATCATATAATATAAACATAGTTTGACATATTTTCGAGCCCATAGATAGATATGTGTACAATATGCATAAAAGATCGGATGAATTTCCTTTGGATGATAATATTTAGATTTAATTCATTGCTAGGGATCACGAAAGACCCCTGTTACAGTAAGTAGAAGTGCTAATTTACTCCCAACTAACCCTCGTGGTAGCACTTTCACAAAAGCCGAGCTAATTTTTTCCCCTTTTTTAATCTACTTCAACTACTCTAGATACAAAGTGAGTGCAGTACATCACCCTGCGGGGAGCCATCCTGTTGTGGGGTGCCAGGAACCCCACCGTCCCGCTGCATCTATTTATCGCTCCCGCTGGGGGTGCTAAGTCTTAAGTGCTTTTCGGGGGAGGGCAGCTTAGTAAGATAATAAATTGGTACACCGCGGAAGCCGCGCGATAATGCTTCGTGTAAGCACAAATGACTGACTGAAGACCCGGCGAACATTAGTGACTTTGTAATTATGAGACGCTTTTATGTTCCCACCCACGAAATTATCCCCGGGGGTGAACAGGGTTTTGCAATTTCAGTGACACTTTCTCGAGTGGAAAATGGGGGGGATAAGCGAGACTTTTGATAGGGGATTTTTTTTTTGTTCGAGAAATTTTCACATCTTTTTACCGGAAGCTTTTGTAAATTATTTAAAAGGGTATTAAGAGCATACATGATTTTATGTAATAACCTAATACCATAATTAAATATTTAGTACAATTTTCAAATGTACTTTAATACAATATTAAATTTTTTAAAGAAAAGTAGAAGAGATCGTCTGTATTTCATTTCAGTTCTAAAGAAACAAAAAAACATAGACATTTTGTTTGTCATAAATTGAGTTTAAGATCCCTCATGAATTTTAATGAAACTTTGTAGGAATGTTCTTTTAAGGTCAAAAGTGCCAGATATGTAAAAAAATTTGTCTGTCTCATATATTTTCTGAGATATTTAACTTTAAAATTTTAAAAAGTGATAGTTTTCTGTCGCAATTATTCCATGCTCCTACAATTTTTTGGTAAAAATGATGGAAAAACCTTAAACAATAATTTTTCCACCGGATTTCTGTAAAAAATTCTACACGAGTATTGAAAATATGAAAAATTTTACTTTACTTAGATTTGCCATTTTCTGTATAAGACGTGCTCGTCACCGACGTTAAGCCGAAAAAGATATTCACATTTAATTCGTTAATTTCAAAGAATTTTGAAAAAAATTGTAGAGTAAAAAAGGTGGAAATGTCCTGAATTTAAGGCATTTATACAATTCGCAAAAACTTTATGGAAAAATGCAAAAAATCGTGGCGGCAAAATATCAATATGTGAAATTTTAAATTTAAATATCTCCGGAAATATAAGTAACCGAAAATTTTTTTTGCATATTTGTCACTTTTGATTCCAAATGAATAATCCTATAAAGTTTTATCCAAATCCGTGAGGAGACCTCAAACTCAATCTGCTCACTTCTTTTTGCAATAAAATTGTATGTTTAAAGACAAAATTAAGAAACATCTTCATTTATTTAAAAATGTAACAGGCATTTTAATTCTCAGTTTATAACTCGTGTGGGTGTCAAGAGTTTGAGGATATTAAATTAAGGGTTATGAAATGTAGGATACAGAAACATATGCACTGTCTTCAAGCACTAGATACACCTTACTAAAGGTTTCTGAGATTTATTTCTAGACAGATAAGTGGATAATGAGCCCACTCAATTGAATTAAATAACTTTGACCGAGGGCGGTCTGGTTATTGAAGTAAATTGGTCGATCGCCTGCTGGGCCAATAAATTATAAATTAATTTAAATTTTAACCATTCAATAACGTTTTTTTGTAATAGAAAAATTTCGGGCAGTATTAGGCTCGTAGTCCAATCGTGATGGCTACTTTCAGAAAAGAGATCGTCTTAAATCTTTATACATTTAGTTGAAGATTGCTAGTGTAGTAGTTAGTTTTGGCTATACAAAATCATAAATTCATGTGGGTTTTTCGCAAATTCATAAATACTTAAAAGTTACGATTGTTAACGATATAATGTACCATATAAAAAATGTTAATAGTTATAGTAAATTTTAAATTAAAAATTAATTTGGACCAGTTCAGAGCAAAGTATCATTAAATATTTCGCATGATTAAATTTTAAAGTAAAATATTTTCACAGTCTAGCGAACAATTTCGATTTCATACAACCGCAACCGGGTAGTTCGTAAACAAAGTCCAACAAATGGTCCTAAATCTGACTATGCCACTGCCACATCCACTGAATGTGCTATTTATATAATGTTTCATTTAACCGCAGCAAATGTTTACTAATACAAAAATGTAAGTGAGAATATTGTGGTGACAAATGCAAATAAAGGTGAAGTGTTTTTGTTGACGAAGCGAACAAAAAAAATAAAAAAAAGGGCAAAAGCAATAACATCAGAATATAAAAATAAAAATAATACAGAGGAAATAATTCGCGGCTAATTATTGCGTATTTAAATCAATACGAAAGCGGCGGATAAACAAATCCATTTGCCTGGATTAAATAATGTAAAATGTAAATGAAACTCAGTTGTTTGGTGTTTATTGTGAAGTGCTTTTATGGTGGCTACTCTCCTCGTAATATGGCTTTAGTCCAAATGCTCCTGCGGTTACGTTATCCAGTAACTTTGTGGATTATTCTGCTGATATCATCCCTGCTGCTATCTCCAGTTTTCCCGGAGATTATTTATAGAGTCGACCCGCTAGGTACATTTTCCCTTATTTGTCTTTTTATTCCAGCTCTGTATTTTATTGTTTTTATTCATAAAGAAAAAGGACATGGTGGATGAATTTTTTATTACAGGTAAAAGAAAGGCGCACCCTGCCTTAGTTATGGTGCTTAAAGCGCTTAAATGGAATTATGTTTCTATTTGACGGTATAACGATTTGAGGTTTTAACAAATTGAAAAAGGGTGTATACGAATATTTTATGGTTATGGTTGTCCGATGTTCACTTTTTGGATAAGGGTTGTCTGGCTGTTTGGTATTATTTAAGGCAATTCTACTAATTAAGATTTTTTTTTTTTTTTTACAAAATTCTGTTGTTTTACCCGAATTTAAGATATTAAAGTCCTTCCTCAAAATTCAACAGATGTATCAGTACTACTTTGGTAAGACCAAAATCAATAAAACGATTATAATAAATTAAAGGCAAATCATTCTTTACAAGAAATTGAAAAATTATGAAAATCTATTCGTTTTTCATAGTACAGGGAGTTTTATATACACTCTAAAAAATGTTGGTGTAATTTTACCCTAAAAGAAAAATTTACATCAAACTTTCAATATACTTAGTATTTTTGTATCTTGTTTTTAATAAATTTTATAATCGTTTAGGTTTAGAGTAATATTTTGAAAAAATATACATCACCAAATTTTGAGCTAAGGTTTTTTTGGTATTTGCGTCTTTACTACAATAAATACACACCTTCAAAGAATGATTTTGCTTATATTTGGTGTAAAATCACACAAAATTTACAAAATTGATTAAATATCACACCGAAAGTTTAAAACTGATGTAATTCTACACTTTTCTTAACTAACGATTAACTTATTAAAATTACTAATATAATCTTAATTTTGGACTATACAAATAAGTTGCCAACATTTATACATTTATAATAATCGAATGTTCGTAGGAAAATTTCGCATTCTCCTAAATTCCATAAGACCAAACGCTCATACGAAATGATGGATTTCCTACCCAAAATGTGAAGATACGTTTTTTTTAGAAAAGAAAGATCCCCGCTGCTAAAGGGAAACTGATTTACCTTATCCCCAGTGGCGTAGTTAATATCCAGTAAAACTAACTTCCAGGAAGTCATATACAAAGGTCCTATAGTTCTCCTTAATTATAGTCCTTAATTCAATGCCTGTCGTAGTCGCCTTTTATGGCCGTTTGGAACTAATTCTGTGTGAGAAAATGGCCTTAATTTTATGGGCTTTCCTTAAGCTCTTATTTCTGTGTATGGCACAACTTGTCCATGAACAAAATTTGCCATTATTTGTATTCTAACTGAAACGAGATACTGGATTTAGACCTTTTTGTTGCAAAACAAATCCCTTAATTGCCTCTCGTTCCATCTAGACTAATTTAAAATTCAAAATATCAAAGGGGTTCGAAAATATGCAAATGTCCCAAAAGGAGAGGATTACGAAACCTCATCCGCTGTAAAAGAATCAATGCTCGGAATCCTTCCCCGCGAGGAACGATTTCAATTAAAGTATTCCAATCGGGAGCGCAAAAAGCGTCAAAATCTCAAAATGATCCCTTTCAATTTAAATCTTCACTGTTCTCACTCCTGAGGTACAAAACAACCTTTTCGTTAGAAAGTTTGGAAAGGTTGTGGTATGGGGGTGGGTACAGCGTTGTGAGGCCATCGGGTAAAGGTTTCTTTCGTCCTCCAAATCGGCGTTATTCGACGACAACCCTGGAGGGCCGGACTAGAATTAAATAGAAAGAAATCGGCATCCCATGTCACTGCTGAGCCATCTCTCATCATTAAATTCCGAAGCCACTTCGACAGTAAATCATTACTGCGAGGACGGCGAGATTCGGAAGGCTTTCAGTCAAAGTGGTTTGGTGAATGGAAAGCCATGCTGACTTAAGGGCCATTTTACCCACGGCAACCTTCGCCGGGCGCCCTTCTCGCCCACTTCTGAATAAAACATACATTTGTTGCGGAAGAAGAGCCAAGAAAGTTTCAACTCGTCGATACCACGGACCTGTGTCTGTGTATCGGTTCTAGGGCCGCTGTATGCGGGGGTGCCCCACATGTGGGGGCCGCCGCCAATGGATGGAAATCAGGACAAAAAAGGCACGAAGAAGCCATCCAGGATCATACACCGCCGTCGCCACCATTTCCTTTAAAGTCTTCCGCTCCGTGGAACCCTACACTGCTTTTTAGAATTTGCTTTCAGCTCAGGGAGGAGGCACTGCCCTAAGAGAGGGTAAACGTTGAAATTGTCGTCTTTTAGAATTGTGTCCCAGAAAAGGGTCACGGGGCTGGTGGGCTACCGTAACTGATATTTAAATGCAAAGTTTGCAGGGCTTTTACCAACGTTTAAATGGTGGATCTTAGACTGAGACGAGGGTATGCACTTTTACGACTCGTTGTATTATAATTTGAGTGGTGCCTCACACAATTCTTATTTGATTGTCTAGGAATTTCCTTACTGGCTTTCTTTTGCATTTCATTAACTTTTTTCCGTTTTCTCTCTCTTTCCGTCATTATACACCCTATTTTTTAAGTTGGTTGCTTAGTTAGGGCAAAATATGTCGTTTCATAAATTATGCCAGTCTACAAATATAAATTTCTTTCTTTAAGCCTGGGTTTTTTTCATCATTTTTTTTATTTGTCAGGCATCAAAATAATCAAAAAATACCCTTTAATATAAATTTTGTAAACGACATTTTTTTTGAAAAATCATTAAAAAATAAAGGTTCTTCATAGAAGTTTGTAGCGTGGTTTAAATGAAAGTCGGGGTCCTAATTTAGGAATATTAAATGCAACTTATGTTTATAACGCTTTTCACACATCTTAGAAAAAAATTGAATGATTGTGTTAAGCACACTTAACCTTTATTTTATATAATTTTATATAAATTTTATCTTTATTTTTTTTCAAATATCTAATCAATTTGACCTGATTAAGAAACCACGTACTGCTTGAGCAAATCTTTTGAGTACTGAACCTTGAAATTGGAAATATTCAAACCAAGATCAATTTACGGGAAATGTTTTCATCATTTGCACGGTAAGGAACTGTTGACCTATAAATACAAATTGCCAATTTAGTGGAAATGCACCCCTCATCTGGTTGAAATCGCAAAGCCTCTTCGGGTTGCGAGGGCCTCACCCACCCACCAGATTGATTTTCGCGAATAAATCTCTTGGCGGAAACCTTGACATTAAGGTGAATGGAGTTTATTGTGTTCAAGAATAGAATTCCCGAATCTATTACCCGTAATGAGCCCACATTCCGGTGTTTAACAGGTCAAAGCAATTTAGGATCCGTTCAGAGCACGGGGATGGGCCTTGTTATCTTAATTGGGAAACATTCGCAAGTCCTGTGTTAAAAACCATTAAAACTTGAACGTGAACTTAATTTGAATAATGATTGAGGAGGTGGTCCTGGGGATGGGGCGTACCCACTTGGCCCACATAAAGGGACTGGCGCCTTAATTTGAACGGATCCCTCCATTAATTACTGATCCTACCAATTATTGCTTCCATTCGATGGAAGGGATCTCGTTCTTCTTCTTGCCGAGAGGAGATTTTTTTTTTTTTTATCCTGGTCCTTATCCCCGGGGAATTCATGGGCAAACAACCGCCCTCTGGCGGTTACATGTGCGATGGAGGCTCTGTGGCCCGGTAATTTAATCCTCGAAAGGAAACCGCAAACGTTACGAAGCCGAACAGTTTGGCATTACTCAAATCGGTTCTGGTTGATCCCAAAAGAGCCACCCCAAAACCGTTTTATGTTAAATTCATCTGGAGAGCCCGAAGGAGCAGGTTACCTACAAAACGGGGACTCCCACATACTGGAGAACGTGTAGAAACTGTGAAGTGGCACCTGGAAGGGTTCCGCTTCATTACCCCAAACAGGGAGGGAATTGTATTTGCGATGGTGGCGTCACGCTCCAAGGGTTGGTTTATTCAATTATGACGAGGAGTGGTGGGTCCGGACTCCGGAGCCCGGGCTGCTGCCACTCTTCACAACATCCGACTTAATCGGCAAAATAGATTCATTTACGACTAAAGTTTTGTGCACAGCCATTAGTCAAACTTAGCCAGACTGTGGGTGGCTGGAAGGCAGGTTTGTCGGGTTCTGTAAACAGAACCTCTCCGACCTTCCACACAGGGATTTGCATATAAAGTGCACCACCGCCTGCACTGACTCCCACATGGGTAGAAATGCACCAGGATGCTACAGGTGAAAACTTTAAACGCCTACCGTTTTCTGTATAAACTTTAAGGTGCTAACTACCCACCTACCATAGTGCAGCACCTATGAGTTTTTCTTCATTAAAGGCTGTGTGCTCAGAATATTGTTTTTAAAACTTCAAATAATGTATACATATATAATTTATATAAACAAACTTACATGGGTCGAGTGCATATGAGCTGTCTTCAGCACAGCACCGATACTCATCCTAACTTTAATCTATGGAAAAACTTCCTCTTGAATGGGAGAGCAGGCAGGCATTGAAAATTGTATTTCCTCCTTTTACACTAAAAATGGACTCCTCGTTCAAGTTTCCACCCTGTGTTTTTATGTTTTATACCTGCGATGCTGGTTCTATTGACCCACATCTCATGTACTTGAATGATGTCTGCAGGTAGATGATATGGTTCTCAGAAATCAATAGAACTGCTCTGATTTCCAACGTCTGGGGGAAGGAGTTAAGGAATCAGGTCTGTTTATGACATAGATTTTATGTTTTATTAAGAGAAAAAGTTCAATCCTATTTGCTAGATGTTGCAAGGTTCAAGAAATTGCTTCTCGAATATTTAAAATATTAAACATAATTCTTTATTAAGATAAAAGTATATTTGTAGTTTTATGAATGTATAGACAAGCCGTTTCAGATGTAAATTTTGAGAAAATAATATTTTTGTATTTTGGTCTAATTTGTTAATGAAACAAACTTTTATGCTGAATCTAGTCGGGATCAGATTGATGAAAGAAACAGAGATAATATTGTAAACATTTAAATTGAGATTGAAAATTCGTTTAAAATGTATAGCTACGTTTGCCACAAATTTCTTACGAAAAGAGAAAACCGACAAACAATCTCTAGTTTAGTGTAAAGAACCGACCAAACCAAAAATATAACCAAAAACAAAAAATTGAGAAAATGTGAATTATGAAAGTTGATTGATAACTTTTATCTCATAACCAAAAAATAAATAAATTGTTAAATAATAGTTAAACGGATTTAACCATTATTGCCCAATTTTTATTTTATTTCTTGACAGTTCCTAAAATTACGCCCAAATTTATAGTTCAATTTTACTATTACTATTCTCATCCTTATGAAAGTACCTAATAGGGTTAAAAAGTTACGTAGACTTTCTAAAATTCATGCTATCAAATCGTGACACTGCAATTTACAAATGAGGACAAACATTTGAAACCTCCGACTGTATGTCACGATTTGATAACATCGAGGTATTTCGTTTGAAAACATACAATTTATTGAATACATTTATTACATATACACTTAAATGTATATTATATTTGATCCCGTTTTATCAAGACCTTTCGTTTGATACCCATATCGGTATGTTTGCAAAAAAAAAAAAAAAAAAATACGCATATAAGAAAACTGGCGGCCATATTTATTTCTCTCAAAAATTATATAGCCTATTGCACTCCCACAACTAAAACGAGTCTAACGACACCTCATTTATTATAATCCATGAAGCCGTTTAAGCTGCAGGGCGTGCCAAATAAACAGACATACATACATACAAACATACTTACATACACCTGAAAAACATTATCCTCCTTCTGAGTCAGTCGGGTAAAAACTAAATGCAATCTATGGATCTAGAGATATCACTCTCTTGAACTCGTAAATACTAACTTTTGTTAATATCAGCGTTTTTTGGTTTCTTAGACAAAATAAATAGGGTCGTTGTTCGGTAGTCTGCATTAGAATACTTTACGTTATTTTGTTACGTTTTCCTACTATAATACTAATATTCTAAAATTATGTAATATTTCTGGAGAATTTTCTAAATATTTACGAACACGAAGGATCAACGGTTATATTTGCGAATTACAATCTTTACAAAATAAGATTACAAATTCTCAAATCCGACCATTTTTTTTTTATAAATCAAATATAATTACAAATAACATATTTTGAAATGTTTCTTAAGAATTTTTTAAATGTTTTTGATCGTATTTGAAGGTCATTTTGAATCAAAACAAATCTAAAATAAATCTTCACCAGCTTTCAACTTGACAAAATACAAGGAATACAAAACAAGATTTTATTACATTAGTGTAGATAAATAGGCGGAAAGTAATGTAGAAACTCAAATGAAATATACCTAATGTCCATTTCCAGGAGAAGCTCAAAGAAATTATTAATGTTTGCAAATCCAATTAAATGTCATTCAGTTCCCGTAAAAAATCGAAATCACAGCCCCAGCCGCCTTATCTCAGTGGGAATGTAAGACAATTTTCTGAGAAAGAATTCTGCCTTCCACTGTCCAGAAGAACAAAACAAAAGACGTTCATCATGTCGGTGTAACCTAAAAGAAATTCTTTCGAAATTTTCTTAGTTCTTCTTCTTATTGATCACCCTCTTCCAGTGCGCCCTTCCTTACCTATTACCACCACTAAAATAACATCAGACCATCTGACTGTGTTCGTTAAATGCAATGAACTAGGAAAAATTGAGTTTCCGCCATGAGGGTTCCTTTATGTCTTATCCTGACAATATAAATGAGTCTAACGTAATTACGACAGCCCTTGCCACGAAATTGTTTGGACACCATACATTTTCCGACGGAGGAGGAATTTTTGTTTCTTCCCTAATCACGTCGCTGGAGCTTATCTCGTCTTCTGGATGTCCATGTATCAACCACCGGGGAAGACGCCTGTTTGTCTTACGTCGTCCTCGTCTCAGGCTCTCGCCGCACCACCAACAGTTTGATGAACGATTTTATTTCACGTGCCATGCCCCACCACCTCTTCAAAATGCCTTAAGACATTTTTTGGCTATTTATTTTGAAAATTTTGTCTTAAGACGATATTACTTTTATTTTTCTGTATGTTTTGCTCCCTCATCTCTCAGTGGATTTAGTTCTTTTTAAATACTCCGTCATCTGTCACGGAGGTCACTCGAGCTATTTTCGTGACACATGCAAATAAATTGCATGTAATTTTAGCACACTCTTAAATCCCGGCAGATATGCACTAAACGATGCGAGTGACTAAACCAAGTGCATTCTGAAAATGTTCGTCTATTTATAAGTTTCGCGCCAGGGCACATTGAGTCAAATATTTTCTGAATTAAGGGGACAAGGTTGCTGATGTAAAAAAGGCACATTGAACTAATGTGTTGATTTTTGTGATAAAACTAGATAAATGTCTTATGATTCACAGTTCAGCTGCACTAATTTGTCAAAAAATAAATAAATAAATAAAAATCTCATGGGTACCGCGCAGAATCATTCTACTAGAAATAAAAATTGTCTTGGGTAAAAACCGTCTATTTTAGATTACACTGAGGAAAAAGCACTGGTAAAAAGAACCAAAAATTAAATTCACTTTTACCAAATACTGGGTAGGTTTTCAGCCTACTATATGTGTTTGATTATAATAAACAAATTACATAATTTTGTTAATTTAAATTCAGCCAAATTCACTGGAAAAATCAAAAATACTTTTGTTGAAAGGCCATGGAACCTCCAAATTAAGCCCGATTCTTAAAATGTTAAATTTTAATTTTAATCGAAACGAAACACTTTCGGGATTTAAGGAAACATATACAACAAACAGAGCAAACATTTTAAACACCGGTACCCTAAACCTGGTGGTAGTCTAAAAATCAGCTAGAAATTACCAAGAAATTGAAAAAATCTTTGTAGAATTGCTGAAAATTACAAGAGAATAACCAGCAGCAATGTTAAGCAACTTAAAAATCCAAGTTAAAATTAAAGCAGCGGTTTAGATTTATAATCTTTTTAAATCCTCATCCATCCAAACTTAGTAATAAATGCAAAAACTCTGAACTAGCTAACTAATTTCTACCAATTCTGATATTACCCGAAAATCGACATTCTTTTATCGCAGCGAATAGTGGGGATTTCAGCGGGGGAGCGAGCGGTTCAGATTTAAAATCTTTTGAGAAAAATTCCTTATACAACAATTAATAACACTGTTGGTAATCAACTTAAAAACTAAATTAAAATTAACTAATTCATTTTGGTTATAGCAAACAATCCGTTTTTAGGGAATGGCTGAAGTAACTTGTCGTTTTAGGTGCTCCAACCTAATTTTTATTACACTAAACTACCTTTTTGGTAGAAAAGTGAAATAAGCCCAGTTTTGCTAAATTCACCAGTACTTTTTTTCTCAGTGTAAAAATTAAAACACAAGTTTTGTTCTTATACCAACTAACTATAGACTGTTAAATTGTTTTTTGTCTGTCTGTCTTAGGATAGATAAATCTGGAATTTCGGCTGTAACAAAGCTAGAATAATATTGAACTCATCCTTAAAATTTTTGCATAAAATCACTAAATAAAATTTCTCTCTCAACGTTTCATATAAATTGCTAATAAGTCAATTCGCACTATCGAACGAACCTTAAAAATTTGCACTTTAAAAAAATGAATCTTTGAAGATAGCGTTTTTTTACTAAAACTTGCTTTATTAGCATGATTTTAAGAATTCCTTCATAAAAAAAATATAACGAAATAGTCTTTTAACGCTCGTTCATTTTATAATGAAATTTGAGCAGTACCTACAATTATTTTTAATGAATTTATAAGTTCGTATCGAATTTTTCAGCGAAAATTGTACATCGTCTGAAATTGGAGCTTATGCTTAAAAATAACAGTACCGAATATGGATATTTTTTATACATATGTAATAATTAACATAATTTATTCTCTGTAATACACCATCTATGGCATGATTTTAATGTATTATAGCTAAATAAATATTTTTAAAAAATTTGATCATATTACATACATCCTATATTATGTACTTATATTATGTAACTGATATTTTAAATAGTAAGAATAAAAGCCAAAAACACTTTAGTCAATACTTTTCCTGGTAATTGCGGCAGTTTTAATAATAATTTTTATTTTGTTTATTCAGAATTTTTTCATGTAATGAGCTCTATTTGTTTTTCTTTAATTAAGGTATTTATTTTGTATATATTAACTTTCCTTCATTAAAAAAATAAAATATTATCTGGAGAATTAAATCACTTTTTTGACATTTCACAAATACAAACCTTAACTTCCGAAAAGTTTATATAAATAAGTTTTCGAAATGGGTTTTGGTGGGAATGCCTGGATGCCAGTTTGTCTGTATATCGTCAATTTTAATAAAATTGTTTTATTTATAAATGAAATTCGAAAGCAATCAAAAAAAGGAACTCGAAAACGTATTCGGTGCTGTTCCCTAAGGTAAAACAGGAAACCGACAAAAACAAATTGAGGAAAAGCGAGCAGTTTATTTACAAAAGCAAATGCAAACCTTCTGACAGTGTTCCTCCCCCCCGCACCACCAGCTCTTTTCACCGTCGACACAATCGTGCATTTAAACATTTACCCAGCGCAATTTTTACGCTTTTACTCACATTTTTCGGGTGATATTGATTGTTCTTGAAAGCAGTTGTTTACATGCTTGATAGAAAACTTTCTCGCTTTTCCTCTAAAATGTATTATTCAGTCCCAAATTGAGGCGCCCTAAATTGCTCTTCTCCGAAGGGAGTAGATTTGCAAATATTAGATTTTGAGTGGGTGACAAGGGACTGGCGGAGGGGTGCCTCTCACCTTAATAACTTAAAGCAATTCAACCCGCACCGGAAAAATCGGCAGCTTCCCGTTTTTGGTAGGGACCAATTACCGGGATACATTCCACCTAAATGGTAATAGCTCTTTATCGGGAGCCTCCATCCGTCGAACCTGAATCACTCAATGCAAATCCATTTCCCACTCGTCCGATCCATTTTCGACTATCACACTGCGGATACAGATTCAGCCGATGTCGGCGGTTTTGTTCCAAAGATCACCATCTCCGGCATAGTCTCGGAAATTTTCGAAAAAAAAGGGAAAAAATTTGAATTTCAAATAAGTCGGCCTCCCATGTAAGCACTTTCGAGCACATTTTATAGAATTCCTCGCATTACATTCACTCGACGAATAGAAGCTTCCCAAACAATATTTTTTTTTTTTCCTCCAAGCTAGAAAGTGTTTTTCCCCATTTTTTCTGGTCTTTTTGAAAATCATTTAACGAAAGGATTTCACATGAAATTTTATGGAATCGCTTTTATGTGACGGTAGTAGGAGTTACCTGAGAAAATTGCTCCTAAATCTCCCCCAACCCGGAAAACTGATGCCTGATACGGGCGAAGGTTCCAGCTCCAACCGTTTGCAAACTAAAGTTAAATTTCCCGGCAAACTTTGCGATTTGTACTGTGTTGTGAGGGAATTTGGTTGTAGCTAGGCCACTTCAAGGATAGGACTATGCTTTTACGCATTTATATGTAGAATACTATTTCAAAGTACATTCAGGTGGAAAATGCGCCGTGAAATGAGCACTGGATAAAGTTTTTCAAGCACCGAAGCTCTTTGAAATTAGTTTATCACAATATGGCAAATTGCTTTATATTATACATATCAATGTTAGCTGGTACACGGGTTTTATCACAAAACTGGAACAGATTCTAACAACGGAGACTTTGTCAATTGCTCAGCAATTATGAGGTTGTCGTCTTTGTCCAAATCGATAAATCTGAAAATTCCACCGGAGCGACTACGACACTTAAGCAACCTGAGAATGACTTAAACATGATAAGTCTAAACTGGAGTTTGAAAAGTTCTACACCAGCAGATGAAATCGTTTGTTATTTCGGTAGAAGTTGATGTCTATAGTTCGCAATTCAACTTTAATTGCAAAATTTCTTATACTTGGAAAAGAAGAAAGTATCTTCTAAAATCAAAGATTATATTTTCTTATTCTTTCTATAACACAAAAAAAATTTACAATTAAAATCCAATTTTTTATTATACTAAATTTAGCATAACCACTTTATGGCTCATTTTTATTTTGATTGATTGGTACGAAATTTGCCCTCCAGGTAAATTGAAACAAATAAATGAAGCAAGCGATTTTTTGTTTCATAGTACTTTTTACCTGCGGGCATCATCACTTATTTATTCTTCTATCGCGGGAGTTGTTTTTTCTGTTCACTAGATTGTATCGATTTATTAATTGTTTTCCACTGATTGATGTGGTGTGGCAATGCAAAGTATTCAATTCGGATTTTTTTCTTCACCCAGATAAATGATGGTTTAATAAAATAACTGCTCAATTACAATTTGTTCACATAAAACGTTGATGGAAGTTGTATTCTATTTAATTTATATAAAATACTAAAGGAGACATAAGAATGAAGCATGAAAGTAATAAAAACGTCTTGCCGTAGGACATGGACTGGTGTTTTCTTTTTAGTTAGAAAATTTTGTCAATGAATGCTGAATGCTCTGAGTGCTTCTATGTTTTTATTATACTTTAGTAATTTTGGCTTTTCTTATTTCGGAAAAAGCGGCTATAGCAATATGATTTGAAGCAAATTCTTAGAAGATATTTCAGATCTTTCTTAAGTTATAAGTTTTGTTCTCTGGAATATTGTGGGTCTCCCAGAATATAGTTAAAAATTTCTTTCAGTGTAGGGAGTCCAAATTAAAAGAATACAAATGTCTAATTTTATAAAAGTTTACTAAATATTATTAAATTATAATAAAACCTAAATTTATTTTCTTAAGTGTCAAACTTTGTTGCCTTATATCATATTTTAAATGTCATATGTTAAAAAGCCTAAATACTTGTGTAGTTCTAAGGTTCCTTCTTTTCTATAAAAATATTTGGACTACATAAAATACACCAAAATACGTAAATAAATAAAATCAACATATGTATGTAACGTACTACGTAAATACATTATGCCTAAGTATGTGGTAATCCGGGTAGAAACCGCATCGACATCATATAATGTTCTTTTTCCATACTGTCAGAGCTTACCCAATTCTGAGCCCTTAAAACCGATAAGACAAGTTTTATAGGGCAAAGCACCTCAACAAAATTGGACAATGGCCCCTTCTCCCTGCTCTGAGGGTCATAAATACCCGGAACGCCAACTAATGCAAATCAGAGGTTCCGACAGTATGAAGGATTCTGCCCTTTTCGACAACCTTTCGTCAGGGCACTACCCGCATTCCTCATAAACCCAATTCAGGACAACTGAACTGAGCCGATTTTATTCCCAGGGAGCGTTTCACCCGTCCGACGAAAAACCGGTCAAAGGAGACAAAGAGTCGGGCAATTTCCTCTTTAAATTTGAAAAATTGGACTTTCTGCGCCCGGATCCCGCGCGCCAGAATTGCATTCGGCTGTGGTCAGTTATCAGGAGCTACATCAGTCCCGGGGATCCGGCCGGGTGTTCGGGTAGCTCACAAAGTCATTTTCAGCAATTTCAATTCCCGACAAGGATGCTTTATGGCCCGTGAGCAGTGTCCACCACTCGGACAATTATGGGGCCCGGGTTTGGGGCTGCAGCCCGGCTGCAGGGGGGGACTTACAAGGGCTCCGGTTGTTTGACGCTCGCACACGGCCATCCAGCATAAGTTATGGATGTCAAACACCAGATCATAGCCATGTCCTGCGATTACGCCAGCCCCGGATGCCGTAAATTATTAAATTTTTGCCCTCCCACTTTTACGAGGCTCAGCGCAAATTTAAGTGGGCACTAAAGTTGCCCGGATCCCGGGCGGACGGGTGTGGCGCCCAGAGATGGATGTGATGTTGGCCGGGTGGGTGGTCCGCCGCGCCGGATGATTCTTAATTCAGGCACGTCTTTCAGCCCGGGAAGCCCTTAATTCTGGCCGCTCCCAGCGACGACGACCTGCCAGCGAGCTTACCTCACATCTGATAAATGGAATAATAACTTCTGAGGGAAGACGGCGATGAAGCCGTTTCGTATTGATTTTTGATTACCCGACCATCTTTGGGGGATAACAACTACGAAATGACGTAACGAGACTCTGCCCTGAATACAAAGTTCTTGGCCCGCCCCCGCATTTCAGTTTTCCGGGAGAGAAGGGGTCCTTGCGGAGGTGCAGCATCCACTCTCTGGTGGGTCGGGTCAGGTTACTTTGCCCGAAATTGAACACCAAGTTGCATGAAGTTCCTCGCATGTTCCTGATTCCTGGCTCCCATGTTCCTGTAATGGCCAGCGGCAACCGGGGCGGGGGGTCCTGCCGAACGAACAGGACGACGAGCAAATTTGCTATCCGCCTCGAATAAAAAGTTGCCAATTTCAGCGGATTACGCTTAACTTCGGCTAATTCGTTTCGGGCTCATCACTTCAAGCGGAATTTATGATGACTTGCACCGGTGCACTGTCGCTCGCAGAAGTCATCTGGGAGCAATGGAGCGAAAAATCAGATTTTATTTGATCCGAGAATTGTGACAGGATTTGCGCTGATATGCAATCAATGTTATCTTTTCTGATTCATTTCACTGTCGAGTTCTTTTCTCGCAGTGGGTTTTGTTAGACCCAAAGCACTCGCTTCAAATAGAAGCTGGTAAAATGCGAAAAGACTCGTTTTTTGTACTTTTATGACTTCAGATCAGTTTTTCATCATCATTTAATTTGAAATATTCTATGAATTTTCTCAATTCAAAATAGAATTCTAGTTTAACCCTAAAACTTCTGAATAGTTCAATATGTTTAAAATTTTTGGGCATTTTCATTTATCCTGACTATTTCAAGCTTGTATAGGTACAAGCAATTTTTGCTTTTTAGTCAAATAAAATTTCTTGCTCTCTCAGCTCCAAATTATTATCGGTCGGGAGTAACGTAATAAAGAAAGCTTTTTTCAAAAAAAATTTAAAACTGGTACTGTCCGGAAATAAGCTCGAATGTAATAAACGTCCAGGAGTCGAACTCGTTTCAATTTGAAATATTTTGACTATATTTTTAAGTTAAGTGATATACAGTGCAACCTCGATATAACAAATCGGAAGGGAACAAGTAAATATTCGTTATATCAAGTAATTCGTTAAACTGAGGTTTGTTATATTGAGGTTAGGTTGGTCTAAAATTGTTTATAAAGAGGTAAAAAAATAGTTTTATTCACCTCAACATTACGTACCCATCTTGTTATAGCGAACAAATTCTATACTAATAAATGATAACACATTTTTATCAAATTACTGTATGTATTTTCTATTTAAAAGCAATTAGGTAGGTAACAACATTTTTCCCTTAGATTAATAATCAAAATTAAATGCAGTAATTAGAGGTATTTACACTTTTTTTGATAGTTGAAAATTCGTTATAAAGAGGTTGTTCGCAAAAAATGTTCGCAATGTAAAGGTATATTTTACATTGACTCTTATGGACAATTCAAGGGGATTACGAAGAATTTGTTAAATCGAGGAAATCGTTATATTGAGGTACGTTATATTGAGGTTGCACTGTACTTGGTTTTGGTTCTATAATGATTGGACAGAAATTAAATTAGTGTCACAAAATTTTAAATCGAATAATAGTTTATTAGCCCTGTTTTTCTTAGGAGAATGATCTTCCGTACGAGTACATGGAATTAAAAAATTCATTTTGGAACTTGCTAACATTTGCAGTGACTTAATAAAGTTATTTCTTATACAACTTTTATACGTAGTCGATTGGACTGTTTTATTCATTACTCACTTCGATAACTTTCTGGGGCACATGTCTGAGGAGCGAAAAAGCACTAAGCAGACGCCCCCACCCCTAGCCGGGAGATATATTTTATGTAGAGATAGCCCTTGGGCGATTATGTTGCGGTGGTGCGTCTCATAAACCTCGTCTTATCGGCTCTAAGAGTTCAGCCGGATTTGAGTAGGGCTAGCCCCTCATCCGCACATAACTTTGTTGACTGACGGCCGGGCTTGTTTTTTTTAGTACAATACTTTTGTATGGAGCGTATAAAATCGCCATTAATATCTACTGACCTACATCCGCTGAGACGTGTCCTTCCGAGGTTTACATGGCCTGATCACGGCGAATTTCTTACGACCCGGCCGCCGGGAATTGCCCAGGTTACTTTCGATTTCCAGTCACATAAGAAAAGGGTCAGGGAGCGGAGCAAGGAAGCAAACATCGTGAAATTTTTATAGCCCGATTGAATTTATCTGAAATTTGCTTGTGGTGCGTTTTTCACCGGACCGACCGGGTTCTGTGTTTTATGTGGCCCTCTCCCTTACATTCCTCCCGTGGGAATGCCCTGATCCATGGAGTCCCGGCACGTCCATTCACCCATGCGGAGCCCTTCACTGTTTCATCTCCCGCAACTATTCATCCAGTGCGGCAGGACTTTGGCGAAGACAAAGTTTCGTCAAAACAAGTTCGTAATCAATTTTTGAGTTCCGAGCAACAAAAGCCCCGGACGCCGCTCAACCCTTATCTGCCCTTATCTCCCCACCCCCGCATCGAGCGGCCTCTATGGGAAGTTTCGATGGAAAGAACTCTGAAGGGCCGGGAATGCTTTTGAGGGCCACAATTGCGGCCGGGGAAACTGTTGTCGTGGGAGAAGCAGATAATTGCCAAAGATATGAGTCCGTACAAATAAACGAAGATTTCGTTAAAAGTTTCAACTGTTAATAAGCTGAAGCAAGTTGGGGGCGGTAAACATTTGCATGGTGGGGACCTGCCGTCCCTTCGCCCTTCGTACAAAAGTGCGTAAACGACTCGTTTGTTACTTCCTTTCTACCCCCGCATGCTCGCGGTGGGGCGCGGAGTTGATTATTTGCTAGCTTAAACTTTTCGCCCTTCGTATGTGCCGGGTGTATGCATACGTTCGAGGCAAACATTTTTCGAGCGACCTGAAGCGATATTGTTCTAGCTGGCTGCTGGCAACAATGGCTTAAGTGAATGCCGGCGAGGTGGGAAAGTTGGAGGCTTTCCAGCCTTTTTGCGCGTTTACTCCAACACTTTGTCGCCTTTGTAACGATTTGAAAATCGGACATTTTACTAGGGAAAAAATCGACGAGGTTTTTGTACACCAGGAAAATTCTAATTACGCTCGAAAAACGGTTGTAGCTGAAAGTGAATTTTTCAGGCTTTGCATTTAAAATTTACTTCGCGTTTTTCTTATCACGATTTTTTCAAGCTTAATCTAACTTTTTAAATGTCCTTTTCTAGACTGCCTATTTCTGATTTTTATTCTATTATAATAGTTTTATTTAAATACACTCAGCGAAGAAGGTAGACAAATATTAGCTATGTATTTTGAAAAAATGTCCATAGTTGATTCCTTACAAACGGCAACACGCAAACTTTCCTTCCAAAGTAGTTGTGATGAGTTAAAAAATGTATAAAATAGTCACAAGTTGACTATAAAATAACTAAATGTGCATAAACCTGTCAACAAAAATTAAGTCATAATTAACTATAAAAAAAATTGATTCTTAAGCTTCACAGATTTTATCCTGATACTTTTTCATCAAATCAATCTTTTTATAGTCAATTTAAACTTTTTTGAAGAGATTTTACTACTTCATCACCAATTTATAGTCGATTTAACTGCTACAGCATTTTATACTTGCGATCAAGTTTTATTCGCATGTACGCGATGAAAATGATCGTAGTGAAAGTAATCACGAACAATAAATTAGTTTAAATCAATTTTTCTTTTTAATCAAAAATATTATAATAGTTTAATATAATAGTTTGATAGTAAATATTCAGCAGTACACTAAAAATTAGCTAAAAACATTTTTAAAAATTAGTTGATTTCAATTACTTTTTTCTCTCAGTGTAACAGTGTTCTCCAAAAATTAGTCTAACTATAGAATTTTTTAGATAATACATTTTTAATGAGCCTTTCCCAACGACCTTCTCTTAATTTTGTTGTTATAGTATTATATAAGTATTCCTCCTTGAAAGACTTAAGTAAAAATCTCTTCGACATTTATAAGACAGCCTGGGTAAGCGAGGTCAAAAATTCGAAATATTGATTTTTTTGATAGAAATAATTAATGTAAGTGGCAATTAAGGTAAAATTAATTAAACTTCGGACGATTTCTTTAATTAGCCAAATTATACAATAGTATAGGACTATAGGTGATAGTAGAATCAAATTCAAAATATAGTTACAAAGTTATATTATATATTAAATTTTCATTCAAATTATTTTTTTTTTTAATTTAAAAGTTTAAAGAATCGAATCTGAGTACTGAGGGTCATTACGATGATAAAGAAATTCCCATCAATACCGTCGATTTCTTTCAAGACAATCAATTTGCTGCCCTTAATCGTTTCTTTCCATTCCACTTTTCGGTGCAATTAAATTTAAATCGAATCTGCATTGCTTGGCAAAATCACGAACTTTTCACTCGTGAAAATGGGTAAAAAAACGCTTCGCAACAAAACCAAAAGATTTTTCCACGAACTAAAGAAGAAGTTCTCGTGGTTCTCATGCACCAATTCTTTTTCTTTCGGAACGATACCGCAGCGCCGCGACGCTTCCTTTTCTTAGGGCATCCCGTCGGAGGGGAGAGCAGAGTAAAACCAGCAAAATGTACGGTGCAGCCATCAAAATGGGATGAATCTATGAATCTACGGAATCCCAGAGCTGCTGTTATTGCTGGATGTAGAGAGCTGGACTCTACCGAGGGTAGAGGGGTTCCTGTGGGAACGCATTTGTTATCGTTACTGGGCAAAGTGAATGCACCGTAATGATTCAATATGAGCGGGACGCTAGTGCCTGGAGCCACTGCCCAACTTCTTATCTTTGTCTCAATCACTTTGCATTTTAAGGGAAGAGGGAACCGGGGGATGAAGGGAATTGTTTATTTTGCCTTATTTCGACCATATTTTTTCATTTGGTCCAGACCAAGCTCATTGTTTTCCCTACAGCCAGAAAATCCCTTCAATTGGCCACAAAAATTCTTTAATCCCCCCCTTCTCTGTATCTTCCCCCGTCCCGGGTGAAGGGCTCATCCAAGCTTTTAAGAAATTTTAATATATATGGAAAAGGTTCCTGGGGGATGGGGTGACCCCCATCGCATAGCCAGTGAAATGAAACCAGCGAACTGTTAAACTTTAATTGAAAATTATACGGGAATCGATGGGAGCTGGTCTGAGCTGGTTAAACTGGGATACAGCATCCAGGGAATCGGAGTTTAGCAGCCACCCTGGCATTTTGAGGTTTTCTAGACAATCTAGCAAAAACTATGGGGAATCTCTTTGTAATCTGGAGCAGAGAAGCTGAGGATAAGGGCTGGGAGTGGTTGACAGTGGTGTCTCCCTAAATGTCGAGATATACACGACTGAGCGGAATCCCTAATCCTGATGGTTCCCAGAAACGGCCACAATCCCTCCCGCAATTCCTGGAGAGCGCCACCGAACAAGACGCCTAAAAGACCCCAAGATTTAGTGGAAGGCAAAAACTGGAAAATCTTAATAGAAAGGACAACGATTTCATTTCGGCTCATCTAGCCCGAATGGGCGACAGGATTAAAGCCATAGTCAATTCTGGAGGAGTCCTGAATGCCTTTGTCGAGACCGGAGCAGAAATGGAGTCTCCCCCAAAAGAAAGTTGGAAAGTACAATAATTTTTTCTTCCCAAGGAGATGAACTTCCGATAGACATCTGTTCTCCGCTTGGAATAGTTTTTCTACTCATCATTCCCAGGAAGGAAGGACATTCTTCTTCGTTTGCTCTTCATTAGGATCGTTGTGATTGCGAAAAAGGCCTTTTGTCATGCTGCGGAGCTGCCCTGCGGCTGAATCTGCACAGGCGATGGAGGGGGCTCCGCTGCAAAAGAGAGGAGTCGACTCGACTCAACTCTGGCTTTTAATAAAAGTTTTCTGCTTCCGGTCCTCAAGACGGAGTCCTTGCCCGGCCCCATTGAGATGTAGATCTATTTGGGAAAAAAATAAAAATTAAGTATGGAAATAAGTCGCCTTCGGGGCCAAGGACCCCGACCACTTGAGAGGAATAATCCTTTGTGCCCCACATGTGGTGCGCTTCAAGGAATTTTTATCGGTTCGTCCGGCTCAATTCTGGTATTTTTGGGTAAAATTAAGCGAATATGAACCTTATAAACCCCCGTAAATTCCTTTTGTTTAGGGAACACCCCGGGTCTGGGTGCTTGTTTGTCCAGCCCAGTGCACCAATGAATTTTCTGAACACTCTGTATATTATATCGTATATAAAATACTTTATATAGTATAGTCCATACACATATAGTATATTTCTGGACAAGCTACATCTCAGTCGGGCTTAATTAAGTAAATTCAATTTGAAAAGGAGATAAGGACGTGCCTAGCTTGCACAAACTATGTACAACTAAAGAAAATCCTGGCTCAAATCGAGTTAATTGAGTGCTTTTAACATAGCCTAGCCGTATTGGAGCGATTCCCCATTTTGTTTTTCGGTTTTGTGTGGAATAGACACGTCCACATTTCGTTCATCCCCGGGAACAGGAATATATCTGTTCGCCTTTTTTCCCCCCTCCTCTTTCCAGGATCCAATTAGACCTATCCCCCTAACCGATGCGGTGTTCCTCGTGTCTTCCCAGATTGCAGGATGATTTGAATGGTGCGGCGGTATTAAATTAAATTAGCGCAAAACTTCTGAACCGAATTACCCCATAATTTGCAAAGATATCATTCGGTCTGTACATCGTTGAGCACAGTGGCGTCATTCGGTTACCTTTGCCAGGAGGATCTAAAAGGGGTCGTTGTAATTGAGTTACTCTCGTGTCAGAAGGTTGTCGCAAGGCACATCTGAAAATGCCTAGAATGACTTAGTTCTGTAGACTGAAATTAGGTGGAACGAGGTGTCTATTATTAATTAGTTTTGCTGAAGAGGTCATATGCGTTGCATTGATATCATTAATTTTGGCTTATCAGATGGCCATCGATTGCACTTTCTGCTATAGTAAGAGGTCGTTTACGTATGGACTTTGCTTAGTAGGTTATAGCTCTAGAGTTGATTAAATCTGGTTCAGATTATATTGGCAATTTGTCCTTTATAAATAATCCTTAAAAATAACAGATTGCTACTGAAGTTTATAACGCAAATTCAAGTGAAAACCTGAATTCTATTTTAGAGACATGAAACATCGCAAACTTAAAACAAACACTTATAATTTTTAATGACTTTATACATATTATACTAACCCGGTTTCATGCGGTGTATTTTAAGTACTATTTAGTTAAATACTTAGTTTGATACTTCACGCAGTTTAGGAATACTGATTCAGAACCATGGTATAAAACTCATTTTGTTAGCACAATCGACATCTGAAAAGTTCTTCACCTCTTATTTATTTGCGTTTTTATTGTTAAGTTAAGGAATGTTAAGGGTATTCAGGTTTTTTTAATTAATTAATTAATCAGTTAATTGCCTATTTGTGATCGAAATTATGGTCTACCTATGTTTGCATAGGATTTTCATATATATGCTCGGAGCGATTTTAACTAAATTTGTTGTAACAAACCTTGTATATTTTATTTAATTTGTAAAATTTGTAAATATAGCAGCCTCAAAGTAAAGTTTAAATTTCGAATACTGTCCAAATACTAATTAAATTAGTTGGAATCCCCCTTACTTTTTAAATAAAACTACCACTGAAAGAGATATTGAAATTAATTTGTAAATTTACAACTGCATAAAATCAAATTTACTTTTAACGTAATTGAAGTGATGTATGTATCATATATCACTTCCTGGCTTTCGAGGAATTGAAATATTAAACATTTTCACTTTGGGAGCTAAATTGCATTTTAAGCCTAAAGCTGTGGAATCCGAATCGAATTGCAGAGGCGAAAAGCAACTAAAAAATATGAAAAAAAAACCGGGATATCCTTCAAAACTGAAAGAAGTAGTCAATATTTTTCATTGAGTGAATCTGCCGGAAGAGGGAGTAACTGAAATAAAATTGCAATAAAATCGCGATCAATTCGTGAAAAACATGCCAATCCCCGGGATATTATTTATGCGCCCAAAAAGTATAAAAGCGGTATCGCTTCCGAACACCAAGTTCCCGGAGAATTGGGATTTTTGGGGGATGAACAGAAAATGTATGAACAGGGATCGGGACAATATTAAAAAATCCTCTTTAAAAGACACCGATAACAATCGGACCAAAGTTCTGGTTGCCGCCCACCATTTTGCACAGTAACAGCGGATGAATTGATTTTGTAGGACAATTTGATTCATAAATTATAGCTCATAATTAAATGCATAAATCGGCCGAGGGACCGTATTATTTGGCAATAAAATATTCCCTTCGATGTCGAAAATTAAATTTCGTTCCCGATTCAGTCGGTGGAGGACTCCCCAAAATCAGGGGAATCGCGGGAATATATCACTTAAATTGTGGCACAGATGTATTAAGTGCATTTTATTCGCAGATATTTCCATTTATCGGAAAGTTAAGCGATGAGCAGGCGCTCCAAATTGTGGAAGACCGTGGGGCGGATGCTCAATTGATAGCATTCAATCGGGGGACCCCAGCTCAGCGACGATATCGACTTAAAACAGGGAATCGATACAGCTGACTGTCCCTCTTCTTCCCGGGGAGAATGTTCCCCCTGGATGGTCGGGAGCTTCAGTTGTAAACAAGCCCGCAGATAAATGTAATTGAAACTTGAATTCAACTGAAAATCTCCAATTTGAGCTTGAGCGTCTTTGCCACCCCCATGTACAGCTGCTGCTCCCGCATCATTTGGGTTATCCCGGATTGCCATCCCGCTCCAATCGCTCTTCCCGTTTTCGCTTGATTTATTCCCAGCCATCGATCAGATTACGGGGCTCCTTGTGTGACGCATCCTTGATTCCCCCTTCCCCTCCAGGTTGCCTCATCAGCAAGCAATCAAATCAGGACTTCGCCTAGGGTGCCGCTTCATTCCCGTCCCCTCCCGCCAACCTCTTCCCACTCAATCCCGGTTTTTTTTTTTCTTTTTTTGGGAGGGAGGTACTCTTCTGGCTTTTAAGTAAATAAAGCGGCGAAATTCGTTGCCAAACAAATTATAAAAAAATATCTGTTGCCAGGACCCTGGGGGTACTTGAGGGCTTGGGAGCGCCGTGGGTTCCTCAAATGGTTACAATTTGCCCTAGGGTTGGATTTGAGATACGAGAAATTTTGGGTATGGGGCTGAATGGGGGTTTCGTGTTGAAAAACAAAATTTTGATTAAAAGCAAACAATTGAAGGACTCGGAATTTGAATTGAAATATTTTCTCCTTTCTTTCGATTCCTTTTCATGTCTTCCCGTGCTATCGCTGCTGAAAATTTATACGACCTTCAACCTGTGAAATCTGGAACACCTGGCTGGCTCCATGTCAACCAATGGAACAAAATCATTCCTTCATCCGGTATTTTTGGTCGCCTTTGAAATGGATTCAATGATAAACAAATTCCCGAATAAAAAAATAATAATAAAATCGGAATCAAAATAAATATTTAAAAACAGCCCTCTTGGCCGCCACCCTCCGGACCTACCAGCGAGCCGGCTGCGATTCAGAGCAATTGTCACTGAGTTGTCCTCGCGGGACGAGCATCTCCATCGAATTGGCTCAGTATGGAAAGGTTGGAGGTAGGTGCAATTATCCCGGATTTAGATTGATTATGTCGCTTAATTTGTGGATTTCCTCTTCCAGATCTGCCTGATAGCACGCTTTGTCCACCTGAAGCAGACGACGCTACGACAACAATGTTCGAAGGTGTCGTTCACAGTGGCACAGAAATCGAAGTTAAACCTCCGGAAAGCTGCTTATGGCCAAATGCTTTACAGGTAAATAAATTACGATTAAATTGAAGACTTATTCCTAGTCTAAAAATCCCATTTATGCATGAATACGATGAAGAGAACGTTATTTGATCCCTCTTCATATTTCTTTAAATAAAATTCATCTTTTCTCAAATTAATTCCATTTCTAAGAAATAAAAACCTCCTAATACCCATTGCTCGAAACAACAAATTTGCTTATTACTTCTATGTAAACGATTTTAAATTCTTTAGCAACACTATTAATTTTTTAGTTGCTTTTATATTCCTAAAAAAAATATGAAGAAAATTTGTTCTAGATAAAACTATTGACCAACAATTCCATCCCTTTAATTTTTTAAATAGCGTTAATTTTTGTTTATTATTTAAATTGATCTGCCTTTAAAAATACCCTGGTTTTATTTCAAATTGCGCCAAATTCATATTTTTTGTATAGGTATATTTGGCAACGTTTATTGTGTTAAATGAAATGCAAACGGTGTCAAGTTCGTCTACTAATATGGAGTTTGGCCTACTGGCGCTATATTATTCACTTTCGTGTATCACTATTCTATAATAAATAGTTCTTTTATCCTCTAATGATAAATAATAGCAGATTTTATACAAGAATTCCCTATATGTTTTAAAAATCTTATAATTCATTTTTAGATTGGTGTCAAGTTGAGAACAAAAAATCACGTTACACCTGAATTTACGTAATTTAAAATCATCCATCATCCTTTTGGTGCGAATAATTAATTTACTATTCTTTATAATTGACAATGAGAGAATTGATTGGGACAACAGAATTTAAAATTTATGGAATATTTAACTTTACCATACCAACTTATTGATTAAACATTTAAATTATTCAGGCGTCATATTAATTGAATTAAAATTGATTCATATTTTATGAACTTCAAATGTCATGGTAATTTCATGCTTCGATTACTTTAATTAAGTATTACCTATTTTATCCACATAACCAAACTTTATATTGATAAAACATGACTACAAAAAAAAAACACTTTCCTGTTTAATGTGAAGAGTGTGGGGTAATAATTTTACATAATGTAATGTAAATAATTATATTTATTAATCAATCGCACTCTTTATTCATCAATTAATTATTTGTCTTGTTACGATTTCAGTCTAAGAATATAGATTATATAATACTTAAGCCCGACCCTCACTCCGTACTTTAAAATACGATGTTTCTAAATATTTGCTTATTATCGTTGTTGCAAGGCTACTAATTAGACGCACCGAAATTTGTAAGGACACGCGATATTTAGTCCTCATTAAATTTCGGTAGGAAACACGATGCCAGCCGCCTTTGGTAAACAAAATCTTATTCGGTTTGGGCCGCAGATGACATCGTCTTAATTTGAATTAAACCAACATCCATTGAAAACGGGGGGCAGCCCTTAATTGAGAAAATCCCCAAAAATTAAGCTGTTCTTCGCGTGCTCCTAAGCGCTTTAAAAGATAGACTTCTCTCAATTTTCCTTCGACTGTATTTAGACAAAACAAAAGCTCGAAACTGGCGAAATTTTCCTAAAATAAAGCCTCACATTTGCCCGTCTACAGACGACCTCTTCAGGGTTAAATGGAAGGTCAGCCGAACCCAATTGGATGGTGAAAATGAAAAATTGACAGGAAAATATTTTCACTTAGAATGCCATTAATCTTGCCCGAATGCAGCGGAAATGATAAATTGCCGGGGAGCACATTTGTCCCGAATTCGGCTATCTCTGGAACGCCAGCGGTGTGGCACCCATCGCCCTAGTAGCAGTTGTTTTCCTATGGGAAAAAAACTTTCTTCTTCCCTTCAAAATTTTTTCTCCCTCTTATTTTTGCCTGAATCTTTTTGCCAACTCGAATCCTTGAAGGAATCAGGGACTTCGCTGTTCGAGAGGTCCTTCGTGATTTATCCTTTTCTTTTAAGTTTTGCGGTTTGAAGTGCTAACGTTTTTGCCTGGATTTTCGGGTGTGTCTGCACGAGTGCCAGGGAATCACTTGAGGAGCCCTGATTACTTACAGGACCCAGAGCAAGACGTTTGGCGACGGTAAGGACGGAATTGGCGAAACAGGCACTTTTTTAGTGGTTTTCCAATTTCGTGAGGAAGCTCGGATCGTGTAATTTAATTAATTTGGGGATTCCATTTAAGACGATGGTTTCCCATCGATGATTGCGAAATTGAAAATGTTTTTGTGCTAAAAAACGCGATCAATTAAAGAAAAACTCTTCCAATCTTACCGCAAATGAGGGCGATTTAAATTTAATAGGATTTGATGAGGAATGATGTCTTAGACGCGTCGTATCTTTATCCATGAACATTAAACATATGTCGCTCGATTGACGACGCTGATGATAATACCTAAGGGTCCTCATGTGCCCTTTGCTCACGTAGAAGCCCTAAATTACGACAGCATATTGCCGGAATGGATAATGCAGAAATGCGACAATAAAGCAAGGTTCAGCAGTCGTCGACTCGAATCGAATAACAAATATGGAAAATATACCCGAGTGCAGTTTAAGCCCTATCATGACTCAAATCTCCTCAGTTGCCCTCTGAGCCATTCGCTTTTATGTTTAATGTTAGAATTGAGCTCCGCCGGAACGAGTTGTGTTATCAAAAGCATTTAGGGAAATTGAAAATCGAAGGGGATTCGTTGACTTCTCCCAGGGACTCAATTGGGGACAACGAGGATTTAGTTCATGTAGCAAAGGTTATTGATTCTGGAGTGCCCTCTTAAAATATAATTTTTCAAAGGTTATAGATACAAAACTCAAGCTGTTTTGATCAAAAGATGGGGAGTTTCGGAAGAGGGTATCTGTTTCTATCTCTAGAAAAAAATTGAGGATTCAAGGGCATTAAGTTAAACAGCAAATGATGTGTGGCACGATTTTTATATACATATCCTGTGGCGGTCCTTTATGAAAAGCAAAACAAAGTTTTAGAGTTAAAGAAAAAATCTTTTAAATATTTAGTCTTTTATATCCCATTCTTCGAAATCCAAAAAATTACAAAATTTTAGTACGTATGTATCTATTTTATTATAAAATCTTAAAGCTAAAATTACATTAATATAAGGTACTCATTATATTTAATATTTTTCATTTAATTGCAACACTTTCCTCAATTAATCAATTCTAGGACCTAATTAATTAAAGAGACAACTTATTATAAAAGTTATCGATCGTTATTTAGAATAAAGTTTATATGCTTGTCTCTTTGTTTTCAAAAAAAAATTTTTTTTTGTAATTTACTTAAAAGGGAAATAATAGGTAATATTTTAGGTATATTTCTGACTAAGACAATTTGTTTAAAATAGAATAACTTAAAGTTTTTTCTCAAACATTTTGATTTTATAAAGGAACGATGTAAGATTAATTAAAATGACCTTTTTTTTTTTATAGTAGAAGTATTACAGAAAATTAAAAACCTAAATACATACATATTTATAATACATTTTCCAAAATTTTCAGTTTTTTTTTCTGTCTTGTTAGAATCTTTGAATTCTATCCATTTCCGATCTCCAGCCTTCACAAAAAGTTGCTTTCTATCGTCATGAAAATTGGTCCTAAAAATCAAATTTCTGTTCAAAACTATATATTTACGAACAAAAAAATTTAACTTAAAATGTATGGCCGAAAAAACCATAACAATATTTTCCGAACTAATTTTATGACTACACTCTGTTTTGCTTCAAAATTAACTTATACATTTACAGTCAATCAGTTCAAATTAAAAGTGACTATTAAAAAACTGATTTTTAACAAAACAGCCAAACAGCCTACATATTTCTTTTAGAATGCATCAAAACTGTATATTTAAAAATTTTAATTTGCTAATACTAGTTATTAAAATATATTAAAACCATATTAACTTCTTATATCGAATCCTCTTTCTACTTGCCATATACACATAAAGTTCTGTCTCTATTTGAAAAATTACTCCCTCGTTAAAAAAATTCAAAATTTCCAGTGATATCGAAGAAGCAAGTTTTCACGATTTCCAGGAATGAGTTAAAACCGGAAAATCAAAAGCTGTAATAATATCAATATAAAATTATCAATTATACTTCGTAAACAAGAAAATTCTGTCAGATTTACACAAGTTGAACAAATTCGTTCCATCATAAGGTCCATCACTCATCACGAAACTTGAGTGAAACTTTTCCAATTCATCGTGGTTGCTTCAAAAAAAGAAGGGAGGAATAAAAAAAACTTTCAATAAGGCAATTTTTCATGTGATTCTTTTTGTTTAGTTAGTTTTCTCAGTGAAGAGGTTGTCGATATAAAAACATCCTCGACTTCAAGCGAAGGAGCCACGTTTGGGTGAAACTTCTCCTTAAGTCGATGATAAAGCGACCCGTCCTGACGTCCGATTTCGCCGGGGCCCGGGCATTAGGGGGAAGCACGTGCAAACGTGAGTTATACGCTCACGTGGGACGAGCGCAAAAAATACGAAAATACGACAGAAAAAAAGAAGATATTTCGCTCTTGACCACACAATCTAGAATAAGGCTCTTATCTGAGCAGTGGCGGCGGAGGGAGGATCCAGAAATCCTTCCTGAATCAGCCCTGCGTCCACTGTCCCTGGCGTCCACCTCTCCCGTTCGGGAGCACCCGTTCACGTTCCTTTTTGCCGGAAGCTTTTGAATATTTTTGTAATTTTTCATTTTTACTGCCCCGACATGCTACAAATTCGGAAGAAATAAAAAATGGCCAGTGGCCCCTCCGTGCGCCTTCTGACGGAGTAGTGAAGACGTCACGGAATCCAATTTAGGGGGCTAGAAAATATGCTGACCTGGTTTTAGCTTGCTTCCTTTCGATCCGCATTTCATCGGCCCACCCGCGCGCCCTTTGAACGGACTAATTTTTTTTAAGGATGCTTTTGTTCGCTTGTAAGAAAGGATGCGGACACTATAAATTTGTTATTTTTGTTCTTTTTTCGTCCAAAATAAATACGCAGAGGATGCGGAACATATTTTCATAAATCAATGCAGCAAACCCCGGCTATTTCTTCGTCCTACACGTCCTTAAATTGTTTGCGTTCCTGGCTGGAGTGGCGCACAGTGGGCGGGAATCGCCGGGCGGAATTCAAGGATTAAAGCGATGGTAAATCGCAGGACGAACAGAAAAAATGTCGCTTTAGAAATTGGCAATGGGACGCTCCTTGGCTGAGCCGGAGATAAACCCAAGGGGCGCATTTGTCATATTCTCAATTTGTAGCGTAATAAGGAGCGATTGTGTCCGCGGCTGGGTCCCGCCAGCCACTTGACTTATCCGCTTGTAACTCGTTATTTATTTATTTATTCTTTTCCATTGTAAGACGCCACCGCGTTATTTTATGTTGCTGCTAAAAAAATTCGCTGACCAAACACTTCTGCTCCGATTTATAGCCGTCGCGGTATTTTATGGAATTTGCATTGCTTTTGGGGGTTTGGATGGGTTTGTTTAACCGCCGAACAAAATGTCTCAAGGTTTATTATGTTTAGAAAACGGAGTTAGGGGACTTTTAACTGAAATGCAAATAAAATTGGTTACATGTACATTGTACATACTGTATGTAAATACATGTAGTAACATAATACATATCTATGATACAATAGAATTAGTTACTTTAGTGCAGAAACCAGACCTATAGAATTTCAAGTATCAGTACCTACTTGAACTTGGAAAATTTAAAATACAAGAACATCGAGGACTTGTACTTAATAATTTTAAGTACCGGTACTGATTTTGGTACTTACAAATCACATATAAAAATTTTAAGTCCAGCTCAAGTAGGTACTTACCAAAGATTAATACAATTTAAGTTCTTCTGTGTCGCCTATACACAATTAACTATAAGCAAAACTGGTCAAATGCGAGTCGAACTCGCGCACTGAGGGCTCCGTACTATAGAAAACTCTAAAAAGTATATATGCATGCATACATATCTTAATTATCCTACTTACAAAACTAGCTAGGCAATAGTTGTCGAATTAAGCGATTTTCCGAATATATTTATTTTGGTATTTACCAGACCAAGACCAGCTCTCTTGTATAGCTCTGTGGTGGAATAAAGTCACCGTTTAGGGATAGGTTTCATTTAATCCAAAATCTAGAATATAATTTTTATACAGTTTAAGATTTAAACATACGTATTGTTTTAATAAGAGATTTAATACCATTTAATCTTTCATCAAAAAAAATTGCGGGAATATGAAGAAAATCGTGGTGAAAAACTGTTACTGCTCAAAATTTTAAAATTCTCGGAAAAAAAGCGATAGATAAATTTTGTTTGCATATCGTTCTGACCTGTTTGAATTTTATCACAATCTAGTTGAAAAGAAAAAAAATTGACTTTGTATCCGTGCGACAGATTTGGCTAAAATCCAGAAGGTACATATTGACGTACGTCTTGGAGCAAAATTTATGCGTCAATTCTCTGCCAAATATTGGTAATTCGTAAAACGCCTATTTCCCTGATAAGATTTCACCCAAGACGTTGACCGATATGTCGATCGGATTCACCCTACAAGAGTCTGATGGGCGATGAGCGATGAGCGATTTTCCAATCGTCAAATAAACGTCGTCGTGTCGGTCTCCATTATCTTCCCGAATTCGTTATGAGCGTAGAAAATGAATCCAGCCTAAGAAGATCCTGGGGGACAGAAATTGGATAAATTCCCAGGATTAAATTTGTTTCCCTACAGATCGTCCGCCCGCTGAGGAATGTGCAGCGCGGGGACACAAAAGCGACGATTACTCGAGAAAATCAAGCGAGAGGCTGCCGAAATCAGATTTCAACGCAAATACTTTTAGATGATGATAAGTAGGACCGAGGCAATCATTTCGCCTGACATTTGATAAATTCAATAAAAATAATCTCGAGTGCGCTCTGGCAGCTTCATTTGGCCCGAACAGTTCCTCGAGAGGAACGAAATAAAAAGGGATGTGGGTGGTGGAAGAAAAAATTCAAGGAATATCTTGGAGTTGTCATCCGAGAGCGACTCCATCTTTTTGGGCGGACGTTTGTTTCATTTATCTTGACTGACGCCTTTTGACGTTACATTCAGTTAAGGAAACAATTTAATTTGCCCCTCGAGGAGGCTTCATCCTCGCTGCTGAGAGCATTTTCCGAGAATTACGTGCTAATCCGATAGTAGTCGCTTTTGTGCTACTCCCAACTACAGCGACATCCATTTTTGGGGCCCCTTTGTCGATGGACTCTCTTATCAAATTTCGAATCATCCCTTAAAGGGCCGCCAACGTGGCGTGTGAATAAAGAGCTGATCCACCCCCGCCCTTCGCTCGAATAAAGAAAAAAAAAATTCCCATTTTTTGTTTGCATAATAAATTTATTGACGGTGATGATTTCTGCCAGCGATGTTCGCTAGATGGCGCCTCGGGAGCAAACAGGGCCCCCGGAACGGAAGGAATGGATTTTTGGCAGGCACTTTGTGCGGCACCACTTCCCGGAGGAGGCCCGGTGCCTGACGACGCTCGCACGGCGTCCTTGACACACTGTTTAACGGAGCTTATGACGGATGACATGGCTCCGGTGATGTGAAGGTGACATCATAATAGAAATGCTTCACTCAATCCATCTACATATGTAAACACCCTCGAGAACCCTTCGAGCCCATTGAATTTTAAGGCCCTGTGCGGTGCCATGTGCCCCCTTTGTTGGCACTCAACCTCCCGGGCTGACTCGGCACTCTCCGGGGGACTTTGCTTTTGTGAGAAAAGTTTTCATCTCAAGTTTACAGGAGAAATTTTCAGAAGGTTACTGTTAACTACTTCGTAATGGCTTAAGGAGGGAACGGCCTGAGAAAAGTGGTAATTTACATCGTATGAGGGTAAGGCGCCCACAAAAGGGCTCGCCTCTTCAGCGGGCTTTAGCTGGAAAAAAGTAAGTGCGTTTCCTCCTTCTAGATGAGGGGGAGCACACAACGTGGACTGGGTACACGAACGGGAAACCACTTATTTCATTTTAGCCCCAAGAAAGGTTTTCGTACCTAACTCTTTCTTGAAAAGAAGTCCTGGCACAGAAAGAATACTTCCTCTTAATTAAATTGATCCTGCCTCTATAGACATCAAGTTTCTCGAAAGTTAAACAAAAGAAATGAGAAAAAATTTATTTTTTTAAAATGCTTGCGTGCTTGTCAGCGAAAAATGTTTTAAACTATGTAGTTTATATGTTAATCATATAAAACTGCCTTAATTTTTGGCAAAGTAAAATCATTTCCTTTTATCCGTTTATACGATACTTTAATTATACGATTTTGCATATACAAGGTTTTCAAAAATAACAGGTTTTCAATTAAAACTGGGAAAAATGAACGTTTTTCTTAATTACTGATTTCATTACCAAGTCTCACCGGTTCGAAATCGTCTTTAATTTATCTAGTTAGGTATTAAGCACACCTCAGTTTATCTTGATTTGCTTAAAATCAGCTAGAAATTAATCAAACATTTACTCCGGTTCCACTTTAAGGGCTGTAAACCTCCCAAATTAGATCCGATTTTTGTAATATTAGTTTTAATAGAAAGGGAACCCTCCAGAACTTTAGGGAAAACTATAAAAAAAAACAAATACCACGGGAGCACAAATTTTAAATACCGTTAGGGTACCGGAAATTAATCAGAAATTAGCTCCGGTTCCACTTTAAGGGCTGTAAACCCCCGATATTAAACACGATTTTTGTAATTTTAAATTTAGTAGAAAGGACTATATTTTCATGCTAAATAAAAATATCGAAAGACAAGTAATATCTTCGTCGTTAATATTCATTTTAAAATCAGAATTTTTTAATGTTTTGCTGAAATTCCAAAAATCATTAAAGAAAATCTATTGTTACAAATCTAAAACTGAAATTTAAAAGACTCCTCTGAAAAATTCATAGAATATATTTACGAGGGAAATCGTTAAAAAACAACGACTGTTAGGAAGCATACTTTTATAAGTGCTTTTTCTTTTATCTGCTATACATACAACTCCACTTATACGATATCTCCTGACTTTTAAAGACTTTTACATTCTATCGTCATCTGAACAATGTCGTCATTGAATCGGAACAGTATTATATTTTGAAGCTGTACGATGCTCCCGGAAAAAAGTCGTTCCTCCTCATAAATAATTCCAATTTGGCTAAAACTAAATTACGACTCCCCTAAAAGTCCAAGTTCTAGCAAAAATGCTCAATAGCCCATGTCCCATGATTCCCCTCGATATGAGAAACCCATAAATCTCAACTTCAATTAGATCAGCCCAGAGGAAAAATATCGCCAACCCGCTCATCCCCTGAAACAGCAAAGGGATAAGCTGGGAATTGCACAACAGCTCAATTGGGACGAAATGGGACAAATCTCCATATGTTGTGGAGGTTTTTTTTTTGTCTTGGAGCCATCCTGAATTTTTGCCCTAACCGAAAAAATTGGAGCCTATTAAAACGCTTCCAACTACTCATTTCGGGATTTTTTCTTTTTTGGAGCCACGAAGACAGCCTTGCCAATGACCCTCATAACTCATATTTGTAATTTGTATAAATAAAGAAAAAGAAAAAAACCAAACACTGCGGCCAGAAACGCGCGCTTATCGCTGCTTCATAACTACAACCGCATTATCCTGCTGGAATGCGGTGGCCGAAGATGACCCAGCTCGATACCAAAGATTTAACCCAATTTTCAATTGGAAAGCGGTTTTCGCCTGCACAAAGGAAAGACCATCCCGAACAATCTCCCACTCTTCTGCATCCCCCTCCCTTCAAAACCCATAACTTTACCCGCCTTTCTTGATAAAACATTTTATAGCTTCTTCTTCTTCTTCTTCTATTTCACAGTACTCCCTTCTACAGACGGTCGTCGAGGCATGCCAGAAGAAGAGGCACTGCAAGTTTGCAGCAACACCAAAATCAATTGCCGGAGACCCATGTCCTGGAATCCGGAAATTTGTCGAAATCGCCTACAAATGCCGTCCATGTAAGTACTGAATAAGCAACATCCGTTCCCGAGTAGATTGCTAGAAAATAAGAAGAAGAGACAGAGCCCTATGGCTCGCCTGGATGACTCGATAGATCCCGACGGTTGGACGGGAAGACGGGAGGGGGTGGAGGCTTTATATCGACGATTTATGCTGGATTGGCTGCTCGTAGGTTTCTTTCCAGAGATTTATCGGCGGCTATCTAGAGCTCTTTTGATATCGCATTTATGCCTCAGATGGGAGATAAATAGCTGCGTGGGGGTGTGGTTTGCGATGTGTTCAAACCTACATGCCACTTGGCAAGTTCATCGAGTGCGTCTTTCCACCCTCTCCCCGCCGCCTGCTTCTGAGCTAACTATCTTAGCTGAATGGGTGTGCATAGGGTGGATTTTTCGAAATAAAAGAATTTGAGGGGATTCTAGGGATTCTAGGGCTTTTTAGAGGCAATTTTCCTTTGTACAAACATCACGACAAGGGTTCCGGTGAGAGTTATTAACTTTTCTGAATTACCTGCATGCCAATGGTAGGGGTATATCCAGTGTGAAGGGTATTCGAGAGCTCTGTTTCTGATTTTCAAGTGAAACAATAAAGTTAATATACTTAGTATCAATACACTCAATCGCAATTTCCAACACAAATCTCTGAAAATCGAAGGAAAATGTTATATAAGAAAACTTTTGTGGTTAGTTAATTGTAGTATCATAGTATTTTGTCAATTTAAAATCAACTTTTGTGCTATAAAATAATATTTTTAAATAATAGATTTCTTCCCTTTAATTACAAGATCCTAAAGAAAATCGGAATGATTATGATCTAATTGAGTTTTGACACTCTGCACTCAGATAAAAACTACTGTTTTTAAAGAAAACTACGTTAATTTTAATGAAAATGCATCATAATTTGGCGCCAATGAAATTGAATGTTTAAAAGAAAGGTAGAAATTATATTGAAATCATGAAAATTATTTATTTTTTTTTAAATCAACATCCAAAGACATTTTTCTTTAATAATAATAATATATATTGATTTTCATTGGTTCAAACCACAACACTATTAATCCAATATTTTTCTAGAAAAATGAGGAGAAATGTCCTAAAGGAGCGCTGTTTTATAAATAAATTCTAATAATAAAATATAATAACATTCTTTTAAACTTAATATTTTACTTGAAATAAAGAAAATTTTCCTTATATTAATGAAAATTCTTAGAAATTTGGTAGAATTGTCTTCCAATATAAGGTATCAGTTTTTCTTAGTGCGGGTAAACTCAACCTTTTAAAAACTGTTGAGAGAGTTATGATAGTTAACATTTTTGATACAGTCAAAACTGAAACATTAATTTTTAACGACATACAGAATTTTAGAAATGACTTATTCATGTATTTTAAAACTTTTTCAAATGGTTATGTGGGTTTTGCAACAACAACAGCATCAAGACTTCTACATACGGAAAGCAAAACAAGGAAAACGCATTTCAAAACTCTTTTTAAATCTGACACAAATTCTAATCCATTTTAATGAACCTAAAACTCGTCTGTGTTGAAACAGGTTCACCTTAAAACTCTTAAAAGAAAGCAATTGCAAAAAGCACGGGGAAATGGCAAGGATTACTCAAAGAGCGCCAAAAATTCAAGCTCAAAGAAAAGCGTGCTCAAGCCCTGAATGCAGTGGTTAGAGAATGCTCGTGTGATACAGCCACAAAGGGTTTTTTGTCAATTAATCACTGTGGTGGAAATTCACCCTCTGCACCTCATCTAGCAAAAGGAACTTACTAAGATGAGTTCCAAGGATGAAAAACGAACTCCTTTCAGACCTTTTTTCGCACTCAGCAACACCGGCAACTCGGAGCATCTTAATCCTGACAGAAAGTTATGGCCTTTGCATTCCGCCATGCAAAATGAGATGTTTCCCAATTCGGACGGCGTGGACCAAAAAAAGGGCTCAACTGTTTGAGTCACTTCTGAGGACGCCGCCACAATGCGTCAAAAACTATATTCGGATTTTAGGACAACATTTTTCTAGAGATTACGTGTGTGGGACTCTTGGTGAGGATAAGCATGCAAATCTCTTCTGAAATATTGTGAATTTACTTAAGCGGGAAAGTTATTGCACATTTTCCCTAGATGGGGACTCGCTGCATCTGACAACCAGATAATGGATGTACGGAGAGATTATAATTGTTTTTTTCCAGGGATGAAAGTTTCCCTTGGCGACAATGGGAAGCTTTTGCAAAATCGAAGGAGAGGTTTCAGTGTAACCTTCAGGGAAAGGTCGACTTTTTACTATCGGTCAGGAACAAATCTCTTCCTAAATGCCCAACTCTGTGGGAGGAAGATAAAGTTCGAGAATTAGTTTACTTCTGCTTTAACTGACAAATCGTTCCTTTTCAGGGAAAAAAAAAACCATTTGGTTTTGATAAGTCAGAAGTTTAGTTCTAGTTGGATGTCTTTTGTATGGTAACAAAACTAACTAACTAAACTGCACCTAGAAAATAAAAAACATTTAGAAATGAATAAAAATATATGTGAAAATAAAATAAAACGTATATAGAACTTAGTCAAACTTCGCAGAGTTTTACTCTGAAATGGGAAAGAGTTTCATTTTGCTTTAACATACCTTGTATTATATTTAAATTTAAGCCCCCCAATATATATTTTTGACAATATATCTTTTATTTTTAAGTAATGATATTTATTTTTAAATTGTTAGGATCTTATTTTGATATATGTAGCTTTGAAAGGAAATTTTTTAGTCGAAATGCACATGAGTTTTACTTTGAAATGGGAAATCATTTTATTTTGTTTTTAACATATTTATACTTAAATTGAATTGATTAAAAGACAGTATTAAACATTCGTGAGATTTTTTTTACAGAGTAGGTACTGTCAATTATGCGCGTAAACTGAGAAATTTTCATAATGGTATTATACCAAATAATAGAATAAGAGCATGCTATGAACACGCATGATGAAATGATGAAATCCAAAGCAACACAGGGACGTAGTTTTGCTACTTATTTTTGCATAATCAGTTAATTCTTGCACCAAAAACATTTCAAAATGAAATATGCATTTGTTACAATGAGCTTATTAACGAAGATATATTTTCGTTAATTAGATTAGTTTTTGCATGGAGGTACCTACACGAGGAAATAAAAATAATAATGAAAATAAAAAGTGAGACGCGTTTGAAAACATAGTTCGATTTTTGTATTTAAAATTTTAATATAAAAAGTGAGATATATGTATTTTACAATTTTTAATTAATCGACAAAAGCTCGTGTACTTCCATGGGCAATCTATTTAAGAAGCTACAATTAAAATTTTAAATCAATCGGGCGAAAATTGTTTGAGTTCTTTCGCGTGCATATATTTTATTTATTTCAAAAGTTTTTCCTATGACTTTAAATGAATTATAAACAACACGTTATTTCTAAAAGATAAAGGATGATAGCACTATTCCAAAAATTTCAAATCTTCATTTAATTTGAATTTAAATATTAATTATTTAGTTACTTGTCAAAGATTGATTATAATTTATTCCAAATAATTAAAATAAATAAGGCTAAGATATTTATCTTCGTTTGTTCGGTAGACAAATATAAAACCAATGTTGTTATTTTCAGAAAATGTTTTAATTTCGTGTAGTAGTTTAAGGCATCAGAAATTATATTAATTGTGCCAACAAAAATGCCGATGGCCTGATTTTAAAGAATTAATTTTGAATTAACTGGTGGAATATCTTTTATAAGTAGAAGTCAGTTCTTAAAATGCATACTGCTCGTATTGTGAGATTTTCTTTAAAGAATGCAATTCATTATGGCTGTAGAATGGCTTTGAATAATTTTGAAATTTCCACGTTTTCCAAGTGCATCCCTCTATAAAGAGGCGCACTTTCTCTGAAAATTAAACGGATTGCCATCAGCTGAGTGAATCTGAATGTGATGATTCTCCTCGGAGATTCATGGGAGCAGGTTGCTCATCCATACAACTGGGAATCATCCTTGAGTTCAAAACAAAAGGTGGAGCCCTTTGTAGGTGTAGCCTTCACGAGACAAACAGTTTCTCGTGTATTTTGTTGATTTCAGAGGAGAGAAAGGCAGACAGTGGCTTAGTGCTTCGGAATCAGGCCATTCATTGGGAATGCATCCTGCTTCCAGTTCCTCATCGGATGCTCAAGTAATCCTGGAGGCGTATTCGGCTACTGGCAAGTCAAAAGGATTTATCAGTGCATCACATCGCATGATGAGATGAGGGAAAATGGGATCAAGGTCATGTATCGAGATAACCGGGGAGAACCATCTAGCAAATTATTTCATTATTCATTGAGCTGCACGTCATCCGAATAGAACAAGCACTTGGGCGAAATTGATCGTGAGCGGGGGGTGGGGGGTAGGAAAGGGTTGCGGAGCCCTACATCGTCCCGGCGGCGCCAAAGGAGCCGGGAGACCGTGAAACTTCCTTCGCAGTGGGTCCCTGGATTTCCATGTAGTGCTCACGACGAGCCCAAGGAAGCGGAAACAGGCGAAAGGCTCCGAATGGCTCCGAATCGCACCGTTCATAGGTCCAAAGGGACTGCATTATGCACCTAGACCTTCACCTGATCCGGAGCTCGATACATCGAGCTGCAAATGAAAAATGTTCACATCCTCCCCCGACGGGGACGGTGCAGCAAATGAATCAAACACTTGGGGATGCTTAAAAGCGAACGGGGCGCCCCGTGCGGCGGGGGTGTTTGTATGCAAATATTTGGCCTCAGAACTCTCTCTCTCGACAATTTTACTGGTTGGTGCCGTATTCCCAGTTCGTCTTTATACTTTGAATGTTTCGCAAGTCCCTCCACCTCCCGGGGAACTGCATATGAAAGCGTCGTCATCCCCAAAAGAGACCGGGTGACACTTCTCAAGGAGACGAACTATTCTTCTACAACTTTCAGCTGGGATTTCAATTTGTTTGAAAGGTTCAGGCAGAAGTAAGCGCCCCCGGGGCCAGATCACATACCCGAAATGGTCCCGCGCCTCCGAGAAGGTGTCATCCACATTCTTCAACCGGCGGCATCATTCCCGCATTAAATATGCGGGAAAATGTTATTTATTCAATACTCAGAGTGGGACTCGTTCTATCCACCAATTCCACCCCCGCAAGCAACTTGACTGGCGGCAGTCTCAAAAGAACCCCCTCAAAGCAAATGCTCAATGGGGCGAGTCCCACGAGAGCAAAGAAACTTTAATTATCTTCTTCAAAATATTTGGTGTGCATACCTCGTTTATGCAACACACCCCAAGAATACCGCGAAAGGTTCTTTGAACCCACTCATTCCACCCCCGCATAAGAAGAGGTCGTCGTTTACCCTCATTCCTCTGAGTATTCACATTTATGCAATTCGGGATGCATTTGGTGCACCGGCTGAGTAATGCTTGCATAATTTAACACAAACTCTAAAGTAGGAGTTGTTAACGCAATTTGTGTAACATTTCGAGGACTACGGCTAGATATGCGTGGGGCGTCATTTACTCAAATTTACAAAATTACATTTTGCATGCTCGACGGGATTTAGCTGCTGACGCTGTTGCGTGAGATTTATACACGGCGTCGGCTTTCGAGTATTTCTTTGATACGTTTCCATGCAAATTGGAGAAAATTTGATTTCTAGCTCACTTCCATTTTATGTAAATTGCCCTACTGAGATCCACGACCGACACTCTTTGAGCCTCTCTCCTCGAAACACGGAGCTCAAAAGGCGCTTTACATATTAAATTCGGATGCAATTAGGTCAATTAGACAATTGCGTATGTTTCGTAACAAATGGGCTTAGAGCACGGATATACGTTCGATTTTTTAATTAGTTATTTATACGAACTCCGTGCAGAAACAGAATTTCAATTAAGGCACCCCATAGTCGTCTATGAACTAAATTAGTATTGGGTCATATTGGACTTTATTTAATTTTGAATGCTACCCTGCAATGAGATATGAAGTACCACGAAATCTATGCAACACAGAAAATAGAGATCAATCGAAAATTGAAGGAGATTTGTGCGCGTTCCGTCTCGGAAATCAGAACCTTTCGATAGGAGAGTTCAATATTGATTTGAAAAGAATTATATTAGTAGTTCTTTAACTTTGTTTCACATAAGAGGTGTGAATCGAAGTTATTAAACATTTTATTTTATTCTGATATTTAATTTAACCATTACAATGATTATTATTATTATATTTCCTGTAAAAATAAAATAAAAAAATTTTTTATTGCAAGATTAAAATTTATCCTCCTTAAAAGGGGTCCGTCTGGTTTTTGAGTTCAAAATACACCACCTTTCTTCTTTATTTATTTATTTATTTCTCAAAACCTTTGTAATATTTTTTGAAATGAGTTTTTCTGTACCTACATAAATATACTTGGGATATACATATCTCATCACCAGAATAGTTTGGTAAAACAAAAAACTCAAATCTTAAACCCTTTCTAATGTTCAAAATGTTTGCAAACTTTTTTCGGGAAATTATTCGGAAAGGTTTATATAATAATAAAATGATAAAATGAGAATACCCCTTAAATGAATATACAATGTGTGGTTTAAAAATTAGTTTTATGAACAACGAAAATTTTATTATTGTTTAAAAAAATCTATTAATTTTTCTAACTATGCGAGCGATCGTGTGCAAACAGGGAGGACTGCCATAAATCTAGGGCCCTTTACCCTATTACTGAAACCTAGCGCTATTTATGCCTAGCCGTAACTCACACGCCCGCTTCAATTAAAATCCCATATTAATACTAATCTTCGCACCTTCAGCTCCAGGTGAAATTCCATTATAGCCGAACTCATTAAATCCGCCCTCGCCGCCAGATACACGAGGATTGCTTTTGATTTATTTGACTTAATAACCTGACAGGAGCACACACCCCTCCCCCCACCACTCGGTCGAAGTCAACCAATCCAATTCCGAAGGAGCAGTTTATGCTGAATCAGCATAAAGTCGACAGTGTGGTTTTAAACTCCACAAATTATCCGCAGAGACAAGGGTTCCGCAGTGGGCTAGAGAATCACGTTACCCGGAGATTTTGTGTAAGCGTAACGAGGTTGAATCATTTTTGCGAACCCCTCGCTCACCCGTCTTCCTTCGGGAACTTGCCCCGGTGGCTGGAAGGAGTTTGCGGCATGAGGTGCCGTCTGTCGCTAGGTGGCGCGCTAGGCAGATAACTATAAGGTGGCAAACAGGAAGTGAAAAGCCATGTAATCCTTGTACGACATTTGCACATCCCGCCGTCGTCGGTCGACTCTTTGTTGAGGAGCTTCGGGGACTCCTGATTATGTCGAAATTATTATGCTTGCTCCACCGTGTCACCCTGCGGTAGAACATTCCAGCATACGCTGCAGCATAGCACAGAAGTTTTTGCAAACACGACGAATGTGCAGAATTATTATGTTATCACTTACGAGTATTACCACTTCCCTTAATGGAGTTATGCTGCACGCTTGTCTTGGTCCCGAATTGGGATTGGGAAGACTTTTGAATAATTGACGCCACTCCGAGATCTGTTGTAGTTGCCGGCGATACAAATCCCAAGATTGTAACAGTGTTTGGGAATTTTCTCGAGTATTCATCTTGCCGAAAACTTGAATGCCTCCAGGTAACTGTTAAATTATAGAAGTGGTGCCGTGTGCATTTCCTATCTATTTCGCTTCACATTTAAATTTTTCATTTTCAATTAGGGCTCTTCCTGCTCCTTCGGGAGGGCTGCATTCAATTTGCTCTAATTTGTCATGAATCTTAGGAGTAACTGCTCCAGAATTATTCGGAGCTGGTAGGAAATTGTACGTGTGGTGCTGTGCATTTCACGGTGCATTGCATTGGGCTCAAAGGGAAAATTCATTAAATATTTAAGCACTGTGAGAATTGTTCGAGCTACTAAATTTAGGATTTAGAACACGGATAAATTTAGCATAGTAAAACAATCAATTGAAAACAAAAGGGAATTATGTATCGGAATGTTTTTTCCAATTTATGCTGGAATTTGAAGAATTCTAGTTTATGCCAGACTTTTTTTGAATATTTTGTAAAATTCTGCAAACGAATTGTTAAGAGACTTTTAAAATATCTCATGATCACTAAAATTTATCACGATTATAAGGGGCCGTTCATAAAATACACACGCGAAAAGGGGGAGGGCAATTATCTAGTGAAATGATGTCTTACAAGGAGGGGGGAAAGCGTCCGAACAAATGTGACGTGAAATATATACTCTAATTTTATTTCTATTTTGTAGAAACTATAGATATAATATTATTCATCCAGTCACGATATGAACGAGAATTTTTTCAGTGGATCTATTTTTTAGCTCCGTTTTTTTTTTCATTCGGATCAAGATCAAGATCAAGATCAGTTTCCTAACATGGAGTTAGAACAACAACACGTGATCCACACTTTCATCTGGATCTGGATCAAGATCTCAAACGTGTTGGTTCCAAAATATTCCACGAGAGGCCTTGGTTCAAGGTAGCATAAAGAATTGAAAATTGGCTTATTATTGGTTTCAAATTCAAAGTGAAGTGGAAAAAATTTCATTGGTTTTTTAACCAATAGCTTTCAAACAATAAAGAAATCCATTTCCTGCATTTTTATTTATTCAATTTTTAAAATTTGATATGATATTAGGGAATGGTTGGACACTTCCTGAAGAACAGGGCTAGAATTAAGACGTTTATGAAGTCGATTTTTTAGTTATATAAAATTGGATATTATCGATTGATTTTCTTATAAATCTACATTAAATTAGATACTTCTATGAATTATATATACTATTAGTTATTATCTTGAAATTACATACATGTATCTAAAAAAAAGTATTAAATATAATAAACTATAATCAAACCCCTAATAGACCAACGTCGTTTTTAATAATCAGCTTTGACAATTTCAATGAATATCATAAATTTTTTTTTATAATATGAATTTAATCAATAGTTTTTATTTTAATAATTAGTGTAGTAAATCGCCAAAGAATAACAATAATTTTGTATTACTCCAAAATTTTATGAATAAATGAAATTGTTTAGACCTAACTTTCGTATGTTACTAGTAATCATAAAAATACATATGTATATGGTAATTCCACAGAAGGGGTTCATAAAACACATTTGTGAATTTTGTATCACGTATTTTATGGACGGCTCCTAACTACATTTTTCAGTCTGACTAAAATTTTAATTTCATTGATTAGGTGATTGATTTGATTTGATTTCTTATCCTTCAGGATTAATGACAATGAATAAAAAACACAAAATTTAGTACATATCATATAATTTTAAATTTTTAAATCATTACGAACGGGGAATGCAAAAAAGACATTAATTACAATTAAATTGTCTTCTATTTAAAATGCAACAAAATCTCTGTATGCTAGGTGTTTATGAAGTGCATAAATAAAATATATTCCGGCTTCTTCCAGACGAATTTCGCAGCAAGGTGGCGTGCGAGAACGACGTGATGCAGCTCATTTGCAACCCTTATTCCCGGATTGCAGTGTATAGTGCAAGTTTTGGGCGAACTGAGTATGAAAGTGTGCAATGCTCCCAGCCACAGGGTGTGAAGGAAGAAAGTAATGCCGGTGCCTAAAATTGCGCCAGATCATTGAATATTTCAGTTTCTAACAAAATATTATTCCGCAGCGTGCCTGGCCTCGTATGCGACGGAGACGGTTATGCAAATTTGCCACGGCAGGAGACGGTGCACCCTTTCGGCCGACACCGCCACCTTCGGGAAGCCGTGCAGACCTGACTCCAGAATGTACCTGAAAGTTGTATATACTTGCAGTAAGGACCGAATGCCATGGATTTGCGGTGAAATTCAAAATTTCTTAATTTTTGCCCTCTCCTCCAGTACCCAGGAAGGTGTTGAAGGATCGGTACGACACCGCGCCAGAACCGGATGAGCCGCAGCAGACTGAACTCGACCTGGACCAGGACGATTTGTATGACGAGGACCAATTTTACAAGGAGTCAGAGGCGATACCCCCGGCTCCAAAACTTCAGGGAGGCCTGTCCAACCCGGCACATTCCATGGACTTCCCGTCTGGCCACATGCCCAGCAGTGCCGTGCCTCCAATTTTATCCAGGAACGACAGCAGTCTGGAAGGTAATTTTCATAACATGTGAATACCAATCAGCCTCCTTCGTCCTCAATCCGTCCAATTTTCAAATTATGTATTTTATGCACGAGCGAGCAAAGGAGAAACTTTCGAAATGGGTACAACTCAGATTATTCTGAACTATTGTGTGAAGGTAGTTTACTCAGGGAAGTTAGAATGAAAGGAATGGTGCAATTTTATTCTCTCATATTTTTTTTATACTTTTATTATATAATAGTTCTATTCACTTAAAATATTATTTTAAAAATTAATTAAACATCTTAATTTCAGTTTGAGACGTAGATATAAGTATTTGCCGAAAGTACACCAGTTTTACTACATTTTTAAAACAAAATTCCTTTAAACCAATTGCCAACGTTAAAGATTATTTCTTTTATTTTAAAATCTGGAAAATTACTCCCACATACAATTTTGATTTCAGATAAAAAAAAAAAACAGAGCCCGCTGGCCAGATTGCCAAACTCTGTAATTACATCTGCAACTGAAACTTTTATTTATAATTGTAATAGCATTTTAAAAAACGAAGAATGCCTTTGCACAAATATTTCGTTTAAAATGTTTTTTCTCCGTTTCTTGGTTCTCGTATGAAGCAGCAATTTGACATGATTTTCTCTTTAATTACTTTCTGATGTGTAATTTTCATTGTTTTTCAATTCACAGTTTAAATGAAGTTTATTCTATTTTACAAGATTTAATTTAACTTCACCTGTCGGTTTTTCAACTGAACTGAAATTTTACAATTTAAATTAAGTTTCAATATTACGATACCAGCAGCCTTCTTTTTACCCGACTATGCTATGGGAAAGCCAAACGAGGGTTATGATTTTAGCTGTTTATGTATGTGAGTGGGTATGTTCATCTGTTTCCTCATACCTCCTAAAGTCCTTATCGCATTTTGACAAATAAAATGTCATTTGATGCGTCTAAATAGTCCGCGTGTCATAATATATAGCTCAAAAAGGAAACTTAAGATTTAAATGTATCGCGTTTGGTATGAAATGAAAGGTCTTAATGAACACATTCTGAATATACAATGTACATATACATATATTATTATATATATGTATATATATTAGCACTAGATAGATTTTAAATAGATTAAAAGACAAATCGTTTTCAGTATTAATATGTGAATAATAATCAAAATAACTTTATTATGATTAAGAATAGAAATCTAATGATTTGCCTACCACTAAAAATTTGTAAATAAAATAAAAGTTTAAAAACTACTGACTACGCAAGAGCTGAAAACAGGCATAAAGTATTATACAGCACCTCTTTCAAATCTACGAATCTAAAAGAAGGCCTGCACTATAAGAATTTTTAATCCAAGACCTTTGTAATTGAATCAGGTTGACCTTCCTTTATAATATGTTATGCTTGTTTTAAGCTTTTGTGTAGTCGGGTTTTAGTTTAGAAACTTTTATATTATTTTATTTGATACTTTTTATTCCATTTATATATAGAATATATACAAACTAATTATATGATTTTATATGTATCTAACTGGCCGATATTTTTGTTTATAGTTTCCTATTTGAAAGCGTTGTTTTGCTAATTGGCACTTCGATTTTTTCTCGATTAAAAATTTCATATTTTCCCTACGAAAAACTGAAAAAATCTGTCGCTTCTATCCATTTTATCTTCTTTAGTGTACTTTTTATGGCTTAACAAATTTTTATCCTTATCTTTGACTGCTTCTATTAAAAAACTCATAACCCTCGCAGTTGTAATCCATTTCGGAAGTAAATTCGAAGGTATTAATTGCTCCAGAGCTAGAAATTCTGAAAAAAATGCCCCCGAACTCGCATGTCAACGGATGAATTTCTGATCTGAAGAAAACATTCGTCGGCGATGCGAAGCAAATTGAAATGCAGAAGCACTCGAAGGCGGTCTTCCGTCACAGATTACAGGACTCCTCCACTCCGGGAGCTCCTTTGACAGTCGAGTGACTGCGCTGGGAGCAGTTGTACACTGTATTGAAAAATAACTACTTTATCACGGTTGCGCGCTCCCCGGGGACCCCGGAGTACGGGATTCAGGACCAGGACCAGGAGTTCCCCGTTGAACTAAGTTTATTTATACTCGAACGCCCCTGGGAGCTAAATTCCACTGGAGGCTGGGGCTCAGCTTCTGCGATGGATCTAGTTGTCCCCTGCTGGGCGGGTGTATTTGTCAGGGAATTTGGGGACGCCGCCAGGGAAAATTTTTTCACGGTACACATCCTCCCGGTGCAGCCAGAGGAGCGCCTCTTTACGGCGGATTTTTGGGGCCAGGAGGTGCAGGGTGTCAAGGAATTCGTTCTCGGAGCTCACTTTAGCGCCTTCTAGCACACTTCCAAGTCAACCTGTGTGCGGTTTTTGCCCGATCTTCTGTTTTATTGAATTTCGCGTAGTTGTTCCTCCCCGCCGAGGGAATTGCTTCAGGACGGAGCTCCTTATGCTGAATATGCTCTGCATAAACATTTATCAGTCCTGATCGGGGTCTTCGCGGGGGATCTGCCGACAGGCAGCGATAGGGATTGACTGAATGCATCGGAGAGGAAGAAGTAGAAGGGCATTTTAAAGTAGTAGGATGAAAGGACTTTATGGGAGCGGAGTAGGAACATTTGCATCAAATCCAGGAAATAGTTGCAACTGAAAATATCTCACAAAATCTGGGGATTCGCACTTGTTGTAAAGAGAGCTCTCAAACAAAACAAAATTTATGCCACGTAGGGTGAATTGAGCATTGTCTTGGTGATAAATCCAAACATAAAAAGGAATTTCGTTTAGTGTTCCCTGAGATTTTGTTATTGATACAATTTCTTGAATTGATGTAATGATTTCTGATTAATTAATTGATTGATGAAACCTGTCGACGGAGAAAATTTGCTCTGTAAATATATTTTCACGTGGGTGTAACTTTGTTGTGTACATAAATTAAGTTGTTTTCGTCACTAGAAAAATTATAAGCCCTATAATGCTACGCATTTCCTAGGAAAGCGGCATAAGCCGTATTTTTTCTTAAGAAAAAGGGGATATTATGAAGAAGTTTTTACGAAAATTGAAGTATATATTTAATTTTATTAAATGTCAATTAGCTCTTCATAGGTATAAACTGAAAGTAATAATGTAATGTACCTACATATATCATACGAATAAATATAATAGGGGTATGTGTATAAGTTTCAAAGGATTCTAGTAGATTTTAGTAGTTTTTTACTTCATTTCAGCTATGCCAACTAGAAATTTATTTGGGGAATATGTTAAAACTCATACATGCTTAATAACAGTGAAAACATTAGTTCAGTTCTCCGGATTTATGAAGTTGATAAACTATGATAACAAACTACTGCGTACCTCAATTTTTTTAAATTAACAAATAAACAAATTAAACTAAATTTTTCTTAAAAGATAAATAAAGAAGATTTTTGTGCTGTATATACTATTGAAAAATATTTAGAGAAGGTAATATAAATATTAAATTAAATTAAACGTTCTTTATTTCTTAAAAGGAAGCAACATTGAGGAAAATTTTCTCTCTATTGCATATGACCTTAAAGTATTCGAAAAATAATTAGATAACATTAATGTTATTGTTCTAATAATGAAACTCCTTTTTTAACTTATAAAAATTTATTATATAACTTAAATATACTGACTCGGTAAATTTTTCTTTTATCAGTGTGAGCAAGGTTAAAGATCTATTTGAAACATTTTTGAATCAAATTCCTCACTTTAAAGTAAAGGCATTAGAATAATAAACGCTATAAGTTAATGTGAAATTGGCTATAAAATATCTCCTACCTAATGATAAATTTATTCTCCCAACAATTTGGAATATGATTTAAGTTCGAAAATCGTCAAAAAATACGCCTATTCCCGTGGGAAATATCGGAAAATTCCTGCCAACGTCAATCACCGTCGGAGAGCCTCAATTTACAAATCTTCCTGTGCCACTTCAGCACGCATCCCTCGTCGGGGTTTTCGCCCGTGCTGCGGGTCCTTCGAATTCAATTCGCCGCATCAATTTTTATTAGGCGCTTTCCCTCAGACCCAGGCTCTATCTCTTTTATTGTTTTATTGTTTCAACAGAGGACTCCGCCGCTGTAGGGAACGTAGTCGATCCGAATTTTCTGATTCCCAAGTATGACAACGGTGACATTTTTGGTAATGATATTCCCAAAAGGAACGCTCTTCCCGCCGAAGATGATGCCGCCCAGCGAAAATACTTCTTTCGACGAATACGCAAAAAATTCCCGAAACGTTTCAATAACGAAACAAGTGACGTAGAGGCTGACGCTGTTGACGATTTTGAAGATGGTGATGAGGTCGAGAAGGTCGAAGTTATTGGATTTGTTTCGGAATGGGCCGAAGCGTTCGTTTTCCTAACACGTAAGTTAATCAATTTATTTGTTATGCTGTCCGCACTCAGTGTTCTATCGCACGCAGACCTCCGGTCACGATGACCTGAAACGACCATTGGAGGAATCATTTCATAAATAAAAAAAATGCTTACTTTACCCGCCACTAACAATACAAAAATAACAAATATACTACCGCACCGCATCAAGAGGTGTATGCTTCATTTTTTAATAAAATGGAACAAAATCAGGTCAAACGAAATATTTGAGAAGTCAAAAGCACTCCTATGCTTGGGTTTGGCTCTGCACTTAATGGCTAGATTTAATTAACAATCGCGATAATCGAAAAAAGTTGGCTTACACCGGGCTTGAAAGCCCTCTAAGCACCAAAATCCTGCAACTAAGTGGTGCTCCATCCAAAAATGGTTGTTTTATTATATATATATATTTTTTTACTTTTGCATGCAATTCATTCCTGCGGGACTCTTTTCTGTCTGTCCGCTCTGGGCGGAAATGAAACAATTTTATTCATCAATGCCGGGATAACAGGCATATTCGCAACGGTCATCGATTAGAGCTGGCTCTGGTTGAATCCTCTAAATATCGCTACAACTAGACACCTAAAAAAAAGTTACAAAAATAACTCTAAATTTTCTGGAATCTCTGGAATCACCCTGGTGCATAGCGTCGATTTACTGCCGTCCTCCGACGATGAAATGTCCTTTGGAACGAACGACTCGCATTGTTTCATCGTCGTTTTGAGTCGATGGAGCGCAGCAAGTTCGACTCTATGTGCAGTTTTGGATGCTGCATTATTTCATAATGGAAAAATCCTCCACTGACCTCGACACCATTAAAACAAACAAAAAAAAGCTCAAAAATTTCTCATATCACTGCGCTGTGTGGACGAGGATAGTATTTAATATGTAGCTTAGCTCCAGAACTTTTCTCCCATCGAGATTAACAGGGAATTTATTAAAAATGTTTATCATCGCCAGGAGTTTTTAATTAAAGCCGAAATTTTTGACATAACGTGGTTGCATTGCTGCAGATTTCTGCAAAGCCGTGCACGAAGCGTTTATTGATTTTAACAGGTGATAGGCGGGAACTAACTAAAGGTTTCCTAATCACAAATAAGTACCTTTTGAATAAATAGGCACGTTTGACAGTAATTTGCTTGTCCAAACAATTATCACTTAATTGTCATTATTGCGATAGATCGACTCTTAAGATTCATGGGAGAAATCACATGCAGAACAGGTGTTGAAGTACTCATGCATTCATTTTCCTAACGAACGTCGATTAATTATGACAGTGTCAATTTCGAGCGTATTTTTATATCTTTTATAATAAACGAATTTATGTATAGGCATGTTTATCTAAGTACAAAATACCTTAGCTTAGAGTTATCCAGGTTAATTTTTACATAGTTTGAGATTTAACAATCGAATAATCAATAATCACTTTTAACTATATTATCTTAAGGCCTAGTCTTAGACGCTTTTTTCTCAAAACTACATATTTTCAACAATATATTTTGAAAATTACTCGACGGATTTAAATTAAATTTATACGGCAACTTCTAGACATTAAAAATTAGTGCTTAATCGATAGATCTCTCTTTTACCAAAACCTTTTTTTTTAAACAATAAACAAGCGCTTCTTTTAACTCAAAAATCAAAATTACATTTTCAAAGATCGCCATTTTATCCAATTTGAAAAAAACATAAAAAGCTTGGATTAAGCACTAGATAAACTTTTAATCTAACAATTTTTTCGTTCAACAATCAACAATTTTTGTTTTGAAATTATCATGACGTTTACTTTATAAATATAGTGTAAAAAATCGGTATAATATTTACAATAAAAAACATTATACAAATGTTACAAAAAAATACAAACAAAAATTAAAAACAAATGCCTATTTTTTCACGCCCCTAACAAGCTCTTAATAAAGACAGTTTTTACAATACAAGCTTTTATACATGTTTTGAACATATTTCGATTTTTCGACTGTCATTTAAACTTTTTAAATTTTTTATATAAACATGAATTTCTATCAGGACTTTATTTATCGAAATCGATTCATTTTGGTTTTAAATTGTAATATTTAGACATGCATAAATACTTACAAACATACAATCATATGCAGATAATCTTCGTGTAGGTACCTACCGTAGTTGGTTAAAATGTTGACTTTTGTTATTTTAACACCCATGAGTTTGAATAATGTACATACATACATATATACATATATGTATAAATGGCCTTAATCCGACCACCGATAATTTTAATAACATTTTGTAAATCTAATATAGCTCATTGAATCAATCATATTTTCCAGATTTAAGAGGCTGAAGGTTTCCAGATTTAAGAGGCTGAAGGTTTCATAAATACATAGAATGCAAATATTATTATAAAAGGCTTTTACGTTTGTTAGTAAAAAGATTTGTTTTTGTTTCTTAATTTAAAGTTATTTAATTTTTTTTTTTTAATTTTATTATGCTTTACTCATCATAGAGCTTCCTTTTTGTGTTTTAATTTTGAATAGGAAAGGTTAACAATAAGCTTATTAAAAGTGGTTCTTTGGTAAATTATAAATTTCATTTGTCTACTTTTTGTTTCAATCAGAAACTTTCTCATGTGATTAAACTTTGTGATATTGTGTAATATTAACAATTTTCATAAGCTCCTTAAAACTGTATTTACCTTGAAAGGGGTATTTTACACCTTTATGACATCATAAAACGCTTCCGTCCCAAATGTCCTTACGCTGCACAAACCATAGACCAAATCCTTCGAATCGAGGAGGGACATTGTAATAAATTGATGTTATTAAAATTGCAGAAAATCAGGAACGCTTCTACCTGTACCTGATTGTGTCGGTGGCGGCAGGTGTGCTGCTCTGTTTGCTGCTAGTCATCGGGCGTCTTGTCGTTCAGAAGCGGCGTGCCAAAAGCGAGACTAAATTCAAGCAGTCGTCAACCGGCGAAACACAGTTGCCAAATGGTTTCAGCGATGATATCTCCGAGATAGACGGCGACATAGACTTAACAACTCCACTCCCAGTGCCGAGTGTCTCATCTCGGAACGAGGTAAGTTCCACTAGATTAAACGGGTAAAGGTACCGTCACAATGGGCATCTTTTCCTCATAATTTAATATCATTTTCTTCCACTATCCCCCAGCAGACGTACATGACATACGCCCCGTCGCCGAACACATACGGCAGCAGCAGCATGCCCCAGTCAGCCGCAACACACACGTCAACAACGATGCTTGGTCCACAAAGTGGATTAACTGTTGGCGGTGTTGGCGGCGGTATGGGGGGTGGTAGTCGCCAACCAACCCCTCCACCAAATTTGATTGGACCAAATAGCGCCCTAACCGGACCACCACCTGTCAGTGGAGCTATGGGTGAGTTGCTGTTTTCTATGTTTTCAATTTCTGGATAAGAAAAAAAAAGAAGACTGGTCCCATGACTGCACCTTTTCTCGGTGCAGGACGTAACTCCTTCAGGAGCCGTCTCGTACCACGTCTTTGAAGCCCGCAAACAATTTGTCAGGGTTGCTGTCGACTCTTGACAGGAAGACGGAAGGACACAGGCACCGTGCAGAGGGCTGGGGGCCAGGAAAGGAACAGTGTGCTAAATTTATTTGCTGGTCTGTGGCTGTTCACTGAACGAATTATTGAGTCATTTCGAGGATACCCCTTAATCCGCTTTGCCAAAGTGGTCACCGTTTCAATTTCCTGTTGGATCCAGCTGCCAGGAGTAAAGGAGCAGGACTGTGGGTTGGCATTAGTAGCTTTTGAGCAGTTCCCATGTAATTTTTGGAATGAATTCCCTTCACTAACGAACCTTCAGATATTGCTGCTAACCAATCGTAGAATTTTCTCTTCTTAGAGCTTTGGCCCTTTTATCAGAAATTTTGTTCTTCCTCTTGTCATATCGCATGCAAGGTTCGATATTTCTGGAAATCAGGATAATTGGGAGATTGCTTCTTTCAGTCAAACAAGTAATCATACAGGAATATTAAGAAATCTATTTTGCGAAATTAGGTCAGACGTTGATTAACTACGAAATTTTATTTTGTGTCTTTTAAACGATTTTTACGTAGTTTGTATGATTTTTATTACAAATAGTTAATGATATTAATAAATTCAATTTTTTTATACAATAATTTCCTCGAATACGAGAGGGCACAATATTTTTTCAAACGAAAATGATGAATATTCTTATAAAATATTGTTATAATAATTTAAAAATTAGTATAAAACTTTTTGAGTCCAAAGTGGAAGATCTTAAGGATTCACATCTACCTGAACCCATCGAAACTAAACGTGTTTTAGGGTGTACAAAGTTAACAATTAAATAAAATAAAAATGGCATATTATTTATTGATCATTGATCTCCTTAACCCCGTAACCACGAATACCTACCCTTCTTGATGGAGATTAACTCCATTTATTGTAGGATTAAGAACACACATATAAATTTAGTATTTTTAGCTTTATATTATTGGCAAATTACAAATTTTTAGGCTTTAGATTAAAAAAATAAGAGCTTTTATAAAAGTTGCCGAATACTTATCTCGTATGGAGCAATTTTTTATGAACAATTAAAGAACAAAATTTTGTATGACAAACAGTAACGTAAAATCAAATTGTCATAAAATTAATCGAACAGTTATCATGCCGGTGGTGCCATTTATTCAACAGGCCCTTCCAAAATGTCATTTCATTATATTATATTTTTTATATATAATAATAAATGGCTTTTTTTTTAAATTGAGTTTCAAACATCAATAACATGCTATTTTTATTTTACTGAATTGTTAACTTTGTACACCCTAAACAAATTCCTAAAAAAACGTTCAGTTTCGATGCGTTGAGATAGATGTGACCCCTTAATTAAAATTAAGAAAATCTTAAAGAAATCTACGAATTTTCACAATATTATGCAGTCAAATTTAAGTTGTTTCAAATAGTTTTTGAGGTATTTTGTTGCACCTAAACCGAAACTGTATCTGAAGTTGGTACGTATACAAATTTATTAAAGCTGAAAATAATTTTCTTTTTTACTACAATTCAAGAGAATTACTTCGCCATAGACTGAACTGTCTAAGAATAACAATATTTCTAATTTCGAGCTACTTCTTGCTGTTCGGCAATATAAATATTTAATATGTAGCTAAATCGTTCCTTATGAATTCTACGTTATCATTTTTATGATTTTTCTGCAAACAAAATAAACAAAAGTAAGAATTTTCAGAATGTATTTGAGCAGGATAATGCTACGGCACACATTGTCGAAATTACTTTTCCCTGAAATCAGACATTACCAATATTTCTTCAGTGCTTAAAGTCACATTTTTTCCTATTCAAGACACCTCAAAAAGGAAAATTGTGCCACTTTCCTGCTATCACTCGCCCACCAGGCCATTTCCCTTATTTTCCCCGGAATTGCGTGAGTATCCACTCGATTTCAGCGAAATGAAAAAAAAGGGCCAGCATACCCGGGAGCAATGACACCCCGCAGAGCATCCACAATATTGGAGCATATTTCCTTGGAGTGCTTTTGGCATTTCGCTCTCAACGATCCCGGCAACACGGCTATCCAGAGCCATCTAGAGCCCATCCAGAGAAATAGACGGGGCAGCTCCCAGCTTCCGGGTTATTACACCCAGGACCTGGCCCAGTCAGCAGGCCCAGATCCCGGTATCCACCACTTCGAATAAGAGTTGAGTGGCGGGGCGGGACTAGCAATTACGAGTGTTTCCTGCTCGAAATAACTCAAAGTGGCATATTATTTTTATTTTTTGTATTTTTTTTTTTTTTTGCCGCCTCCCCCGCAGCATCCTGGCCGCTTTACACGCGCATTTCCGCGGATGTGGCACGTTGGAGCTGATCCGCTCAGCTGTAGAACACCCACCTCAATCAAGAATCCACCTGGTGACATTTGTTCAACATTTCACGCTCCTCTAGAATTTTTCTCATTTCCTCGAGACACAAAAGGATTCGCCACTCAGAAAAATAAAAATATATAGATATATGTATATGTATGTTATATAGATATATGTATATACTTTTTTTATGTGACAGGAAAAGCAGCAAAGGTGCTAGAGGTTGGGGTGGGTACGCGTCAAGCAGCCGCATAAAACATTTTCCACTTTTTGGGATGATAAAATATTCGCCCGGGTTCGGATGGTTCCCACCGCCGCGACGGGAAGAGATATAGAAATATTCCCGCATAAAGCACTCTGCTGGCACGACAACCACGCCACCTGGACGGGATGTGTGCGCGGCGCGCTATCTCCAAATGAACATATCTCGCACCTCGAGCCCAGGTAGGCCCACCCCGCCCCCGCATGCCGTCGCATTGTGTTTAGAAGTTATGATGATGATGCCAAGGCGAAATGTTCGCAGTAAAGCCGTAAAAAGGACAATGGAAGGAAATTTTTTATTTCTTCCCCCGTTGGCCCTACGCCCTCCCCTGACAGGTGGAAGCGGCGATAGAACAAAACTCAAGATTACACCTGTGTACACCTGTGACCTATGCGATCAGCGGGGGCGAGCAACGAGCAACCAACGAGCCTCTTCCTAATCACCCTGTAACGTGTGTGGCACGGGCTGCGATGGAATGCGAATTGCTCCGGGATTCCGCCAGTGAGCGGGAATTGAAAACAGGTCAAGAGTGATCCCGGGGAGCACAATTGGATTGCACGAGGAAACCGGGAATTGAACATTTCTCCCGGATTAAATGTAACTTTTTTCTTCCATCAAGTGCGGACGGGATCCTCCTGATGGGAGCTAATTTTCAGCTTACAGCAATCAGCTTTTCACTCCCACCCCCGCACTCACAGCCCCGCTGGGTGAAATTTGTAGAATATTTTATTCTTTCGAAAGGGATTTTCGGAGGTGAAGCAGTTTTATTAGCGGCATATGAAATCGGGTTAGAGAGCTGTGGGGAGTGGGTGGCAATTAAAAAAATTAATGAAATTTCTAGGAACTCGCCTTTGACGTGTTCTGGAATAGGACATCGGGGAGGACAATCCAATTCTAAGTTAATTTTTTAAATCATCCTCTCTGTCGCAAACAACTCGTGCTGTTGTTTTTAAATTTACCTTTTGTAGATAAACAGCAGATGGGTTTTTAAAAACCTTCTTTTACACGTTGTTTAATTAACAAATTCTGTGAAATTTTCTCTCATGATCTGAACAATTTCCCAGAATAAAAATAACAATTTTTTATTCAATTGAAATATAAAGTATAGAGGAAATATTTAAAAAAAATAACTTTAGATGTACATAAAATAAGATTAACTACACTCTAAAAAAATACCCGTTGTAAATTTAAACTGCAAGTGATGGAGCAATATGTAAAACTGCCATAAGATAATGTAAATATTCATCAGATGATTTACATTCAGTACTTGTAAAAATACTATTGGGTACAGGAATTTGCAACCGAGTAAAATTATACAGCAAAGTATTAAAAGTAATCATATGCATTGTGGTATTGATATATTGGAATGTAGATTTAATTATTTGCATAGTAATATTGCTCCTTGAGTTCGGCAAAAATCAATTCCAACCAACAACTAACAACTACAACTAAATTAGATAGTTGTAGCTGGCTCCCACAACTAACTTTTCTCAATTAAATTAGTTGTAGTTGACATGGACAACTACAATTTATTGTTGAACAAAACTTTGTTTGGAATTATATCTGATAACTTTTTATATTGATTTTCGTAAAAAAAGAAATTAATTATAGACATTAAAAGGTCTTACTCATAAATAGTTCTTTTATATCGCTTTTTTTTTTAATATATATGAGTCGAAAAGCAATATTTTTTAAATCTATTGAGACCAGTTCTCTTAAGCTATCTTTAAAATGTCTATAATTAAATATAACAAGAGAAACAGTCCTCCTTTAGCCGGTTTACATGTTGCGAACTTAGAAGCTATCTTTTGACTATAAACCAAAACGGTGGGAAAGTCAATTGTGCTAATTGAAGTAATTTTTCTGAAATGTCTCAAAATTTGACACACAAATCCGAGCTAACAGCTCCTGAACAAGGGCAATTAGAGTGGTTCTTGCAGTTTTAAGGTCGGATAAATCACCGAAATACGACTTAGAATGTTCGAACAAAGAACTCTGATAAATTTAGCGGAGGGGGTGGAGGGCAATTACTCAAAAATTAAGGGAAACATTGTGCAGCCAATAAGATCAGGATTGTTGGAACAAAGCCACCAGCTCACGAACAATACAACAGAATTGTTGTCCGCCTCAAACTATGTACCTGACGAGCTCAATGGCGCGGCATTATTGTGATAAATGCCCAAGATAATGCCCTGCATCCAAAGAGTACTACTTACAGAAATTGCTCGGCTCTTACGCTATACAAATAAATCTCGTCCCGTGCGCGGCACCTTGGCACCCAAGACAAATTACCTGCCCTTGTGCGAGGCGGAATTAGCCCGCACTGCAATTAAGTTAAAAGCACTTGCCAAGAAGAAACTTTTCCAAAAGTTCAATTAAATAATTTTTCTGTGCTATTTCTTGCCGCATAGAAGCAGGGTGCAGGAGGGCAAAGGGGGCTTAACTAGAGGTTCCCTAGGGATGGGTTCGGGACCCGATTACCATGATGAATGCATTCCGGTCCATGTTTGATTGTCCATTGTCTGTCGTCTGCGCGAAACTTTGTCGGGCGTTGGACCGATTTCTGTTGGACTTTTCCGCCAAATATTTGGAATGTTAATTGAATCAGAGAAATTGTCAGCTCTCGTCTTCAATTCCTTGACACTGTCTGAGCAGTGCCCGGGTTGGGGGTGGCCGTGGGCGGGGGTTGTGCTATGCTGAAATCGAAAGAGGCCTTAGCAAGAAACGAGTCAGGCATCTCGGGAACGACGTGATTAATCAGAGTCCCAATTAATTAACCCGATTCCCGGATGGCTGTTCCTGCCCGAACAGATATAAATGAAACAGTGGTCCTTCCTGCGAACGTCTTCCAATTTTTTTTTCTTCCCCGTCTTTCCTTTTCCAATCCTCGAAATCTCCCACTGGCAGTTCTGCTTTTCGACATTGCGCGAACTTAATGTACCTTGAAATTTGTTTGCTTTCCAAGGGCTGGTGATAATTCGCCGGGCGCAAAATTATCAACCACCCACGCCTATTGGCATCCAGGATAACACGCCTGGATGGCTCCGCTGTCTGGGAGCTAAGGTTTTCTGCACGCTAGATGGTAAAGGGAATTTCCGTTGGGTCTTAATAATCCGAAAATCCCCGACCATCAAAGGGAGGGACACGGTGAGGTGGTGTTTTCTTAGCTTAACTAATTGGCCCCACCACCCCCGCTGTAATCAGCTGGGCCTACGTTTGACTCTAGAGCGCTTTGATGCGGCTTTTTTGGAAGATGTAATGAGACTTCAGCCTCCTCCACTGGTGGAAATTGGACCGGGCGAAACGAATGAATAAGCGGGAATAATGAAAATGGAGGATTTGTTCGGTTTTCGAAGAGGATCAGCTCAGATAAAAGAGGCCGACTCATTTAGATTGATGAAACCTGTAATTGGAGGAGCTGACCTTAAATCGGTTCTAAATGCCGCTGCAGGCATTCAACTAATTTTCTAAAAAACATCTTAACAATGCATAAAACATTGTTCGATAAAAACATAATTTTACTCAGACAAGTTCATATAACGATAAAAAAAAATCGATTTTTTTAAAATTCCTGATGAGAATACCTCTTTAAACGCGTTTTTTTCCAAATCAAGTTTTTTCAATTTGCGGGAATAATAACTCAAAAAATAATTGACCGATCATTTTCAAAATTTACATACGTTTACCTTATGCAATTGTCAAGAATATGAACTTGTAATTGGAATTGTTGGTTCTTTTTTCAGCTTTTTGGGCCTTAAAATATGGCCTTTTAATGTGGTTTTGTCCCTTAAACGAACAGTAGGCGAAAATAATTTTTGTAAAGTTTAATTACATTGCTCAGTTTTCTACCATGCTTTATTATGTTAGTTACACACGGTTGAGAATTCTAAAAATATAATAATCAATAAAACAGCTTCAAATAAACCTGCATAAAGTTTTAAAAATTTACTTAGTTACGAGTGAACGACGAGCGGTGGAATATTTCGCACCCTAAGCTCTTATTAATTATTTTATATGTTCGTGCTGCTAATGGATTGTGTAAACTAAATTTGAACCCATTAGCAGTTTGAATAATTGAACGAGGCAAATCACCACAAACAATTTGTTGACAAATCTTATCAAAGTTGGTCATTCAATATTTTATTTTGCTTAAGGGAGGACACTACTGTGACGGATCCAAAAAAACACTTTCTTTTTTGTATTTTCTGAAAGTACATAGTTTTCGAAGTATGAGCAGAAAGTTTTAAGTCCTAATTCTCAAAAGTGACGAAACTTTAGCCTTTATAAGCGCAGTCAACACGACCGTGCATGAAAAGTTTAATTTTCAATAGCGTTTTTCTGGAAACGACTTTTCTCGATCTCGCCGGAATCCTAACCCTATCTATAATTGTGTGATTTTCAATTTTAAGAAATCAAAAGTTTTAATTTTTAAATTTAGTTTTTTAAGTTTCCAAATATGAGTAAAAATCTCGCCAAAATTTAATCCTTTTTTTTGAAAATCTATACTATTTTGTTTCGAAAAACGGGTACGTGCAACGAGAATTACTTCTATGTAGATTATATAGCTTTCTTATTTTTATTTTTCGGAAATATACATTATATACAGTGGTGGAAAAAATAATAGGTACATAAGCTAAAAATTCCAAAATTTGATGTGGCAATTCCTTCAATAGACGAATTAAAACAAATAAATCTTTATACATTTAGTGTAGTGTACTAATAAAAAAAAAAAGTATATTGTTATTTATATGTATTTTATTGCGTACTTATAAATTTTGTAGTTTAGTTTTCACTTGTACCTAGTATTTCTTCCACCACTATATATTTTGAGAAGTTATCGACATCGTTGTTTTACGAAGTATCCAACATTAGCAAAATAATTAAAATTCTAACACAAGTATTTATTTTAATTAGACTAATTGGAAGCAGCTTTGCATTTCCATTAAATCGCGTTCAATTATTAGAATACATTGATGCAGAAAGCCTAAAAAATATTTGAATCTCATATCCATGCTCATTCAAATTATATCCTTCAGCACTTTGCCTCCTACCCCTCACCGAATATGTTAGAGGAACAAATATTGAAAGCATAAGCAATTTTAATTACATAAAAGGTAACGTGTCCGCCGCCCTATTAAGCCTTTCTGGTTCGGTTATTTGTGGCGTTCGATTCAAATCCACTGCAATTGAAATTATTACGCATATTTCGACACACTGACCCACTCTTCCTCGCCCTTTCCTCATCGTCATATTTCCGGACTCCGGAATTGCCTCTACTGAGTTCCGGCATGAACGCTCCTAATGAAATCAATGACCCAAAAAATGAAAATATTTCGCGACTGCTTAATATTCAAATTCAAATTGAGTGCAACAACCATGAAATTGCATGGTCTCATCGGCAACGTAAAAAACGTAAAGCTGAATTGCTCTGGAAAATGCAGTTCATGACATGTTATTAACTAATTTACTTCTGTGAATTATTCGACAAAAAAACCCTTTAAATATAGTTTTATTGGGATCATTTAACAAATTTAATAATAAAATAATGCATTTCAGAAACCAAATCATCGAAATTTTAAAGTTAAATTTATAAAATAAATGAATTTTTCTATCACGTCTATTCGAAATCCATGATTTAAAGCTTTATATGTTCGAATTCTAAAAAAGGCCTAGATATAACGATTTTAAAAATATTTTGAAATAAAGTTTCTTGAGCTAGTTCAAGAGATATTGCTAATAATACATAGTTTCAAAGAATTAAAAAACACACGCTTTTATTAGTGATGCACTAAAAAGCAATAAAGGGGCGTCCGCCATATTGGGTTTAGAATGAAGTCACATAGCTTATCGTATTCTGTTCGTCAAACACTTTTATTTGATACCCATGTGAAGGAGGTTGTGAAGAAAAATGTAATCCGCCATATTGAATTTAGAAATATATTAGATGTCATCAGAATTCCATATATTTGGCTAATAAAAAGCATGTAATATGGGTATTAAAATCCTTTTGCATCCGAAATTACTAAAGTTAAAATTAAGAAAATGTAGGGTTGCATAGTGATTAAAAACTTTAGAAAAAATCACAACATAATTTATATTATGGTATCTTTGGATTCGTACTTATTTTTATATTATTTAAGCTAATAATTAAATTTTATTCAATTCCAGGTGCCCTGATGCCAATTAGTTCAGTGTCGCATCGCACAACAGCCCCTTCATATTTCACCGGAACGCTTCTTGTAGGTCACCATGGAACCCTGCGTCGTCCCATGATACCGACCAGCGGAGCAATGGCAACTCCGTCTCCACCCCCACTTCTAGGAATTGCAACAGCAAACATCTGCTACGATGGCAACACCATTTCCAGGACCCTAAGTAGGGGAGTTCCCGACAACGCGCAGTACGGCTTGTATGGATGACACTCGCTCAACAGGAAGATTTCGCTGCCTATGGTTGCCGCTGGCGCTGGGGGCGGAGTCCCGGCCTCCGGTGCCCCAACGGCGACTACACCCTCCGGTGGTCCGGCCGGGGTGGCTTTGGGGCTGATTACTCAGCAGAACCATTTGAAGGCCCTCAAGCAGCAACAGCAACAGCAGCATCAGCAACAACAGCAGCAGCAACATCTTCCACCACAGCAGCAACAGGATCAGCAACATCAGCAGCAACAGCAGCAGCAAATTAACAGTGTGCAAATGTGCCCACCTGGAAGGACTTACTGTTTCTAGAATAAGATTTTATACCGCGATTCCAATTCGAGTTTGAGTGAAGAACTTGTTTATCTGTGACGACACCTTTTATATATTTTGTGATCAATCCGGGAGGGGGCCAGGGGAACGGACGGTTATCTTGTGACGTGAGAAAAATCATCTCATCTACCTAGGAAAAAAAATTGCATTTGCAACCGTTGCAACTAAAGCAACTATAAAAAAAAAAAAAAAAAAAAAAAAGACAAAAATTAAAATTATATGCAGAACGAAAAATCATCAAGTTGTATAAAATAGGCTAAGGACACACACACGTACTTTTTAGCGTAAAACTATTATAAACATAGAGAATGAAGAGAACACAGGGTACCCAATAAAATCCCACATTGTTTTGAGTTAAAGGGGTCTTTCAATTTTATATCCACATTAACCTCTATCCATTTTATAACTTTTACCAATACTTGAACAGACTGAGTTTCAGCTCTACACATGAATTTTAATAAAACTATATAGGAGTGCTTATTTTAAGTCAAAAGTGAAAAATATGCAAACAAAACTTATCGGTCACTTGTACTTCCCGAGATTTTTTCATTCTAAAATTATTCTTCCAGAATCTTTGAAATTAACGAATTAAAGGTAAATATTTTGTTTTTCGACTTATCGACGATGACGAACACGCAAAATTTTCCTTATTTTCAGCATTCATCTAGAATTTTTTCAAATAAATTCAGTGAAAACATTTTTAATACAAGGTTTGTCCATAATTTCCACCAAAAAATTTTGGGAAAATGGAAAACTTCAGAATTATAAATTTAAATATCTCAGAAAATTATTTTTGTATATATATACATCACTACAAGGATTCATCAAAATCTCTGAGGAAATCTCAAACTCAATTTATGCCATCTTTAGTTTAATGTAATTAGAATTTATTAAAAAATAATTCAATTTAATTAACGAAATTAACATTTTTAGAATCTAGAAAATAACGAAGTGAAGAGCTGATGTTTCTTCATAAAAACTCAATTGAAACAACAAGATTTATAATTTTGGAACTGGTAAGTAAAACTTAATTAAAGTTACTATCATTTTGATTTAATTTCATTGATACTATGCAAGAGATTGAAATATTATTTAATTATATTATAATTATAGTTATATAATTTGTCCATTTTCTATTCTGTTGTATAATTGTAAAAATGTGATATTTTGTAGAAACTTAAAGTGCATTTTCATCCTCTGAATGGTATTTGCGGAAAAAAAAAATACATACAACTACATACTAGAATTTGCAAACGTCCAAATGTTCATCAAGAGATCATCCTTATTCTAAAGTAAATCCTTATCTTGAATTTGCCCGTTGATGGTACACCCGAAGGGTCCTGAGTACACCATTTTCATTAATTCAATTTGAGAATAAAATCCTCTGGACTTATCGTTCACACAAAATCATTTTCCGTGGGCTAACCCTCAGAATAATCCGGAGGAATGGCATGATCCATTTGTTTTTCACTCTCAGCAGCAATTCATAACTCAATTTCATGGTTCTGGCTTCAATCAAGTTTTTGCCCTGATTTAATTTGCCAAAGGATATTGAAGTTGAGCCTCAATTAAAGGAGTCGCCATGCCCTCTATGCCGGGATAGAAAAGTTCTTCATCTTCTCTTCACCCTCCACTTTCTTCTTTTCCCTCTCCACACTATTTTTTTTCTTTTCATTTTTCTTTAATTAATTTCATTTCTCAGTCCTCGGTCTTTGCAGAGTTCAGACATCTTCGGCGAACGGAGAAATTTTTGGTAGAATTTCATCCTTTCGTCCTTAATTATCAATGGGAGTAATCAAAGATGAGTCCGTGAAATAACCGGTGGAGGGGTGACCACTGCCATGATATCTAGGGCTAAATGAGGGCAGCCTCAGTGGTCTTGCTCAAAACTTCCCAGGGCTATGGAATTTTCTACGGGGTATAAAGAAGAAAATTTCCAGGCCAAGTTGAAATTTGAGTATATTTTGCTGGCGCAGGAGTGGAGGGTGCTTTAAATTTAAAAAGCACATGCATATCCACTGCCTGCAACGAAATCTCATTCTACTCTTTTAACATAGAAATGCTCGTTTCGAGTGTTCCGTTCGGTGAAAGCGGCCTAAGTACTCCTGCGTTCGTCTATAATAAATCATTTATGGATTGTGTAAGTTTAAACAAAGATTAACCACAAATTTAGTTGATAGTTACACTTTTTAGGCTAATGTAGTAAACTATACCCGAGTAAAAATTCAACAGGCTCAAACGTAGCCCAAAAAGGGCATGGCACGCCCGTTCTACATCCAAGTAAGGCACGGTGCGCCGGAACAAAAATTTAAGTTGTTAAAATTTAGCCCGCCGCAGGCACGTATAAGTCGTAATGCACCCGAAACAGCCCAAATGTGTCACGGGTGCGCATTGCGTTCGCACGAACAAACAACTTTATTGCCATCATAAATGTGTGCATATGTATTCGCTATATGGGCTAGATTTGGGCGCGTTTATGACTCCGAGTTTGTGCCTCATTTGGGCACATACGTGCCAAAGAAAAATCCTACACTATCCCCAAGAAATCTGTATATAAAATAGCTGAGTGCTTCCAAGTCGATGAATTTGCTAATATTATATACTTAGTAACTAGATATAGCTGATTTCTATTTATGAAATAAATAATTTAAAATAAGATTTCTTTCCCTACTTAGTAGGCAGATCAAAAAGCCCTGCCAAACCAAATCAAATCAGAAAGAATTTTTTGATCTGCCTGCGGTGTCGTCACAAAACAATTTTGAAGTTTAAGTTTTAATTTTGACAGTTCCTCTTTCACTGACAAATGATTAGATAAAAAATTTTGCTATTATCGGAGCTCTTCATTTTTTCTAAAAAGTTTAGGAGATATTTATCACATTTTAGTTAATTATAAATGTTCGTGCAAAGGTGTAGATTAGGCATTAAAGCGGTGTTAAAAATATCTCAAAAGCGATTGTTTATAAAAATGAATTTAAGCAGTATGAATGAAGGAGAAAAGAGTCCATTAGCCGGCATTTGTCACATGCGAGCTACAAATGACAAAATCGAAAATTTGCGGCAAGTTTGTAATATTGTGGAAATGGCCAGAAAAGAGTGTGTTGACGTATGTTTTTTAGGATCAATTTTTAGATGATATTAATAATTTTATTTTTAAAGTTTCTCTTTATTCCCGAATGCTGTGATTTCATCGGTGAAAACCGCAAAGAGGTTCTTGAATTGGCAGAACCTTTATCTGGTCGCACAGTTGAGGCATACAGAGAATTTGCGAGAAAAAGTAAAATGTGGATTTCTTTTGGTGGTGTACAGGAATCAATTATCGATTCTGTAATTATTTGTTAATTGGATTTATTTTGCAAAATATAATCTTAATCTTATTATTATTATTTAAGAATGGAGAAAAGACTGACAAAATTTATGTCACTAACTTGGTTGTAAACAGTGATGGAAACATAGTGGCAGCATATCGTAAATTGCATCTTTTTGATGTAATCACTCCAAAATATCGGTTCATAGAATCGAATACTGTATCTAAGGGCAGCAAAATCATTGGCCCTTTACAAACTCCAATTGGAAAAGTTGGGCTACTTATTGTAACATATAATTGTTTGTTATTTTTACCTACTAAACTCAAAAATATATTCCCTAGTGTTACGACATAAGATTTCCTGAACTGAGTACAATTCTACGAAAATATGGAGCAGAAATTTTAACATATCCTGCAACAATTCCCTATTTAACTGGCGAATCACACCTGGAAATTATGCTTAGGGCGAGAGCTATAGAAAATCAATGTTTTGTAGTTGCACCAGCACAAATTGGATTTCACAATCCTAAACGTGAAAGCTATGGACACGCAATGGTGAGTGAAATAAATTATATAAATTTGCAATGAAAAAATATTATCTACGAACTTAAAGATTGTCGATCCATGGGGCAAAATACTGGCTCAATGTAAAAATATCGATCTTGATCTAGCTGTAGCTAGCATCGATTTAGAATGGCTCAAAAGGGTCCGAACTAACATGCCGACTTTTCAACATAGACGGCTTGATGTTTACTCCCTCATACCTCACAATATTTCAGAGAGTTTAGAATCTGTTGATATGGATTTCGGTGGAAACACAATTCCTGCCGAAACCATATTCTTTACATCAAAATACAGCTTTGCATTCACTAACATACGATGCGTCGTTCCAGGACGTAAGTAAAATGTTGAACTTTTGAATAAGAACCTATTTTTATAAAAATTATTCGAAAAAGATGTTCTAATAGTACCTAAGCGATCTGCCAAACGACTTAAAGATCTTGCGGGTGAGGAGGCAGCTGATTTGTTTGCAACAGCGCTTAAAGTACAAAAGATGCTCGAAAATTTTTATGAAGTGAACTCTTCTTCAGTGACGGTTCAAGATGGTGAAGACTCTGGACAAACAGTGAAAGTAAGTTCTTTAAATAATAGTTTTATTTTCCACAATCAGCAGTTACAATATCTAATCTAAATTTAAACAAAAAGCATGTTCACGTTCATGTAATACCTCGTAGAAAAGGTGACTTCACCCACAAAAGTGAATTTTACGAAGAGTTAAATAAACATGATAAAGAGCAAGAGTCTAGCTGTCGTCGACCCATATGCGAAATGTCTTGTGAAGCTGAAAATTACAGGAAATATTTTAAAGAGCAATTTAAACATTAATTTTTGTAAGAATATATACTGATTCTTCTTTATTTTTAAAATGTTTATTTTTTCGAAAACTAATTCTAAGAAATCTAATTCGAATGAGGATAATTAAAAAAAAACTTAAAATTGTTTATGTTTAACTTTAAATATTACTTTATACGAAAAACAGCTCTTGCAAAATAAAATGAATATAATAATAAATTACTTATTTTTTCCACAAACGAACTTTTTGTAGAGATCAGGGACTGTAATGATTATGATCAAATAAATATAAGTTGCAAAATAACGATTAGCAAGTAATTCTTATTTTTCAATCGTTCGATAACAATTTATCAAGTAATTTTTATTTTTCGATTAGTTGATAATAATCAAGTAATAATTAATTATTATAAGTAATATTAAGAAACGATTTTTAAACGACTTAAAGTCATACCCATTATTTTTTTTTTTACTTTTCCATTCTTTAAAATAAGGAAAATAATGAAATGAGTTTTGTTTCGAACAATCAAAAAATAAAAATTAATTCTTAATCATTATCGATCGATCGAAAAATAAAAATTACTTGATAATTGTTATCGACCGATCGAAATGTAAAAATTACTTCATAATCGCTATTATCCAATTTAAAATTTTTGTTTATCCGAAAAATATTAAACCCTTTATACAAAGTATAATACTATTGAATCTAAAAGTCAGATTACAAATGATGAAATAATTGATTTTAGCTTAGTATACATATAGTGATGATTTTTTTGCTTGAATTTTCAACAATAACACAGGTCAACGCCAATTTGTTTCTCAAATAATTTCTACAGGATTTTTTCCGTAGATTACCAATTCGTAAATGAAAATGCTCAATCAGTTCCCATTTTCGAGAAAAATAGGGTTAAAATCTACAAAAAACCACATTTTGACCATTTGTGAAATATCATTACAAAGCAAACATTAAGGAGGTTGTGGGTATTTTTTCATAATTTTGATATATATGACAAATACAAAAATGATGAAATAAACCGAGACTCAAGAGAAAAAGTTTTTTTTGTAGACCGGTGTCCCTATGATATACGTTTTCCTGGAGAATTGTACGATTTTTTTGATATTATGCTTAGCAGTATTTCACTAATATAAAATTTCATTAGCATTTATATTTTATTGAAAAATTTCGCAATGCACAGTTTAAATTCGTAGTAAAATATTAAATGGAGAAATTTAGTTATTTAATTTTAATTTTAAAATGTCATCGAAGAAATATTTACAATTTTAAATCTTATATCAAATCTTCGTTTTATTTTGCGAATAGTCGCCAATTTGCTCTTACGCTTTAAAACATGTGCAGTATAAGATTTTTATTTTTCGTAAACAACTATTAAACTAAAAAAGCAAAATTATTACGGTCAGTTTGCTTGAACAGGTGTTTTAGCTAAGATAAATGCAATTTGCATCATATTATGCGAAGTGTGCCAATTGCGCTAATATTTACCTTCGATCAGAAGGAATTGGATCTACGATGCAAACAAATCGATCTATAAAAGGTGATCTTTGCAATGATCCGTCATTAGTTCGGATCTTGAAGACGACATCCTAAAAATCTTACAACAATGAGATTCGCCTTGGCAATTTTGTGCGCCTTGCTGGCTATCAACTTCAGCAGCAGTGCCCCTTGGGAGATGCCCGGGTGGATCAAAGATGCTGGAAAATGGGTTGAAGGTGCCGCCAAGGACACTGATAGATGGGTTAAAGGTGCCGCCAGGGACACTGATAGATGGGTTAAAGGTGCCGCCAAGGACACTGAAAATTGGGTAAAAGGCGCCGCCAAGGACACTGACAACTGGGTTAAAGGAGCTGCCAAGGATACCGACAGATGGGTTAAAGGTGCCGCCAAGGACACTGAAAGTTGGGTTAAAGGCGCCGCCAAGGATACCGACAGATGGGTTAAAGGTGCAGCCACAGATACTGAAAAATGGGTAAAGGGAGCAGCCAGAGATGTTGAAAAGGCCTGGAAGGATGTTGCTAATAGCGTCACTGATTTCTTCAACAGAGCTGGAGAAGAAATTAACAAAGCTGTCGATGCCGTAAAAAATGAATGGAACAAATTTGAAAAGAATGCGAGCAATTTCTTTAAGAACGCCCAAATTGAAGTGAAGAAGCACATCGAAGATATTAAGAGAAGAATCGATGAAACCGGCGAAAGTATCGTGAAGGTCATTTACAATAAAATTTATGAGCTTCTTCAGAGCGCCCGTGCAAAACTCGAAGACTACAGCGAAGTGGCTGATGCTAAATTCGAGAAAGCCATGGAGAAAGTGCGCCAGAAGCTCTTCACTGCAACATCTCAAATTGAGGGCTTCTTGACCCGCATGAAGGGAATCTTGGAGACGAAGCAGGACAAGGGCAAGGGCATGGACATTCTTGAAAAGTACACCCGCGAAAGTTCCGAGAAGATCGAGAGCTGTGCTGACGCTGCGATCGAGCCAATCAGAGACCTCTACGAATCCAGCAAGGACTTCATCAACAGTGCGATCCAAAGATTGGATGACGTCATCCGCGACATGGGGGCGTGTCTTGACAAGGGCGCCTCTAAGGAAGCTGTCGACTGCGGCAAGAACTTGAGGAAGAGCGCCAAGGTTGCCCTCAAGGAGCTCGGATCTCAGCTGATCCAAATGAAGGCCACTCTCATTTCTTCGGCGGTAAGTGAAGTCGTCAATTTCGTCTGCATTGGCAAGACAAGGGCTGAAGTTGAGTTTGCTAAAGCCAACATTGAAGCTCAAATTAAAGCCTTGAAGTAAATAAAATTAACTTTCTGATTATAACATGAGAATTTTTTCTCACTGATACTAGAACCATTTTCTCATATCTTTAAATTGATCACACATTGCAACCATTAATTCCTTGAAATAAAATAACGTGTGGAAGACGTGATACTCTCTTTGGGTCTAAAATTATAATAACGTGTCTGAACCACTGAAAGCAACAATATACGAGCCAGAGCAAAACACATAAAAAATCTTAAGTAAGTTCCGCTCCGGGCACTTTTTCACTGAATATGCCTAAAAGTTCATAGGTACTCAGAAAATCGCATAAAATAATATCGATTTTGAAAATATTTCACAGTAGAATACCCCTTTCCGGTACGTAAAAAATGACGCTTCTAAGGAAATTTTTTCGAGAAAATATAGTCAAAAAACTTGTTTTTCTTGAATTTATTCAACGGCTATTAAATTTAAATATACGAGAGGAAAACCATTTTTTTTTCAATTTCATGTTTATAAATAATGGTTGCAAAAATTGAATAATACATTCAAAAAAATGTTCCGTGCATTTTTTAGTGATACATTTTTCGGCCGGTGAAAATCTTTTATCATGAAATTTTTAGAATATGTAGGTACTTATTTAAAAATTTCAGATAAATTGGTTGACAAGTTTTTATAAAAATTTGTAGGATTATTCATTTCGAGTCAAAAATGGCAAATATGCAAAAAAAAATTTGTCGGTCACTTATAAATACTTCCGGAAATATTTAACTTTAAAATTTCGCAAATTGACACTTTGCCGCCACGATGTTTTGCATATTTCCATAAAGTTTCGTTGCGAATTGTATAAATACCTTAAATTAAGGACATTTCCACCTTTTCATACTAAAATTTTTTTCAAAAATCTTTGAAATTAACGAATTAAAGACAAATATATGTTTCCACTTATCGCTGGTGATGAGCACGCATTTGTCTTATAAAATGACAAATCAAAGTAAAGTAAAATTTTTCTCATTTTCAGCACTCGTGTGCAATTTTTTACAGAAATCCGATGGAAAAATTTTTAATTTAAGGTTTTTCCATAATTTTCAACAAAAAATTGTGGGAGCATGGAGTAATTGCGACAGAAAACTATCACTTTTTAGGATTTTAACGTTAAATAGCTCAGAAAATATAAGCGATCGACAAATTTTTTTTTGCATATCCATCACTTTTGAACCTAAAAGAACATTCCTATAAAGTTTTATCAAAATCCATGAGCAGACCTCAAACTCAATTTATGCCCAATCTTCGTATAATTTTCTCTGTGGGATTACTGAACAAAAAGGCAGGCTAATTAAAAATAATATGATCCAAAATAAAAATTTAAAACTGCAATTAATATCACACCCAGCTTCTGAGGTATGCCATCTCTCAACGCCTTCCAAATAATCGGGAAATGTAAAAAAATTGTAAATTACCTGAATACATATTTTAAATGTCAGGAAAACCGCAATCAATTAAACGAGGAATCTCCTCAATCAATTAAAGCCCTTTCGCTGGTCAAAGGGCCCGCAGTACCGAAGTCGATGATATGGTTAAGAATTTACATGTTCCATTAAATGGAACGCACCTATTGGGATCCGGGATCCAGGATTAATTTATTCGCCGCTCCAGAGAGAGAGTGCATTAAAATTGCAGGAAATCAGGTTTTAATGAATGCACGAAAACTGTTCCTTTTTCACCCTTAAAAAATTTACATAAAGCATGGACAGGGATGAATAATAAATTTTGCCAGATCGTCATGAATCCTTTTAAATCGGGTCGAACGAACATAAAACTGATGGTGAACAATTCAAAGTGCGATGAGTAATTTTATTGTAATTTTAAGTGCAATTCCACCCTGATGTAATTCAATTGACGGACCAGCGAAGGAGACAAACAACTTCACCATTAATAAACGACAAAATCCTTGCAACTTTAAGATCCTTTTAATGGAACGAAGCCCAACGACTGAAGGGTCAAGGGAGTCGCGGGGGAGGACGTATGCTGGTGCATATTGGACTTTAGAGCGAATCGCCAAGTCGAGAGATGCCATAAAAATTGACCTAATTTCGCGGATGTTAGAAGTTCAAAGATCGTAAAAGACGAATTTGTTATTCTCGTCGTGGACTATTTTTGACTTAGTTCTTTGCTAGGGTCGCTGCACAGGGTGTGCACGACGCTGCAGGGTTTCACCCTTTAATGCATGCGACAGCGAAAACGAAAGGTGGACGTGCAGTCGTGTGCGCTCGGATTCAATCAGCACCCGAAATTAAAGGGGAATTCCCATTTTATAAATCAAATTGACGATTTCGACGCTTGCAGCTTTCCTCGCTAATGTCCCCGGGAATGTTCGAATGGCGGGGCTTTGAAACGACCAAGTCGATATGGTAGAATTTTATATTTATTTATTTTTTGTCTTCTCCTTTCCTTTTTGCGGAAAAAGCAATTTTATTTGAGATAACATTGCCTTTAACGACTAACCAGCGAAATGTTTCCTAGCAGCCAGTGGTAGGAAGCAATAAAATCGCTCAAAAGATAACGACAGTCTCGAATCCAAGAAATCCTCCTTCTCGTATCTCAGCGCAGTCTATAAAACTCTTTTTGCGGTTGACACTATCTAATCTGTTTATTGTTTAACTCGAAAAATATTTGTTTTCGCCATGATTTCGTCCGCTTTAATCCATCTCAGCGCGAAACTCCTTTAGACAAACGGCCTCCTCCTCCCCCGCGCACCGCGATAAATATTAAATGCCCTTATAGCGTGGGTGGAGGCGGTAGAAACGACGAAAAGATTGCTCGAAAACGCAAGGTGAACGCGATTTATTTTTAATGGATCCGCTGATTTTTTTTTTTCCTTTTCCTCAGATCTCTACGCTGAAAAGATGAAGCAGCATCCCCAAAATTTTCATTGGATATGGGTTGATTAAATTCTTTTCTTTTTCACAATTTTATTTTACATTTTTTCGTCCGCCTCTTTGAAAAAAGAAGATTTTCTCTCAGCACCACCACCAGAAATTGATGTGACGTAGAGACGTACTATGTAAAATTCAAGGCTGAAAGACATGATGTATTTTTAGAAAAATGCCACGTGGAAAAGTAATTTGATTGGACTTAAAGGATTTCATTCACCACAAAAAAAAAGTAGAGCTTGAATTTTATTGATATACCCGAATTTATCTGTTGAGCACATACTCAAAATAATTCATTCATAGAGGTAATCATTGGTTATATGCTAAAGCAAAAAATTGAAAGTACCTTTCCTTCTATAGAAATTATATGAGGAAATGAATTTCAATTTATGAAAATATCAAACTAATGCGTAATAGTACACATTTATTTAATTATGTAAGTACCTTAATTAAATTTCTAGATGCTTCAACAATATTTCTAACAACTTACTCAATCCTACTGTCTCTTTTTCCTCTTTCTTCAATAAATTTTTAATTAAATTATGAAGCTCAAAGGATTTAAATTGTATTAAAGTATGTACTTAATATAAAATAATTTTGTCACTCTAGTCTCCTTTAAACCGATTATGTTTAAATAGCTTAAATACAGTAAAACACGCATAAGTGAACATGGTTACAAACTAGAAAAAGTAGTGCATTTATCAGCTTTTGATTTTATCTGTAGCACGGATAAATGCAAAAATTTGCATTTACGCATACCACCTATGTATAAATGCACATAAATTTGCATTTAAAGGTGCAGTGCATACATATGACAATTTTTTAGGGTTTGCCGTACAGTCTAACGAAATCCTATTATTGTGCCAACGCTGCCGACTCGTCCGTCTATCAGAGGCTTCTAATTTCTAAACGACATGAGACATCGAATTCAGAGGCCATCAAAATCATGGTTTTTAGACATCCTTTGTTACCATGTATACCACAAAAACTTGAGAAGATGTAAATTACGTACAATATTATAATAATAGGAAAAAAGTAGGAAATCATTTTGGAATGCATTTAAAATCCCTTTAAAGTAAAGAATTGAAATTTTATATTAGGTATCGATTACTATGTTGAGATTTGAGTTGAGTTTATACCCGACTACGCCAAAGCCAAAGGATGTTCATCTGTTCCGTCATAAATACATAGCTCAGCTCGTAAAGTACTTACATATCGTATTTTGGCAAATAAGGTGTCATTTGATGTGTCTTAATACTTCGCATGTCATAAGATATATGACGTCTCACTAAATTCAATAGGGCGGATTTTAAAAATAAATTTCACAGCTCTAAAAAAAGAAAAATTAAGATGAATGTATCGTGTTTAGTACCAGATGAAAGGTCTTGATGAGTACATTTTAAATATATATATATATATATATATATACGAGTATATATATTACCTGTGCTAATATATTTTAAATAGATGAAAAGACAAATCGTTTTTAATATTAATATTTAAATAATAATGAAAATAAATTAATTAAAATAATCTATGAATCTAAAGGAAAGCCGAAAAAGTTTATTAATCTAAAGAAATTCATTCGACTGCAACAAGCTTTAATCATCATCATCTTGATGCTCAGTGCATTTAAGCGAGCTTTGATATTAACCATGTTGTATTTATAAATGTGCTAAATATTCCCGAAACAAAATATTACCATACTGCGTGTTTTACACATTAAATTTAAATTTTAAAATATTATGTAGAGGTATCAAACAAATTATTTTTGTAATCCGATGAACAACGAACGAACGAATCTCTCACCTCTCAGTCATGAACTGTTTATTTTGAAAGTAGTGCAAGTCCATTTAAATTTAAATTTAGCGCTCATTGTTTAAAGACATTCTCCCCTAAATGGAAAATTTCTCCTAAAAATGTTCTTGATACTTTATTTTCTTCAATTAATAAAATTAACTATCCAGAAAGGTGTCACAATTAGTTGTGAACATTTCCTAAGAAGGCCGGAAAAGTATTTTTTTTTTGGCCGGAATCTTGCAACATAGGTAACTTATGTATAATAAGAAACCAATATGCTAATTATTCAACTATTCCGCCAAAGGGCGAAACCCGAGACCTTTGCGCATAAAATAAATGGGCAGAAGAACGACTCCAATGGAATATTTTTTTGAACCAAATAATCGCTTGTGGCAAAAATTAATAAATCAATCTTAAAGTATTAGTAATAGAAGATGAACCTCCTCATGTATGAACGAAATATGTAATTATTGTGAAATAATTGATAAACATATAAAAAACATCACTAACCAGAAGAATGTCTTTATGGGGTCCGGCCGCGTAGTTCCTACAAACTCGGTTGTGATAATGAATAAAATGGCGTCGGCTCGCATTTTTCGACATCGGTGACAACTTCACTCTCCTTGCGTTCCGTGTGACGTAAAATAAGTTCGTTACAGTTGATAGAAAAAATTTAGAGGAATTTTAAAAATGAGAAAAATTGGGACATGTCAGGGGAATGTTTTAAGGGGTTTAATTTTAAATTTATGTTTTATATTATATGAAACGATATGGTTCACTTAGATAAGTTTATGTACTATTTATTGTTTAAGTTTGCAATGCACAATAACAGCCATACATATAAATATTTCGTCAAGACATCGATTTTCTAATTACAATTTTTTATCAATTTATAAATATCTGAATTTTACATAGTTTGATAGTGTCTAACAAGGTGAGATTTAAATATGCAAAAGCGATTCAAATTGGATTTCCATAACTTACAATTGATAGAAAATTTAAGCAATGCTCAATGGCCCAATTTGTTGAAGGCATTTTATTCTAGCTAATCCCAATCCTACTACTACTTATACCCGCAAGATGGTGAAAAAGAAAATCTCCTTTTCGTATTCAGCATTCAAGGAAAACAGGTGACTCGTTTTTATCCCTGTCATCCCGACTGCAGCAGAAACAAAACACACCGGTCCCATGCTGCTCCACTCCTTTTCTGCCTTTTGTCTCTCAGCTGAAACTGCGAGTGTGCATCCTGCAGGATAAACGCAGTGGCGTAGGATCTGGAGCAAATAGCCGGAACTGAACGAATGAAAGTCAGCGCCTCCCCTGACCCCCTCCGGGTGAATTCCCGCGATGCATACGCTAGTCTGGGGCGCCATGGAGCTCGTCATAAGCGAAAAAAAAGCGAATTGTTCCCGGGAGGAAACAAAGTGCAACGACGTCCCTTGTCTGGCGTTGGAATTGCCGCCTTATATCACCCGGCGCCACCGCCTACCCCCTCCCGTTTCGCCAGAAAAAGCCGATCATCCCTTGTAATTTTTCTGGTTGCAATGAAAGCTGATTCGAGTTCGTTTTTCAATCGGCTTACACCAGGCCCCCTTTTGTCGCCTCTCCCCCGCGGCCATTTAAACCCGAAGATTGTTTCAGGAAGTTCCCGGCTAACTCCCCCGGGAGCATCCGAGGCTCCCTCTGCAATTACTCCACGGTCTTTTACTTTTGTGTGAATCGTCTGTTGGTAGGCTTTGCGAGCTCCCCCTCCCCACTCCCCCAACAGCTCGGATGCTGCGATCTGAACCACGCCGCCACTGCCGCTCTACCACACGGAATTGCGGCGAGATCTGCTGCCTTGAAAGAGTTTTTGTAAGCGGCGAATTGCCTTTACAGAAATGGAAATTAACCCAATTCCATTTTTTTTATTTTTTTTTTCAAAATTTCCACCAGGCGGCAGTCGATATTTAATTTTCAACGCTCCAAGGGTACAAAATCGATTAAGAGAAACGAAAAGTGATAAAGGGAGCATTTCTGCAGTGGATTAACTTGAAGTGCCCACTTGGCGGAAAATTGAAATTTTTTTTTTATTTTTACAGCTGAAACTGGGACTATTGTGAGTCCCCGTGTACTGGTGGCAGATCCTTCAAAAAGCCCCTTAATGCAAAAATAATATTTAGCTTTGAACTGGCAGATTATTACGGTGGCGCACATTAAAAAGTAAAATTAATTTGCCTCAGGTGTCCGCAAATGAATGAAAACTTTACGAATTTATAATTTTTCATCTTTTTTCCAGATTGTCACAAGTGAGCTTGTGGGATTAAATATATACAAAATTCGTATATTCATTATTTTTTCTGTCTTTCATTAAAAAAAATAAAATAAATAAATAAATGCAATTGCGAGTACTTGACTATAATCACACGCAATATAAGGCAAAACTTAGTTGAGTACTTACAATTAGTTTAGTTTAGTTACTGAATAGAAAATAAAATGTCTGGCTATTATTGCACTCCACTGCCAAATTAGGATGCATTTTCCTTAAAATTGATGTAGTTTTCCTTTAAAAACAGTACCTTTTTTTCTGAGTGTATTTGTGTATTTATGCTCAAATTTATCAATTTTATCCGTCGCGGAGGCGTGGAACAGAGGCGCCAAATGTAATGCCTTTTATTGTGTCGCGTCTTATTAGGCTAATTCTCAGGGCGAGATAGGCCCTCAATTTTATGAGCTTGGAAAAGCCTGTAACTATACACCTCATCTCGCCCGAGGATAGGAAAAATTTTACCGGAAATTTTGATGATTATGCGTTCGCTCAAAAGTACCGCCCGTCTGATTCGGGCCAAAATAGGGCTGAAAAGGGCGAATACCCGAAAAAAAAAATTATGAAAATTTTCTTATCCAGCCTCTGCTCCACCGGCAGCGTTTTTATATTACGCAACATTTTCCCTTCGCTGCAGACGGTCCGAACATTTGAAGTTTCCGGAGGTACCCAACTCACCGAGGAAGGAATTATCTCCCATTTTCATCGCGCCCATTTCCCGGGATGCGGCTGGCGGCCGACGTCGGCGCCCTTCCCCACCTGCGGCCCATTCGGCGCCTGGTGGAATTGAGTAGTTCATTTGCGGGCAACTAGGGCCTGCACCCGCACGCCGGAAGTCCCCTTTCAGCCCGCGCCCACCCCCGCGTCGAGCCCTCGATGACTTCGATCGGAGGTATCGCTCCGGCGGCCCTTCTCCGGGTTGTTTATCTTGCGAGCGGAAACAGCCCTACCTTCTTCTTCTTGCAAGACAATGACTTCTCCCTGAACAGAAGGAGCTCCTGTGGGCGGGGCACCCTGCAGTCTTAAAGGAGTCGCTGGCGTGGGCCCGATTATTTATTCATGACGTGATCCCGCGTTAGGGGGGAGCGCCAATTTGGGCTTTTTACGCGCTCCGAGCAGCAACGACTGAAAACACCTGCTTACAGGAACTAGATAAAGACTTTGCAGTTAATGAGAACGAGCTCATGATTTCGAGCCGGGAGTTCATTACTAACTGGGAAATTGGTGCCGCGGGGGTGGGCACGACCCTCCATTAGAAGCGATTTCAAGATCAAAGATATCACTGAATAGCCAACAAGAAATCAGGAAATAATTTGAATGTGCTAATTACTCGGGTTTGTTCCCCATTCTGAGAATTGCCGCTGCACTTTCTGAATTAAATATTTTATATTCCTCGTAGGTGATTGATGTCAGACTATAAAAATTGTTATTTTATACAATGAAGATATGGACAGAATTATTTTCTTGCTTCCATATAGAGAAAAGAGGCTAGTAAATTGTATTTGCCTACTTCCAGTCCATAAACTTAAAAATGGCTCAGTATATATTTTAGTACGAGTTTAGTTTAATCAAAAACTATCATAGAAGTACCAATGAACCTTTTTATCTAAAATGTTATTTTTAACCGATTTTAATTTGAAGCTCAGAAGCTTAAAAAGTTTTTGTTTTTGGCTTTTTATGTTTCCGAGCCAAAAATAAAAAGTTGTGAAGCTCGTTATCTTTTTTTCTAGGAAAACTAAAAATCCATATTGGATCCTTATTTTTTCAAGTTAAAGTTCAATTATTTTTATATTCTCTTACAATTAAACAGATTTTATATCTCTAAATTTTAACTGCTACAAATACACTTATTATGTCTAAATTTAATTTGGTCCAATAATTCAAATCAAAAATTATTTTCTGTTCAGCCTTCAGTAGTTAATTACGTATCTGTAACGCATAATTGTAGTAGGTACTATAGATTTTAATAAAATAGCGAAGAGAATAGTATTTAAAATTACACTTCAAATCGTTATATGCTTTGATAATTGTTATATTGAATAATTTTTCGACTCATTACTAAAGAATAATTTGTTCGTATCTAAAAGTGCTTCTGAATGATTTTTGGAATAGTGCGCTATATAAGAAGCCTCGTTTTCAAATTAGACTAATGGCTGTTGAAATAATTCATGAAACCCTATATTTTGGAGCATCCTCTATTATTATCGCTGTCGACCGCAATTGGCGTATTTGAAGCGCGAGGAACGCCTGATTCGCGCATCTCTGGATGCTGGATGCATTCAGGGATTTATCATAATCATGAAGCCTTCCATTTGCAGATTTTAGGAAGATTTACATCCCTTCAAACAGGACAGGAATCAGTGGTAACGGCAGTGGAACAGTGTAAATCACTCTCGTTAGGATTATTATTCGCCATCAAGGGCCATAACTCATCAGATAATCAGAGGTGGGTGGGGGGCTGCTCCCGTCCGGGATCGTTATTTAACAGGAACCCTATCACGACGGTGGGGCGCTGGACGTCCGGTCGATGGAGCACCCCATCACCAGGGTACAGCAGCGCAAGCTGTTTCTGGGTAGTTTGACATCATGTTAACATACACGCAATAAATCCGGCAAATGAAAGTTGCACCCACCCACGCCCTGCAGTTCGATGAATCCCAGGGAAGGTGCTCCGATCAGAGCCGTTCGGGGGAAGCAATCAAAACTTCACTTCAAGCAGAAATGTGCTGCAGTCCATCATAATCTTAATGGTGTACTCCCCGAATTATTTAGGAGAAACACTTGACTGCGGGGGAGGGAGCCGACGCCAAAACTTTGGGGCAATTTAACTCGTAAAAGGTTTCGCTCAGCTTTCCCCAAATTGTTTGGGTGTTTTGTAATCGCTTACGGCTATGCAATGAAATGGCGGAGGAGTAGTATAAATTTTGAGGATTTATGTTATTCTGCAAAGCGCTTTTCATATTTACCAAACATCCTGTGCAAGTCGAATTGCGGCAACTAAGCGGTTGATATTTATGTTCTTGAAAATTAAAGATCTCGTACATACATATGTTTGTTCACTTTTCTTAAATGATATATGTATATGCATATTACATTTTAAAATCTACAATTGATAGTTTGAAAATGCTTAACAACTAGAAGTATCGAGTTGAAATGAATATCAAATACTAAAGTCTACGGCTTCATAGTATTGAAATTCAAGTTTCTAACTCAATACAATTAAAAGATACGGATAAATAATTTCCAAAAGAATGTCAATTTTCAAAACTTCAAAGTTAAATATCTCGAGAAGTACAAGTGACCGACAAATTTTTTTTTTTGCATATTCGTCACTTTTGACTTTAAATCAACACTCCTACATATGTAGTTTTATCAAAATCCGTAAAGAACTCAAACTCAATATGTTCCAAACGCTGTAATTATAAGTACCATTTATTTCTTATTTCACCGTGCCCGTCATGTTCTTAGTCCCCCTAGTATTTTGTAGCAAAGATTGTTACTCAAATTATTGACAAATATCGATTTCAAGAGTTGGAGAACCCCACAAGAAATGAATAAAAGTAAAATTTCACAAATGACTTTTCTCATTTCCTGTACCCATAAAAATGTCGTAAAAGTGGAAATTCTCACAATTTGATGTCACTAGTAGTTTTAGCTTTAGGTGCTATTTTATCTCCATTTCCCATAATATTTTGCGTGGTCATAAAATTATGTTTACGTTTATTATGCAAATTTGATGTTAAGAATTGGAATTTTATTAGATATTTTTAACTCATGAAACTCATGAAATAAAAAGGATATTTTTAAGATACTTAACTTCTACAAAGATAATATTAACAACTTGATTCGATTTGGTCCTACGGTCCTGGAGACTGCAGCTCTCATTACTAAAAATCATAAATTAATAATTTTTCGTTTTATATTTTTACCTGAAAATGCCAATTTTAAAATGCTCCTTCTAAAACCTATAGTGCGCCGAAGATTGAAAGAGTCCAGAAGTGGAGCAAAGGATCTCGATAAGGCTAAAATCCAGTGAACCAGGAGCTATTGAGGATGAAGTTTGAGGGGTGGGAGCATAATTTATGTCGGCAATTAGTTGCCAGCTCAAAAATAAGATTTTGCTCCGGTGCAGCGTATCGGGGCAGTTAGCAAAACATCGTGGTAGCATGTGGTTTTGATGGCCACTCAAATTCCAAGCGACCGACCACAGAAAGTGGCCCTCAGATGAAGTAGGTCTAATTACATCAACCCGAAAGAAAGTTGGATGTTTTGACCGTCAACTCCCCCCACCCCCTCAGGTAGGAATGAACGTTTAAGTTGTGTTGTGAGGAGTTTTTGAAGAAAAACAGAGAAAAGGGCTGGTGGATGGCTGCAAACAAACTTTCCTCTTCGTATCTTTGCCCTGTTTGTGAGGTTGCCCCATAATTTTTATTTTTCTTCACTAAAACATCGCTCCCATTCTTCCCTTGTGGTCCCTGCAAACTGAGGTGGAGCCACATCCCGTATAATTAAAGTTCGGTTGACCCAGAATGGGATCATGCCGGTGTTTTGGCTTCAACATCTGCTTTAAGGCGGTGTGTAGGCACTTTAAATCAAACTTCTGAGAAATTGCCCTCCTCAAGCAGGACTTGCACATCGTTCCCCCTCTCCCGGCCGTGACGTGCCTTCCCTTTACCCAAGAATAATATTTCATATTTCATATATGCTCTCAGTTTCCACCCTCTTTGGGGTCATAACCCAAATGAAGTCACTTGCCGGCATTGTTCATGTGCGCTTCGGCTGAGATAAAGTCCTTGGGTATCCTTCGCCTCCTCACGATTTCGCATTAGGAGCCACGAAATTAAGTTGTGTTACACTCAATTACCCACCGGCAAGTTTTGAAACAACTTCAGAGTAAACTCCGCATAGCGAGTACATAAGCCGCGAAAATACAGTTGCGGCTATGGCGCCAGAAAACTCCTTATAGGAATCACCACACCCGTAAGCCTGGCAACTTCAGAGAAAACTCATGAGGTTCCCTGGCCACGGCGAAAGGTTGCCGAAAGCCCACCTAAGCTGGGGCTAATTTTGTGATAATTCCTATGTGGTCCCCCTAATTAACGGCGAAATATTCGCCGCGTCTTTTACCGCTACCCATCACGGAGCTAATTGCTAGCAATGGCGGGCTACGGCTGCGGCACCGACCCCATCTTGGGCGAGGGCACTAAAACGGCTCACCAGCCAACCCCCAGTGTGAGCTAATAGGGTTAAATGCCAAAATACGGTACTCTCGCGGTGTGGTGTTATAGTACCGTATTTTAGAACATACCTGCATCAAAACAATATACACATACACACTATGAAAATTTAGAATTTCAGACAAATTCTCTACTCATTTCAGTAATATCACATTGTTTTAAAATTAAAATTAATTTATTTGTATTAGGGGCTATTGCCAATCTATAAAGTAAAATATTTGTTTCTTTTTTTTATAACTAGGTTAAATTAAAATAAAACAAACATAGAGTTATTTTTCTGGTTTCACTCTAAGAAAAACGTCTCCTAAGTTTTCTAGGTGGAAAATTATATGCCTATTTGATTACAAAACCTTTTAAGCTCTATTTTCGTCTAAAATCCTTTTTAACATTTAATTGTGATACACAAAACCAAAAATGTAATTACTTAATAAACATAGAAAAAGATTCTCTAAATTTTTGTGACGGGAAAAGGATAATATGGACATTTTTTCCGTCAGTAAAAGCTTTGCACTGTAACAATGAGAATTACTTTTGTTCTTTGAAGTCACTTAATATATTTGGGGCATCTATCGCATCTCTCCGTAGTGTACCCTAGGTTTTAATTCAAAAGTATAGGTATACATATAAAATAACTAAACGAGTAAAAGCTACTCTCCCAAATAGTGGAAAATTGTTAGTTTTATACGCGAACAAACTCGCCAGTGATGGGATTGTTATTTACTACATATATAACTTCTGAAATGAGGTTTTGATATTACATATACAAAAATTTTTACTCCTTTAAATTAAATTATTATATTATATTAGTCATCTAAACTTTTGGAAAAAAAATCTTTAATATCCTTAATATTGTAATTTTATCTACGGATTCGCCTTTCAATTTTATTTTCTGAGTTAAAAAGTAAAATTGTGTTAAAATCAGGAAAACGAAAAACTCGTTAAATGTATCATGCATGACTTTTTTAAGTGTTTTTAAAAAAGAAAACTTTCCGATAAAATATAAAGAAAGCTCAATGCCCTAATTCAATATCGAACTACAAAACAATTTATGAATCTAAAGAAAGGCCTTTGACTACAACTACAACTTCTTTTAATCCAAGACCTTTGTTATTTAATTAGGGTTTTGACCTTTCTCTATTTTATGCTCGTTTTCAGTTTTTGCGTAGTCGGGTTTTAGGTTTTAAACTATTATGTTATTATATATTGATTGTACAAATTAAGAACTTTTTTGGCGACTCTTCCATGTAAATTACACTTTTGAAGTCTTCTTCGAAGAGTTCGTGGTCTTATGAGTTAATTCAATATTAATGTTTTCAGAGGACTTGAAAGAGATATTTTTTGAGGTGTGAGAATGAGCCGATCTGTTTGGGCCCTAGTCCTTCACTTTACCCCATGATTTTCCACAATTATAGAAATACAAAATATTTAGTTTATATTAAATGCATAAAATAATAAGAATATGAATGAAGAATTTTACTATTATTATGAACTAAAGATTAAATTATTGTCACTGTTAAAATTTAATACTTATTTTCTTCTAAATTCAGGAAATGTTTAGGGCTAATCTTTAATCCAAACATTTTAAATTAATTGATGTCAGAAAATAATATTAGTTACATAAATTTATATATATATATATTCTGGACCTATTCACAGTTATAAATCCCAAAACATTCACAATGATACCTTTTTATCGATAGAACTAAAATAATTGCCATTACTTTGGATTAATCATTCATTTACAAGTATTTCTTAAATATTTAAAATAAACTATTAAAGAAATAAAGATTAGTAAATTCTAATGACTAAACATTTTAGTATAGGGTCTTAGCAAAAAAAAAGAACTTAGAGTTTAGATAAATGATTTTTTTGGTTTTAAAGCGTTCCTAAATTTGTATAGCTTATTCAACATCATGTATTTTAAGAAAATTCATCTAAAGTCTCCTATAACTAAATAATATAATACATTCCAGTTGTTTTTCCCAGGAGATGCTATACTTTGGGTTTATTTTTCATGAATTTTATTTTGTTTTCTCAAAAAAGTGGGAACTCCTTGAGACACATTTGTGAAATTTTCAATTGGTTGTCGCATTCTGCCTAAGCCCCCAGCCTACCCCAGGTTTCGGCAGCTATCGCATTTATCGAACGACACGCGTCTAAAAAGTTGCCTCTGAAGTTAATGCCGGCTCGATTACTTATAAATGATGAAAGCTCATTAAGGGCCGGGTGATACCTGGAAATGAACAGGTGGAGCCGCACCGAGGAATTAGAACTTCCCGGCTTGATGGGCTCCCCCGGGACTGTTTCCATCTGTGCCTGGAGCTTTGCCACGGCAACCGAGTCTCCGGCACGGGGAAATCCTTTCTTTGAGCAGCAGGTGGAAACAGCACGCGACGGCGAAAGAAATGGGCCCAAGTCAGAGGAGTCCTCCCGAAATCAAAAATTCTTAATTGTTTCGCGAAGGAGCCTCCGAGCATCATGTTAAAGGGCATGCGAGGCCCTTCCCGCCTCCGCCCCCGGCCCGGCAATTACCTGGCGCACGGCCTTAAAATAAATAACACATGCTGCAGGGCTGCGGCTTGCTAAGCACAGGAAGTTTGCGTCATTTGGGGAGATTTATTTGATGGATAAGCGGATCAAGCGCCCTCAGCCGTGATAAGCCCGCGAGTGTGGCTTGCGAGGGTGCGCGGGGCGTGGCGGTCTGAGCTCATACAGGGCGACCCATAAACCAAAAGTCGAACTCATTTGCTCACGATTTCGGTTGTAATGGCAAACTTATCACACGACCGCGACGCCTGCGGCTGAATCCCATTTACCTTCGTTAAATTGTTGCTCCCTCGGATGCCACCCTGTAGACACCCTGTAGCCTGTAAGGGTGCTGCCTTACGCACAGAAAGTTCATATCGCACTCAGAAGCCCCCGTGGTGCTGTTATACCTGTAGGTTTCCGACAATATTTTAACACCGCGAAGCAAAAACACCTATAAATTTTCTGCAAAGGTGAATTGTTTATCTGGTTGGCAGCTATTTGAAAGGCTGGAAGGCTCTAAGCAGTTTTACTTTAATAGAGTCAACAAAGCAAGCTATTTTATATATTATTTTTACTCCCTTAGGGCCACAAGGACCAAAATATACCTTTAACTTTTTAAATTTTTGCGTATTTTTCATTCATCGTGCTATTTTATCCTAAATTGAGTATAGTAGCTTCAAAGTGGACCATATTTGCACCCTTTAAAATATTAGGTTATTCTAATGATTTTTTAAATTCTTTCCACTTTTAAAGTATTATTTAATTCAATTGATAAAAAAAAATAAAAATGGTTTCTTAAACCATAAATTACTTGCTTTTCGATGAATTTAGTTATTATTACCACACTAGGTAATATCCATCCGACAATTTCGAACGCTCCACTTTAAACGGCTATCAAAATATAACTAAAGGGCCGATTCAAATAATAGCTACCTGAGTCTATAATTAAAGGTTCAATCTTCCTGTAAATGGAGGCATAAGTCCCATTGTCTCTAATTTAATGAGTCGGATTTCAGGTCAAAAAAGGGCTGGGGTGAATTTTACCCAGTGTGACTAATTAGGGTTAAAGTACGAAGACAAATTGCAACCATGATGTTTGTTAGAAAAACTCTTTATTATAAAATTGTCTCTACATGTCTCTTAGATCGAGCTGTTTGTTATCTATTCCTTATCAAAGAACTTCTTATGACCAGCATTAACCTATAGCATATTGTTCTAATGAATTTCAATTCTGTCAATTGAAGGAACTCATAACTTTATATGATATTTGCATGATTTTGCTAGCTTAAATCATACTTTATTTATAATAGTTATTGATTAATTCAATAGTCTGTAAGAATTGTATTCTGTACAGTGAATTAAATAAATAAATAAATTAATATATTTACTATATTCAAAAACCTATGCAACACTACAACATTACTAATCATTTTATACTGACAATCGTCAGCTTTTTTTGCAACAACTTTTATTCTTTACTGCTGCCACGTAAAATTGTAGCGAGTAATGTATCGAAATATTTGGGCAAGCTGAATTTTTCATATTCTAAATTTCGCTTTTAGTATATTGTTATAAAAAATTGAGTTATAATAAATAGTATGAAATATAATTTAGAGAATAATAAAAAACATATTTCCATAATATGTGTGAGCTGTGGCTTTATGGAAGTTTTGAAGGCTTTTACTTTATTATTCCAAACTACTTTTATTAGAAAAATCGAATATTATCTACATATACAAAGCATTATTAAAGCATTTTGGATTTTTAACTTCTCATTATTTTATTAAGTAAGATTGGTTTTTAATTTCTGTCCTATTCCTGTAAACAGTGCTAAAGAAAAAACTTATGCAGGACTTTAATTGCTAAGCCTTATAAAAAGCAGACATTTCATGAGGCCGAATGAGCCGCAGGAAGTCGTATTTCTTAACTAAGTGTCACCCAGATCCACCCTTTTTATACATAAACAATTTTGTTCTGTAAAAAACGTGTCCAGGGACACTCAAGTCGTGCAGTAAATTTGTGTAAAGCCTAGAAAATAAATAAAGAAGCAGAAAAAAAAATGAAAAAGACGGTGAAATTTATGACGGCTATGACTACCACGTATTTGCGTAATTAATCACACAGACCTTACCATCTACTTTTGGGGTAGTAATAAATTTTTTCAGAATTCCTTTAGTCACACCATCCACACCGAGGTCCCGGTTTTCTTCTGGTTGGTGTTGGCCTTCTTCCCGGTGAACCCTTTTCTGGGCCACTTTCTTCCCGGCTTCACTTGGGCTTCGTCCATGAAAAATGAATGCGAGGAACATTATCTGTCCTCGAGGCATATTTAGCGAGGCATAGACAGTAAATGGATTTTCGTCTACCTGTTGGTGAAACTCATTGACTTAATGCAACTTACGCCGGTGATAAATGTCTCAGCTTCTTTCCGACAATTTCGCGAACATCTAGGCCAAGTGAGCCATTTCTTTTCGAAATATTCTTAGTCTTTTTAAGACCATTTTTATTTATAAGATGGCACACGAAAAAATATTGCTCGACTTCTAAAACTTTGTAATTTGGAAAGAGAAACTGGATCAAATTTTGGTATCTACTGAATTTTTATGGATGGACTATAAATGCATACCTGCATGTATCTAAATAACTTCTTTAATTTAGGTAATATTAATATAGTACCTATAATTATAAGTGGATATTTTTTAGATCTGAAAAAGGAGAAATAAATTTCAATTTTGTTATGGAATAGGTTATATTTTAATTTAATTTAAATTCAGGTATCTCACAAAAAGCATTTTCCTTTGAAAAATTTATCAAACTCTGATCGTATTCAATTAAGCAAAATGTCGAGTATTTTTCCAGTAGAACATTTCATTCAATTTTTCCATTCATATTTTTCATGAATTTCAAAATTCAACTTATGAAAACAAAACTCTGACCCACAACATCCTCCCTGCATTTAGGCAAGTTATGAAACCTTCTAAATATGCAAAATCCGTAACTATTCAAAATTAAATAACAAAAAAAAAAACAAATATCAGGTAACACGTTAAACCCTCAGTTCTCGCAAATCAGAACTGAGTGTTGAAAAAAAAAAATATGAAGGAAAAATTCATCAAATAATTCTAACAAAGTCTTTTGCAATGCAAATTAGAAAATAGAAAAGGTAAAACGCAGAAAAGTTTGTCATGTGAAATTTTCCCGAACATAATTCAATTGCAGAATCTGTGGTCCGTCCGGTGCTTGTTTGATGCTCCCCCGCGTCTCCTGCATCCTCCGCTGGACCATTTTAATGCAGAGCGCATTGCGAACATCACGAGGAAATGCGCTGCACTCAACATTTTGTTTCATGTACTTCTTCTATTTCCCCCTTTTTTTGAGAATTATTCTTTTGTCGGAAATATTCTCGAACTGGACAAGATATTTTCAGTTTAAAAACGTGTGGGTGTGTTTGGCACATGTTCTTCCTGAAAATTTTACATTCGCTTTAGGGAAATCTTTGTTACCCGGCGACAAAATTGCACCCGGTGGTGCAAGCACAGCTTTCCACTTAGTCGCTTTGAATATTTTCAGGACTGTTAACAAAAAATTCTCGCTATTTTTCTGGTTGTTGAAAATTT